>OY856409.1:33518400-34718400 GCA_963693085.1 Alisma plantago-aquatica | reverse complement strand
TGATAATGGGGGAAATGCAATTGGAGTGAACCGTAATAATTTTGTAAACTATCTTGGGTGTGTCACTCGAAGCCATTGTGGTGTTAAGTATGATAATTGGCATAAAGTTCCTCAGGTGAAGAAATACTTGATATGGAAGGATTTATGCGTGAGTTATTATTATTTGCAATTCTATTTTGTAGATTACAAATTATATTATTTGCAATTCTATTTTTGGATACTAGTTAATAAGAATTCTATTTTATAGAATCTGTTTGCATTGGATGAGAAGTTGCATCGTAAAAGCATGAAGCAACGCGCTGGAAAGATGCTTAGGAACTATAGGACAAATCTGAACAGAGAATACATAAAAGATGGTGATACGAAGAAGAAGTCAGCCCTTGAGCAGTGGAACTTCTTGGACAAAGAATATTGGGACAATTTTGTTGCTTCAAGAAAATCTGAATAATTCAATGTATTAGGCGTCACTCCCAATTTAATTAATATACATTGTATTCACCTATTCAAGATTAACATTTAGTGCTACTAACCAAATCATTAATGTGCATACTAACTAGGCCCTCAGTGACGTGCAGAAAGCAAGGCATGCACTGAATGTGCATGACCACACTATGGCTCCAAAGGGCTATGCAAGTGTTTGCCAAAGACTACAGGTGGAGTCTGCAGCTACTCAAGAGTCTACTGCTACTCAAGAGTCTGCCACACCCATGCCTCGCCATGATATCTGGATAGCTGGGAGGCAAAACAAGAAGGGTGAAATAAAGAAGCCCGTAACTGCTGAGGCAGCTGTGAAAATGGTAAAATACAACTCTTAGAGCAATCGTTTGAATATTGATTATTTGTGGTGTTAACTAATCATGTGTGTTGATGGTGATTAGCGGGAGCTGCACGAGCAGAGGAAACAAGGCACATTCATCCCTCAGGGCACAAGGGATGAATTGACAGTTGCTCTGGGTAACCCAGAGCATCTTGGACGTGTTAGGGGTGCAGGCGCTGGTGTGGGCATCAAAGCATTCTTTGGGCCATCCCAGCGCAAACCCAGAGCGGGACTTTCACAAGAAGAGGTAACCTATTCTTTTTTTAGAATGTTACTGCAAAAGGGAATTCAATACTAAGAAGCTAATGTTTCTTTTATCCATGTATAGGACAATAAGAGAGTCGAGGATATAGTTTCTAAGAAGGTCAATGATATAGTTGTTGAGAAGGTCAAGGAAGAAATAGTGTGGTGGCAGGCATCTCAGGCTTCCAATCAGCCTATGGCCACCCACTCTTCTCCTGATGCACAGACTGCGAGTAATCCTAGAGACCCATCACCTAGCACGTCTCCTGTAAGTATTTTTTATGACATTATAGCTAGTATTTTCAAGATGATATGTTTACAAGATGATATGTATATATGTATAACATTCTTTACGTAAATTTGTAGGCATTGAAGCCATGCCGCTTAAGAATGCAAGACTATGTTGTTGCAGAGGCGCGGGCTTACCCGTCCCTTCCTGGGGCAACGTTTCATGGGACTCCAATGCCGTATGGCTACGTTCGTGTGAGCCCGATATGTGGATTACTCGATTGGAGGGAAGTTGCATTGCCATATGCCCACCCAGATATTAATACACTTGGTGAGGTAGAAGGCGGGGTGATATTGTGGCCCAAAGCAGATGTCATCTACACTACTGAAATTGTAAGATAAATTTACATTACTTTAGATTGTTAATGTGTATATATGAGGTCAACTGATCTGAAATTATATATATAGGTTAAAAAGAAGACACCCGGAGCACCTAGGCCTCCACCTCCACTTCCTGCATTACCAAGTTGGGTTCCAACTGACCTAAAATACCTGTTAGGTCCTGCTTGTAGGGGAATAGCATGTTGGCTACGGGCAGATAATATACATTGCCCTATAGTTGTTTCTTTAGAAGTAGATTATGCAGGTCAATCATACGATAGCTCTTTATTTATACAAGATATTATTGAGCTATTTATGTATGATTGGATGAATACATCAATGATAGAGACATGGATAAGGTGAGATCTTGTTTATACATCCATATACCTTGTGTAAGACCCGGTGATCTGGTTTCTTATATATTAATGCATACGTAATACATGTTTTGCAGCTACTTAGTCGAAGATCAATGCAAACAATTTGCATTTGATCATGTGGGATTTTTTATTCCATCATTGATTAGTATGGTAGCTAAAGACCCTGATAGTGTTCAACAATATTGTATAGATGCTTTTAAAATTTTCCGTCAACAAAACAAGACGATAATAATAGCTCCATTCAATGTCAAGTAAGTTTACTTTATTTATAATTTGGACTTAAGAAAATTCCATTTTTATTGTGCATTTTGAGTTATTAATTTTTAACTTTTTTACCTATAACGCTAGACATTGGGAGTTACTAGTTATTGTCCCCGGGACGTTCACCGTTTATTATCAAGATCCTGCGGGAAGTACATTGAACACTAAAATTGGACACATATTGCGAATGCCATTATTCTGGTGAGAAATATTTCATTTTTATATCCGTTAACATCTGTTATTACATTACTATTTAATTATGCAATTTACTATGTTACATTAACATGTAGGGGTTCAGATGCATTCAAAAATGCTAAAGGGAAATGTCCCAAAGAGAAAGAACCAACCAATAATTTGGGAGAACGTAAAAGTAAGTTCCCGACTCCAATGTATATATTATTTATGTGAACTGTGCTTAGTTGTATTTTTTAATATTTTGTATGTTTAAATTTATAGTGCGCTACACAAGACAACGGTTGGGCATGCACATACTATGTGATGCGATTTATGCAGATGATTATCCGACATGCCGCATTTGATATTAATACCATACATGAGGTATTATATATAGTCTCATTAGTTAGTATGAAATATATCGATCTTATTTTTATATTATTACTTATATATATACATCATTCTCTTTGCAAGTGTTTAAAACTGACCACTCTATAGGTAAACGCTTAAAAAATGTAAATTCTCCATATACGATGGAAGCATTAAATGAAGTAAGAGAAGAATGGGCAAAAGCCATACAAGCAGTGGCGATTGTAAGATATAATTGGGATGCTGATAGCGATCCTGAATGATATTTTGTAAATGAATGTTTTTGAATGTTTATACATGTATTTGAATGTTTCTACATGTGTGAATGTGAAATTGAATTGATGTCTGAATGTATCTACTTGTGTGAAAAAATATTTGTTAATTTTGTAGGTTTGTGGCCTGTTTGTAGGCTGATATCAATGGATGTCGTAAACCTGCAGTTCAGGAAACTGAACTGCAGGTTCTCATCCTGCTGACCAGCCACAGCAGGCCTGCAAACTGATAAGAAAAAAAAATTAAAGTATAGGCATCGGTTATTTATAGAACACCGACGCCTAAGGCCTACATCGTCAGTTATTGGATAAAAACCGACGCCGAATGCGACAAACAACCCGACCGTGTAGGAAAGAACGGTCGTGGTGGAAAAGGTGTCGCTTATTAGTATAAAACCGATGCCTATAGTACTAAACACAGCCATGCAGTGAAGCACGGCCATGTCGTCTGGGAGTATGGCGTCGGGTGTTCAGTTGTTAACCGACGCCGAAAGTGTCCTAGTTGGTGCCCTTTTTTGTGGCGCGAACCCTATAAACGTCGGCCAACTATATATAACCGATGCCGATAGATCATATAGGCGTCGGTTATATAACCGACGCTGAAGAGTTTGACCTTTAGCGGCGCCCACATATTCGTCGCTTGAAAACCTTCGCCAAAGGGGGTTAAAAAACCGACGCCAAAGGCTATTTCTGTAGTAGTGCATCCAGTCGGGTATTTTGTCGACTAGGATTAGACCATTAACTCAGTTAACCATTGAAGTTTAAATAACAACTAGTTGTTAGAGATAACTTGTACACTCAA
Organism: Alisma plantago-aquatica; assembly: GCA_963693085.1. Lineage (NCBI taxonomy): Eukaryota > Viridiplantae > Streptophyta > Magnoliopsida > Alismatales > Alismataceae > Alisma > Alisma plantago-aquatica. Next base: position 34,714,476 of record OY856409.1, on the reverse strand, counting down.
ACCACACCAGGTTGAAATTGTCGATCGGGAAACTTCTGGTCAAAAAAGTTGTCGACCGAACTGAGTTCTAGACTGATTTCTAGAAACAACTAAATTAGCCATTTCACCTAACATTAATTCATCTAAAATGGCTAACTCCACTAAGAACCCTCTAGACACTTTCCCAAGATACCCTAGTCACTTGAAACCCACTCCTATAAATAGAAGTGACCTTAGGACACCAAATACACTCAAGCTACACATGAGCAATCCTTCTAGAGAGAAAGAGAGTTGAATTACACTTGCCATCATCTTCCTTGAGCTCTAAATTAGTGTCCTATGGCTATATTCTCCTAGACACTACCTAGAAACGTCCATCCTAAGTGGTTAGGAGGTCTAATGCTTGATATATGATCAAAGCATTGTACTACATTGGTGTAATCTTCCTTCTTCTAATCTACTTCTCCAAGTTGATGTAATTGTGCTCCTTGACTACTCCAAGTGTGGGGGACTATCTGAGGGAGCTTTCTCAGAGATACTTCAAGGTGTGAAGGCTTCTCCAAGGTGATTGGATCTACTTTAATGTGTGAAGGCTTCTCCTAGGTGATTGATGCTACTTCAAGGAGGTGAAGGCTTTGGCAAGGTGGTGGAGGTGAATCGTCATCCTCTCCTTGGGTTCTATTTTACATCCCAATAAAAGAGAATGGAGGTGAAGTGATTGTATTTTTTTACTTGAGAGTTAATAAAATTGATCACTTGCAAATCCCAATTGGAGACAATTGGATAGTGGATTGACATCCTTTGATTTCAAGGGTGGAATCACTCTAAATTGTGAGTCTCCTCCTTGTGTCCCTCTATTTCTTGCAATTTAATTAACTTTAAAATTATCAAAAGCTCTATTCACCCCACCTCTACATCTTTCAAATTTGACCTATGTTATGAGATGATGAAAGGTCAATTTTTTACACATAAGAGATAATTATTATCGTCGTCTCTAGGGCTTCGGGCGATTACTTTCCGCATGCATGGAGGTGCCGCTGGCGGCCGTGGAGGCCGCGGCGCTGGGCGTGGATCGTTCTACAATTCTCAATGCATGAATCAAGGCTGGCTTAACACTGATGTCTCTGAGCCGTTGGCGTTGCTGGGCGGTGAGGGGAACCAAAAAGACGGGAGCGACATGGATGAAGGAGAGCAGACGGCGGGGCACAACTCAGTCGGAGTTTCCTTCCGCGACGCCGTCACTAGTGGTGTCATGCCGCCTGCGATCAAGCTTTCTTCTCCCGATGCCCTGAAAGCGTCGTATATACAAGTTGATAAGAGTGGGGTCCTGCCTAATATCCGTATCAACCCTAGCACGCTGACGCTGTTGCTGGAACCATGGAGGTTTGTGGTAGTGTGAAGGTCGTTGGAATTACCATTGGATTCACAATGCTAGTCAACCGCGTCATGGCCTTGTGGCAACTCACTGAACAGTTTTGAGTAATCGACTTGGAGATGGGGTACTTCATCTTCCAACTCAGTACCAAGGTGGCGTTCGAGCGGGCCTTGACCGAAGGGCCATGGACGATCTTTGGGAACTATCTTGCTGTTCAATCTTGGTCGGCAGACTTCCGCCCGGTCGACCACATCCCCAAGAAACTGGTAGTATGGCTTGGCATCCCAGAACTCCCAGTATATCTCTATCAATATCAACTCCTAGCAAGCATCGGCGATGTTGTTGGCAAAACAATTGAAGTCGACACCACCACGCTGTCAGGCCACCGCGGTAAATTTGCACGGCTTGCAGTTGAAGTCGACATGCTCAAGCCATTGCTACCAACAGTCTACCTTAACAGGGAGTACTTCCGTTTGGAATATGAGAATCTACCCACTATTTGCATGAAGTGCGGTAGAGTGGGACATGAGGATGCGGCTTGCAACTTTAGTAAGCCCTTCTCCCCTACTGAAGCACCTTCATCATCGGATCCCCCTCTCCTTAAGGAGGTGCAGTACACGCCTCAGATTCATGCCAAGAAGCCAGAGAAGCGTGCAGCCTCTCAAAAGAAGGGAGGATCAACGTCGTCTGATAGTAAAATTCTGGAGAATCCGCCCACTGCTGAAAGTGTGGACGCGACCAAGGAACAGTAGCCCCAGTCCACAACTAAAATCCATGAAGCATCCAAAGAGGAGTGGCAAACTGTCCAATCCAGGAAGTACAAGAAGAAGGCTAAGTCGAAGCTACATGCACACTCTGGAGCAGGACAAGATCTCCCGCCTAAGGGCCTGCCTGCTGGGAGTAATGTAACCAATCCGAGCAACACAAGCGTCATCCTTCTTAACGATGACACCTATGAGGGTCGAACGCAGGAAACGGGAGACACCACGTCGTTCCAATTCACAGCCATCGACAATGCCAAGGATGTCTCCCAATGTTCGTTCCACTGGGGGGACAAAGGTGGAGGCAGAGGAGTATTACTTAGAAACCGAAAAGTCATCTATCAGACGGTCAGCCCTGGTAGAGAAAGGAAGAAAGGAAGGCTTGCCCAATTAGTCGGCAACCTTGAGCAAGGCTCGGTGGCTAAGCGCGCCATTGACTTCACCAATGACATGGAACCTCCAGATGATACTATGGTCGACAATGATCAATCTGTCGGCCTCTGTGCGACAATTGTTTGAGTTGCCCACACCCCTTTCTCTCTATTAGTGTTTTATGATGAACATCCTCTGCTGGAATATTCAAGGTGCTTGTTTCAAGAAGAAAATTCGTCTTCTCAAGCATCTCAGAAGAAGACATAGGCTTCATATTATGGCTATTGTTGAACCACGAATAAGTGGGTCCAAGGCTGACGGCGTCATTAAGCAATTGGGTTTCCCTTCTTCTCACCGGGTTGAGGCTGTTGGCTTTTCGGGTGGCATATGGGTGTTATGGGATGATGCTCGTTGCTCCATCAAGTTCGTCCTCAACCACAGACAGTTCATACATTGTTGCATCAATGACTCCTGGCACTTAACGTTCGTCTATGGTGCTCCTAATCCGGGTAGAAGGGACCTTCTGTGGAATCGCTTGCATGACATCTCCAACTCCATTCATGGTGCATGGGCTGTCATCGGTGATTTCAACACTATGTTGGACATCTCTGAAAAACACAACGGGCGTTCCTTTGACTGCCGCTCAAGTAGGAAATTCAATTCTCTTCTCATGTACATGGGCTTAGCAGACATCAAGGCCAATGGCCCCCTTCTATACCTACAAGCGACTCCAACTCTTAGAGAGGCTAGATAGAGTCATCGCCAACGATGACTGGCTGTCTATGGCATCCTCTGCATCGGTGACTGTTCTTCCTAGGCTTTACAGTGACCACAGTCTGTTGCTCATTCACGACTCCACACAACGCCAGGCTCGCAATAAGTCTTTCCGAACTAAAGAGCCTTGGTCGCTGGCCCCTGGATTTAAAGAAGTCATTCTTCAATCTTGGGATCCGACAAAGAATTTCCTCGACGCTCTTCCTGCCTTCCATGAGGCGGCATCTGCATGGGACTCCAAGCTTCACAATTCCAACAACAAACACAAAAATAAAATCATGCGTCGGATAAACAACATCCAGGTATCTTCTACCAACTTGTCTCATACTTCCTCTGACTCCACTTTGGAATATTTGCAAGATGAATACAGCAATATTCTCCTTCAAGAGGAGGCTGATTGGCGGCAGTGAGCTAACATTAGCTAGATCCGTCTTGGCGACGCCAACACAAAATTCTTTCATACATACGTCAAGGCGCGCCGCCTCTTCAACAAGATTACAAGGCTCAAGGACAGCGCGGACAATTGGGTGGAAGATCCAGCTTCCCTTATGTTGCATGTGTGAAACTTCTTTCTTGATTTGATGACTGCCCTACCACCCAGCGCTCGCAGTGCTGCTGTTGTTGCTAGCTTCGTTGGCACCTTCGAGCAGCCTTGCGAGGCCACTAGGCGCAACCTTAGCGCCCTCCCTTCTACTGCTGAAATTAAGCGCACCATGTTCATGATGGCGCCTAACAAAGCTCTCGGGCCCGACGGCATCTGCAATTCATTCATCCAAAAGCACTGGGACACAGTTGGCTCTTCCTTTATTCGCATCGTGCAAGATACCTTCACATCGAGGACCATTGACGACAGGCTTGCTGACTCCTTTATGTGTCTGATTCCGAAGACCAGACAACCCCAAACTTGCAGTGACCTCCGTCCGATTTCTCTTAATAACACGTGCTTCAAGTTGATTTCCAAGATCATTGTGGAACACATCAAGCCTCTACTGCAAGGATGGATTTCTGAAACTCAATCTAGTTTCCTACCAGGCCGGCGCATCACTGATAATATTATTCTTGTCCAGGAGGTTATCCACACCATGCGTACGAGGACTACTAGCAAGGCACTTGCTTGCATCAAGATAGATCTTGCTAAAGCCTTTGATAAGATGAGTTGGGCGTTCATCCACGACACCATCAAGAGGACTGGTATTCTGGCTGTTTTGGTTAATCTCATTATGCAAATCATCACTAAAGGGTGCACTTCGGTTCTCTGGGAAGGCTTCCCTCTTGAGTCATTCAAAACCTCACAAGGAGTCCGTCAAGGCGACCCAATCAGCCCCTACATATTTGTTCTATGTATGGAGAGACTCAGTCAAGCCATCTTGCAATCCATAAACCAAGGAGCATGGAAGCCTATTCGTCTTTCTAGACAGGGCCCGATGTTATCACATGTCTTCTTTGCCGATGATATACTCTTACTGACAGAGGCTTCTGAAGGGCAAGTTAAAAGCATTAACAAAGTTCTCCAAGCTTTTGGGCGTGCATCTGGGCAACGGGTGTCTAAGGCCAAGTCACGTTGCTTCTTCTCTCCTAATACCCCATGCCAAGTCCGGGATGTTTTCTGTAGGCACCTTGGTATTCCACACACCAGTGACTTGGGTCGATACCTTGGTGTTCCCATTCTACATCACCGAGTCAACAAATCAACTCATGCTGCAATTGTTGATACTATGAAGGACCGTATGATGAGATGGTCAGCAAGACAACTGTCTCTAGCTGGTAGAATCAGTCTTGTAAAATCCACTCTCCAAGCCATTCCCAGCTACACTATGCAATCAGTGCAACTCTCACAAGCGCTTTGTGATGATATTAACAAGCACGTCAAGAACTTTCTCTGGTCTGGCAGCCGATCCCACCACAGTCTCTCTCTGGTCTCGTGGAAGAAGGTTACTATGGCTAAATCCGACGGCGGCCTAGGCATCAAGGATTCACGGTCTCAGAATCAAGCTCTAATGCTCGGTAATGTGTGGCGCTTCATAAACAACAGAGATGTTCTTTGGGTTCGTGTTATGCGTAGCAAGTACATGTGCAATGACACACCTATAAAGAAACCATGTTCCTCGGTGTGGGCTTTTATTAGGAAGCATATGCCAGCCATCCTTCAGGACTCGGCTGTAACTATCAATAACGGTGAATCTGCAAACGTTTGGAGTGACAAATGGCTTCATGGCCTATCTATTAAATACATTGACCCCTCTCTTGTGCCGCCGCCCAACCTCACTAATCTTACTGTCTTAGCCATGGGCATGAATGCCAATGACTGGGACTGGGATTTCATCTCTGGATATCTTCCGAGTAGTTCCTGGTTGCATATTCAGCATGTCTACCCACCTTCTCTGTCTGTTGGCCATGATACTCGCCATTGGCCTGGGTCGCCTACTGGCCTTCTTACCACAAAGTCTGCATACAAATGGCTCCGCACAGACATTGAGTTGCCCCTTCCTGGGAAATGGGATACTATTTGGAGATTGCCGGTTCCGCCCTGTGTTTGCACTTTTCTATGGCTTCTGGTCCACAAGGCGTTGCTCACCAATGTGGAGAAGTCCCTCCGCCATATCCCTATCAACATCCACTGCCCGGTTTGTGCAAATGTGAGTGACACTCTGGTGCATGTTCTCCGCGACTGCAATTTCAGCAGGGAAGTGTGGGTTGCCTGTCGAATGGACCCATCCTTCTTCCTTCTTCCTGAGGATGAGTTGATTGATGCGATCATCTCTTCTAAAGACACTGACACTCCATCCATGTTGCCTCTAGTGGCTTGCTGGGCAATCTGGTCACAGAGAAATGAGTTTGTACATAAAAGGAAACAATAACCTCTCCAACTGCAGGTATCCTTCATCAAGGACTGAGTTCGAGCCATCTTGGCAACCCCGACGCTGTTCTCGACACACACGACGGGATGCAGCCAAGCCAAAATTCCCCCTACTCTCAGTGACGTTGTTATTTTTGTTGATGCCTCTCATCACACTGAATCCTCTCGCACTAGGATTGGTATTCATGTTGTGGACAGCCATGGAGGCTTCCCTCTGGGCCACGGACTGCCCAGCCATGCCACCTCGGCATTGGAGGCAGACATACAAGGCATCATCTGGGCCTTGGAACTTTACAAAATTATAGGATGGCGTGCACCCACCATTCTGTCTGATGCTACCTCTGCGGTATCCATTACCACCAAGGCGGCATCCGCAACAACCATGTTCCTTCCGCACATGCGCCATCTTCAACAGCTCCAGAATGAAGTCGGTCTCACTTCCATAGCTCATGTTCCTAGAGTGCATAATAATGTAGCGGACTGTATTGCTCGCTTCTCAATTTCTACTAATACTGCTTTTACTTTCCAAAATGTGGCGCCCTCGTGGCTCACAAGTAACATAGATGTTAATTTCTCTAACATTTGGCTAGCAGTAGAGAGTGGGATGAATACAATCTGATCTCTACGGCTTCCCAAAAAAAAAGTAAACCCTTTGTGTTGAGGATTTAGTTGCGCTTACCCTACCATAGGGATTAGTGGTTACATCTCTCTTTGGTTGTTAAGATCTAACTTTAGGGTGGGTTTTGGCATGAGAACAAGAAAAGTAGTTGTTAACGAGATACTATACATAACACTTTTGACTTGGTTCTTGCATTGATCTTTGGCCAACATGTTTGTTTTACATTTAGACATTTCTTATCGTCAAAAATTATTTTCATTATACTATTATATGTAATGAATAAAAGTTTCTAGATTTTATCAAGGCTTTTTTGAACTAAGTCACAATGAAGAGATGTGTGAAGTATTGATCGTGAAACCCAAGAATTAGTTATAATATAAATCTCTACCCTATTTTTGACTAAGAAGTGGTGAGTAGGAATATGTGGCATGATATTAGGGTATATTGGAGTTACCCTCTTTACCCCTCTAAGGTAAGGGAAATTGTACTACATGAATCTTTAGTTTTGTTATGTGGACCTAAAAGTCAATCGTAGGTGTGTATGACTTGTTAGGTGGGTACATGCCCTATGAACAACATAAACACCCAAAGTACTCATGACTAAAAGATGTGTATGTAACCCTAATATCTTTAAGAGTTGTTTAGCTTGGATTTTTAGGTTAACCCTTTTAAGGGGTGAAGAATAAGTGGTTGATATGGTATGGGTGATTAGATTTTGAGGATGAAATTCTTTTAAGGGGTAGGGTGATGTAATGTACCAAAACTATAGGATCTTACCATATTCCATGATTAGAGAGTTACTAATCTTAGTCCTTAATATGTGACCAAACACGTATAAAGTTATACCTATATGAATATTGTTAATGTAGGTAACATATTATGTGGCAATAGGTTCTATAATCAACAACACATATCATAGTACACTAATATAAACATTATAACTTAATTATGTGCCAACGTGTAAGTAAATTCATGAAGTATCTTTCCCTTTGCTAACTAAAATTCACATAATGGATCAGATATGTTTAATAAATGGAAAAATGTGCTCAACACATGAATAGAAATAAAAATGTGAATTTCCATGTCCATGATCATGAATCATGATCAATTAATTAAATGAATATTAACTTAATTGACTAACTAAGTTAAACAAGTAAAATATGGAAATTTGTGCAGATTAATATAAGGAAACCCTTTGGTAACAATGTGAAGGCAACAAGACTCTAACTAATAAATAATGATGGTAAAGATATAATGTCATAATGATATTAAGCCTAAAACTATAATTGTATTAGAATTTATAAAATAAAATCTCAAAAGTGAAATCTACTATAAAAATTGTGATCCTTGGGTCCTAATTAGCTTAAGTGTAAAGCTTTAAATTAATAGAAAAATTCTTGAGGCCTTAAATTCATCAAGAAAGAAAAATATAAATCAAAATCAAATATTTTGAATAAATGATAAACAACTCCAAAAGTGATATATATGACAAAGTTGGATTCTACATGTCAATATTACTTTAGGTTCCAAATTTGGTATAGTAGAATTGTTTTAGCCCATAAATATAGTAGGAAAGAAAGGATCAGATTTAAATGCTTAATATTTACAATTATTAAATAAATATAATTGATTTTATTTCAGTTCAGATTCTAATAATTGTCACGCTATGCTTTTGGAAACCTGCCTGTTGCTATATGCGGGTCACCTTTCTAACCCTTCAATTGGGATCCAAGCATGAAGGGGATGTCTCCTACCTCTTCCCCCTTCCTCTCCTTTGTGAACATGGATTTGTTTTCCCTCTATGGTTTTCTAGCACCAAAAACTCCCACATCTCTCAATATTCCTATGTGAACCTCCATGTATGATTTCCTTGTGAATTACCACATGTACTAAACTCTTATTTTAGCCTCTTTTTCCTGACTAGGGGAACTCCCAATTTCTTCTCCCATCTTTCTTCTATTTCTACTCTACTTCTATCTTTTTTTCTTTTTTTTCCTTGCATCAATAGTTTTTCGAACATGTATATATCTACCTTGAAACCCTCATTCAATCCCCTAAACCAACTTTTGCTATCTATTCATTCCCTTATCACACTAGAACCCCTCCATCACTGGCCAGAGTTTCTCCCAAACTCTACATGTATCTCCACATCTCCCCAAAGCGTGTTAGGATATTCTTGACCATAGGGAAGGCTAGAGAGGAGTTGAAGTCTTCCCTCTCATCCAGAAATAGCTCTGGCCACCTTCTTTTGGTCCAATTTAAGGTATAGCATAAATTTTCCCCTTCATCATATCAGGATGTGACTATATTTTGTTCGTGTGGGTTCTCTCAAATCGTTTTTTCTATCTATCAGTTTTTTCTTGCCCTCTTTTTGTCAGAACCTCTTAAAGATGTTTTGGGGATTGGATTTCCCTATTATGATTGTATTGGTAATTTGTGTTCTTTTTCATGAACAACTATGGTGGGGGAGCAATTTTCCATCCCCAACTACCTTTTTGATGTGAACCAATGATCCCTAAGACCAAAATCACTTTTAGAATATAATGGTGATATTATCCTTCAAATATATGCAAAGGAATCAAAGTTTGATCCAAAATGTTGGTACTTTAACAATGTTGTTCCTCACGCAAGTTATCCTGCTCGAATAGGAAGATGTTTGACTTTGATTTTCCAATTCTCCCCGTCATTCTATATTGGTTTATGTGTTTCCTCCAAGGTACTACTATTCTTACAACTTTTTTTGTTTGTTTTTGACGTGCTGAGTTGTGTGTCCAAATAGTTGTAGTCCTACGTCGATTGGACATCACCGTTTGGGCACCTCAGTTGTTTTTGTGGACGGATAATGCTATAAATGTGGCTTTATGAAATTTTCCAATTGGTCAGTTATCCTAAAATTCACAATTAATTATATATATCTCAAAAAATAAAATAAAAATGTTTTGAAATTGTGGGATCTTTCTCCATCTAATAGTATAATTTTTTTAACCTAAATCCAACATAATAAATATATAATTTTTATAGATTTATTTAATTTGTTATATTTTTATAGATTCATATCGAATATCCATGTCAAAAATATAAAGTAATGTATGTTATAAACTTAGAAAAATATAATCTATAAGATGTATGTTGCATCTCCAAATAATATTGACAAATTTTTTATTTCACTCTCTGAATGTATATTCCATTCTCTATTTATCTTAATGCATATCGCTCTTGGTCCTCTGGGACATACTATTATTTACACGTTCTCTCTCATTTGATAAGTTAACTTATGCAAAAAAGTATGCATTGCTATAGAACTTGTGATCATCTTATTTTGTTGAATATTCTTTTTGAATCCTTATTTACATCTTGTTCATGGTATTCCTTGTCAAATCCTAATTTTTATGTTGTGAACTTTTATGACTGTGTGAAGTTTCTTAGTTATGAAAATCATTACATTCTTATTTATTAGTTCTTTTACTCCAGTTTATATCAGTTGGATGTTCTTATCCCTTTGTTAAGCATGAATATACTTGATCTTGCCCACCATATTTGCATGTGTGATTGGCTAGTCATTACTAGAAGTAGTGACACCATATTTATTTTAGGAAATGAGGTTTTAGTCTTTTTTCCAATGCACTGAGGTTTTCGTCCTCCTGTGATATATTATATTTTGGACACTACGGTTTTTGTCCTTTTGCAAACTCTATATTTATTTGGCATTTAGGTTTTAGTCTCTTGCCCTTGGCATGAAATATATGGGTTCCTACCCTACTTTTTAGCATATGCTAGTCTTTCAATTACTCATCGTGTAATTGATTATGAATTGTGATATTATTATTGTGACATTTTGTAAGGCAAGAAATCTCTTTTCTTTATCATCTCATTAGTAATCATATTCTCTTTGATATAAAGTTAGATAGAACTTTTCGTCTTCTATGTGAAGCCTTGTTATATTGGATGCCCTTTTTATTAATGTTGCTCATATCCTAATTAATATTCTCATACCAACTTTTATGCTAACAACTTCCATTTTATCTTATGTTCTAGAGAATGTTTCCAACCCCAGGTGTAGGACTTGAAATATGGCATTTGGTGACACAAACATGCTAGGTGGAGCGGTTGGGGAGATAGACTTGAGATAGATAGATATCCCTCTACTTAGATCCTTAGGTTATTGCTTTCCTATAAATCCAGAGTGGGAGAATATTATGTACACATGATAAATTGAATATAGTCATGATTTCTATTATGCTGCTATACTTTGGTTATTTCTTATATCATCATTTGAGAGATGAAACATTTACACCTATTCTAGAATACCTTTTAGTGTAGTTGGAATACATGGATTTATATTCTTCACATTAAGTAGAGAGTGGATCCCCACTTGGGTCCCACTCCTTGCAAAAAGACTAAGGTGTGGCATGTTAAACATCTTAAGAGAAAAAATATCAATGAGAGAGACAATATTATCCTGTTCAATTATACTATCAAGTTGTTCCCAGGAAAGTTGTGATCAAGATGGTCAGTCTTGTATTCTCCTATTCAATTATATTATCAAGTTGTTCCCAGGAAAGTTGAGATCAAGATGGTCAGGTTTGTTTACCGTTACAAAGGTATATCCATTAGGAATGATGGAATTACTTAGTGAGAAGTCTGCGACTTTTCCAATCAATTGACATAGGATGAAAATATACTTTGAAGATGAAGCATTCACTCCAAAAGCTAAATTACAGCTTGAGGAACCACCATCAACCCAACCTTAATGATCATAGAGAAAAACATGCTAAACACTATAAATTAGCATTTATTGGAAGGCAACATAAGGATTTCTAAACCCCTTTGCAAATTTTATTTTTGGTTTTGATAATTTGATCTTTATTTTCAATCTTATTTTAGTTTTTCCTAATGTTGCAAATTTGTTGTTTGGATGAAATTGTATTTTGATAATTTTAGTGTATACAAATAAAATGTAGTCAACGACACCAAATTGAACTGATTGATTTTAGGATCTTTGGAGAGAATCAACCAACAAAGCTTCCTTCAGTTGACCATATGGAGAAACAAGTGATTTCGAAGAACCATAACTACCTTTGGTCAATAGAATGTTGAACCATCAGTTTTCGTAAGTATGATCTTTCCATCAGTCTCCACCATGGAACAAGGAATAGCTGAACCATTGGTTTATACCACTTGATCAACCTCAGAAGGTCCCTGCCGTTGTAAACACAAAAAATGGAAGCTATTACTACTATCGGTCATTGTCATCAAAAGGAGATAGTTTGAGTTTTCATGTCTTTTTGAAAAGCAGAAAACCCTTTGTAAGGGAGCCATTTTTCGTAACCTTTGGAAGGCGAGAACTATTCTCCCATCAATTCCTACCTTTAGAAGGCATCAAGTTTCATTTCCATTTGTCTCTTGCATCCCTTTAAAACATTTGGGAGATCTTTGTAGGCATAACAACCAGAAGGTGAAGTCCATCTTTCCATTGGTCTCTAGCCATCATAAGATGCTTCCTGCACACACAACTGAAGGGTTAGTAGGGTCCTTGATGATGATAGATCTAGGAGTATATATGAAAGAAGGGGTCCCAAACAAAATATTTTACTCACTAAACCCTAACCTACAGAGCTGTAGCAATTAAAAAATCCCTAATCACCATAACCTAAACTCCTCGATTATGAAATCCAAGAACCTTCTGTCCTTAGCTTTCAATCTACATCATGGAAAGTCAACATATCTAGCCAACTTCTCAATTTGACCTCTAGCGGAAGGTGGCCAACCTCCTGTCACTAGCTCATGGCATATATTTTACCACCTCATTGTAGCTAGTTATCCATCGAGTTAACAATAACAGAGGCGTTCATCTTCTCTAAAAAAGGACTAAGGATTTTGGAATGACAAAAAGCTAACACTAGGTATTGGAGACATCCTCGATGCTTCCTTTGATGAGTAATAAGTCTATCTGCCTTTTGTTTTCTTTCCCTTTCCTATCTTTGAGCTTGATCGAGAACAAACCTTACAAAATTTTACTTTCTACCTGGTATCACCATCTTAACGATCTTTTCACCTTTGATTTTTCCTTACACTTGTTCTCTCTTTGTTTTAAACACTTCCTTTGGTTCATTAGTTCATGTTCCATTGGTTTTGGCTCCTTAAATGTTTAGAAGGTACTTCTGATCGGCCATCAAACTCATTTCCATTGACTCTTGCATTTTTAGATGGACATTGGGCAACTATTCACCTTTTTCATGGATTTCAAAAACCATTGCATTTCTGAACACCCTATCCTTCAGTTGTCAATTCAACCGTCAGTATCTCCTACCCAACTTTCCCATCAGTTTCTGATATGTTGTGAAAACCATTGGAACAAAGAAAGACTTCAACATCTAGCCCTTACAACCTTTAGTTGTTAAAACCGTCAGCCCATAGGTCATGATTTCTCTGGTTCCATCAGTTTCCCTTATTGTCGATTTACTCCCTCTATTATCGAGAAGATGTAAACCTTTTCTAGGTGCCTCTAAGAAACCATCTATTTCTTGCACACCCCATTTCCTTTGGTTTGCATTCTATCTGAAAACTTTTTAAAGACGAGCTCTGTAAACCATCAATTTTCAACACTTGACCTAACCCTTGTTCTCTTTATGTTGTTTTCCTTCCATCTATTTTCAATTTTATTTATATATATACTCTTAACCATCTTGTTCACTTTTCTACACAAATAACTTCCCTCTCTAACAATATATATGATAGGATGAGGGAGCAACTTAAAAACATAAAGTTTTACAAGATATTCTTAGATGACCATACCTCATATGAAGAGCTCACCTTGGACTTCATGTCCTCATTGAAGAAGATTCCTATTTCAAATGATGAGGTTGAGGAGTGTGAAGGTAGTATCAAACTAGCTGTGTGGATAATAAAAAAGTATTATACTCGTACTGAGAAGCGACTGAAGTCGATTTACACTAATCTTGACCAACAAGATAAACTTGCCAATAAGGAAAAGTCTAATAGAGAAGTACAAGGATTCTCCATGAAATACTTGGGAAAGATTATCTGGTAAATGTGAGCATAATTCTGGACAATCCAATGATTCCCAGATGCACTCCAGTCTAATGTGCATAATACATAAGATCATTTCTATTGCGGTCTTCATGCAACAAGATGCTAGCAATGATGAGAATGAACCTCCACGTCTCGTAGAGTATCGTTGATAAGAATTCAATCAATATTGGGAGAATCTTGATAGAAAAACTCATGTCTATTAAAGGTCTAGAAGGCCCTAGAGAGTTATGAATGGGAGGCATAGTAACAACTGTTGCACACAGAGGTGCTCAAACATTTTACCCAATCTAGTGAAGAAAGATTCTAGAATGAAAAATACCTAACACTAACACATTTTTTTATGAGGAAGAGAAGAAATAATTTTATAGACTCTAGAAGTCAAAAGACATGTTACCTCTACCAGAAATGATCACACCCTATTAAGGGCCTACTAGTTTGTTGGTTTGAATTCCAACTATTCTTTGAGTTCTCACCATCTCCCAATGAACTTTAAGAAACACTCATCCGTTTTTTGTTGCAACACTTCCAAATCCTCCATGGTCATGACATGGTCAAGGTTTTAAGAATATTGGTCGATGAATTTTTTAGCTTGTTGTATCCAGGTGGAAAGCGGTGACATATATTGTTTATTGTACTATGATAGGGTGGGCCCTGATAGGGTTCTAGTAAAGCATCTAAGTAATATTTTTTATCATCATATACCTCCACCATATGGAAATAGTATGGCATGACGTATTGAGTGGGGATACTTTCACCAGGTACTTGTTTAGACCATCAATATGTCAACTTTCTTTGGTAGAGGAAGGTGACAACATTATTCAGATCTATTTTCCCCACATATCTTCTCCTCCAACTATTTAATGTTACAATGTATCTCCATCATCATTTGTTAGTAGTAGATATATCATAAGTAGATTTCCATTCATTTCCTACAGCCACTAGTGTTATGCAATTTGATTGTCATTAGCAGTGCCAACCGGAAGTGGGAAACCATAAGGTCCCATGTAAGAATTTATTACGAGGGAGGTGGTGGGTGGAATATGTGATTGTGGGATTGGGATCCACTTGTGATCCCATGATGTACATGGCCAACGTTTCTGGAAGTGTTTCCCTTTGTCTCAGGTTGCCCCTGACTCTCTTAGGCTTGGAATCTTCCTTACACTCCCTATAGGGATGATGATAAGATTCTTTGGATCAAACAATGTTTATAGCTTTGGATGGAAGGGTCCCAGCTGCTGTAGATACAAATTACATGAGATGTATGAAATGGTCTTGCATAAGACCCTCCACAGACTGATATGTAAATCGATACGTTCTCAACTTTTAATTAGTTGAAATGGTGCATGTATGTAGTATGGAGAGGTTGTGAAACGTGGATCATGATGAAAAGCTTATGGTTCCATCCTAGGAATTTTGGGCACTTGAGGTTCACCTTTTGGAATCTCATGTACCCCAATAAACATTTCCACGTCACTATAAATGCATCCCATGTTAGGGATCGTGTAATGTTGTTTGTTGGTATACATCTATATTGTTTGATAACATGTAAGACCAAGTGAAATAAAAACTCATGGAATGACATGTGATGACATGAAAGTGGGACACATATGTATCAAACACATGATTTAATCCATACTTACAAGAATATACTACTTTTAAGTTAGATCCCTAACACATCAATATCACATGGAAAATGAACTATTTCCCTTTCACAAGAGGTATTAAAAGGATAAGCTTGATCTTCCATAGTCCTTCACCTGGATTCTTTCCACCATAGATCTTTCTCTTAGAATTTGGTGTATAGTGTGTATTAGAGGATACATACCCCTAACTTATATGGAATAGTAGGAATTCCAACTTTTCATGGGACGTTCCCACATCATGGGGTGGATAGCATGGGAAAGATATTTTCCATCTAAGGATGAGTAAGTGAGATAACTATTTGAAGAAAGGTAAGGGTGGGCATCTGAAACTGTTAGCATTCAAGGTATCCTATATAAGTCTATGTATTGCACCTCATTAACCTATTTTCCCTGATGGTGTTGTGAGCTTTTAGGTGTAGAATTTCCATTTATTGAATTCTCTTGGTGGCATATATTCTCTATCAGTTAGTAACTCAACTCAATTCTTTGAAATACACATAAAATACGCTTCTAACTCTCAGAATTCAAAGACATTATTGGCTTCAAATCTACAAAATTGCCATAGCCCTTACAAAATATGTGTAACATCTAAAAAAAATCAATACATAGAATAACAATTACATTTGAGTCTTTAATACATTTTGTACTAAATAAATCAAACTTTTTGAACTTTAATGAAAATAGACCCAATTTGTTTTTAAATTTCAAGCTTGATTTTCAAATAAACCATAGTGTGATAAAAAGATCAAATTTAAATATTTCAATCTTATTTCCACTAAATCCAGAGATGATTTCACATATAAAATTTTAATTTAATATACCCCTAATTAATCAATAAGTGATTATGAGGGTTGCAATGAAATTTAACTATTTGGCAATAATAAATTGACCGATATTTTTAATGAATTATCATGATTAATTGGGGCATTTCCCAAAATTTGAGCCCTAAATATATTTTAAATAATATGTTATAATGGTTATATTAAAAAGAAAAATGTAGAATAATTGGGTTTGTAAAAGAAGAAAACTAATACTATATTCAGACTTCTCATAGTTGAATTAGTTAATACACCAAATTTTGTTAGATTCCGATGGGTCGAGAGGTCCCAAATTAAAGTTAGGAAGGAAATTAATTAAATATCCCAAACCTTTTGTTTTTGGACTTTAGTTGTGCATCATTTTTTAGGGTCATGCAAACCTGTTGAGTCCTTCACGGGTCGGTACTCTCTTCCTCACTCATATCCCTATGTTATTTTGACACTCTAGTCCACAATCATATCATAGATCCTAATCTCTTCCCTTCGCCTCCTCGATCATCTGCCTATAATAGGAACCCTCTTAGTTCATTCAGCAATCACCCAAAAGACAATCTTTTTCTCTTATGCTCCAAATCACTCGTACGGAGCACCCTTCTTCATCTTTGTCGACTTGTATCTTAGAGTCGTATCAACTCTTGGGTCAACCCTATCAAGATGAGAAGATTTGAAGTCGATCTCTGACTCTAGTGGAAGATCCCTAATCTCCCAATTTGGCAATCTGAGGTGGTAATATTTTTCCCCTGATCCCTCTTTTCCGTTAGTGCTCCTCCCGTCCAACAAAAATTGAGTAATTGTCTACCTCTCTCTCTATTTTCCCCGCTATTTTCTTCGTTTGGCATTAACATAATCAAACAAGTATCTTTTCTTTCTTCACGAAGAAGCCACCATTGTTTTTTTTGGGCTGTTTCGCGAGGTTTTCTTGGGGGTGAAGACGTTCCCCTATTCCTTCTTTGCCAGCCCTTGGCAACATGTTTTTCTCGAGCTCCAGACCTTCAGAAGGGCCAATTTTAGGCTCTCTAGTCCAGCTGATAACATAGTACGTTCCTAGCACCATGATTTCCAATGGAAGAATCTATATTACAGATTGGTTCTTCCAATCATGTTGTTCTTGTCGTGGTTATTTGCTACTCTAGGAAGAGTAATCCTAGATGTTGGACTCCATCGTTGCCCTTGTGCTTTGAATTTATTCATCAAGGAAGGTTGGTTCTATTTGGGATTCTACTACCCCTTGTGCGTCCAGAGAAGAGATGCCCTCGGGTCCAGCTGGCCAATGAAGCTTGGCCCATGTCAGTAGGGCCCAATGCTTTGATTGTTAGATTTACCTATGTGGATTTTCATTAATTTTTTATTGGTATGTCTTTCCAAAAATCATAATAAATCCATATGATGTCAGACAATTATGAAAAAATAGTCATTGGAAAGGAATTTTTGAGTATAATATGATTTTAGTATTTTCAAATCCTAATTCAAGAGTGTCAAACCATATTTTCCTAATGACATCAGATTAGGGTTTACGATGCATTGGTGATGATAATTGATAGAAATCATGTAATTTCAAGAACTTAGGATTTGATCAAGATCAGGGATACTAAGTTAGGATCTATCTTGCTCCAGCTAAGTGGGTCATGCCACTATGCATATATATCTTGTATGAATTGCTTGTTATGTATGACTTAGGATTATGCTTTAATTTTCCATGTTCATGAATGAAATTAAGATAATGATTATGCCTCAAATTTTATTATTTCTTGTTAGTTGTTATAATCATAAAATCTTATGCTTATCATTGATGCTCATTATTTTAATGTATTCCGATGTAATGATTAAAGAAATTAAAGAAGGAATCACGTAAATCATGTAATGATAATTTAATTATTAAGAGGGAGAAATCCCATAATGATTAAGATAATGTACTTAAGTTTTGAATTGTTCATCTTTATGTTATTTTGTGTATATGGCATTGACGAGCACTTTGGTGCAACTAAGATGAGCCTTAACCGATCTGATGAACACTTTGGTGAATTATTTGATGAGGACAATTCGCATTGATGGAAAGATAAGAACAATGATGCTACTGATTAAGTTAAGAGAATTAAGTAACTTATTATATGTTTCTCGCAATGATGTTCCTTTATGGTTGTTATGGGCTTCCTAGAAATAATGGGATTTTTGAGCATGATGTGCCCCATGTGGGCAGTGATGGAGAGAATGCATATAGTAATGTCTCTTAACTCATTAATGTAATGAAATCTAAAGTGTAATGATAATTCTTAATGTTAAGCCATGTCATGTTTATTTTGAGTTTGAGTATATATGCTTACTTTTTAGTTCTTATAACATGCATAGTGCCACTTACTTACATTGTTGCTTTATTTCGGTGGCTATGGGATGAGATGTCCCTAGATCAAGGAGTAAGAGAGAATTGAAGTGAGCCCTTCAAGTGTAGATGACATCAAGAAGACGTTAGCTTGGTGGGGTGCCAGCTACCACTCAGTCAATTATTTAGTCTAGTTTACCTTTTATGTTTTATATTTTCTTAGCCTACATGTATTAGGTTTTTAAAAGGGAAAAATATAGATGCATTATTGTTTACCTTTTATGTTTTATATTTTTCCCTTTTAAAAACAATGTATGAATCTATATTTCCAATTAATGCATGGTGTTTCATTTATCTTATTGCTATTGTATATCATGTTTTGTAATGTTCCTCCAAGCCAAGTGACCCATGTTATGGGCAACATAGAGTTTTCTTCTTCTATCATGTATGTGCTTGGAGGGGCATTACAATATGGGTCTAGATTTCTCATTAATTCATACCCAGCTTTATCATTGATTCATAAACTAAATGGAGAAATGTGGATGCCAAGAATGGTGGTCCAGTTTTAGTTCATGGTCTAGGACTGTATATAGAAGTGAAAGTGTGGTGGAGGCTCAATTTTAGGTTATGGTTTGGGATTGTAGGTATATTCTTGGTAGGAGGTACTCAAATACTAGGTCATGGCTTAGTACCACTAAATTTAGCAATGGAAGGGGTAGATCAGTCAAATTTTAAGTCATGGTCTGAGACCGTCAAAATAGGTAATAGAATATGGGTGATCATCCAATTATAGGTCATGGTCTGAGATATTTTAAATAGGAAATGGAAGCTTGGTGATACTCAAGTCTAAGGTCATGGTTTGTGACTGTTTACATCTACAATGGAAGCATAGTGATGCTCCAATTTCAATTCACGGTCCTAGACTATTTAAACGAGAAATGGACATTGTGTGATAGTTTAGTTTTAGGTCATAGTCTAGGACTATGTTTTGGGTAGGCGAAGATGGCCAGACATTGAAATACCAGGTGCATTGTAATTGGGATGTCCCATGGATCAGTTAGAGATAGTATGCATTTGTGACACAATTTTACCGTGCGTTGAACGTCAATGTAGTATAGGCCTTTGTGAGGCCCGAGTTGAACTCAGGGACACTAAATTATTGGTAGACTACTACTAACTGGTTGCGATCAGCTAAACCAATTAAAAGAGGGTGAGACTTGTTGTAAAAACAATAGAAAATAAAATAAAACAAAGCAATCGATTAAGGGTTTAGTTTAATCAATTCAAGTGGAGATCTTTAGGATTGCAGTTTCACTGCGGGTTTTCATTGTATGAATTTCCATATAATAATTCAGGTTCATCTCTCGATCTGGGTAGTGGCCTGTAGTCAGAATTGCCCACTGTCGTGGTACAATTCATTACCTATGTCTAGGTCGGTTCCATCGTTGTAGTAACCTATACCCTAAACTAGGTGCATTAGAATCGGCCTCTGGGTTTCCACCATTAACCGTACATCACCTTGTTCAAGGGATTTGTTAATTAATGTGAATTCCATCTCTTTTCAACTGTTAATTCTTCTTTCAAAGCAATTAAAGGCATTATATTATCATTATGGTGATCAAGAATAATAATATAATTGAGAAAACAAAATCATACCACGGATTTAAGGGATAAATGATGAATTACTATGATAAAAATGTCATACAATGCTTCCCCGGGCTACTCCCGGTCCTAAAGATAAAGGGGATTAGCCCTGCATGTTCATTTCAGAGCAAAACATGGTTGAGAAAAGGGGAAACATGGAGAAAAATGTGAATAAGTAATAAAACCCCTGAACGGAGAAGATCCAAGCGTTCCTCGGCGTAGAATGCACGATCTACAACCTTTCGGTAGTGGAAAATGTCTTCTTCAGCTTCCGGAACGGCTGGGGCGTGCTTCTGGGCTCCATTCTTCTCTCCACACCTTCTCAGGACGTGTGCAGTGGCTAATGACGTGATAGATGGCTCTTGGCCGCCGTAATTAGATATAATCACCGAGTTAGGTTCCAAAAATAGCACAACCGTCGGATTTGGATCGATCTGAAATAAACATGTATCTGACGGTGTCGATACCATCGACGCAGGTCAATGGTATCGACCCTGCGCTATATCGGCAAGTCTTCTTTTCATTTCTTCATTGTGCCTGATGCTGACTCGATACCATCGATGAGGGTCGATGGTATCAACACCCTTAGGCGTCGGTTTTATCCCTTTTCCGTTGCTTAAACTTCATATGTCGATAGTATCGACTATCTACTCGCTAGCAACCTGATGGAATGTCACTACCATCGACTTCCCTGTCGATGGTATCGACTATGTGCTGCTCCTTGCGGCTGGCAACCTGTGGCTGTGTCGATAGTATCGACAGATGTCGATGGTATCGACAACTATAAATATGCGTTTTTCCTGAAATTGCAACACAAAACCACATAATCTGAAATAAAACATATTATTGTTGTCATTTATGCTCAAAACAATAAAATAAGATAGAATTGATTTTGAGAAGGATCATAGACTAAAGTAAGTGAATTATGCAATATTAACCACCAAAATGACCAATAAACGCATAAAATGCAAGTAAAAGAAAGTCCATAAATGCGACTCAAAATCATCGCATCAAACTCCCCTAAGCTTGAACATTGCTCGCCCTCGAGCAACAAAACTTTAGAATAAAATTATGAGAGTCAACTAAAGAACAGATCGTCACAGCAAACATCACCACATGATCCCCGCCGGACATTCACATACCGGCCCTCACTAACCACGGAATGATAATTACCCTAAAGGCGACAGTAATCATCCATAAAAGATATCTACCTCAAAAATGATGAACACTATCACATAAGGCAGTTAACATAATAAAATTCTCTGGTCCAGACTCGGTGCATCTTGTGATCTTCTATTCTACGTTGCTCGCCCTAACTACCATCTACATGGAAGCAATTCTCCTGGTATTAATGAGTGAGGAGAAAATCACGGTGGCCTACCAATTTGAGCAACGGGTAGATGGAATGGGTGGCTCATGGAAGAAATGGAAGCATTATACGATTTTAACATGCACAAAGCAAAAATGACCTAAATGATGCATATGCAAGTGTAAATGCCCTAATGCCTACATTTGGGTGGAATGATGCATGCACTTTCATTCCATCTCAAGGTGAGATGGAACATCTAAAAGAACTACATCATGTACTTATTCTTCTTAGTATGTAGTGAGAACATGTTCCTTTCTCCCTCTCATTACTACTTACTTCTCAATTCTCTTTTCTTTTTTTTTCAAAACTTTTTTTTCAAGTCCTTATATTCATAGCTGACAATGAAATGTTTGTCAGGCTCGCTTAATGTTGCATAACTTATACATTTGAAGCATTCAGAAGGTATGGAACAAGTTCATCACCTTTTATGTTTCAGAAGACATAAGATGCATGATGTACTATATGCACAAAAATGTGAATGCAGCTACAAAATGATCATTATGCAACTAAATGACACGCGCCTAAGGATAATGTGCATGTATAGCTATTCTATCTTTTTTTTCTTTTCTTTTTTTCATTCAAAAATATGAGAAAATAGATGTAATGAAAGACCTATCTACATGGAATGCAATCAAAGAGATTAAACCCGTAATGCACTTCCAGTTCTTAAGGCGGATTATGAAAGCAATGGGGTGGATAGATCACAAGAATAATTGACTAAACCTTTGAAAATTATTATGTGTCCCTCCTTACTGACCTGTGTAGTAATTAAGAGGTTTTTCTCTCTTATTTCAAATTAAAGTCTCATTATCATTTGGTCAGTTTAGGCTCAAACAACCAATTCTGTCCACTTTTCATAAATCATGGGAATGTATAGTTGTGATTTTCTATTTTAGAGTTGACAAACTCAATTATTTCCTTAAGTTATGTGCTCAAAGTTTAACAACACAAGCTTGCAAAAACACTAAATTTTTTTAAATTTGCCCCTGATTCCCATGTACAAGAAACGAGATGACACATGACTTCAGACATCCACAATTACACTAGATAAAGTGTGGATCCTACAAGCAAACTAAAAACTACAAGAAATAAATGACAAAAGACAAAACAATAAACTTAAAAACTGAGAAAACTAAAGGATAGAGATGTTCCAACTCCCCCCCTAAGCTTGAATTTGACAATGGCCTCATAGTCAAAAACAACCTTAAAAAGATGGAACAGAGATACCAATCATTCTTCAGGAGGAGGCGGGTACTGCGGGGTCGTGGGGTCCCAAGATGGGTACTGCCCCTGAAAGCTCGGATCATACTGGGGCATGGGCAGAGGTTGTGGATACCCCCCAAAGTAATTCTGGCTACAGTAATGATCGTAGAAGGGATGTTGTTGCATCTCCATCCTATGCAACCTGTCATGGATGTGTTGTTGGTTGTCAAGGAGGAGGCACTCATTTCAAAAATGGCCCTCAGATTATCTAACAGCTGGTTCGTCGTATCATGAATACTGACGTATGAAGCTATATGCTACAATTGGGTGTGTTGGATCTCTTGCAACATTGTATACATCCCCTGCATGGAGTAGGCATCCTCTCCTTGAGGAGAGGGTTGAGGTTGCGGAGGCTATGAAGATGAAGATGCACCCGGATGCATGCGGGGACGCTTCCTAGGTGCCACTCGTGCACGAAGAGGGGTGAAAGCCTCCTCTTCCTCTTCAGGCTCGTCACCGTCATTGTCATTGTTGTCATTGCCACCATCTTCATCCGAGTCTTCAATGTCTATGACAGGCCATCTGAAATTCTGAGTGCCCGTGATGTGGAAGACGGGGTCTGGAAGTGAACACTCTTGATATGCTTGATTGACATGGCAGTGTCCATATGCCAAGCCATCATGAAGCAGTATGAGGTTGGAGCAATGTAGATGTTGTAGGTTGACATTGCTCCTGTTGGATAGGGGAGTAAGCTGGGAAAAATTCAACCCAAGATAGGAGGCCAGCGGTGTGATGAGACCTCCAAAGTGGATTGGAGCCTTCCGCGTACTCCTCTTTACAGCCAACACACGCGTCAAGAAAAATGTGCCCCAATTACACTCTTCTCGCTTCAGCAACTTGTACAGGAAAAACAAATCTGTCTCTTGAAACTTGCTGAGAGACAGGTCACCACGAGTGAACAAGGTGGTGTAGAGCATGCGGTGAAGAACCCGCACAAACGGATGCTCAAAATCCGCAATTGCCACATTATGGTAGCTGACGGACTTGCCCAGCGGCGCAGTCACAAGCTGGGCGAAGATGTCATCATAGTTCGTCCTGTTATCTGGCCTCCAGTACTGCTCTCTCCCATGATTCCAGTTGTAGATGGAACTAAACTGCCTAAGGGTGAGAGTGTAATCGATGTTGTACAGCCAGAAAGAAACGTAGCCCTTGATCCATTCTCGATCAGTGGCGATGACGTCGTTTGGCATGACGCATATGTCCAGCGACGCCATGAATTTTGCCACTGGCTCCTTGTATGTGGGCCATTCACCGAAGAATGGCTGTCCGTCGGCGTGGAATTCCATCTCATCGGGCATCCTGCCCGTATGCCTTGCCTGCCCCTTTAGAACATAGGCAAGATTGGCCTCAAACCCAAGATTGCGGATCATGTCCCGGTCGACGTAGCGGGTCAGCTCAATCTTACGCTTCATCAATTCCTCGTAGACCTTCCGGACCTCTGCGGAAGGATGGACAATCTGCGGGCGTGGAATAGATGCAGTGGGTGGAGGAATGAACTCAGGGATCTCCATTGGAGCCACATGTGAAGAAGAAGCACTGGCTGTATGCACCATCGTCTCCGAGAAAGAAGGAATAGAAGTCGGAGCTCGGGGAAGATCAGAGAAGACAATCTCTGCCCGGTGAAGGCTCGGGGAAGAACACGCTCCTTGGATGCTCGTAGCCGGGCTCCGATTGCTCAACAAGACGCACAGCAGAAGTGGAGGAGGAAAGCTCTGAAGGTGTGACGTCATATGAAAACAATCCATCCCTTTTATAGTCGTGGCCGTCGCAGCTGTGTGCTCGTCGATACCATCGACGCAGGTCGATGGTATCAACACCTATAGCACAATCCGGTCTTCTGCAAGTATCGACGGTTGTCGATAGCCTGATTTGGGGGCCCGGATCGATGACGCGTCGATACCATCGACGGGTGTCGATGGTATCGACCCATCCCACAGATCGACTCTCTTGATGCATCGATCGTCATTGATTTCCTCTCGCGGATCGGTGACGTGTCACGTTGATACTATCGACTCAAGTCGATAGTATTAACTTCTGCTTAGGGCAAACACCCTCACGAGGCCCGGCCACCGCTTTCCTGTCTATAATTGGGTCGATACCATCGACAGGCCCGCCGATGGTATCGACTTCACTGAGACACATTTCGTCTAAATATCTCCAGAGATCTCGCGAGTATCGACATCCATGTCGATACTATTGACCTCGTTCTGGCGAGAAACCTGATGGTGGGTCGATACCATCGATGAGGCCGTCGATAGTATCGACACAGAGTGATTGTTGCAGTCGCCTAACTGTGCCCATCTCGATACCATCGATAGAAGGGTCGATGGTATCGACCATGCCTCAGTCCTGCACATTGAACAAACGATCAAGGTATCTTGTTTACACTAAAAACATAATCGAATCAAACTAATGTACAAAAGTGAAAGAAACTAAATGAAACTACCGATGGTTGGGTTCCTCCCAACAAGCACCCTTATTTAACGTCTTAGGCTAGACGAGATCAAGCTTCTCATCTTGGAGCTTCAGAGAGTGTTCCTTGGGGATCACTGGTCAGTTTGAACTCAACTCAATCCTGGCCAATCCCCAATGTCAAAGTACCTCTCCCAATGGCAGTTACAACATCGATCTTCGCTTGAAACGACCTTCCTAAGAGCATTTCGCAACCTTTGAGTTTGGCATATCCATAACAATGAAATCCACTGGAAAGATAAACCTGTCTACTTTGACCAGTATATCTTCACACACTCCGTATGGCTTCACAATGGACCCATCCGCCAACTCAATAGTCGTAGCAAATTTCTTTAATTTCTTCAACCCAAGCTTTTGAAATGTAGACAGTGGCATAAGATTAATGCTAGCACCTGAATCACATTGTGCTTGTGGAAAATATTGACCGCCTATAGAACATGGAATGTATAATCCTCCTGGGTCTTTCCTCTTCTTTGGTAAACTCCCATGGATAAGTGAGCTCACCATCTCATTCACCCGACAAACATCTTTGTCTTTGATCCGCCTCTTCTTGGTGATGATTTCCTTGATAAACCTCCCGTATGATGGAATCTGCTCTATCATTTTCACTAACAAAATATTGATATGGAGCTTCCTGAACATCTCCAAGAACTTCCTGTAATGTCGATGCTCTTTCTTTGGCCTCAGGTTATCCGAATAAGACACAACTGCCTCATTTAGACGCTTATGAGGTGGCACATATGGGCTTTTCAGGGCAAACTCCCCTAAGCTTGCTTCAATGTCACCCTCTACCGTAGTCTTTGGCACATTGTTTTCAATAGTTGTTACTTGTGACGGCTCTTCTCTCTCAGTGACTGTAGCTTCACCATGACGCATGACCTTCACCTGCTCTTCTTGCCTAGGTACGGGCGAGATGTGCTCTTGATGAGTTTTTCTGAATGGACAATATCTGCCTGGTAGTCCATAATGACTGTGAGGATACATTATTTTTGGTGTAGCCTCCATATCAAAAATCATTTTGCTTTTGTCCCGGACCCCTCCTACTGGGGAATCTGCCTCTTTAATCATAGATATGTACTTTACTTGATGATGTACTTGACCAACATCTGCATTCCCAGCCTGTCTTTGTTGGTTGGCATGCTTCAGGGCTGCCACTTCATTGGAAATCTGGGTCACATTCGTCTCTAGTGCCCTCATATGTGCTCCATGGCTTTGCAAAGTTTGCCCAAATTTAGTCAAGATCTCACCTTAAGACTGCAGTTGTTTACTAAACATGCTCATCATCTCCTGATTTTGCTGCACCACTTGACTAAGTAGCGCGATGCTTTTATCTTCTGCCGTTGACTGTGGCTTTGCATCTGGATCTTCTAAGAAGTTGTTTGGATCTTTCCATGAGAATTTTCTATCCTTCCTCCAAGCATAATCATTATTTCTATAGCCCTGTTGTTGCATAAATTTGACATGGGCTTCCTCCTCAGATTCTGTATCCTCTTTGGCAAGCAATTTCTTAGCTAGAAGGTATAATTTATCATTCAGCTCCTTGATGGCCCTGGACTCACCTGCAACTTTGACTTGTTCTGGTGCATCCCTATCGCCCCAAGATTGCTTCTTTGCCATATTTTTCAGAATCTCCCAACACCTAGTGCCAGTGTTGTTTAAGAAGAAACTTGAACCTGTGGAGTCTAAATTGCTTCTATCATGCTCAGAAAGAGCGAAATAGAATATTTTTACATTCTTCTCCTTGTCCAGTCCATGATGCGGGCACCTCCTCAGCATAATCTAAAAACGCTCCCAGGTCTCAGAGTAGGTTTCACCTGCCTTCTGACTGAAATTGTGAATTTTTCTGATCAGATCATTTGTCTTCTCGGGTGGAAAGAATCTTTCAAAGAACACTTCCACCATGTCGTTCCATGATTCCACATACTCATCGTCAAGATTATGTAACCATTCTCATGCATTTCCCACCAGAGAGCTCGAAAACAACTTCAGATAAAGTGTCTCCTGCGGGAACCTTTCTATTTTGATCATGTCGCAATTCTCCATGAACTGGCTAATGTGAGTCACCGGGTCTTCGTTTTTGAGCCCATGAAATGCATTTGATTTGACCAGATTTATTAATGTAGGATCAATCTTGTAAGTCAGAATGTTGACCGCTTGCTTCTTTATCGGCCCCTTTGAAGCAGATGAGGAAGAAGCCTTTATCTTCTCCCATATCGTCTGCTCTTCTGCCATGGCTTCTGGTTCTGAATCGGAATCTATTTCATCTGGTTGGTCTTGAATAGAGTTCTGCTCGTCGTCTGGTCCCGGCAGTGGAATCTCTGGTGATTGCTGCGTGTAGTTGGTGCTACACGTCTTCACCATTCACCAGTACCTGTAAGAGGAAAATCTCAGTTCAGTACCTTTGGTAGACGATTTCTAAATATGAATGATAAACTATGAATTTTAAAAATGAGAAAATAATAAAATAAAATTGTGGCCTAGAATGGCCGCTTGCAGCACTCGTAGTGTCGAAAATTGTCGTGTCCCTGGCAACGGCGCCAAAAACTTGACACGATTTTACCGTGTGCCGAACGCAAGTGCACGCATCAATGTAGTATAGGCCTTTGTGAGGCCCGAGTCGAACTCAGGGACACTAAATTATCGGTAGACTACTACTAACTGGTTGCGATCAGCTAAACCGATTAAAAGAGTTTGAGAGTTGTTGTAAAAACAAAAGAAAATAAAATAAAATAAAGCAATCGATTGAGGGTTTAGTTTAATCAATTCAAGTGGAGATCTTTAGGATTGTGGTTTCACCGAGGGTTTTCATTGTATGAATTTTCATATAATAATTCAGGTTCATCTCTCGATCCGGGTAGTGGCATGTAGTCAGAATTTCCCACTGTCGTGGTACAATTCACTACCTATGTCTAGGTCAGTTCCACCGTCGTAGTAACCTATACCCTAAACTAGGTGCATTAGAATCGACCTCTGGGTTTCCACCATTAACCGTACATCACCTTGTTCAAGGGATTTGTTAATTAATGTGAATTTCGTCTCTTTTCAGCCGTTAATTCTTCTTTCAAACCAATTAAAGGCATTAGATTATCATTATGGTGATCAAGCATAACAATATAATTTAGAAAATGAAATCATACCACGGATTTAAGGGATAAATGATGAATTACTACGATAAAAATGTCATACAATGCTTCCCCGGGCTACTCCCGGTTCTAAAGATAAAGGGGATTAGCCCCGCATGTTCATCTCAGAGCAAAACATTGTTGAGAAAAGGGGAAACATGGAGAAAAACGTGAATAAGTAATGAAACCCCTGAACAGAGAAGATCCAAGCATTCCTCGGCATAGAATGTGCGATCTACAGCCTTTCGGCAGTGGAAAACATCTTCTTCGGCTTCCGGAATGGCTGGGGCGTGCTTCTGGGCTCCGTTCTTCTCTCCACACCTTCTTGGGACGTGTGTAGCGGCTAATGACGTGATAGATGGCTCTTGGCCGCCGTCATTAGGTATAATCACCGAGTTAGGTTCCAAAAATAGCACAACCGTTGGATTTGGATCGATCTGAAACAAACTTGTATCTGACGGTGTCGATACCATCGACGCGGGTTGATGGTATCGACCTTGCACGATATCGGCAAGTCTTCTTTTCTTTTCTTCATTGCGCCTGATGCTGGCTCGATACCATCGACGAGGTTCGATGGTATGGACACCCTTAGGCATCGGTTTTATCCCTTTTCTGTCGCTTAAACTTCAGGTGTCGATAGTATCGACTTTAGGGTCGATAGTATCAACTATTTACTCGCCAGCAACCTGATGCATGTCACTACTATCGACTTCCCTGTCGATGGTATTGACTCTGTGCTGCTCCTTGCGGCTGGAAACCTGTGGTTGTGTCGATGGTATCGACAGATGTCGATGGTATCGACAACTACATATATGCATTTTTCTTGAAATTGCAACACAAAACCACATAAGCCGAAATAAAACATATTATTGTAATCATTTATGCTCAAAACAACAAAATAAGAGAGAATTGATGCTGAGAAGGATCATAGATTAAAGTAAGTGAATTATGCAATATTAACCACCAAAATGACCAATAAACGCATAAAACGCAAGTAATAAAAGTCCATAAATGTGACTCAAAATCATTGCATCAATTTGCATTCACCCTTATTTAATGCATGTTCAATAAGCAAGTAGCCTTGCAACATGATGAAGAAGCTTTATGTTTGAAAGTATCAAGCTTAGTCAAAGAGTCTTTCGAGTAGATAGCCTTGATAAGCGAATTATGCACATATGTATGTCTAAGGGATACTATACAATGAGGTATGAAATGGAGACAATTGTGGTTTTTTCAAAATTAGAAGTGTTACAATGGGTTTCATGAGCCTTGGATTTGAGTGTGGACTCGAATGATGAGACCAAAATTGGGTAGCTCTTTTGTGTGGATCATGTCTAAATATCTTTTGGAAAGGTTCCCAAAGAATGAGATGAAAGTTAATTTCAACATCCTTACAATAGAAAGTAGGCCACCAAGAATATGTTAAGTATGTCCCAAAGTGATCAAGGCACATGAGTAAGTTTAGGTAGCCTTTTCATACTGGAAAAGTTGTTTATTTTTTTGTAAGATTGCCATATTTATGCAAGATTGATTGTATTTTTTGGCATGATTGTTTTCTATAGATGAAGATGTTACTAAGCAATGAACATTACATTTAGCATAAGAAATAATCTCAGTCATAAAACAAGTAATAATATTGGAACTTAAAGCAAGAAATAATGGTAGAATTTAAAGATTCCTCCTTTAGCCCATGGGTTTAGATGTGATTTATGTTCTTGATTAACCATGAAATGTATAGGAGGTATTGATCCTTAACTTCTCTACAGTGTGATGGAAGTTGCATAGGGGTAACCTAGTTTCTATGGATATTGGTACTTCTTCCAATTAAACTTATGATTACAACGTTTGCAATCAATCATTAGTACCAGGAGAGGAGGTTTCCACAAGGACTTTGAGCATCCATGATTATGATGCATGGGTACCTTCACTAATACACATGTTCCTCTTAAATGGATCCAATGTGAGTGTTTACACCCACTCGGTAGACACATGGGTTTCTGGTAGTCTAAAGTGAAATTGTGAAAACTTCTAGAGGTTAATTGCAAGCCGACTATAAGAAGATATGGAAAGTAAAGAGAAAGGAGATTAAACCCCAACCAGACATGTATCTTCATGTTCCCAAAACATGACAATCATCCAAGAAAATGATCATGATGCATAAATAATGAAAGAAAGAATCTTACTCATAACGGAAGACCTCTCTTTTATTTATTTTTTCTCTTTATCATTCTTTTTTCTTTTTTTAGAAATCAAAATAAGAAAAAAAAGGGAAATCATATAAAGGAAACCCTAAAAGAGAACATGAAAAAAAACCCTATAAGGGAAGCATGTAAGTAACCTAGAAAAGGAAATGAAGAGGGAAGCATACTGGAAACCGAAAATGAAAGTCAAACATAACAATGAAACTTGAGACATCTAGAATAAACTCTAATTGTAAATATCCCCAGTGGAGTCTCTAGACAATTTTACTTGTAGGAGAAAATTCTATTAAGTGTAATCTAGACAGTCACTTGTAAAATTCATAGAAATCATGGAAAAGCTAAGGATTCAGAGTCACCACCTCATTTTAAGAGGAAAACAAGAAAACAATAGATGAGTGTTTAAATAAGTAGAATAACACAAAAAGGTAAAGAAGTGACCACCCATGGACAGATAATTCATGGACATGTGACCAAAAGATATGGATCAACAATCCTATTATGACTGGGGAAGGTGTTTAATACTCCCATTTTGCTCAAAAATCGGTATTTCTATTCACAAACTTGAGCTTGTAAAAAATCATACAATTTGATTTTAATTAAAAAAAACATAACAAGAAGTCAAAGAAGAAGAAAATCATCAAAGTTGTGAGTATTTGGGGCTCAATATGAATGTAACTTTCTATTTCATCCCCACACACTAATATTTGTTAAGAAATCTTAACCATCTCACAATCTCCTAGGATTGAAGTCTATCTCAAGAAATGGACATTAGATGTTGGAAGATAAAGAGAAGGTGAATAGAAAAGAAATTTAATATGAGAAAGATCAATTGTCTTAGATGATAAAGCAAAAGAATGAGAAAATAAAAGATATAAATGCTAGATAATCAATCAAGTTAATAAATTTGAAGTTAGATGAGGACTAGACTAGCAGTCAATATCTAGATGTATTGTGCATCATAATTCTCAGCTGATGAGTGATTATTGGATCCAATAGAGAAATTTTTAATGATTGATAAAGCTGTAGAACAGCTATGAACAACATGAGATCAAGAAAGACAACAAACAATAAACAATTATGACCATGTTTCCTTCTTACAATCTCCTAAGACTTCTAAATTAGGAGAGTCAATGTTCTAGAAGAAGGAGCTTCTAGGCATTAGGAAACAAGTTGTTTCACAAAGGGAGGTAGTCACTCTCTCGTTTAGGAGAGTCAAATGGGAGAGAGTGATGTCATGGATATGATATGGTATTTATAGTTGTCAGTTAGGGTTTGGGGGTTCAACATCCTAAAAAGAATTTTTAAGAAATCCCTACCAGGCAAGAGAAAAGGATACCAAAAAGAGTTGGGATTTTATCACTTAGGGAAATCCATGCCCAAAGTTGTGTTCTGTAGGTCTGTCTACTAGGGGAACACAACAATTCTTCCATTTGCACCTCTGCACTAGGATTCTTCCAAGTTTCTCCATGCAGGAAACAAAGCTTTTTCATATCAAAGTTTTGTGATTTTCTTGAAGATTCTAGAGATATGTCAGATAAGAAAATCATTTTCATTACATGATTTTCCATTTTGAAATAAAACTTGATCTAGAAACAGAGGGTAAGAGGGATAAAGCTAGTAGGCCAAGTCTTGCCTTTTTCTCTTTCTTGGTCAAAAGAACATGGATTTGATTGAATTAAAAAGAAGACAAATGAATATCCAATGGGACTGGGAATTAAATATTTTATTAAGGATAAGTTAATTGGGCAATCTATTGAGTAAGTCTTGTAAAAAGCTCAAATAAAGGGCAAATCACACTTATATTCAGAAAAATCATTTTCTATCTACTAAAACTTGATGGAAGGTAAATGGGTGAATATGAGTGGAGTGAATATGTAGGAAAATGTGATAAAATATGGATGAATTCCATCATTAACCAATGAGTAGGTCTGATATAGTGGTCGATTGGGTGACAAAAAACTAGGCGTCAACATAACATTATAAACTTGAATCTGATACATTTTATTAGAACTATTTTCTTTACCTAGTCATGCAACCTCAAGATCAGTAGGACAATGAAATAAGCACATGGAAATACAACTTCCATGGTATACTGATGCTCGTTAAATTATGAGTAATACCATATATGTATGTGTTTGGCATTTTTTGATTGTATGCTTTTTCCTTTATTACAAGTTTAAATTGTGCAAATATAATTTAAATTCACAGTTTCTAGTTAATTATGCATCCAAAAATGTATGTTTATACTTTTTGATCTTCTCTAACATAGGCATAATAGGATTTCTTTGTGATCTTCCCCACGTATACGGCATCTAAGATGTCATTGTTGTGTGATTTTTTCCTAACTTGATGAATTAAGAATTGTAGAAATTATGATGTGATTGCTTTGTGATTTTGCCCACATATGAGGTATGTAACATGGGATTGCTGCATAATATTTGCCTAACTTGACTGCTTAAGAATTGTAGAATTTATGCTTCATTGACAATGGAACCTAAGCCTATTACAAATGCACGTTTTGGTTATATTTTGAGCAATGTTGAGCAAGTAATGTAAGTTATATAATATGCTTTATTGTCACTACGCCAGAGCATGCATGTTGATCATGATTATATTATATAATGTTAGGGTTAGAATAGCAAGCAGCACATGACGTGGGATGTGAAGTGATAAAGTGTGTTCGTGTAATCTCTAATAACTGTAAACAACATTTCATTTTTCACTCTTGGTCGATTAGGATTGCAATGGAAAAATCAAGATGTTACATGCTCCTTGTTTAAAATTTATCTCTATAACTCATAAGTGCTTAGATCACTAGTGAATCGACTGATTAACTTTATATTGGTATGACTTTTGGAACATAGCCCTAGTTTGGAAGAATGATAGTCCCTAGAGGATAGGATGGTTCCTCTATCTAGGATAGGTTCCCACCAAAATGTTCACATGAATAGTCAATTACTAGAAAGGGAACTATGATTTCCAGCAATAGTGTTTTCACTCAATCATAATATGGCATACTTGGTTTGATTGTTAGACAACATTAATGGCAAATCATATCCAGCCCTAAAGATTCATTTACTTGCTTGTCTTTTTTATATTTTCATGTTGAGCAAACTCAATTACTAGATTTGAATTCTTTACAAACCATAAATCTAACATTTCTCCCATCATATCAATTTAAATAGGGTATATTTCTCACTTAGTTACCCTACATTTTTGGGGATCACCCGGTCTTAAGAACGCTATGATGTAATCCTACCAAATCAAAGTGTGAGATTTTGAAACCCTTACATACTCCTAATGTGACAAAGTGAAGTTTAGCATCATTATGAATTAATTACTATTTTCCCCTCATTATACTCACCCATTGTCCCAAATTGTTTTTCTTGGTGTCATAATCAATATTGGTACTCAAATTTGAAATATGGTGAACAATGTGAACTTTATACACATTACAACACCTTATATTTGATTAATTCATTACTTTTTAGAATGAAGTAATTTGATCCATCAAACTTCATATTTTTGTTCTCAAACTTTTTCTGAAGGTTCTACATGTTTTTTGAAGTTGTTTTCCAAATTTTAGAACAATTGGACATTCCTATGATTTTCTATGATTTCTTGAAATTAATGTGTTGAAAATCCTTTGATTTGACTTTTAATTGGCCTTTCTCATGTCAGCAATCTGTGGAAAACGATCAGGGGTGAGTCATAGCCCTTGGATCTGACCCACGAGGATCACAGCCAAATCTGACGGCCGATGGGTTGTCTCCTACCTCCCACAATCAATGGGGAGGAGTCAATGAGGAGCGAGATTCCCTATCACCCTCCTACGGCCCCAATTCAAATTTCTAATCAAGCCAAAATGGTCTCCTCACAATTTGGCATTCAACAAGCCCTAGTTTGACCACCTTTATTGGGTCGTTACTCCCTCCCAGCAAGTCCCTCACCTTCCCTTCTCTATTCGGCCACCATGGTTGCTGCCCCAACCTCGGTTAACTCTAAGATCTACCCTCGGTGCTATAAAAGCAACCCCCAAGGACGACCTTCACTCGACATTGCTAGAGGGCTTGCTATTGATCACCATCTTGATCTGAAATGCCCCTATTTTGCATCCCCGACCCCCTGCTACTGTGCGGCACTGTCGCGAAGCCCAGATCAGGCATCCATGCTCCTCGCCTCCTCTCCCTATTCTATGGCCCCCATCCAGTTCGCAGGGTCGTAGCAAACCCGACTGGAAGCTCCATTTCTGTCATCCTCCCCTCCTGCTCTAGTTTCCCTCCACGCCAGCAAGCCCTCTCCACCGCATCTACTTGCTCACGCATGAAGGTCAGAATGGGAGAAAGAGAATCCCGGACCGGCCGGTCCAGAAGGGAAACCAACTGGTCCTGGGCGGGGGCAACATACCAAAAAGTGAACCGATAAATCGAGAACAAAACCGGCCAATTGGATAAGACCAATGCAACTCAACAAGCTATCTGCCTCACCCACGTGGAATGATCTAGACCACTCGTCCTGAATCAAACAGTCCACATTTTTTCCCGATTAAAGGTATTTTCTCCTGCTCCTTGCTTGGAAATTCTTGTAAATGTCAAGATCTTATTTTAATCATATAAAATATATCCTAGCTCCAAAAATTTCAAGTAAATAGTCAATCTTGATCAGAAAAATCTAGTGAATCAATTGAAAACACTTTTGAAACCTGATTCCAACCAATGCTCACTGATATAATTAAATCTAGATCTCTTTCTTAGTTATTTAGTCTAAATGACTCAATGCTGTGATTAGACTTTGGAAACCTTATATCTTGACATTAATGATTATTTTGAGATACTAAATCATACTTGACTAGACTAGACCTAGTCTTGCTGGATTAACCACTTTTGAATAGGAATCATATGCCTTGAAGACAATTTTGATGCTATCTTGATAATATGATTGATCTAAATCTTGTGGCATATTTTGATCTATCAACCTAATACTTGATCTATGTTTTACTCCTTATATTAATGGAAACTTGATCTAATCTTGAACACCAATGATGTGAAGTATATTGATGATGATCTAGAAATTTTAATGATGACTTGGATAATGATCATAAATTAGGGTTAACACATATGATCCTATAAAACCTATGTGGGTCATCCACACATGAAATATTCTTGACACTTGAATAATGTTAGACATATTGATATAGTATGAATCATAAGTGGATGACCTAACCCTAAGGTTGACCTAGGAAAATGTAACCCTAATCTCGAATATTGAAACATGATATCCAAATGTCTTGATCTTGACCCTTGATCCAAACATTGTGTTTTAGGATCTAACTCGAAGGGTCGACCTATTACTAGATGATCTGTACTCGAAATCCTCAGTGAAAGGTACATTATAATATAACTCCTCCTTGATTGTATTGAAGATACTTTTATGTATCTCTTGAATGTATACTTGGCTATTTACTTGGATGAGTTATTGTTCCCTAAGATTAGTCTTTCGTTTTTCTATACTATATTTTGAAAATTATGAAAACATAAATTGCATGCCCATTATGACTGCCCGTACATTGATAATGATGATGATATTGATAATGTTGATAATTTTGATATTGAGTGCAACAACCCCCTCATTTGGAGGTGGGACTTGTACATTGGTCTCCTATGTTCCTATGGTGAGAAGGAGCCTAGTGACCTTCCTCATCGCGTTGGGGTAATAGAGTCACACAAAATATATAAGCTTGCTTATTTGATTACAGCATAACGGGAACTGGTAATAAAAATTGAATCGTTGAATAACAAACATTTTGTCAAATGATATTGGTTTTGGAAATCATTTATTATTCTTTTGAATATAAGTCATGCCAAGTATACTCTTTTGTTATAAATCACTTTACTTGATTTTGATAGTGTACTGTGCAATTGCATGATTGTGTCTCGATTCTCTTGATTTTAGGCAATACAAATGGAATTTTGAATAAGATCGCTTCTGCACTCTACATACTCTGATGACAAGGATATATCAGATATATCTCCATATTGAGTTAGTTGTTCTTTAATTATCCAATTTTTTAGTTATTATTTCTGATTGTATATTCCAGTGTGATAGATCATATCGGGCCACTCAGGGATGGGCGTTTCAATCCTTTTACTACTGTCTAGGAAGTAGGATTGGGATTGAGGTAAGAATAGTTCTGTGATAGTTGGTATCAGAGCTTACACACTCCCATCTACTTTAAGTAAATAATTTCTCAAGTCTCCTACACCCAAGAAACCCTAAAGTCCATAATGGTGAAAATTGAGGTGTCTAGGCTCGGGGTCCTAGCATAATTTCTCCTATCCATCTTCATGGTGGATGAGATCCCCCGCTCTACCTGGCCTTAATTGATCCAGAACTGGACCTAAATGTTCTCTTATGAAACCCTAGAGAGTCTTCTAGCATCTTATCTCTTCTTTAAGGATTATCCTATGCCACCCATGTAGATGAAGATTAGGTAGTCTTATCATCCCCTCATGTGGTCTCTTTTCTTGTAACCTTTTACCACATGATGTCTTAATTATGGGTAGCTTATGCATGGGAAAATGAATATTGCTAAATTTTGAAAATTCATACCATGATCTGACCTTAATGTGAAAACTCAATTTTGATCAATGAATTTTGAAATCAAATAATCATACTTGACCTTTCATGTCATGCAAAATCGATTTAACCCAAAACTTGACCATATACTCCCTATGTTTGAGGTGATATAAGAAAGACTTATAC
This sequence comes from Alisma plantago-aquatica, assembly GCA_963693085.1. Taxonomy (NCBI): domain Eukaryota; kingdom Viridiplantae; phylum Streptophyta; class Magnoliopsida; order Alismatales; family Alismataceae; genus Alisma; species Alisma plantago-aquatica. Next base: position 34,677,075 of record OY856409.1, on the reverse strand, counting down.
CTTATTTTTTATAAGGTCTCGATTTGATTAATATTCATGTTGTCCTATTGTTGACTAAACCTCAAACATAGTTAAGTGACCTTTTTTTTCCTATTTGATACACATCCTGATTATGTCATCAAATTATTAATCTTATGACTCACAAAATCATGATATAAGACTATGATGCAAAAAGCATTTTCCTATTGACTATTGATGCCTTTTGCAAACTCAATTTTGACATGATAAGTATGGACCTAAATCATGCACTAAATTCCCAATTATACCACTAACTTGATCATGAACGGAAAGGAACACGACTATAACCTTGACTTTGTAAAATCTTGACATTATTGCCTGGTTATGGTCTTGAATTTTGATCTCATGATCTTATGGAATACTATTTAATCATGGATACTCTCCCTATTTGAATAATCTCAATTGATAATGACTAATGTTGGTAATGTGCCAGATTAGGGTGGTAGTTGACTCATGACTCCCCTAACCTAGGTCACATCCCTAGTACGACTACCTCTAAATTTTCATCCTATTGATTATTTAGAGTCTGGAAAGGTATTCCCTTTCACCCTATTTGGATTGGTTGACCTAAGAATAATAGGTTAAACCCATGGTTGATACTCAATATTGAATATTGATTTAATGACAATCTTGAAATATGATAATATTGACTATAGCTTGTGGTTGACTTCCTAGATAGACCTAGGTCTAGATCATTCATCAAACTTGGATACAATGATAATGAAATTTTAATATGTTGATCGAATATTTCTTGAATATTGTTGCTTGAAATTGAATATAGGTGAGTGATCTCCCCTAAGGTCTAAATAGGAATCTAAACCCTGGCTTCAAAATTCTTGACCTATGACTTTTAATGTCCAAAAATCTTGATTCTTGATACTGATATATAATAATGTGACTCACGATTATTAAATCTCAATAATGATACAAATCCTATGTTCACTTATTTGGATCTACAGATCATACTAGATATATGACTAATCACTTCAAAATCTCAAATCTTGAAATTTTTAAAATGATTATTATTTTGACCCTCTTGATTTATGACTTATGGTTTAGCTCTCATTAGGACAAGGGTGGGACCTCCCATTGATATTGAGATCAAAAATCATGATGTTGAAAGTATGATATTGTCTTGAAATGTTGAAATATAAAATCTCAAATCATGGATGTATAACCCCACCTTGGCCAATGTAGAGTCTAGGACCCCGAGATATTGGGATTGAAAGTCACCTTGCACACATGAACTCTATTTGTTTGACCTAAAATATGATCTCTCCAAATTTGCGATCAGTGTGATGTTTTCCATATTTTTGACCCACATGATGACTTTAAACGATTATATATTGACCTTGATACGCTATTGCTCGGTGATGAAGTAGTGTTAGTACCAAGTTGATTACTATATGGACCATGGGATCCCAATTACAATGATTGTACTACTTGAACCTTGAGGAAATGATTTTGATTATATAGTTGAGGATACTCCAGTATTTGAGGATATGATCTGGTTTTTTTAACAGTCCCGATTTTGAGGTTGTTTTGAATTTTGGGGACAAAATTCCTTTTTAAGGAGGGAAGGATGTGACAAAGTGAAATTTAGCACTATTATGAGTTACTTACTATTTTTCCCTCATTATACTCACTCATTGTCCCAAATTATTTTTCTTGGTTTCATAATCAATATTGGTACTCAAATTCGAAATATGGTGAACAATGTGAACTTTATACACATTATAACACCTTATATTTGATCAATTCATTACTTTGTCCAATGAAGTAATTTGATCCATCAAACTTCATATTTTTGTTATCAAACTTTTTCTAAAGGTTCTACACGTTGTTTTGAAGATGTGGTCCAAATTTGAGAACAATTGGACATTCCTACTATTTTCTATGATTTCTTGAAATTAATGTGTTGAAAATCCTTTGATTTGACTTTTAATTGACCTTTCCCATGACAGCAATCTGTGGCAAATGATCAGGGGCGAGTCATAGCCCTTGGATCTGACCCACATGGATCACAGCCAAATCTGACAGCCGATGGGTTGTCTCCTACCTCCCGCAATCAACAGGGAGGAGTCAATGAGGAGCGAGAGTCCCTATCACCCTCCTACGGCCCCGATTCAAATTTCTAATCAAGCCAAAATGGTCTTCTCGTGATTTGGCACGCAATTAGCCCTAGTTTGACCACCTTTATTGGGCCATTACTCCCTCCCAATGAGTCACTTGCCTTCCCTACTCTCTTCGGCCGCCATGGTTGCTGCCCCAACCTCAGTTATCCCTAGGATCTACCCTCGGTGCTATAAAAGCAACCCCCAAGGACGACCTTCACTCAAAATTTCTAAAGGGCTTGCTATTGATCACCATCTTGATCCCAAATACCCCTATTTTGCATCCCTAACTACCTTCTACTGTGTGTCGCCGCTGCGAAGCCCAGATCGGGTGTCCATGCTCCTCGCCTCCTCTCCCTATTCTATGGCCCCCATCTAGTTTGCGGGGTTGTAGCAAACCCGACTGGAAGCTCCACTTCTGTCATCCTCCCCTCCTGCTCTAGTTTCCCTCCACATTGGAGAGCCCTCTCCACCGCATCTACTTGCTCACGCATGAAGGTCATAAAGGGAGCAAGAGAGTCTCAGACCGGCCGGTCCAGAAGGGAAACCAACTGGTCCTGGGTGGGGGCAACATACCACAAAGTGAACCGATAAATCGAGAATATAACCGGCCAATTGGATTGGACAGGTGCAACTCAACAAGCTATCTGCCTGACCCACGTGGAATGATCTGGACCACTCATCCCAAATCGAACAATCCTCGTTTTTTCCCGATTAAAGGTATTTTCTCCTGCTCCCTGCTTGGAAATTATTTTCCATGTCAAGATCTTGTTTTAATCATATAAAATATATCCTAGCTCCAAAAATTGCAAGTAAATAGTCAATCTTGATCAGAAAAATCTAGTGAATTGATTAAAAATACTTTTGAAATCTGATTCCAACCAATAATCACTGATATAATGAAATATAGATCTCTTTCTTAGTTATTTGGTCTAAATGACTCAATGTTGTGATTAGACTTTGGAAACCTTATATCTTGACTCTGATGATTATCTTGAGACACTAAATCATACTTGACTAGACTAGACCTAATCTCGCTGGATTAACCGCTTGTGAATATGAATCATATGCCTTGAAGACAATTTTGATGATATCTTGATAATATGATTGATCTAAATCTTATGGCATATTTTGATCTATCAACCTAATACTTGATCTCTGTTTTACTCCTTATATTAACCAAAACATGATCTAATCTTGAACACCAATGATGTTAAGTATCATGATGATGATCTATAAATTTTAATGATGACTTAGATAATGACCATAAATTAGGATTAACACATATGATCCTAGAAAACCTAAGTGGGTCATCCACACTTGAAATATTCTTGACACGTGAATAATGTTAGACATATTGATATAGTATGAATCATAAGTGGATGACCTAACCGTAAGGTTGACCTAGGAAAATGTAACTGTAATCTCGAATATTGAAACATGATATCCAAATATCTTGATCTTGACCCTTGTTCCAAACATTGTGTTTTAGGATCTAACTCGAAGGGTCGACCTATTACTAGATGATCTGTACTCAAAATTCTTATTGAAAGGTACACTATTATATAACTCCTCCTTGATTGTATTGAAGATACTTTTATGTATCTCTTGAATGTATACTTGCCTATTTACTTGGATGAGCTACTGTTCCCTATGATTAGTCTTCTATTTTTCTATACTATATTTTGAAAAACATGAAAACATAAATTGCATGCCCATTATGACTGCCCGTATATTGATAATGATGATGATATTGATAATGTTGATAATGTTGATATTGAGTGCAACAACCCCCTCATTTGGAGGTGGGACTTCTACATTGGTCTCCTATGTTCCTATGGTGAGAAGGAAACTAGTGACCTTCCCCATCACGTTGGGGTAATAAAGTCACACAAAATATATAAGCATGCTTATTTGATTACAGCATAATGGGAACTCGTAATAAAAATTGAATCGTTGAATAACAAACATTTTTTCGAATGATATTGGTTTTGAAAATCATTTATTATTCTGTTGAATATAAGTCCTGCCAAGTATATTATTTTGTTATAAATCGCTTTATTTGATTTTGATAGCGTACTGTGCAATTGCATGATTGTGTCTCGATTTTCTTGATTTTAGGCAATACAAATGGAATATTGAATAAGATCGCTTCCGCACTCTACATACTCTGATGATAAGGATATATCAGATATATCTCCATATTGGGTTAGTTGTTCGTTAATTATCTAATTTTTGAGTTATTATTTCTTATTGTATATGCCAGTGTGATAGATCATATCGGGCTACTCAGTAACGGACGCTTCAATCCTTTTACTTCGGTCTAGGCAGTAGGATTGGGATTGAGGTAAGAACGGTTCCGTGACACTTAAACTCTCTCTTCTACATTTTTCATCTTTTCTTCTTTTTTTCATCTATTCTTCTACATTTTATCCTCCTAAACTCTCTCTTCTTCTAAAATCTTCTCTTCCAAACACATTCTCACTATGTGATCATCACCAATCTGTCATTCACTATATAATAATTAAACTGCCTCTTTTCATCTTATCTTCTACATTTTATCCTCCTAAACTACCTCTTCTTTTATATTTTCTTTTCTTTAAAACAAATTCTCAATAAACTGCCATCCCAAATATTCCTTTAATTATATAATAATTAAATTGCATCGTTTAGATCTCTTCTAGAAACTTGTTATCTTCTAACTGACGATAGTTAAAGTCCTAAGCTACAAACTACTTCACAAATATATCAAAGCATATAACATAATGAACTTCATCCATTCATATTTTCATGGGCATCCGTAATTATTGCCGGTGTTTCCGCCGTGGGCTATATCTTATGCACCATATAGGCTTGACATTAACCAGGCCATTCGATTTGTATGGGCATGCTTCTTGAAATGCCGGCTGTAGAAGGCTTATATAAAGGGCTTAAGCCCAACTCTGTAAATTAACATGCAATAATCAATTTCACACACCTTTCCTCTAAATTATCCTCGTCCGTCTCTCTTATCCCTCTCTTCTCTGAAAACTAACATGGAATCATTTTCATAGTGAAAACCATTTTTCCTACCTGCTGAAGTATCGATCCTTTTTGTTTATTCTGCATCCATCATGTTAAAGGGCAACTTTCAAGGTGAATGCCAGCTGACGGCCTTCCTTTCTGGACGCCGGGACCCGTATATTTCAGAAGTTGATATACGAGTTGGCTGCGGCGTAGGGATGAAAAGAAGGCAGTTACTTGGTTGTTTTCTGTAGCCGCACAGTGACGGTTGTCTGAATGCAAGCACGGCAGACAGGAATGGCTGGTCCCAAGCCAATCGCCGCAGTCGTGCCCTATGTATAGCTTTGCTGTACTGCTGAAGATCAGAAAGGCTCAATCTTCTGACTAATCTCAACGGACGGGGACAGAAACAACAGAGATCACTGGAACGGAGTGCCAGGAACCTGCCATAAACCTTCAGCGGGGTCCCGACGGTGAGAATTGAGGAAATCAGAAACCACGTCGTGGTGTCGGTGATACGATGTGGTTCTACATCATGTTTGCTTGGTTTGGTTTCACACACCTTTAAAAATGACTCCATCCTCTGCATTAGAGAACAGGACAAATAATTTCAAGTAATCCTGTTTAGGGGTCCAATTGCACATGCAACAGCACTTTCTGTTAGGTGGTGAAGTGACACATCATAAATTGGGAGGTGGGTCATCGTAGGTTAGATAGAATATAATAAAGTGAGGTAGCCAAACGCATGACGGAATCTTCAATTTGACCTGGACACATGTTACTCGAAACCACCTGCACCAACTCATTACCAAACTTTGACATCCAGAGATCAAACAACCTAAACGAAGATGGTGATAGGAGGAGCTAGGATTCCTTTTAGGATCTCGGGTTAGTTGACATAAATGCAGTGGCAATGCAATTCAACCATTGATGTGGATCATGGACGATCAGCTGGGCAGCCAACGACTACATACTCCGTCCGTCAGTCGTCATTCCTCCTATCTTTTCATGGAGAGCGCAATCAGCTATTCAGCTAGCTATCTACGAAGCATGCACCGTGCCAATTCCATGAGCTCAGACCTAACGTGATGCGGACCCCTTGCCTGTTCGCCGGCCACAAGCAGACGCTGCAAGGCTTGGGGCTATTACTGATAAAGTTGTGCACAGCGCTACTGCAAGTGAGCTGGGGATCTGTGATACATCAGTCACGGACTGATGGACATGCATCAGTGGCCTTTTTTTTCCGGTTAATAAGGGAGGCTCATTCATCCCGCCTCCCCCTTGGGCAAAATGTAACAGAGTTCTACATCATCTCATAATACTTCTAGAGGCTCAGAAGGCACCGGCCCTTGAGCTCAGTCCATATTCATCTTATCAGTACCAACCCATACTCAGCAGGACGTACGTCAACGTCCCCACGCTCTCAGTAGTCACCAGGCTAGATCACCACGTCCCTCTGTTATCAGGATAGGGTTTGGCCGCTTCTTCTGTTCTCGGTCCGTCGCTTTGCGGGCTGACGATTCAGCATCTAGTAGAAAGGAGTGATATTTTTTTATCGCCATACAGGTGGCCCTAGTGAACATGTAGAAGGCAAATGCATCTAGAAGAAAGACCATATGCATCAGGTAGAACATCATTGAGTAATAGAAATGGAGTAATCAAAACATTCAACCGTACAAGCGCATACAACCATTTTTCATCTAAACTGGAAGTATGACTTGGGCAAACTGTCTTCTCCGTTGTCGAAAGCTGGCAGATCGATCTTGTAAACCAATTTTTCGAATTTTGGTCGGTTGGTTAAACATCCATTGACAGCTGATGATGACCAAGACTTTCATGTATTAAAGAAATTAACATCTTTAATATTTTGTTGTACCGCTGGATTCCCATCCCATATAAGTATGCATAGAGTGGGAACTGAACTGGACATGGAAGTCATACCAGCCGGCACGTAAATAGCAACCGGTGGCTTGGCTAAGCGCTAGAGTGTTTCTTATCTTGATTTCAATACCTCCAACTTAAACTAATGGCCCGTATAATCATGTTGGACAATAGCTGGTTTCTCATGCACCAACCTTTACGAAAAATAACCTAATAATGTTCCTAATTTGTCGATAATAGCCACTCTGCGACTTGGCAAAAAGCAGAAAGAATATGAAGATACATCTACCTGTGGTCTTGTTAATTGCTTGATTTTGGTGTCAATCAGCTAGATGTAACTGGATTCATATGCCGATTACAGATTGAATCGGTTATTTCGAGATGGCTAATTCTACGGACATAATGTGTTTGATGTTTTTGAGTCAGTGCGGGAGGGATAATTTCTATATCGTATAATATTTGATGAGTCTTACATTTTTCTTTTGATGAAGTATTTATATATTAATTGAAAGTACTGAAATTGCAACTGCTTATATAATAGGAAAAGATATCATAAGTGTGTTACTTCAATTACAGAGGTAATGCCGTAATGGTAACAGGACAAGAAGCAGAATAGAGTGGATGAAAGGAGGAGGCAACCCTATAACAAGCATCTGCCATTTAGATAAGGCACAAATGATATAGATAAACTCAGATTGACATTGGATGTTGTTCATTCAAAATATTTTTTGTGGAGTACTTGCTACAGCATATGTCCACGTCTCTAAAGCTCAATATGTGTGTGGTTTTCGCTTCTCTGGTTATGGCTCCAATATATGCATCAGTTGTAAGATTACAAAATGTTATGGTAAGTGTCTCTGATATAACCGTGTAAAGGATAAACTGTGATTGACATTTTTAATGTTCTATAGTTTGTTTCTTTCCGTATTGCCCACATAATAATAGTAGTAAATGGACAATGCAGCGGAAACGGCCCGATAAAATAAATAACATAAGCAATGAGGAACATGGTTTATATCGTCTGTTGCAACTCTGTATTTCAAATTTTGTCAAGTTAATTCCATTCCACTATTACAAGAAGATTACAAAGGAGAGTTTTTTTTCAAAAAGAGAACCTAAAAACCTTGATACTGCTACACCTGAAGAAGAGAAGTAACTGTTTGGCACAACAAAATTGATGTCGAATGATGCTTTTTATAGGCCGCAATCCATAAGACTTCTACCGACTACAATGAAATTAGACTCAATACCTAACTAGGAATAAAAATCCAAATTCAAGCAGGAACATTTTTGGACTATAACTAAGGCAAGTCCTAAAATAGGACTGCCATAGCATGTGAGATTAGGATTAAGAGTAGGAGTCTTCAAAGTATAAAAAACATCCACATTGACTTGCAATTATCATGTTGTATAAACAAAGAGTACACTTATTCTCCTCCAGCCCTTATGTGCATCATTGTCGGCTGTGAAGGCTAACCAAGTCCAAGCAGATCTTGAACCTGGAAAATTGGTAATCACTTTGTCATCATACAACGGGATTATCTTTATTGGAAATATTTTTCATAAGGATGTTCACATGTGCAATAACATCTCTTATGAAGTGATATTTGACATCAGTGTGTCTGGTTCTTTTATGAAATATTTAATTTTTAGTCCGATGGATGCACATTAATTTCATAATATTTTTTCATTATTTTATGATTAGGCAAATTACTACACACAAGATTTTAAGTGATGTAGCCTTTTTGACGACTTCAGTCAATGCCATGCATTTGACTTTTCTAAAAGACGATGCAATTGTAGACTATAATGTAGCTTTTCAACTCACATCACATCCAATGACAATAAATGCGTAGACGGTAATAGTTGTCTCTTATGAAGATCATTCTAAATCAACATAACTGTGACGACTGTCTCCGAAAAATAAGATCAACGAATGCGGAAGCGATTAACTAGCAGCGAAATTATTAAAAATCACTAAAAATTTAAAACATTTTATAAGGAAATCTTTAAACGATAAAACTCCTTCATAAAGAAATATAATAAGTTGTTTACAACATGTTTCATCATTGCATCTTTGTAGCAAAAACATATCTCAAGAATTACAACATCAAAACCTTGTTAACTGTACAAGGTAAGATACAAAATCTCGAGGCATCATGCCAAAATATCAGATTTACTAACTCCTAGGACCTGAGAGTACAGAGACGACACATAGGACATACTATCTACAAGACTTGACAGTCAATGTCTCCACCTGAGGATCACTGTTGTCCCTGAGATTGCTGCTAACCACTGATGGGTTTCTTCGTCCTCGGTGTCTACCTAAAAAGTCATGTCCCACGGGGGTGAGACAATTGAATAATTGTCCCAGCGAGAGTTATAACTCTCCGCCAGAAGCTTTGTTATTGCAATAATGAAATAACATAAAGCAGTAGAATTATAAATATTCAACAACAAGTTTAACATTGTGTAAACTAAGTGAAGCAGCATCCTTATAAGTAATCATTGCAATTATAACTTAATTGAATGACAAGACATATAACAATAAGGAATATGAAGAACATGTATACTAGTTATTTAACTAGGACATCATAAACAATGTAACATCAATCATTGTTTCTCATAGTTCAACCTAAGCAGTTATGCTACACGGCTGATTAAGTTTTTTTCAGACATTATTATGCCCCGAGGAGATGAGTTACACCTCTCATACTCCAACCGACCATTACTAAATTGCAATCGGTACCATACATAGGTCATCAGAAGAGCCGGATTCCTATGACCTCATCTTCCTCAGTCAGTGTGAGGATCCACATGCATGACATCTCGTGTCTCTGCTATAATAGCTTTCCAGGGTATTCTGGCAACTTCGCTATTAGAGTTACAATGGCATTCTGTACTCTGTTCTCTATCGAGGGATTTTTTGTTTATCTCACACCGATGCGACATTAACATCATCTTCGGGAGATTAGTGATACATCATCCCGGCATAAACATATAATGAAGGCTTGATGGATTAAAAGTACATCTTACATCAAATCCTACATTAGGACGTAAGGATATTCACATCCATAACCCCCACATACTCAAAAGTATGTGCTCTAGGAGTTCCCTTAGGAAAACTTGTTTCAGCATCATTTAATTTCTGACACTGATGGATCTATGATCAGGGCTCTACATGATATCATTATACTTGATTAGCTAAGTACATTATTGTATTCTTTAGCATCAGGCATGTTTTCAAACATAAACCAATAAGACAATTGCTATAACTAAAGAGTACTATTTGTATCAAGTTCACATCACATATTTTTTAACATTGGGATGTCAATCCCTAACCATTTCATCATTCTAATTCAGGAATATGGGTGTTCAAACCCTTGAATCATCATAACATTTGTTACCAAGTAACACTTTATCATCCAGTCATTTTATCAGTATGATCTTTGATTATAACAAATACATATGTTGCTCATGGTTCATTCAACCTATCAAGCTCATATGTTACCACTCACCAGGTAACATAACATATCATTACTCTTAAAGCATATAAAGTGTTTTCAATGCATATGACATCATAACCTTTACCTGGATATGATCTCCTCTTTGTGAAAACCTGCATGATTAACATTTATTGATATCATACACATTGTAACTGTATCAACACAATACAAGTCCTTTTCATATTAAGTACAGGATACCACGGTCGTGCAAGAGTAAGTCACCACGGCCGTGCTTCATTACACGATCATGCAACAAAGGAGTCACCACGACCGTGTCATGTTACCACGACTGGTTTCTAGGGTTAGGTTTCCCTTTTATTTCAAATAGGATTATTCAACCCCTTATTCTTATAAAAGCATAATGATTACTTACTTCCATAATCATGTATAGTGTTTCATGTTTAAAAGCATAACCCAAAATTAGGGTTCACTGATCATTTCATCATATCACCCTAGATTAGGGTTTACTATTCACATTACATGATATAACCCTAGAATTAGGCTTTACTATTCACATTTAATGAATTGAGATCATACCATGATCATGTATGAACATTACTTCCATTAATGCCTTCAATTAAGTTAAGATTCATTAATCACCATAATTAGGGTTTCCATGATCTCACTATGAAGGATCATACCCTAATTATGTGCATCCATACAAATTGGAGGTATTTTACCTGATTCACATTCATGTTAGGAGTCTTCTCTCTGCTCTTGCTATTAGAGGATGTTTACATCTCTCATGATTAGGTTAAGTCAAAACAACCTTGATAACACAAGTCAAGTCATCACTACTATGGTCATTAGGGTTTGCTTGATTAAGAGGTACTAGTCATACTAACCCACTAAGGGTACCTTTGTAATGTTCACCTTTGACCATAACATGTATTAGTCCACTCATTACTTAACCCCTTAATGACTTTAAGTATCTTTAGGGTTTAGGTTAATCAACTACTCGACCATCTTAACCACTACGACATTAAACATTATTAACCTTAAAAGACCCCAAACGGTTTTGCACTTTCAACCTCCAAACGGTTTTGAAACCGCATGGAGTTGTTGACCGTTTGGACCCTTTGACTTTTAAGACCGCATGGCCAAGTACACCATCAAGACCATTTAGTCTCATTGACCGTTTGGGCCAACTTTGACTTTGAAACCGCATGGGAAAAAAGTGTATCAACTCTTCCAATTGAATTAGGGTTTTCAATATTGAACCCCCCAAATGATCATGTAAAGGTTAGCTACTCATCAATTGAGTCAATTAGGTCAATCCTTACTAATTTGATCCTCAATTGAACCTCAATTGGTCACCAATTAGGGTTTGGATTGATTGGATTAGAGTTTGGAAATGATCACCCTTCAACATGTATCAACATGAGTCTAATTAACCTTGAGACCATTGAACCATCATTCAATTAGGTCATGACACTACTACAGAACCTACCTTTAGTGTCGGTTATTTAAGGCCTTTAGTGTCGATTTCTGAGCGACGCCTATGTGGGCGACACTAAAAGGTCACCCATTACGCGTCGGTTCCAGAACCGACACCCAAACTCTTTGCGCGCGACCGAAAACGCGCCATCAGGGGACTATAGGCATCGGTTATTAGATAAGAAACCGACGCCCAAACCTTTCACGCCACAGAAAGGGCGCCATCTTGGGCGCTATCAGTGTCGGTTATAAGCCAAAAATCGACGAAATATGTCTTCGCGCCAAAAGAATATGTGTCGGTTACATTTAAATAACTGACACTGTAACGTTATGTGTCGGTTGTTTACAATTACCGACGCCTGTTATTGGCGCCATCTTGGGCACTATCCGTGTCGGTTTTTAGTAAGAAACCGACACCATATATGTTCGCGCCACAGGAAATAGGCGCCAGTTATATATAAAAAACCGACATTATATCATTGTGTGTCGGTTTTTTACAAATAACCGACGCCTATTGTTTTTTTTTTGTCAGTCTGCAGACCTGCTGTGGCTGGTCGCAGGATGAGAAACCTTCAGTTCAGTTAACTGAACTGCAGGTTTTACGACATCCATTGATATCAGCCAACAACAGGCCACAAACCTGCAAATTTAACAACAAAAATATTCACACATGCATTTAGCAATACAACCTGCAGTTCCATTTTATTTTCACACATTTAGAAACATTCATGTAGCTAACAATCTGTAGTTCCATTCATTCACATTCACACATGTAGAAACATTCATATAGTAACCAACACTTTCATTCATTTTCACTCAGACACATGTAGAAACATCTAGACATGTGGAAACATTCACACATATTATAATTCAGAAATTCATTTACAAAATCCCCACTATTTGTATGGTTGTTGCCCATTCTTCTCTTACTTCATTTAATTCTCCCATCGTATAGGGAGCATGTACATATGGTAAGTCTGTTCCTGTAGTGGGGTCAGCTTTAAACACCTGTAAAGAGAATGATGTATATATATAATTAATGAGCAATACAATCGATGTCCATACAACATGACAGACTAACACATATATAGTACATAACAACAACAGCGTCGAATTTACATACAACACTAGCTTAGTACATATATAGTGGGACTTATAAGGTGACGATCCCACCTGGTAAAACAGGTTACCGACAACTACATGTTATGACTGGGAGGTCGTGATTCAACAACAATATGCATTAGCAGGAGGACAAACAGATCACCATATGTTTGTCCTCATATGGTGATCTGTTTGTCCTCCTGCTAATGCATACGTTGTTGAATCACGACCTCCCAATCGTTACATGTAGTCGGTAACCTGTTTTAGCAGGTGGTATCATCACCTAAGTCCCACTATATATGTACTAAGTTAGTGTTGTATGTAAATTCGGCGCTGCTGTTGTTATGCACTATATATGTGTTAGTCTGTCATGTTGTTATATGAATCTGAACCACTTGTGTGTGCTGCACTTTATGTATTGTATATGTATCCTTCTTCTCTTCATTGGGGCTTCTTCCTGCATATCCTGCATATCCTGCATATCCTGCATAGCTATGTCATGTCCGTCCTGCATAGCCTTCTTCCTATATTTATTTTTCAAAGAGAATACAAACAAAAATTATTAGTGTAGAGTTAGTGAAATATTGATCAATGTCTAGAATTGGAATAGATCAAAAACCTACTCTCAGCATCGCGTATGTAATCTCGGGTGAGATTGGTCCTATAGTTCTTTAGCACCCTCCCACAATGGTTAGCATTTGTATTAACTAGAAGATAATGAAACATCAAATCAGAAAATGATATTGATATTAAAAAAGTAAACATTTAGCTTCAATAAAAAATATAAACATGCATGCCTCTAAAATTGTGATCTTTTATCAATTAACAATCCTTCATTGTGATCTCCGCGCACATATAAGTCATCATTAGCTTCAATATTTTCTGGAGTTGGCAACCCAACTGAGAATGGACTGGAGTCATCATATTTATCATAGTACTCTTCTTCATCTATAGGATCTTCAATGAACTGTCTTTTACCATGAAGAACAACCGACCATTTATCATTTGCAGGATCATCGATATAAAATACTTGTTTCGCCTGTGATGCCAATATGAATGGTTCAGCCTTCTCGCCAATCTTTTCAAAGTTCACTAAAGTGAAACCCAATTCATCCACTATAACTCCTTTGGTGTTATCAACCCAATTACATTTGAAGAGCGGAATTCTGAAATCTATGTAGTCAAATTCCCATATCTCTTCAATGACACCGTAATATGACATTTTAGCTTCACGTGGACTCTTATCCTTTGCACTTGCAAAAAACATAGTCGATGCTTGAAGGGTGACCCCACTGTTTTGGACGACACTCTTATCATCTTGGCGCTTTGTGTAATATGTGAATCCATTAATGTCATACCCTTCATAAGACATAACAGTCAACTTTGGTTTAAAGGCGAGGCATTTGATAGTTTCAGTAATATCATCTGGTGTTTGAGATAGTTGATGTAAGACTTTATCTTCAAACCACTTAATAAAAGTCTTGTTATGCTCTCTAGCAAGCCACATTGTATTGGCTCGAGGATATTGTCTTTTGATGAAATTGGTATGTTCCTCGATATAAACGTTCACTTCGTCCATGTTGTGTAAAATATACAAATGACCTTGTTCCAACTGCTCACGGCTGATTACTTTCACACGTGATCCCAAAATTCCTTTGCCAAATAGCTCGTCAATATTCTTGTCATTATCAGGAGTGTCATTACCACTGAGAAAGTCATTGAAGAAATACATAACCTCTCTCGCCACATAACCTTCAATAATACTCCCTTCAGGCCGATAACGGTTTCGAACATCACCTTTAAAAACGCTCATGTATCGTTCAAAGGGATACATCCAATGCAAGAAAACCGGGCCCAAGATTTTCACTTCCCTAGTCAAGTGGACAACAAGATGTACCATGATATCAAAGAACGAAGGAGGGAAATACATCTCAAGCTGACATAGGGTAACAACCACTTCTCTTTACAAATTATCGAGAGTCTCAGGATCAATAACTTTGCTGCAGAGACTGTCGAAAAAGAAACAAAGTCTGGTGATTGCAAACCTTACATGCTTCGGCAATATAGATCGAATTGCCACGGGCAATATTTGTTGCATTAGAGTGTGACAATCATGAGATTTAAGTCCTATCAACTTCAGATCTTTCATTGATACCAATCTACGTATGTTGGATGAGTAATCATGTGGCACCTTAACATTTATCAAGCATTCACAAAAAGCTTTCTTCTCTTTTCTAGACAATGTGTAACATGCGGGAGGTAAGTATGTTCTTTTACTACCCATTTCACGTATTTCTGTTAATTCTAACCTTATTCCCATTTCACATAGGTCCAGTCTAGATTTTATCCCATCTTTAGTCTTACCTGGTATATTTAACAGAGTACCAATGATGCTATCACAGGCATTTTTCTCAACATGCATTACATCGATACAATGTCTGACTGTCAAAGAACTCCAATAAGGAAGATCCCAAAATATTGACTTCTTCTTGAATGAAGAATTGTCACTCCGTGTAGTACATTGTGATCTCTTACCAAATTCATTGACAAAATCTTTTATTCTTTCATAAACAACCTCCCCTGGTATAGGTTTAGGTGCACTGCGTTCCTCATTCAATCCATTGAATGCTTTGCGCTTCCTACGATACGGATGGAATTTTGGAAGAAACCTTCGATACCGAGATATACATTCTTACCGCCATGTTTTAGTCTTGTTGAATCAGTGTTCTCTTCACATATAGGACACGCTTTAGCTCCTTTGACACTATATCCAGACAAATTCCCATATGTTGGAAAGTCATTAATAGTGCAAAACAACATAGCATGCAAACGAAATGTCTCTTTTCGTGAAGCATCATAGGTCATCACACCTTCACCCCAGAGTTTCTTTAAGTCATCAATCAGAGGTTCAAGATAAACATCGATGTCATTTCCAAGTTGTTTAGGGCCCGATATCAACAACGACAGCATTACATACTTATTTTTCATACACAGCCAGGGAGGAAGATTGTATATAACAAGCATGACTGCTCAAGTGCTATGTTGGCTGCTCAATGTCCCGTACGGATTCATCCCGTCTGTACAAAGCCCAAGTCTTAGATTCCTGACTTCTTCACCAAATTCAGGGTACAATACATCAATCTTCTTCCACTGTGGGGAATCAGACGCATGTCGTAGGATCCCATCATTATTTTTCTTAACATCTGCATGCCACCTCAAATTCTTCGCATCTATCGAATTGGCAAACAAGCGTTGAAACCGTGATATTATAGGTAGATACCACATCACCTTGGCAGGAGAACCAGTTTTGGACTCCCCCGAAGTCGTCAATTTATACCGTGACACACCACATTTTGGACAATCTTTCAAATCTGCATAGTCCTTTTGAAATAATACACAATCATTAGGGAATGCGTGTATCTTCTTGGCATCCATTCCCATTGGGCACAACAATTTCTTTACCTGGTATGTTGAGATTGGCAGCTCGTTTCCTTCAGGAAGCATTTCTTTCAACAAAGACAACAATGACGTGAAGCTTTTGTCGCTCCATCTATTGTTAGCTTTCAACTTATACAATCTCAACACAGCGTTAAGCTTCGTAAACTTAGTACAACCTGTGTATAACGGCATCTCATCATCATGCACAATGTTTCTAAAAATGGGAGGTGGATCGGTGTGCTCTACCCCACAACTATCCAGCATCGCATCAACGATGTCTAATGGAACTGGTTCATTCACATCTACGTCATCGTAGGCAATTTCTTCTTCCACACAAGCACTGCTATCGACATCCACTGGTTTCGGGTTTGAAATCCCTCCATGCCAGTGCCATTCTGTATAGCCTTGCATAATCCCGTTGCACATGACATGAGTTTTGATTTCATCACCAGTGTTGACTTTCAAGTTGTTACCGCAATGTCTACATGGACAGCAGAACCTATCTCCAGGTTTTTTCCTATGTTCCTCGGAAAATTTAATGAACTGGTGAAGACCAGAAATAAACTCTGGGGTGCAGCGATTGCGAATGGACATCCATGATCTATCCATTCTATGATCAAAGAGAAAACAAGTATATATTAGGACAAGATTAGGGTCTAGGGTTAACAAATACATGTGATGTCATTATTATATATAATAAATGTGTACCACCTATCCATTCTTGAACACCTAATCTCACTAGTAAGTGTATAATGTGTATTGGGTTTTCAAGAAAATTTCGGCAGCATTTCCCCGCTGTTCTCCAAGTACATATGTACTTAGAGAACAAACGGGGAAATGCTGCCAAAATTTTCTTGAAACCCCAATACACATTATACACTTACATCCTAAGCGAGATTAGGTGTTCAAGAACAGTCCCAAACCGGGGACTATCCAAGATTTACTCCTAATGAGTAAATCTTGGACGGGTTTCTAGGCCAACAAATAATGTATTGTCATTCTTATACCTAAAATCCTAGTTCTTCAAGTTAGGGTGATTATTGATGTCTTTAAAAGCATGATTGGCAATTTAGGGAAAAGTTCATCATTTACATTCCAAGCATGTCACATATGTGCATTACAGTTCATCATTAAGCAAGATATAAGCAAGTATGTCATATTAAAATAGACTAAACAATATGAGAAAATAGTAGTGTAATCATGCAAATGGGAACATTCATGGGAACACACACTTCAGTTATAAGCATTCATGTAGCAACTTTCAGTTCCATTCATTAATCTCTTTTTACATCCACACACAGGGGTGTACCCCTAAACAATAACTAAACAAAGGGGTTGGTGTACCCCTAAACATGCGCATAATTAAAAAAAACTATTAATACAGACAAGTCAAGATAGATAGACAACTAAATACTACACCAACATGGTCCCGCATCAATAACTTCTTTTTGATGATGAATCTGTGTCACGAAGCTCCTCACTGTATTTAGACAAATCTGAACTGACAGGGGCCTCAGATTCAGATTCCTCATAGATGATATCCGACGTCGTGCGCTCATACCGCAGTAGATGATCGGGGGTCTCACAGTTGTTGTTGGTTATCCAAACTTTGATGGAATTATGGCCAACTGGACAGAGAAAAAGCCTGTTGCAACGGACCACATGCATCTCTCCAATCCAATCACGCCAACCGGATTTTGATACAAGATTTCCCGCCAAATCATACTCAACCTCGATAACATGTGAATAATTGCCAAAAGTTATGGTCACTTTACCAGGCATGTAGTGTCTTCCTTTTAGAAAACGCCAATGTTTGGGTATGACCAATTGGTTTAAGGAACGATCATCTAGGATGATGTCCAATTGTTCTTCAATAGGGAACGTTAACATTGACATAGAAGCCCAGTTCATAGTGACTGTTATGGGTGGGCAGAGACTGCACAATATTAGTATTAACAAAGTGTAAGTACATATAACGATGTTATATATTTTCAGAAAAAGTTGTATAACATCAGTTAACCTTTTATTTCTTGTCATAACCAACTTTATTGTGGTATACATGATAGCTTGAAAAGAAGTCTACAAATGTACTTAGAGAACAAATGAGGAAATGCTCCTAATGAGTAAATCTTGGACGGGTTTCTAGGTGCTTACTAAAATAGAACCATTATATGGAACTAATCCTACATTATACACATACTTTTCCTAAGTAAGATAATGTGCACTTCATGGAATTATTAAGATATGAATATATATAAGTTGTTTCTACCTACTTTGATGGGATTTTATAACATTCAAGTCTTCCATTTATAACATTAAGATCTGAATATATATAAGAATCTCATTTGATACACACGATTGAGAATCTTTCACGATACTAGGAAAATACACTAACTAGATATTCATTTAGGTGTTAGACATCAATATTTGTATGAGCCCTAATTAAAACTGATTCTCATAGGAAGTAAATAAATTTAAAAAAAAATGCCCAGCAGCAGGGCGGCACCTTGAGGGAAGACAAGCAGAGGAAGAAGAAGAAGGTAGGGCAGGCACCTTGAGGGAAGAGGAGCAGCGGTCGGAGCAAGTCCTAGCAGCTTCCGGTGGCGAAGAGAGGAGCGGCAGAGAGGGCAGCGAGGCTAGGAGACCTAGCTGCTACCGGTTACGGTGGAGAGGGAGGCCGGCGGGCGGAGAGGGAGGCCGGCGGGCGGGCGGGAATCGACTGCTTCTCGCTCGACGGTGACGAGCGGCAAGCACGGAGGAAGGAGCGGCGGCAACAGAGCACGACGGCGGAGCACGAACGGAAGGGAGCGGCGGCAGGGAGAAAGAAATCACCGGAGCTAGGGAAATCGGGAACGAAATAGGGAAATGGGAAGAATCGTTCGGGCAGGGTGAGCTATTAAGTTGAAAATACGTGTCGGTTATTTTAAAAACTGAAAACTAAACCAACAGTGTCGGTTCGTTTGCAACAACCGACACCTATACTATATTATAGTCGTCGGTTTTTGATTAAACGACAACCGACGACTATTCCTATCTCACGAATACCATTTAGTCGTCGGTTATTTAGTTACGAACCGACGCAATATGTAAAATATTGGAGCCAATTTTTTCACTGGAATTTTGGGTTTGGCGGTTGAGTTTAGGTGTCGGTTGTTTATTAATTAACCGACACTTAATAAAAGCGGTACCCGTGTCTGGTCGACCTTCATGGGTTGGATGTCGGTTTCTGTTAAAAACCGACACAATAGGGTTTATGTGTCGATTTTTGTATACAACCGACACCTTGAAAACCGACTTTATAAGCCATTTCTGTAGTAGTTTGACCTAACCCCAAATGGTCTTGGGATCATTTGGACACCCTCCAAACGGTCTTGAGACCTTTTTCTCAAGTCCACATCAAAAACTAACTCAACCTATTAAGGTTTGGACCATAGATTTAATCATTAGGTCACTAATCAATTATATTTCAACTTATTGCCTTTCAATTTCCAACCACTTAACCATAGTCAACCCAAGACCTTCAAACGGTCTTGGGTGACCCCCAAACGGTTTTGAAACCATTTGGACATCCTCCAAACGGTCTTGGGACCGTTTGCTCATGATGTCATTAACAACCAAGTCATTCTCTCAAAGGTTGAACCCTAATTTAGGTCACAAAATCAGCACTTGATTATTCAACAACTTGGTGTGATTGGACCCTCAATTGATCAACCCCACTTGACCCTAGACCTCCAAACGGTCTTGGGGGATCACCAAACGGTTTTGAAACCGTTTGGGAGATACCAAACGGTTTTGAAACCGTTTGGGCCACTCAACCCAAACTTCAACATGATTGCACCATTGAAATCAGCAATAAACCCGATTAAGGTTTAGGTGACTAATGTGCCTTCAATTGGAGATTTACTTGAAATTAGATGATGATTTTTGGTGGATGATTAGTCCATAATGTCTAAAACAGATATCCAAATGGTCAATTCTTGGTCAACTCTTCCAAAGGGTCTTGAGACCGTTTGCTCCAAATGTTGTTGGTTGAAACCGTTTGCCCTTCAAATGGTTTTGATACCGTTTGCTTCCAAACGGTTTTGCAAACCGTTTGGGCAAGAGGTGGATGACCGTTTGATAAAGTAGGATTAGGATGAACTTTGGAAATAACTCCACCTTCTTCTACCTTTAGAATATGGACTGTTCTTCATGGTTTTGATAGCAAGAACACATAGAAGTGTGAAAGAAAGGAGAACAAGCAACGTTTTCAAGGAAGGAAGATGCATAACAAAAGTTTAAGGTTTAGAGTTATAAAACCCACCTCTAAGACTAATCCAGAGCTCCAAGATTTGTAGCTTTAATGGTGGCTTGAGCTCCACAGGTCGTCTGAGGTCCATTCCTCAAGATTTGGATGGAGGAGATGGCTAGAAAGAAGAGCTATGTAAGAAAGACTATCAAACCAACCTTGTAGCAAGATTTCCTCCATGAATTCGAGCTAGATGATGGTCAAAGCTTACCTAAACCAGCTTGTTCATTCTCCTATGCTCCTGAGATTCTCCTAGGTCGGCCAAAGCAAGAAGATAAGAAGAGGAATGAAGGAAAACGATCCCTTGCTTTGTAAAAGAGATGTGCTTATATACTTTGGGTATATTTTCAAGATAAGGACAATTGTTTCCTTTATTTTACATCTATATCCACCAAGCCCTTCTCCACTTCTTGGCCACGTCCCTCCCTTCTTATTATGTGCAAAACTTCTCTCTCAACCAAGGTTTAGAGGAAAAGAAACCAAACATCTTACTAAATTGTATACATAAAAGGGGTCATTTTGCATACATCTTGATTATTTAATTATAATGGTTATCTTTCTTATATGATCATTATGATGAGGTGCCCTCCTCATCATAATATCTCTACCTGATGTCAAGAGTCATGAAAGATACTCTAGAGGGTGTATTTTACATGTTGCACCCTATGTTTTGGGTAAATTGCACTTTACACCAAAACTAGGTTTAAAGCATAAGGATTGCTCTACAAGCTATAACTTGGTGCCCAAGCTTGGAGAACCCATATTACCACATCATATTCATCCTTATGATGTCTCAACACCAGAGGAACATCTTAACATGTACAATTTGCAAGTTAACCCCTCTAATTGGGTAATTTGCACATAAGTCCATATTTAACAAAACAATATTACAACATTGTTCAAAAAGGACAGAAAAGGAAATATAAGTTCCTCAGAAGCTTTAATTACATATCAAAAGATAATCACAAGCATCTAATCACATGTATGAAGCAAAACACCTAGGGTTAGTTCATAACCCAGGTTAGGGATGTTACAAATTATCCACCCCTTACAAGGATTTCGTCCCCGAAATCAACAAAACATATCAACAACACATATGAAGAGAAAAGAGTAGGGTATTTCCTTCTCATCTCTTCCTCTAGTTCCCATGTGGCTTCTTCAACACCATGATGATTCCAGAGGACTTTCACAAGACTTATGTCTTTCTTTTTCAACTTTTTAATTCTGTTATCAAGGACTGACACTGGTCCTTCCTCATAAGATATATCATCATTCAATTCTACCTCCATAGGTTGCAGAACTAATTCTGTATCAGGGTGACATTTCCTTAGCATGGAAATGTGAAACACAGGGTGTAACTTCTGTAACTCTGGTGGTAACTCTAACTTATAGGCTACCCTCCCAATCCGTTCAATGATTGGATAAGGCCCCATAAACCTAGGAGCTAACTTCCCTTTCCTTCCAAACCTCAGAACTCCTTTCCAAGGTGAGACTTTGAGATACACTCTGTCTCCAACCTGGAATTCTAACGGTCTATGACATTTATCAGCATATGATGTATGCCTATCTTGTGTAGTCTTTATCTGTTGTTGTATTACTTTAATCTTTTCTGTGGTTTGCTGCACAAGATCAGGACCTAACAGTTAATATTCACCGATTTCATACCAACATAGGGGTGATCTATAATGTCTACCATAAAAAGCTTCATAAGGTGTCATGTCAATGCTCTGTTGGTAGCTATTGTTGTAGGCAAACTCTATCAGGCTTAGGTGTAGATCTCAACTCCCCGTAAACTGAAGAACACATGCCCTAAACAAGTCTTCTAAGGTCTGTATAGTCCTTTCTGATTGTCCATCAGTCTGAGGATGAAAGGTTGTACTAAACCTTAACTGTGTGCCTAAAGCTTTGTGAAGTCGCTCCCAAAAACGACTCATAAACTGGGGACCTCTGTTAGAAACGATGGTAACTGGAACTCCGTGTTACCGTACTGTCTCTTCAACATATAACTGTGCTAACTTCTCAGCAGAATAGGTTGTTTTGACAGGAAAGAAATGTGTTGTATTTGTCAACCTATCAACTATTACCCAAATGGAATCATGCCCTTTGCTTGTCCTAGGTAGGCCAACAACAAAGTCCATGGTTACATGATCCCACTTCCACTGTGGTATGGGCAAAGGTTGCATTGTCCCTGCAGGCTTCTGGTGTTCAGCTTTAACTTGTTGATACACAGCACACCGCATAACAAACTCAGCAACGTCCTTCTTCATTCCAGGCCACCAATACATATCTTTTAAATTTCGATACATCTTGGTGCTTCCTGGATGCATAGCATACATCAAAGAATGAGCTTCTTCCAGGACTAACTTCCTCAAGTTATCCACATCCGACACTATCACCCTCCCATGATAACATGCTACTTGGTCATCAAAGTCATGGAAACCATCTCGTTTCTCATCACCATACTCCGATCTAATCTTTTGAATTGCAGCATCGACTTGATGTGCATCCTTGATCTGCTCTCTCAGAGTAGGTTTTATATGCATCTCAGCTAACAACCCAGCTAACAATGATACTTTCAACTATACATTGTCTTGTCTTAAGGAGATAAGCATTCTCTCCTAGATCATACTAAGGAATTCAGCTGTGCTCTATCTAAGGCTGGTGTTGCTGATTTCCTACTCAAAGCATCAGCAACCACGTTGGCCTTCCCTGGATGGTAATCAATTATACAATCGTAGTCCTTGATTAACTCCATCCAGTGGCATTGCCTCATGTTAAGCTCATGCTGAGAAAAGATGTACTTAAGGTTCTTATGGTCTGTGAAAATCTGGAATGTCTCTCCATAGAGATAGTGTCTCCAGATCTTCAAGGCATGAACCACAACAGCTAGCTCCAGATCGTGTGTCGGATAATTTTCCTCGTATTTCTTAAGCTGTCTAGAAGCAAAAGAAATCACTTGTTTATCCTGCATCAACACACATCCAAGTCCATTCTTGGAGGCATCACAGAAAACTATGTATCCTTTCCCTTGTTCAGGTAACACAAGCACTGGTGCACTTGTCAACCTCTCCTTCAACAACTGAAAAGACTATTGACACTTGGCACTCGAGACAAAAGGAACATCCTTCCTAGTGAACTTGGTCAAGGGTAAGGCTATGGAACTGAAGTTCTTAATGAACCTCCGGTAGTAACCTGCCAACCCTAGGAAACTACAGATCTCCGTCGGTGTCTTCGGATGTTCCCATACTAGGATAGATTCTACCTTTGTAGGGTCAACATGAATACCCGAAGCAGATATTACGTGTCCAAGGAAGGATACTTCTGGTAACCAGAACTCACACTTTCTAAACATAGCATATAGTTTGTGTTCTCTTAGCAAATTTAGAGTTTGACGAAGATGTTGTTCGTGCTGCTGAGCATCTCTACTATAGATCAGAATGTCATCTATGAAGACAACAACACACTGATCGATAAAAGGTCAGAAGATTCCATTCATGAGTTCCATAAATGCAGCTGGTGCATTAGTTAGTCCAAACGACATAATTGTGAACTCATAGTGACCATACCTTATCCTAAAGGTAGACTTGGGTATGTCACTATCCTTAATACATAGCTGGTGATATCCCAACCTCAAATTTATCTTTGAAAAGACAGTTGCACCACATAACTGGTCAAAGAGATCATCAATCCTCGGCAGAGGATACTTATTCTTTATTGTCACTTTATTTAACTGTCTATAATCAATGCACAACCGCATTGACCCATCTTTCTTTTTAACAAAAAGGACTGGAGCACCCCAAGGTGAAGTACTCGGTCGGATGAAACCCTTCTCAAGCAACTCTTGCAGCTGTTTCTTGAGTTCTGCCATCTCAGTAGGCACCATCCTATATGGTGTTTGTGCTATAGGTTGTGTGTCTGGGATTAAATTGATCTCAAAATCAGATTACCGAGGTGGTGGCACACCTAGAAGTTCTTCAGGGAATACATCTACAAATTCCCTGACTATCGAAACTTCAGCAGGGTTAAGACTATCCATGGTAGTATCTACCACATGGGCCAAGAATGCATAACATCCTTGCCTCATCAGCTTCTCAACAACCATATCCGACACAAGATAGGTGGGTAGGATCTTTCTTTCTCCTTGAAAGATCCATGTGTCACTATCATCAGCAAACACAGCTTGCTTGGATTCACAATCCAAGCCAACCTTATACCTTTCTAAGGTATCCATCCCAAGGATTATATCAAATCCATGCATCTCAAGTGGTATAAGCTCCACTTGAATGCGATGTTCAGAAAAGAAGAGGATGCAGGGAGAACATACCTCCTGCAGCACAACAGATCCCCTTAACGGAGTTTCTAACAACAAACTATCTGCTCTATGACTTATAGTCAAGTTGCAGTCAAAGATCACTCTTCGAGTGATAAAGGAGTGTGCAGCACCCAGATCAATTAAAACATATACAACGCAAGATGTAAACATATCAGAATATAACAACTCCATCTGACCTGCTACAACCCGAGGGTTGCTCACTGCATCAGGTGGATTCATCGCATATAATCTTGCCGTCGCCTGCGGTTGATTTGGTGCTTGATGACTAGATGTCGATGATCCATCTTGGGACATTTTCCCACATCCTCTAGCTCTTCCTGGAAACTGTCTCCTTTGTGATCCTTGCTGACTCTACCTCTGAGGTTGAGTCACAGTCGCTTCTCTAGCTCTGCAGCCTTTCATCAAATGTCCCATCTTCCCACATATATAACAACTTTTGTTCAGTTGTTGTGGTCTGGGTGGTCCTGTAACCGATATAGATGATGAACTATGAGCTCCTTCTAGTGGTAGGCTTCGTCCTCTACCTCTATTTGATGTCCACTATGTCTGAGTACTGGGTCTAGGTGGTGGTGTAGGTGCGGAAAACCTAGGTTTCTTGAAACCTTTAGATGAAGATCCTTGGAACTGAGGATACATCCTCTTGTTTTGGGTCTGTCTCTTCTCTGCTACGGACCTCTCTATCACTATGACAGACTCTACGAAGGTAGCAAACCTTTCTCTATTTTCTAGGGCAGATGCGAGAGTAGTCAACTCAGCATTTAACCCTTTCTCAAAATGCCTAATCCGTTCTTCATCTGTAGCTGCCATGTGCGGACAGAACCACAGCAGCTCCATGAACTTAGCCTCGTACTCGCTAATGTTCATTATACCTTGCCTTAACCTCTCAAACTGAGATATTTTCTCATCCAGAAACGTCTTAGGGAAGTATCTGTTAATAAATTCCTATCGGAAAACTTCCTATGCAACCTCCACACCAGGCCTCTTCTATTCTTCTATGGTCCACCAATGACCAGCACTCCCCTTAAGAAGATATACAACATGTCTAACCTTCTCATCTTCTGGGATATTCATGATTCTAAAGGCCTTCTCTAGTTCAGTTAACCACAAGTCAGCATCTGCGGGATCAGCTGTCCCAAAATACTCGGTTGCTCCAACTCGGCGAAGTCGTTCAAATGTCTTGCCGATTCCTTGTCCTTCAGGATGGGTAGGTGCCCTAGGTGAAGGCATAGGTATCATATCTATTATGTGTGTCATGGAAGTCATAAACTGCCCAAACATGGTCTGGACGGCTGGGTTCCCCATGTCAATTGGATTGAACTGGGGTGGTTCAGGCACAGGTTGCTTTATCTCTGGGTTTCTTGCACCTTCTCTAGGTGCAGCAACACTACTCTCTGCAACATATTCCTCGTGTTCTTCGTGTGGTCCGTACATCCTTAGTATTATCTTCTTCTCCTGAGGAGCAGAAGGCACTATCAGATATACTGGAAGACACTAGAACAGACTCAACATCCTAAGTCCTATGTCTCTGTAGACTCAGCGAACCTAGAGCTCTGATACCACTAAATTGTGATGCCTGTCTCCGAAAAACAAGATCAACGAATGCGGAAACGATTAACTAGCAGCGGAATTATTAAAAATCACTAAAAATTTAAAACTTTTTGCAAGGAAATCTTTAAACGATAAAACTCCTTCATAAAGAAATATAATAAGTTGTTTACAACATGTTTCATCATTGCATCTTTGTAGCAAAAACATATCTCGAGAATTACAACATCAACCACCTTGTTAACTGTACAAGGTAAGATACAAAATCTCGAGGCATCATGCCAAAATCTCAGATTTACTAACTCCTAGGACCTGAGAGTACAAAGATGACACATAGGACATACTATCTACAAGACTTGACAGTCAGTGTCTCCACCTGAGGATCACTACTGTCCCTGAGATTGCTGCTACTGCTGCTCACCCACTGATGGGTTTCTTCGTCCTCGGCGTCTACCTAAAAAGTCAAATCCCACGGGGGTGAGACAATTGAATAATTGTCCCAGTGAGAGTTATAACTCTCCTCCAGAAGCTTTGTTATTGCAATAATGGAATAACATAAAGTAGTAGAATTACAAATATTGAACAGCAGGTTTAACATTGTGTAAACTAAGTGAAGCAACATCCTTATAAGTAATCATTTCAATTATAACTTAATTGAATGACAAGACATATAAAAATAAGGAATATGAAGAACATGTATACTAGTTATTTAACTAGGACATCATAAACAATGTAACATCAATCATTGTTTCTCGTAGTTCAACCTAAGCAGTTATGCTACACGGCTGATTAAGTTTTTTTCAAACATTATTATGCCCTGAGGAGATGAGTTACACCTCTCATACTCCAACTGACCATTACTAAATCACAATCGGTACCATACATAGGTCATCAGAAGAGTCGGATTCCTATGACCTCATCTTCCTTAGTCAGTGTGAGGATCCACATGCAGGACATCTCTTGTCTCTGCTATAATAGCTTTCCAGGGTATTCTGGCAACTTCGCTATTAGAGTTAAAGTGGCATTCTGTACTCTCTTCGCCATCGAGGGATTTCTTGTTTATCTCACACCGATGTGGCGTTAACATCATCTTTGGGAGATTAGTGATACATCATCCCGGCATAAACATATAATGAAGGCTTGATGGATTAAAAGTACATCTTACATCAAATCCTAAAATAGGACGTAAGGATATTTGCGTCCATAACCCCCACATACTCAAAAGTATGTACTCCAGGAGTTCCCTTAGGAAAACCTGTTTCACCATCATTTAATTTCTGACACTGATGGATCTATGATCAGGGCTCTACATGATATCATTATACTTGATTAGTTAAGTACATTATTGTATTCTTTAGCATCAGGCATGTTTTCAAACATAAACCAATAAGACAATTGCTATAAATAAAGAGTACTATTTGTATCAAGTTCACATCACATATTTTTTAACATTGGGATGTCAATCCCTAACCATTTCATCATTGTAATTCAGGACAATGGGTGTTCAAACCCTTGAATCATCATAACATTTGTTACCAAGTAACACTTTATCATCCAGTCATTTTATCAGTATGATCTTTGATTATAACAAATACATATGTTGCTCATGGTTCATTCAACCTATCAAGCTCATATGTTACCACTCACCAGGTAACATAACATATCATTACTCTTAAAGCATATAAAGTGTTTTCAATGCATATGACATCATAACCTTTACCTGGATATGATCTCCTCTTTGTGAAAACCTGCATGATTAACATTTACTGATATCATACACATTGTAACTATATCATCACAATACAAGTCCTTTTCATATTAAGTATAGGATACCACGGCCGTGCTATCTTGCATGGTCGTGCTATCTTGCACGGTCGTGTAAGAGTAAGTCACCACGGCCGTGCTTCATTACACGGTCGTGCAACAAAGGAGTCACCATGACTGGTTTCTAGGGTTAGGTTTCCCTTTTATTTCAAATAGGATTATTCAACCTCTTATTCTTATAAAAGCATAATGATTACTTACTTCCATAATCATGTATAGTTTTTCATGTTTAAAAGCATAACCCAAAATTAGGGTTCACTGATCATTTCATCATATCACCATAGATTAGGGTTTACTATTTACATTACATGATATAACCCTAGAATTAGGGTTTACTATTCACATTTAATGAATTGAGATCATACCATGATCATGTATGAACATTACTTCCATTAATGCCTTCAATTAAGTTAAGATTCATTAATCACCATAATTAGGGTTTCCATGATCTCACTATGAAGGATCATACCCTAATTATGTGCATCCATACAAATTGGAGGTATTTTACCTGATTCACATTCATGTTAGGAGTCTTCTCTCTGCTCTTGCTATTAGAGGATGTTTACATCTCTCATGATTAGCTTAAGTCAAAACAACCTTGATAACACAAGTCAAGTCATCACTACTATGGTCATTAGGGTTTGCTTGATGAAGAGGTACTAGTCATACTAACCCACTAAGGGTACCTTTGTAATGTTCACCTTTTACCATAACATGTATTAGTCCACTCATTAATTAACCCCTTAAAGACTTAAAGTATCTTTAGGGTTTAGGTTAATCAACTACTCAACCGTCTTGACCACTACGACATTAAACATTATTAACCTTAAAAGATCCTAAACGGTTTTGCACTTTCAACCTCCAAACGGTTTTGAAACCGCATGGAGTTGTAGACCGTTTGGACCCTTTGACTTTCACGACCGCATGTCCAAGTACACCATCAAGACCGTTTAGTCTCGTTGCCCATTTGGGCCAACTTTGACTTTGAAACTGCATGGGCAAAAAGTGTATCAACTCTTCCAATTGAATTAGGGTTTTCAATATTGAACCCCCCAAACGATCATGCAAAGGTTAACTACTCAATTGATTGAGTCAATTAGGTCAATCCTTACTGATTTGATCCTCAATTGAACCTCAATCGGTCACAAATTAGGGTTTGGATTGATTGGATTAGAGTTTGGAAACGATCACCCTTCAACATGTATCAACATGAGTCTAATTAACCTTGAGACCATTGAACCATCATTCAATTAGGTCATGACCTGACCCCAAATGGTCTTGGGAACATTTGGACACCCTCCAATGGTCTTGAGACCGTTTTCTAAAGTCCACATCAAAATCTAACTCAACCTATTAAGGTTTGGACCATAGATTTAATCATTAGGTCACTAATCAGTTATATTTCAACTTATTGCCTTTCAATTTCCAACCACTTAACCATAGTCAACCCTAGACCTTCAAACGGTCTTGGGTGACCTCCAAACGGTTTTGAAACCATTTGGACATCCTCCAAACGGTCTTGGGACCATTTTCTCATGATGTCATTAACAACCAAGTCATTCTCTCAAAGGTTGAACCCTAATTTAGGTCACAAAATCAGCACTTGATTATTCAACAACTTGATGTGATTGGACCCTCAATTGATCAACCCCACTTGACTCTAGACCTCAAAACGGCCTTGGGTGATCACCAAACGGTTTTGAAACCTTTTGGGTGATCCCCAAATGGTTTTGAAACCGTTTGGGCTACTCAACCCAAACTTTAACATGATTGCACCATTGAAATCAGCAATAAACTCGATTAAGGTTTAGGTGTCTAATGTGCCTTCAATTGGTGATTTACTTGAAATTAGATGATGATTTTTGGTGGGTGATTACTCCATAATGTCTACAACAGATATCCAAACGGTCAATGCTTGGTCAACTCTTCCAAACGGTCTTGAGACCGTTTGCTCCAAACGTTCTTGGTTGAAACTGTTTGCCCTTCAAACGGTTTTGAAACTGTTTGCTTCCAAACGGTTTTGCAAACCGTTTGGGCAAGAGGTGGAGGACCATTTGATAAAGTAGGATCAGGATGAACTTTGGAAATAATGCCACCTTCTTCTACCTTTAGAACATGGACTGTTCTTCATGGTTTTGATAGCGAGAACACATAGAAGTGTGAAAGAAAGGAGAACAAGCAACGTTTTCAAGGAAGGAAGATGCATAACAAAAGTTTAAGGTTTAGAGTTATAAAACTGACCTCTAGGACTGATCCAGAGATCCAAGCATCGTAGATTTAATGGTGGTTTGAGCTCCACAGGTCGTCCGAGGTCCGTTCCTTAAGATTTGGATGGAGGCGATGGCTAGAATGAAGAGCTATGTAAGAAAGACTATCAAACAAACCTTGTAGCAAGATTTCCTCCATGAATTCGAGCTAGATGATGGTCAAAGCTTACCTAAACCAGCGTGGTCATTCTCCTCTACTCCTGAGCTTCTCCTAGGTTGGACAAAGCAAGAAGATAAGAAGAGGAATGAAGGAAAACGATCCCTTGCTTTGTAAAAGAGATGTGCTTATATACTTTGGGTATATTTTCAAGATAAGGACAATTGTTTCCTTTATTTTACATTTATATACACCAAGACCTTCTCCACTTCTTGGCCACGTCTCTCCCTTCTTATTATGTGCAAAACTTCTCTCTCAACCAAGGTTTAGAGGAAAAGAAACCAAACATCTTACTAAATTGTATACATAAAAGGGGTCATTTTGCATACATCTTGATTATTTAATTATAATGGTTATCTTTCTTGTATGGTCATTATGATGAGGTGAACTCCTCATCATCATACCTCTACTTGATGTCAAGAGTCATGAAAGATACTCTAGAGGGTGTATTTTACATGTTGCACCCTATGTTTTGGGTAAATTGCACTTTACACCAAAACTAGGTTTTAAAGCATAAGGATTGCTCTACAAGCTATAACTTGGTGCCCAAGCTTGGAGAACCCATATTACCACATCATATTCATCCTTTTTATGTCTCAACACTAGAGGAACATCTTAACATGTACAATTTGCAAGTTAACCCCTCTAATTGGGTAATTTGCACATAAGTCCATATTTAACAAAACAATATTACAACATTGTTCAAAAAGGATAGAAAAAGAAATATAAGTTCCTCAGAAGCTTTAATTACATATCAAAAGATAATTACAAGAATCTAATCACATGTCTTAAGCAAAACACCTAGGGTTAGTTCGTAACCCATGTCAGGGATGTTACAATAACAAACTCCTTTATCCTACCAAACTCTAGACACATGTAGAAGTTATACTCCTAAGATACCTAACAATGTACTTCACTGCATGCTAATGTGCTTTCACTAGATTGGATATTGCAGATCACTATGACAACAACTTGTGCAATATCTGGATGAGTAAAAATCATAGCAGAAATGATGTTATCATAACACTAGAGTGGAACTCATCACATATAGATCTCCTCCTCTACAAACTGTGGTGAGATGAGAGTTTCTTGAAATGATCATTGGCTAGAATTGGCACATAATCAACATCAAACACGCAGAATCCTTGTAGAACCTTATTTATGTATTGTCTTGGCTAAGGAATATTTTTTCTATTTTGTGTTTCCTGATAAGTTCCATGCCAATTTTTTCCATAGCTCCCAAGTCCTTCATTCCAATTTTTCTACTCAAAAGACATTTGAAGTTATTGGTTTAGAGGTATTTTTTTTTGCAATTATTTTTTTTGGAAGAGGTAAATGTATTCCAAAGAGTTGTAACAAAGATACCAGGTACAAGCCATACAGAATACATCAAAGACAGAATGGGGGTATACAAAAACCCATCTCAACTAGCAGGTATATACATGTTAGTTACAAAAAACCCTAGTATACCTTAGAAAGGTTCAAAATATTTTTAGCTAGACCTTCCTTTACAAGTAATTGGTAAGAAATGTCCTTAGTAATCTTTTTGAGGAGGTCTGTCTTAGACCGTGAATAGCCAGCATGAGCTCTTCTATTCCTCTCATCCCAAATATAAAAGCAAAAGGCAGAAAGGCATAAACCACCAAAATCCCTAATGTTCCAATGGATGATATCGGCAAAGTTATCATTATAATTTGGGCCCCAATCATTCTTGAGGTAAATAGTTGACTAGACAAGCTTGGTGTAGCAGGACTCGATGAATAGGTGGTTGTGACTTTCCTTTTATCTCCCACAATGAAGGCATGCATCATTAACATGAATGCCCCAAGAAATGAGTCAGTCCCATGTATGAAGTCTACCCAACACAGCTCTATAGGCAGTCGTTCTCCACTTGGGGCAGTGATGTGAACCCCATAGAACTTTTACCCAAAAAACGTCAGGCAATGTATCATTGTTGATCCATGGTCTGGCTTGTTGGTTGACAAGGCACACCATATCATGAGTATCAATAGTATACAAGTAGCTAACCTATATCCAGGTGCTGCACAAATTTCTCCAGACCCTAGATGAATGCTGGTCTGAGCTAAGTGGGATGTTGCCATACCGGGTAGTCATCCACCTAGTCCAGACGTTGCTTTTATCCCTTAAGAATCTATCCAATCTCTTGAGTTGACCTGCATAGATGATCTTGGATGGATGGAGGATATCCAGGCCCCCTTTAGAGAAGAGACGTACCAACACCTCCCAAGAAATGTTGTGAACTTTGCCTCCCCATACGAAACTAGCAGTAAGCTTCCTCATAGACTTAGAGACAACCTTCGAAACATCAAATACCTCACCCTAAAACCAGATGAGACTCTGTAGCACCATTCTAGAAAGGACAATTTTTCCAACAAAAGACATCTTAATGTCACTCCAACTATCTATTTTCTCCCTCTTCTTATCAAGGAAAGAGTTGTAATATGTAGCTGTACCTTTTCCTCCAGCTATGGAGTCCCCCAGGTATCTCGTAGGGAGCCTCCCATCCTCGAGCCCAATGGCTACCTTGAGTCTTCCTCTTCTATAGTCACAAGATTTGGATAAGAACACCTAACTTAATAGAGCAGATGTAGAGGCCAGTAAGTTTGCCAAAGTCACCAAGCACCCTCTTGAATTCTCTAAGCCTCTTGGGATTCCCAACGGAGAAAACCATTATGTCGTCCGCAAAGATGAGAAGGGACTTGACTTTCAAACCCCTTATAGAGAATGACTTTACTTTCCCCCTATCTTCTGCAACCTTCACAATGTTGGTGAGTCCTTCCATGAGAACAATAAATAGTAGAGGAGACAAAGGATCTCCCTGCGAAGTCCATTAGTCACCTTAATCAACCCCATTGGCCCACCATTGATCAAGACAGAGAAGGAAGGGGTACATATACACTGTTTGAGAATTCAGATCAACTCCGCTGTGAAGCCCATGGACACCATCACTGCCCACAAGGAGTTCCATCTAATGTAGTCATATGCTTTTACCAAGTCTATTTTAACACAGGCCGTGGAATTGTCTTTGCTCAAGTTCAATCCAGTAAAATTGTCTTTGCTCAAGTTGAATCTAGTAAGGAACTCAGTTGCAAGGAGGGTACTGTCTGACATCTTGCATCCTCTAATGAAGGCACTTTGTTCTTTAGATATTATATGGGGCAACACATGTCTAATTCTTCCTACAATTAGATTAGAAATACACTTATATAGAACACTACAATAAGCTATAGGTATATAATAAGTAATATTTTTTGCATCCTTCTTTTTAGGGATGAGTTTAATAAATTTATGGTTCATAGCAAGAACCATATTGCCACCGTTCATAAACCATTTTATTGCAGCAACCATATCATGGAAAATATGGTACCACATGAATTGAAAAAACCTTCCATTAAACATGTCCAGCCCAGGGGCCTTGGAGGGGTTAATTGAGAAGACAAAAACCTTAATTTCCTCCTCAGTTGCCAGTTTACACAGATATTCATTCATGTTATCACTGACTCTCCTCTCGGGAAGTAGGTCACCATAATTATTGACTTCAATGCCTGGTTGGTTGTACAACCTTTGGAAAATGCTTTAGCACAACTGGCTATTTCCTCTCTGCTATCAACAACCTGCCCATGCTCATTTATAAGCTCATATATAGCTTCCCTCATATCCTTCTTCTTTACAATAGAGTTATAAACTCTGGTATCACGATTGCCATCAGCAATCCATCTCATGTGGCTATGCTTCCACATGTACCTTTCTATATCAACAACAAAAATTAAGAACTAGATAAGGGAAATATCAAGAAGTGTCTTTAGATAGAAAAAATAGTCATATCTACTCCTGGAGTATCCATGTATGATTACAAAGGTATCGAGTCTCATGTACCACTATCTTAGAGAGTGGTTCAAGATACAAATAGACATCTTCATATGCACACATGATCCTTCTTCTTTTTTTAGAAAAAAAAATCCTTTTAGTTGTTATATGTACATTTTCTCCTCCAAAATACCATACAAAAAAAACCTTCACTTCTAGTTGCTCAAGCTCAAAGTCATGAATGAAAAGTAACACCAAAGGAATGCATATCTAAGTATCCTTAACAATCAAAGCGAACATGTCATTGTAGTCTATAACTTCCACTCAACAATAGCCTTTTGCACCTGACTGTGCTTTGAACCTTGTTTTTTATCTCTAGGATTGGCTTCATTTATTTGAAGATGCATTCACAATTAACAACCATTTTGTCAACAT
This sequence comes from Alisma plantago-aquatica, assembly GCA_963693085.1. Classification (NCBI taxonomy): domain Eukaryota; kingdom Viridiplantae; phylum Streptophyta; class Magnoliopsida; order Alismatales; family Alismataceae; genus Alisma; species Alisma plantago-aquatica. The sequence goes on along the minus strand of OY856409.1, from coordinate 34,641,900 downwards.
GAGTCTTGACAAGCTCCCAAGTCTCATTCCCATTAATAGGTTATATCTCTTCATTCATAGAAACAAACTACATAGAATAATCTAGAGAAGCCACAACCGTAATATGATAGATTTCTCACCAACATCTTCAATCTCCTTGGTAGTAGCTAAAGCATGAATAACAATGTAATATGAATGTCATATTGGTGGCCTAATCCATTTTCTTTGTATACCATGGGAAATCCTACATGATTTTGCATTATGTACCTCATCTTCAATATTATCTAAGGTATCTTGATGATTTTCAATAAGAGGTGACAAATTCCCATGTGATGATGATGAAACTATTGGTGATAAGTTGTGAGATAAAATCATATAATGATTGTAATTTTACATGTTGTAATTGATTTAATTATTAATAAAGGCATTCCAATTATTGCATTTATTTCAATATGGGATAATGAATAAATATAAAAATATCCTAAGAATGTATGAATCAATGACACATGATTTCAGGATGAGGAGTTGAATATGAGATCATGTGTATGTTAAGAGTATTCTGTAAGACCACTGACCTAGCTTTGTGCTTTCTTTTCTTAATAAGATTCAAAACCTGAATCAAATCTCTTGAGATTCCTTAATAACATGTGACATGTTTATGTTTTCAATTTGGTCTTGTTTGGTTGAGGTTTGAGCTAGTTATGCTTGTTTTAGACCAAGTTATAATTTACCCATGTTGAGGGTCTATCTTGAAATTTGTCACATGTAGGTTGTTCCTTAGCATCATGAGAGACCGAATATTTCTTTGGGGCACCTTGTTGGGCCTTGGTTGGTGAGGTTACATCATGAGATGATATTAGGGTTTGCATGGCTTTGCATGGATGCTTGAGTTTGATGGTGTTTGAACCTTGTATGATGGTTTTTGAAGTGTTGTGACCGCAATACTCCCTTGGTTGATGTGTGTTGCAACCTTGTGCCTTGGGCATGTGTTTTGGTCACTAGAGTTTGTGATCTTGTGGGTGTTGCAACCTATTTTGTTGTGAGACATCTTGTAGCAGTCTCTACATAGTGTTCCTTTGGTTTTGTTGTGACCTACGGGTGTAGTAAACCTAAGTGGTCACTACACTACCTTGATCATATCATCCTTTCTATCATGCATGTCTAGAGTCATTGCATGGACAATCAATTGTGGGGAAAGTGTCCTTTTGGTGCTCTCATACATTGACACCTCATATTTTTACCTCCCTCCTACCCTTGAATATATATGCTCTCTCTTTCACATGCAAGTATATCCTTTATCTATTTTCCCTCTCTTCTTCCTTATATTCGGCCATGAGCTTGGTGGATCTAGAGAAGGTGGTGATCTTGGAGCTTTGGTGGCCGATCACCCTTGCGTGTGGTGATCTTGAGCTTGATCATCTTCTTTTTTGTGGTTCTTGGTAAGTGGTATCCTACCCTTGATCTCATATTTCCTTTGAAATACTACCTCTTCTTTTTCCCTATTGGCCATGAGACTATGGTTCTACCATGGTTTCTATCTTGAAGATCTTCTCTCCATAGAGGTCGAGACCATGGTTTGACCATGGTAGTACCTACGTTAGATGAAGCTTTCTTATTTTTTCTTCTACCTTCTCCTTTGTTTGGCCTAGGGTTTTGACACACTTTTTACGTGCATAGAAATGCAAGTGTACGCATCACTGTATTATAGGCCTTTGTGAGGCCCGAGTCGAACTTAGGGACACGTGAATTATCGGAGACTACTGCTAACTACTCGCAATCAGCTAGACCAGTTAAAAAGTTGGAGGTTGTTGTAAAATTAAAAGAAGATAAAATAAAACAAAACAAAGCAATCGATTAAATGTTTAGTTTAATCAATTCAAGTGGGAATCTTTAGGATTGTGGTTTCACCGTGGGTTTTCATTGTATGAATTTCTATTTAGTCACTCAGATTTATCTCTCTATCTGGGTAGTGGCCTGATATCAGAATTGCCCACTGTCGTGGTACAATTCACTACCTATGTCTAGGTCGGTTCCACCATTGTAGCAACCTATACCCTAAACTAGGTGCATTAGAGTCGATCTCTCGATATCCACCATTAACCTTACACCACCTTGTTCAAGGGATTTGTCAATTAATGTAAATTCCGTCTCTTTTCAACCATTAATTCTTCTTTCAAAGTAATTAAGGGCATTAGATTATTATTATTGTGATCAAGCATAACAATATAATTGAGAAAATGAAATTATACCACGGATTTAAGAGATAAATGATGAATTACTATGATAAAATTGTCATACAATGATTTCCCGGGCTACTCCCAGTCCTAAAGACAAAGGGGATTTGCCCCGCATGTTCATCGCAGAGCGAAATGTGATAGAGAAAAAGGGAAACATGGAGAAAAACGTGATTGAGTGGTGAAACCCCTGAACGGAGAAGATCCAAGTGCTCCTTGGCGTAGAATACGCGTTCTCCCGCCTTTCGGTGGTGGAAAACGTCTTCTTCGGCATCCGAAATGGTTGGGGCGTGCTTCTGGGCTCCGTTCTTCTCTCCACACCTTCTCGGGATGTGTGCAACGGCTAATGACGTGATGGATTGCTCTTGGCCGCCGTCATTAGGTATAATCACCGAGTTAGGTCGCCAAAATATCACAGCCGTCGGATTTAGATCAATCTGAAACCAACTTGTATCTGACGACGTCGATACTATCAACGCGAGTCGATAGTATCGACCTTGCGTGACATCGGCTGATCTTCTTTCCTTTTCTCTGTCGCGACTGATGCTAACTCGATACCATCGATGATGGTCGATGGTATCGACTCTCTTAGGTGTCTCTTTTATCTGTTTTCGTTGTTGAAGCTCCTCGTGTCGATAGTATCGACTTTAGGGTCGATAGTATCGACTGCCCTCTCGCCAGCAACCTGATGGTATCTCGATACCATCGACTCTCCTGTCGATAGTATCGACCCTGTGATGCTCCTTGTGGCTGGCAACCTATGGTCGTGTCAATGGTATCGACCACTGTCGATGGTATCGACAGCAACATATACTTGTTTTTCCTAAAATTACAACACGAAATCACATAAGCCGAAACAAAACATATTCTTGTAATAATTTATACTCAAAATACTGAAATAAGGGAGATTTGACATAGAAAATGATCATAGACCAAAGTAGATGAATTATGCAATATTAACCACCAAAATGACTAGTAAATGCATAAAACATAAATAAAACAAGTCTATAAATGCGACTCAAAATCATCGCATCAAACTCCCCTAAGCTTGAACATTGCTCGCCCTCGATCAACTAAACCTTAGAATAGAATTGCCAGAGTCAACTAAAGAACAGATCATCACAACGACATTACCATATGATCCCCACCGGACATTCACATTCCGGCCCTCAATAACCACAGAATGATAATTACCCTAAAGGAGACAGTAATCATCCATAAAAGATATCTACCTCAAAACTGATGAACACTATCATATAAGGCAGTTAACATAATAAAATTCACCGGTCTAGACTTAGTGCATCTTGTGATCTCCTATACTACGTTGCTCGCCCTAACTACCATCTACATGGAAGCAGCTCTCCTGATATTCACAAGTGAGGAGAAAATCATGGTGGCCTACCAATTCGAGCAACGGGTGGATGGAATGGGTAGCTAATAGAAGAAATGGAAGCATTATACGGTTTCAACATGCATAAAACAAAATGCCCTAAATGATGCATTTGCACATGAAAATGCCCTAATGCCTATAATTGGGTGGAATGATGCATGCACTAACATTCCGTCTCAAGATGAGATGGAATATCTAACTGATCTAAATCATGTACTTACTCATCTTAAAATGCATGTGAGACTATGTTCCTTTCTCCCTCTTATTCTACTTGCTTCTCAATATTTTTTCTCTTTTTTTTTCTTTAGGCCCTTATATCCATAAATGATGATGAATTATTTGTTGGGCTCATTTTTTCTGCATAGCTCAAATATTTGAAGCATTTATGAAGGTATGGAACAGGTTAATCACCCTTAAAGAATAAGAATAAATAAGATACATGAGGTACTGTATGCATAAAAAAAATATTATGAATGCAGCTAAATGACACGCACCCAAGGATAAAGTGCATGTACAACTACTCTTTTTTTTATTTTCATGCAAGACATGTGAGAATACTTTGCAATGCAAGACCTATCTACATGAGATGCAATCAAAAAGGTTAAAACCGTAATGTACTTCCAATTCTTATGGTGGATTGTAAAAAAAAACAATGAGGTGGAAAGATCACAAGACTAATTGACTGAACCTTTGAAAATTATTATGTGTCCCTCCTTACTCACCTGTGTAGTAGTGAAGAGGTTTCTCTCTCTTACTTCAAATTAGAGTCTCATTATCATTTGGTCAGTTTAGGCTCACACAACCAATTTCGTCCACTTTTCATGAATCATGAGGAATGTACAATTGTGATATTCTGTTTTAGAGTTGACAAAACCAATCATTTTCTTAAGTTATGTGCTCAAAGTTGAACAACACAAACTTGCAAATTTTTAATTTTCCCTTAACCCATGTACAAGCAAATGAGATGACACATGACTTAAGACATCCACAATTACACTAGATAGAATGTGGATCCCACAAACAAACTAAGATTGCAAGAAATAAATGACAAGAACAAACAAAATAAAACTAAAAAAACTGAGAAAATAAAAGATAGAGTTGTTCCAACTCCCCCCCTAAGCTTGAAGTCGACTATGGCCTCATAGTCAAAAACAATCTTAAAGGTTGGAACAAAGATACCGATTTACTCTTCTGGCGGAGGCGGGTACTGTGGGGCCGTGGGGTCCCAAGATGGGTACTGCCCCTGAAAGCTAGGATCATACTGGGACATGAGTGGAGGTTGTGGATACCCCCCAAAGTAGTTCTGGCTCCAATAATGATCATAAAAGGGCTGCTGCTGCATCTCCATCCTATGCAACCTATCATGAATCTGTTGTTGGTTGTCGAGCAGGAGACGCTCATTCTCAAAGATAGCCCTCTGATTGTCAAGTAACCGGTTCGTCGTCTCCTGAACACCGATGTACACTGCTGTATGGTGCTGCTGCGTTTGCTCTATATCCTGCAGCATGGCATACATTCCTTGCATTGAGTAAACATCCTCGGTTTGTTGCGAGGGCTGTGGTGGTTGTGGTGGCGGAGGTTGGTAAGAAGAAGATGCACCCGGATGCATGCGAGGACGCTTCCTAGGTGCCACCCGTGCATAAAGAGGAGTGAAGGCCTCCTCTTCCTCTTCAACCTCATTGCCGTCATTGTCGTTGTCGTCACCGTCATCTTCATCGGAGTCAGCAATGGCTTTGATGGGCCATCGGAAATGTTGAGCACCCTCAATGTGGAAGACAGGTCTGGGATGTGAGCATTCTTGATATGCATGGTTTACATGGCAGTGAGCATAAGGTAAACCATCCCGAAGCAAGATAAGGTTTGATCGGTGAAGATGTTGCAAATTGACCTTGCTTCTGTTGGAGAGAGGAGTCAAGGTTGAGAAGTTCATCCCAAGATAGTGGGCCAGCAGTGTGATGAGTCCTCCAAAATGAATTGGAGCCTTCTGCATACTCCTCTTTACCGCCAACACCCGCTGCAGAAAGAATGCTCCCCAGTTGCACTCTTGACGCTTCAGGAGTTTATGCAATAAAAACAAGTCCGTCTCCTGGAATTTGCTAAGAGACAGATCACCACGGGTGAAGAGAGTGGTGCACAACACGCGGTGAAGAACCCACACGAACGAATGCTTGAAGTCTGCTACCGCTACGTTGTGGTAGCTCACAGCTTTGCCCGGCGGCACAGTTACTAACTCGGCGAAGATCGCGTCATAGTCAGTCATGTTATTTGGTCTCCGGTACTGCTCTCGCCCGTGATTCCAGTTATAGATGGAGTTGAACTACTTGAGGGTGAGAGTGTAGTCAATGTTGTACAGCCGGAAAGAAACACGACCGTTGATCCATTCCCGATCCGTGGCGATGATGTCGTTTGGCACGACACAGATGTCCAACGAAGCCATGAACTCTGCAACTAGCTCCTTGTATGTTGACCATTCACTGAAGAACGGCTGGCCGTCGGCATGGAACTCCATCTCATCGTCCCTCCTGCCCATGTGCCTCGCCTGCCCTTTCAAGACGTGGGCGAGATTAGCGTTGAACCCCAGATTACGTATCATGTCGCGCTCGACGTAATGGGTCGGCTCGATCTTGCGCCTCATTAGTTCCTCATAAACCTTCTTGACTTCCGTGGACGGATGGACAATCCGCGAACATGGAATGGATGCAGTCGGTGGAGGAATGAACACCGGGATCTCCATTGGTGTCGTGCGTGAAGAAGATGCGCCTGCGGTGTGCACCATTGTCGAAGAAGAAGAAATAGAAGAAGTAGCTCGGTGCAGATCGGAGAAGATTATCTCCGCTCGGTGAAGAACACACTCCGTGGATACTCGTAGTCGGGCTTCAAATGCTCACAAGGATGCTCGGCACAAGTGGAAAAGGATTACTCTGAGGTTGTGATGTCATCTGACAACAATCCCTCCCTTAAATAATGGACGTCGGCGTTGCTGTCTGCCCGTCGATACCATCGACGCGGGTCGATGGTATCGACCTGGGTAGCACAATCCGTACTGCCGCTGGTATCAACAGTCAACAATGGCTGGATGTGGGGGCCCAGATCGATGATGTGTTGATACTATAGACAGGTGTCGATGGTATTGACCCGTCCCACGGATCGACTCTCTCGGTGCAGTGATCGCCGTAGATTCTCTCTCACAGATCGGTGACGTGTCGCGTCGATACTATCGACGTGTGTTGATAGTATTGACTTCTGGTTAGGGCAACAACCTCGTGAGGCCCGGCCGCCGCTTTCTTCCTGTAACTGGGTCGATACCATCGAAAGGCCCGTCGATGGTATCGACTTCACTGAGACGATTTCTTTTGAAAATCTTCAGAGATCTCGATGGTATCGACTTGCATGTCGATACTATCGACCTCGACTTTGCGATCAACCTGTTGGCGTGTCGATACCATCGATGAGGTCGTCGATGGTAATGATGTCGAGCGATTTCTGTAGTCGCCAAAATGTACCCTGGTTGATACCATCGACACAAGGGTCGATGGTATCGACTCTGCCTCGTCCTGCACATTACCCAAACGATCACGGTACCTTTTTTACACTAAAAACAAAGTCAAAACAAACCAAAGTACGAATGTGAAAGAAACTAAACTAAACTACTGATGGCTGGGTTGCCTCCCAACAAGCGCCCTTATTTAACGTCTTAGGCTAGACAACATGAAGCTCCTCATGCATCAGGAAGTGTAATGAGTTTGGCCTCATTCAATTTCCTTGTTTAATCTTCCCCAAAGTACAATTTCAACCGTTGTCCATTGACCAGGAATGTGGTCTCGCCATCACGCACCAGGATCACGCCATGTGGTCTGACCTCTTCTATAGTGAACGGTCCACTCCATCAGGATTTCAATTTCCCGGGATGCATCTTCAGCCTGGAGTTGAACAATAGGACACGATCTCCTTTCTTGAAAATGCGCATTTGAATATGGCGATTGTGAATCAACTTTGTGCGCTCCTTGTAGATCCGCAAGCTTTCATATGCATTCATTCGCAGCTCGTCAAGTTCATTGAGTTCAAGTAACCTCTTCTTTCCCGCTTCATCATAACTCATATTTAGCTTCCTCAGTGCCCAATGCGCTTTATGCTCTAGTTCCACCGGTAAGTGACAGGCCCGACCATAAGCCAACCTAAAAGGTGTAGTGCCTATAGGTGTCTTGAACGCCGTCCTATATGCCCACAACGCATCCGGTAGTAGGGTACTCCAATTCTTCCTTCTGGAAGCCACAATACGCTTCAAGATCTTCTTAATCTTCCGATTGGAGACCTCCACTTGTCCTTGAGTTTGCGGGTGGTACGAGGTACCAATGTTGTGTTTGACCCCGTACTTTCTCAATAGTGCCGCAAACTTTTGATTCTGGAAGTGTGTACCTCCATCACTTATGATCATCCTTGGTACACCAAACCTACAGAAAATATATTCTTTGACGAACCTGCACACTACAGCGGAATCATTAGTCCTTGTGGGTATTGCCTCTACCCACTTCGACACATAATCAACAACCAAAAGAATGTACAAATTAGAATTTGAGGACACAAAGAGTCCCATAAAATCTATGCCCCATAAGTCAAATACCTCAACATCCTAGAATACATTAAGGGGCATCTCTTGTATTTTCGAAATGTTCTTCTCCCTTTGGCAGGAATCACATTGACGCACAAACTCGTAAGCATCCCTGAACTAGGTAGGCCAGTTTAGGCCACTTTCAAGCACTTTGGCTGCAGTGCGAGAGCTTGCATGGTGGCCCCCCGTCGGTAGTGTGTGACAATGGCTAAGAACACTTTCGTATTCCTCCTCAGGTACACACCTGCGTAAGACACCATCTCTGCATTGCTTCAAAAGAATAGGGTCATCCCAGAAATAATAACGTAAAGAATGAAAAAATTTCTTCTTCTCTTGGTACGTCCAATCCTTTGGGATGATTTTGCAAGCAAGATAGTTAACAATGTAAGAAAACCACGGGTCTTTCGATTTCACTTTCAAAAGCTGTTCGTCCGGAAATGTCTCGGTAATGGGTATGTGTAAATCCTTTTCATCTACCCTCTCTAACCTAGACAAATGGTCCGCGACCACATTTTCAATGCCCGCCTTATCCTTGATTTCAATATCAAATTCTTGTAAAAGCAAGATCCACCTAATCAATCAAGGTTTGGCATCCTTTTTCTCCATCAAATACTTAATGGCTGCGTGGTCCGTCCATACCACGACTTTTGATCCAACTAGATATTGCCGAAATTTTTCAAAAGAGAAAACAACGTGTAGTTGAGTTGGGCGTCATCCAAAGTTTTAGATGCATAAAAAATCACAGCGGGTTTATTGCCCACCCGTTGTCCCAAGACAGCCCCAACCGCGAAATCGGATGCATCACACATTAGTTCAAACGGCTTAGTCCAATCCGGTGTTTGCACAACCAGTGCGGAAATCAATTTTTCCTTAAGTACATTGAACGCATGTAGACATTTTTCATTAAAGTCAAAAACAACATCCTTTTCTAACAGCTCAGATAAAGGTTTGGCGATTTTAGAAAAATCTGTTATAAAACGACGATAGAAACCGGCGTGACCTAAAAAGCTCCGTACCCCTTTAACCGAATTCAGTGGGGGCAATTTGGAAATCACTTCAATTTTTACTGGGTCTACCTCCAAACCTTTGCTAGACACTTTATGTCGTAACACTATTCCTTCACTCACCATCATGTGGCATTTCTCCCAATTAAGGACCAAATGTGTGTCCTCACAACGTTGTAAGACCTTATCTAGATTGTAAAGGCACTCATCAAAAGATGCACCATAGATAGAGAAATCATCCATAAAAACTTCTAGACAGTGTTCTACCATATCAGAAAAAATGGCGAGCATACAACGTTGAAAGGTCGTCGGTGCATTACATAACCCAAAAGGCATACGGCGGTACGCAAACGTTCCATAAGGACAAGTGAAGGTGGACTTCTCTTGGTCCTTAGGATCAATCGAGATCTGATTGTACCCCGAATAACCATCCAGAAAACAAAAATGCGATCGACCGGCTAAACGCTCTAAAATTTGATCAATAAATGGAACAGGAAAGTGATCCTTAAGCGTAGCGGCATTCAATCGACGGTAATCTATGCAAACACGCCACCCGGTTACCAAGCGGGTGGTGACAGGTTCATTTAGAAGATTATGGGTAACTGTGATTCCCCCCTTTTTAGGGACTACCTACGTAGGACTCACCCACGTCGAGTCAAAAATAGCATAGATGATACCTACAGAAAGGAGCTTAATCACCTCCTACACGACCTCCATCATGCTGGGATTTAATCGACGTTGTGGCTGAATCACCGGCTTAGCTCCCTCCTCGAGCCGAATCTTGTGCTGGCACAATGTAGGGGAGATCCCCTTGATATCTGCAACCGACCACCCGAATGCTCCTCAGTGGTTCTTCAACACAATAAGAAGTTGTTCCTCCTCCTCGGCACTCATAAAAGCATGGAAGCAACTGAAGCATCTTGGTGCACTCCTGCAGTGACTTGCTTCTCATCCAATCGTATGTAAAATTGACCAAGAAGGCTTCAAGTGGTAGTTCTGGATATGCATTGAAAACCGAACTCGCTATAGCCTCATATTCAATAGATGGGGGGATGTCCTCCTCCTCCTCATTCAGAAAACCTACCGCTTTGCTAAGGGATACCACCTTGGTCTGCTCCATGATGTCCACAACCAATGTCCCTTTTTCCACCTTGGTCATTACATGAGCCATATCTAAAAATGGCTTCCCTAGACAAAGTTAGATATTGTGATCAAAATGCTTTACCATGTGTCACTGCTCCTTGGCTTTAGGTGACGTGGTGCTGGAAGGCATGACCATCTTGAAGCGATCATCAATGATGCCCAAAGTCAAACGACCTCTCCCCATCTCAAGTATCATGTCAGTTGTAGCTTGGAAGGGTCGTCCGAGTAGTATCTCATTGCCTTGTTCATCTTGCATCTCCATTACGACAAAATCTACTGGAAATACAAAACGATCTACCTTCGCCAACACATCTTCACATATACCGTATGGCTTCACCACAAAATTGTCCTCCAGTTGGATTGTCATGTTGCTCGTCCGTGACTCTTTTAATCCCAACTTCTTGAATGTAGAGAGGGGCATCAAGTTTATGCTTGCCCCGGAGTCACATAGCACTTCACAAAATTTCACCTTACCAATGTAGCATGAAATATTGAAGCAGCTCGGATCCTGCCTCTTAGGTGGCAATGTTCCCATGATGAAGGCACTCACCTGCTCCTTGAGAACTACAACCTCCGAGTCAAGGATTTTCCTTTTCTTAGTAATGATGTCTTTAAGAAATTTGTTGTAAGAAGGGATTTTCTCAATTTCTTCCAATAATGGGATGTTGACTGCAAGCTTTCTGAAACTGTCTAGAAACTTTTTAAACTGGGCGTCCACTTTCCTTGCCTTTGCACTATTCGAATATGGGATCGGGACAACCTGTGCCCTTTGATGGGGTGGCACATATGGTGTCCTTTTTTGCGTCTCTTCCTCAACAAAAGTGGGCTCTGCAGTGACATCCTCTGCGACTTCCTCAACTGGCTCTGTGCCTGAGAGTGGCACCTCCTCAGTGGCCTCACCTTCAGTTTCTGCTTGGGGTTTGCTTGGTTCATCGGCCTTGGGGTTTAAAATCTTCTTGCCACTCGTTAGCAATATTGCCTTTGCCTGTTGGTTTCCTCCTGGAATATTTGTGTTACCCAGAAAACCTTGCTGCGCCGGCTTCTTCAGATTGGCTATCTCAGCTGCCATTTGCACCATAGATGTCTCTATTGTCCTCATCTGAGCCCCATGGCTCTGCAATGTCTGCCCGAACTGATTCATAAATTCCCCCTGTTGCTTTATCTGTTGGCCAAAATTATTCATCAATTCTTGGTTTTGCTTTATCACTTGGTTGAGCAACTCCGTGCTCTTGTCCTCCGCTACTGGCTGGGGTTTTGCATCGGGGTCCTCCAAAAAGTTGTTCAGATCCTTCCAAGAGAACTTCTTATCCTTCCTCCATGCGTAATCGTTATTTCTGTAACCTTGTTTCTGCCTCATGAATTTGACTTGAGCCTCATCCTCGGATTCAGTATCCTCCTTTGCAAGCAGTTTCTTCGCGAGAAGGTCCATGTTCTCATTCAACTCCTTGATTGCTTTAGACTCCCTTGCTACTCGAACGTGCTCAACGGCATCCCTGTCGCCCCAAGATTGCTTCTTGGCCATGTTCTTAAGGATTTCCCAACACCTCGTGTCTGTGTTGTTCAAGAAGAATCTCGAGCCTACTGAATTGAGGTTACTTCTATCATGCTCAGAGAGAGCAAAATAGAAGATTTTGACCTGTGTTTCCTTGTCAAGCCCGTGATGCGGGCACCGCCTAAGCATGATCTGAAACCTTTCCCAGGTCTCAGAGTGGGTCTCTCCTGCTTTCTGAGTGAAGTTGTGGATCTTCCTGATCATGTCATTGGTCTTCTCGGGCGGGAAGAACCTTTCAAAGAAAACCTCCACCATGTGGTTCCAGGATTCCACATATTCATCGTCCAGGTTGTGCAACCACTCACAAGCAGTTCCTGCCAGAGAACTCGGGAACAACTTTAGGTAGAGCACATCCTGCGGGAACCTGTCAATTTTGACCATGTCACTGTTTTCCACGAATTGACTTATATGCGTGACTGGATCTTCGTTCTTGAGCCCATGGAATGCATTTGACTTGACCAAATTAATTAACGCAGGATCAATCTTGTATTTCGGAATATTGATCGCCTGCTTCTTGATTGGCCCCTTCGACGTAGATGAAGAAGAAGCCTTGATCTTCTCCCATATTGTCTGTGGCTCTTCCATCTCTTCCTATTCAGATTCTGAGTCTATTTCTTCCAGATGGTCTTGATTGTAATCCTCCTCGTCTTCCAGTCCCAGAAAAGGAACCTCTGGTGTGTGGCACGTGTAGTCGGTGTTATGCGTCTGCACCATGCACAATACCTGCAAAATAAAAATTTAAGTTCAGTACAGTGCTTGACGATTACACAAATTAGAAAATAGACTATGAATTTTTGAAATGATTTCAAATTAAAAAAAATAAAAAAAAATAAATGGCCTAGAGTGGCCGCTTGCAGCACTCGTAGTGTCGACAATTGCCGTGTCCCCGGCAACAATGCCAAAAACTTGACACACTTTTTACGTGTGTAGAAATGCAAGTGTACGCGTCATTGTAATATAGGCCTTTGTGAGGCTGGAGTCAAACTCAGGGACACGTGAATTATCGGAGACTACTACTAACTACTCGCAATCAGCTAGACCAGTTAAAAAGTTGGAGGTTGTTGTAAAATTAAAAGAAGATAAAATAAATAAAACAAAGCAATCGATTAAATATTTAGTTTAATCAATTCAAGTGGGAATCTTTAGGATTGCAGTTTCACCGTGGGTTTTCATTGTATGAATTTCTATTTAGTCACTCAGATTTATCTCTCTATCCAGGTAGTGGCCTGATATCAGAATTGCCCACTGTCGTGGTACAATTCACTACCTATGTCTAGGTCGGTTCCACCATCGTAGCAGCCTATACCCTAAACTAGGTGCATTAGATTCGATCTCTCGGTATCCACCATTAACCTTACACCACCTTATTCAAGGGATTTGTCAATTAATGTAAATTCCGTCTCTTTTCAACCATTAATTCTTCTTTCAAAGTAATTAAGGGCATTAGATTATTATTATGGTGATCAAGCATAACAATATAATTGAGAAAATGAAATTATACCACAGATTTAAGAGATAAATGATGAATTACTATGATAAAATTTTCATACAATGATTTCCCGGGCTACTCCCAATGCTAAAGACAAAGGGGATTAGCCCTGCATGTTCATCTCAGAGCAAAACGTGATAGAGAAAAAGGGAAACATGGAGAAAAACGTGATTGAGTGGTGAAACCCCTGAACGGAGAAGATCCAAGCGCTCCTTGGCGTAGAATACGTGTTCTCTCGCCTTTCGGTGGTGGAAAATGTCTTCTTCGGCATCCGGAATGGATGGGGCGTGCTTCTGGGCTCCGTTCTTCTCTCCACACCTTCTCGGGATGTGTGCAGTGGCTAATGACATGATGGATTGCTCTTGGCCGCTGTCATTAGGTATAATCACCGAGTTAGGTCGCCAAAATATCACAGCCGTCGGATTTAGATCAATCTGAAACCAACTTATATCTGACGGCATCGATACTATCAACGCGAGTCGATAGTATCGACCTTGCGTGGCATCGACTGATCTTCTTTCCTTTTCTCTGTTGTGACTGATGCTAACTCGATACCATTGACGAGGGTTGATAGTATCGACTCTCTTAGGCGTCGCTTTTGTCTGTTTCCATCACTGAAGCTCCTCGTGTCGATAGTATCAACTTTAGGGTCGATAATATTGACTACCCTCTCGCCAGCAACCTGATGGTATCTCGATACCATCGACTCTCCTATCGATAGTATCAACCCTGTGATGCTCCTTGCAGCTGGCAACCTATGGTCGTGTCGATGGTATCGACCATTGTCGATGGTATCGACATCAGCAGATACTTGTTTTTCCTGATATTACAACACGAAACCACATAAGCCGAAACAAAACATATTCTTGTAATAATTTATACTCAAAATACTGAAATAAGGGAGATTTGACATAGAAAATGATCATAGACCAAAGTAGATGAATTATGCAATATTAACCACCAAAATGACTAATAAATGCATAAAACATAAATAAAACAAGTCTATAAATGTGACTCAAAATCATCGCATCAGGTTTGAGCTTTATTCATCTTGAGATTTAATTTGACATTGCTATTTTCTTCTTCTTGAGGTGACCTTGTTGGCCTAGGAGTTGATCCAGGTCAGAGATTCCTCTTTTCTCTTGGAGCTTGTGGCTTTGGAGCTTGATCTTCTTATTAAGGTGGGTTATATAATTTTCGCTCTTTTATTATTGCACCATGTTCTTGCATGCATACATGTTGATGTTCTATATCTAAGACATGATCCTAAGATGGTAGATGATGTTATCATGATCTAAAGTTTATGATTTTGAATTATCCTTGCATGTATTACTCTTTCTCCTAAACCCTAATTTAAAGCACCAATTTTCTAAGTGATAAAGGAGTTGTTGCTACTACATGCATCTTGATCCTTGGTTTTATCACCATGTTATGGATCGATTATCATATGATGTTGGAGGTTTTGATCTTTGGTTGCAAGAGTTTGATGAATGGTTTTCTTTTTATCATCATGGTTTTCCATTTTTACCTTGGTAACATTTGTTTTATGGTTCTTGATGACCATCTTTGTATGGAGTTTTCCCCTTAATGATGCTTAGTTTTCTTGATGTTTATCATCTATTTTGATCATGGTTTAGTTCTGTTATGGAGTTGGTTATGTTATGTTTGGAGTGGCTACATGTTTTTTTTTTGGGTGAACGTAGGGTGTTGCCTCTTACTATTAGGAAAGAGCATTCAGCAGTTACAGGGTGTAACCACAGGAAAGAAAGGAAACTTTACAAGGGAAAAGGAAAAAACTAATTATGTACAACTACCATCTCCTTTTGACATAATAACCAAAACCTTTGCGTATCTATGCAGAAACCTCTAAAGATCCTTGCATTTCTTTCTTTCCACATCATATAGATGATTATACAAGTTGTAACCTTCAGCTTGCCCTTCAGTTTCAGGAGATCACCAAACGTGTCCAGCTGCACATTGCTCCCCTGATCCGTTCTCCAACGCCTCCAAATATCCTCTGCAAACCTGCATTTAAAGAAAACATGCACATAACTTTCTACATGTTCTTTGCACATAACACATCTCAACGCCATCTGATAGCCCACTCTCTGAAGATAATCAACAGTAGGAATTCTTCCCAAAAACCCCTTCCATAGAAGAATGGACCATCTTTAGGTACTCCATACCAGATCCATCTGCCCCACGTAACACTCTGATGTTGTTTTCTAATAATATTCCAGCAGTCCTTCAAACAACAATCATTCTTTCCCCTAAAACGGATATGATCTTCAAATTGAACTTGACATTTTACATTCTTCAGAATATCTTCTACCTTATACGACCCTCTGAAGATCGGCACTTTCCAACTATCACCATCAATACAGGATTCCACACGGCAGTTCACACCTTTACCCATTCTGAACACAAAGTCTAAATTCACCTTCTCAATCATTTTCTTCTTCCCCCCTAACCAGGGGTCTCTCCAGAACAGAAATTTTTTACCATTGCCCAAACAAAAAACAACCTCATTAAGAAGGATATCCCTTTGTTCAAGCAACTTCCTCCAAAGCCAAGAAGAGTTGACTCCAGATTTAACAGACCAGATAGACTCATTCTTTATGTATCTTCCATTCACCCATTTAACCCATAGGCTATTCTTTTCAACTGCAACATTCCACAGGTTTCTAACCAAACCTGCCTTAGACCAATCATCAATATGACGAATTCCCAACCCACCTTCCTTCCTGGGTCTACAAACAGCTTCCCAAGAGATAGTATGCAGATGTTTTCTTTCTTCAGAGTCTTTCCAAAGGAAATCCCTCATTAGTTTCTCTAACTCCATGATGACATATTTGGGAAGAGGAAACACAGATGTCCAGAAATTATTATAAGCTGAGAGAGTGGAAATGATTAAGTCAACTCTACCCGCTTGAGACAAAAGGTTACCTTTCTAAGATTCAAGTTTAGACTTGAACTTATCAATAATGGGATGGCACATATCTCTGGTAAGCCGGCCAGTAAATAAGGGGACACCAAGATATCTCACCGGAAAACTGCAAATCTCCATATTCAACACATTCCCCACAATAGGCTTATCATCGTTTCTACTTAGAAAGATATGACTCTTACTATTGTTAAGCATTAAACCAAACACCATACTAAAAGAATCAAGAATATCCTTAAAATAGCTAGCATTCCTTTCATCAGCCTTTGAAAATAACAGCAAGTCATCAGTGAAGATAATATGGGACACACTCACATCCCCTACACATAAAGGTTTCAATCTTCCATCTTTAACCTCTGCATTAATGATCGCGGACAGCCCTTGCATAGCAACAACAAAAAGTAAAGGCAAAATGGGGTCTCCTTGCCTCACCCCGTTAGAAGACACAAAACTCTTAGTAGGGCAACCATTTATAAGAACTTTATAAGAAGCAGTATCAAAAATCTCACAAACCCATCTGAGCCAGCAATCAGGGAATTCCATTTTCATCAAAAAGAAACAAAATATAATCCCTCCTCACCGTATCGTAGGCTTTGGCTAAATCATCCTTAATACACATGTTTCTTTGAGCACCTCAAAAACCGCTGAGAATTTCATTAGCAAGTAAAATGGCATCACCTATCCTTCTCCCCTTCACAAAATCTATCTGATTAATATCAATAATAGATAGAAGCACCAAGGCTAAACGGTTAGCTAAGATCTTAGCAATAACCTTATAAATAGTGTTACATAAAGAAATGGGTCTGAAATCCTTCAAATTGACCGCACCAGGTACCTTCAGAATGAGAGTAATCATGGTACTATTGCACTCTTTAAGAAGCCTTCCAGAACTAAAAAAATTCAGAACAGCTAAAGCAATATCATCTCCGATAATATCCCACATCTCCTTAAAAAATACAGCATTAAAGCCATCCGGGCCGGGGGCTTTGTCACCACTTAGATGCATAACAACATCATCAATCTCCTTCCTTGTTACCTCACTTCTAAGCATATCAAACTTCCTGATGTCAACTCTAGGCAAGACCCATTCTTCTTTCCAGCTCACAACATCCTTCGAGGATCTATTAAAAAGACTGCTGTAAAAATTATTCACATTCTAACGAATCACTTCCATATCATACACTCTAACCCCTTGTTCATCCTCCAAAACATTTATATTGTTATTGATCCTTCTAGTTTTTAAGGACGCATACAAAAAGGCAGAGTTTCTGTCTCCCAACTTGAGCCATTGAACCCTACTTTTTTGGCGAAGTAAGGCCTCTTCATCATTGAGAGCTTTAACAGTTTCCAGCCTTAAACGAGTCATTTCCTTTTGTTTATCTTCATTCAAAGGGTCAACATCAATTTCCCCCTGTAGGCTGAACAGCTCCCTTTCGAGTTCCCTAGCTTTAGACAAAAAGTTGCTATATATATATACATACATACATATATATATATATAGATACATATATATATACATACATATATATATACATATACATATATATATGTATATATATATATATATGTATGTATGTATATATAAAGAGAGAGAGAGAGAGAGTCAGGCTAGAATACACTCGAGTGTATTCAGAGTAGAACACACTCAAGTAGTTTTTCATGATGCAATATTTTTTTTCAAAAATCTAATCCATTGATCTTCTTAAAAATCTTGTAAATAGCTCATATGCAAAATTTGAGCACATTTGGACATTTATAGTTCATGTTATAAAGATCATACAAATTATGCATTTCAAATTATTTTTGTGCGCCGATTTTGTTGTCCTTGGATGAGTAACTTACACTCATCCAAATGGGCTCAAAATTTGTACGTAGCCCAATTATAGTATGATGGTGAAGATCAATGGTTTACATTTTGCAAGAAATAGTCTTGATATGCAAACACACTTGAGTGTATTTGTGCGATCAATACACTTTAGTGTATTCTAGCCTGACTCTCTCTCTCTCTCTCTATATATATATATATATATTTATATATATAGTGTTGTTTGGAGTGATTGATTGATTATAACTATGATTCTTATCCCTAATGTGCTCTAGGAATATGGGTAATGACAAGTATTGAAATGGAAATCTAATAGGTTATTTGAGAAACCCTAACCCTTATTTCAAGTGTATGATGTGCTTATTGAGATTTCTTGAAACATGAGTTGATGTTTTATCTCTCCTACTTCTTTAACCCTACCCTTAAAGGTGAAATGAATAACATATCTAGTGAATGCTATGGTGTGCTTGATATGACACAAAGTAATCATTATGAACATGTATCAGGCATGATGAGATAATGATGATGTGTAGGGTCTATGTGATTTGGGTCTTATGACTTGATAGAGGCTTTATGCTTAATGTGAGGTGATATCCTCTAGTGATGAGATGAGGGATTGTTATCCCCTAGTGATGTGATGATGTTGATGGCCTTGTATGGCAGTGATATCAAGAGATGATGTGACAAGTTCATGCTGCATATGTTTTATATCTTATGGAGTTGTACCTTTACCCCTGTTTTGTAGAATTTGTTTAGGGTTTGCACGTTATAACTTAATTGATGCTAAATTACACCCAATTTAACTAATTAAGTGAAACCCTAATCATGTAGTTGCCTTGTGCCATAGACCCATCTTCAACATCAGTTTTTGTTGGATGGTGTATTGGGTTATCTCTCAGTGCAAGCTCAGAGTCGTATAATATTGAGTATACACATTTTCTTAGGATTGGGTGTGGTCATACCTGACATGAGTTTACCGTGTGTAATATGCAAGTGAACGTATCGAAGCAATAAGGCCTTTTGAGGCCCAAGTCAGAACATGGGGAAGCATTTCTCCAGTAGACTACTACTAACTAAACTCAAATTAGCTAAGCTGGTTGTAAAAGGTTCAAAAGGTTTGAGTTAAAGAACAAATGCAGGAACAAAATGAATTTAAATGTTGAATTAATCAGAGATGGAATGAATTCCTTAGAACAGTGGTTTCACCATGGATAACACTAATAATTGACCTCACACTCACTAAAATATGTTATCTCAATCCCTGGGTAAGGAGCCTGTAGCCAGAATTACCTGCTCCCACAGTGTAATTCACTACCTAATCTAATGCCAATCCCACTTCTGCAGTTATTAGTTGATTAGTTAGATGTTTTATGATTATTCTTTGGGTTTCTCCTCCTGTTTACACTCCACTTTTCCCAAAGGGCACAATACAACGACAAATCTATGCTTCTCGACCCTCAACCTCTCTCCTGAGATGACTAAGTGTCTATCAATCCACTCATGGTGATCAAGCACAAGTAGAACACAAAGCTTTCATAGATTTATATCCAGTAAAAAGAAATAATTGATATTATTGCATAGAAATCAATCACAGTGTATATCTGGGCTACTCCCGAATCTTAAGGAATAATGGTTTTTAGCCTTGCATGGTTTTCTTCAATGAATACATGGAAAGGAAGAAGAAAAATGTGGGAAACATTAGGAAACTAAGGTAAACCGTGAATATGTGCATATCCAAAAGATCCCCTCCATTGTATGTGCGTTCTACTGTCTTCCGACTGCAGAATCATCCTATGAAGGTGCTCAGATCTCCTCAGTTGAAGCTTTCATTCCTCGATTCTTCTCTTCTCTCTCTGGTTGTCATGTAATGAAACAGTTGCCTCCTTTCGTCTGGCCGTCATCCCCCAAAGTCATAGAAGGCACTTAGGGTACAAAATAACATCCGTCATTGGATTTGAGTGAAATCTACAGATGGCCTGATCAAGAAGACTCGGTAGTACTGACAGGTGAGTTGATACTATCGAGTCACTTAGGTTTAGTTGCGTGATCCCGATCGTGTCAGTAATATTGACTGGACTTGATAACACTGAGTTTTGTGATTTTGGAACTGCCTCCCTGACGTCAACTCGATAGCACCGAGTTGAAAACTCAGTAGCACCGAGTTGTCTTGCTTCATGATGGGGCTTATTAATGCTGATTTGGTACCACCAACTTTGATTGTCAGTAGAACTGACTCTTTGCGAGTTTCTGTGTCCATCACTGACGTCAAGTCGGTACCACTTACTATTACCAGGTCGGTAACACCGAGTCTGTGGATTTTCCTTGTACCTAAAAACACACAAAAACATCATAAGTACTTGGGATGCATAAAATATTACATAAAATAGTAAAAATCGTATAATTTGATGCATTCAATAGAAAGAAGCCATCTATGACATTTCATGCATAATAAATAAAATAAATGACTAATCTACACATGAAATCAAGGAAAAATGTTCCTATAATGATGATGAAAAACACATGAATCAAACTCCCCTATGCTTAAATGTTACTCATCCTCGAGCAACACTCTCTCGGATAAATTTGACAAGAATCAACAAAAGGACATAACACATGCATTCCTTTCTTAATAAAATCCACCTATCAAACCCTAAATCAGCCTTTACTGACCACTGAACTGATAACTGCTCTAAAGTGACCAAAAACTTCCATAAAAGATGTCCACCTTTGGTCAATGACTAGTAAGAAAGCAGTTAACATCATAGTTACACAGATATTCGCTTGGTGTATTGTGTTATTCCCTACACTAAATTGCTCTTTCCTAACTACCAACTACTTGGAAGCAGATCTCCGTATAAGCATGAATGAGGACATAAATCATTAGAGTGGCCTACCAATAAGAGCAATTAAGGATTTAGGATGGGTGGCAAATGAAAATTTATAAGAACATCCAACCTATTTATGGAAAGAGAATAATGAACCTATATGGATGAAAAGAATGCCATGCATGAATCCTAATGCCTTATGTTTTTTCTTTTTATGAAATGATGCATGTATGAACGAGTTGGGATTGTTTGACAACTCAAAAGAATGTACATGTGGATTAAATCATCACTAAAACAAACATGCGGGATATAATTTCTCCTTATTTCTTTTGAACAATTTTCCTCTTCTCTTTTTTCTTCTTCAAAAAGGGCTAATTTATATGCTTCTTGCCTTCATTTTTTTTCTTTTTTTTCTTGGAGGTATATCCATGCACTTTAGCTTCATAACTTGAAATCAAAATCCACATGTTCAGGAAAATATGCATGCAATGTTGAAATGTATGCAACTACATGTACTATGGTATGCAAGCTAAGATGGTATGCACTAAAGTTAATGCATACAAATGCAATGTTTTTCTTTCTTTTTCATATGCAAGAAAACTAACTAATATTCTCCTATCATTCCATGCAGTGCAATCAAAGAAACTAACTTGGAGTACCCATGAATCTTTGAGGTGGTGAGATAAAAATGAATGGAAAAGAAATGGAATCACACAACTAAAAGACAATGCCTTTCATTATATTATGATGTGTCCCTCTTAATTGACCTGTGTTCAGGGTGATCTAAAGGTTTATTTCTTATATTTTCATTTAAGGTCTCATTATGGTTTGGTCAATTTAGGCTCAACGTCTTCATCATTCACATTCTCGAGTTGATTCAGACTTTCACGTATGTCCTAAGTCATAATGCTGACTAGTTCAAACACTTCCTCAATTGCTGTTATAGAAAGATTTTATAGTTTAAACTTTTAAGGATATGAACTTTTTCATGCAACAACACAGATAGTACAATTTATTCGAACACAAAACCATGCATTTACTACTCCACAATTACACTAGATAGATGTGGATCCTACACTTGCACAACTAAAAATAAGATAAACAACTAAAAAGATAAAAATAAAAATAAAAGAAAGGATATAATGCTCAGGTGGTCGCAATAGCTCAGGTGGTCATAGCACAGGGCCCCTCATGAAGGGTCTCGAGTTTGAATCCCCCTAATGGTGCTGTTCAGAATTATTTCTCCCGTAGCACAACTGACCTCTGCATGACTTAATGGGCTATGCTCCTTACGGGATGGGGATGAGCTCCCCAGGTTGGGCTCATCGAAAGCCTTACGAGTCTATTGGGTTACCAAAAAAAAGGATAGAATGTTATTCCAACACCCCCCTAAGCTTGAATATGACTATGTCCGCATAGTCAATACTCACACCCAAGAGGTAGAACAGTGGTACCAGGGCTCAGAATGGCGGAGGTGGCATGCTGGAGTCTTGTGGAGGGAACATCCATTGGAATGAGAGGTCTGTAGGTGGCGTTGGTGGCAGTTGTGGGTACTCCCCGAAGTATCCATGGTTTTAGTAGTTGTCTAACAAAGGTTGCTGGTACTACTCCATCCGATGTAGGTGCATGTGAACATTCTCTTGGTTGGCCAAGAGAAGGCGTTCATTCTCATAAATCGCCTGATGGTTATGGTAAAACCTTCCTTGAATGTCCGGCACACATACCAATGTCGCCTGATGCTACTCCTATCCAGTCTGGATCTCCTGCAACATGTTATACATACTCACCATGTTGTACGAGTCTTGCTCCTCCTGGGAAGGGGGTGGGGCATAGGCAGTATAGGTATGGCCCCATTTTCACATGACTAATCTCTTAGTGACGGGGATGGTGGGCTCCACCTGCTCAACATCGTCGTCGTCATCACCGATGTTCTTCTCATCTTCGCCTTGAGCTACTTTCCTGGGCGTATCTTTTGCTTCCCCCTTGTTCAATGGCCAGTAGAGATGGTTCACCCTATGCAGGTTGAAGATAGGGTCAGGGAGACTCCACTCTCAAAATAGTCCTCTGTGCGCACAATGCGCATAGAGAACATCGTGGTGGCATTGAAGAAGGTGTGCCTTGCAGAAGTGTAGGAGGTCTAGCTTTATTGTATTCTCCAATGGCTCGAGGGTGAAAAAATCAAGGCACAAATGTAGAGCAATAGGAGTGATGAGACCCCCAAATAAAATTGACATCTTACTTGTCACATTGTGTCTCACAGAAATCATATGGAGCAGAAGGAAAGCTCCAAAGTTAATAGTCTCCCCTTCAAGTAGCCTATAGAGAAAGTAGAGGTCCACCTTTTAGACCTTCCCTTGAGCTTGACCAGATCGAGAAAAAATAGTATTAGTGCAGAGATGGTGAAGGATACGAGCAAAAGGATGCTCAATATCAGTAACATAACTGATATGCTAGTTTATACAAAATACCGTCAGCACCTCAGTCAATTGCTCCCAAGCCAAGTCATAGTAGAAGTCAGATGGGGCCGAGCATTCTGGGACGTGAGCCCAGTTGAAGATATGGTTGAAGGCCCTCAGCGTGATAGAATAGTTGTTGTTGAAGAGTCAAAAGTTGCCCTTGCCTTCCCTCCATCCACGTCCTATCTTCTACTCGGGGGTGGCGAGAACATCAAGTGATGTCAAGAACTCTAGGATGAGATCTGGATAGGTCTTCCAGTTGCTGAAGAAAGGATTAACTCCCTTCACTGAAGAAAGGATCATCTCCCTCCATTTCTTGTTTCTAACATACCTATCACATGTTGTTAGTAAAGCCCGCCCCTTCATTCAATGTGCAATCGCCATATCGTGTTGGGATGATATGCCTTGTCTGCAACTCTTCATATAGCTTCCTTATCTCTGAGGATAGGTGTTGAATGTGGGTTGGTCAGGGGACCAACTCACCCTGTAGGGGAACAAATCCTCTTCTAGGGGCCTGACACATATTTTATGTGCATCTAAATGCAAGCATACGCATCGCGTAATATAGGCCAAATGAGGCCTGAGTCGAACTCAGGGAGATGTTCATTCAGAGAATATTACTAACCACATGCAATCAGCTAGACCGGTAGAAAGTTTGAGAGAATCAATTTTTAAAATAAAAAAAGAGAAAATTAAAATGAAAAATGATTTGTTTAAGTCAAGAGAGGTGGAATTCTTCAGGAATGCCAGTTTCACCACAGATCCCCACTGTATCCTCTTTTACTGACTTTTATATAATTTAACCTCTTCCTGGATAGAAAGCCCATAGCGAAAATTTCCTGCTTCCACAGTATAATTCATTACCTAGATCTAAGACACTCCACATCTGTAGTAGTTTATATCTTAGATCAGGTTCTTTACATTCAATCTCTAAGTATCTTCCCACTACCGGTACATTACATTTACCAAAGAACACGTAAGATAGTGTTTATGTTTGGGTTTCAGGCGTTTAATTCTCCTTCCAAATTAATTACTCACCTAAGATTTCCAATGAAGGCAATCAATCAATAAGATAACATTCATTCACACGCATAAATATCCATGAATTAGGAGGAAAATTGCATCAAATTATGTAAAAGTCGATACAATGGTTCCCCGGGCTACTCCTGAGTCCTAAGGAATCAAGGGGTTTAGCCCAGCATGGTTTTCAACAATGCAAACATAGAGGAAAAGTAGAAAAATGGGGGAAACATGGAAACACTCAAGTAACCTTTTTCTGGGAAATATAAATGGATGATCCTCCTCTTTGGTTGTGCGAATTGCATCCTTCCAGCAGAAAAATCATCCGTTGCACCCGGATGTAGTCCTTTGGCTCTGTTATTTGCTCCTCCTCTCTTGTTCGGCTATTGCGCATGCAACGTTCCCTCCCCCCAAGTCTGGCCGTCATCCCCTTTTCATCTTAGGGCACTTATAGTTCCACATAATGTAGACCGTTGGATCTGGGCGGCCATCTTGGATGGATGAAATCTGACAGATTCAGTGGCACCAACCTGGTAGTCGGTGGCACCGACAACATCAGGCTTTTGTCAATCTCTGCTTTATTCGGGACCATCGACAGTGATGTCGATGGCATCGAGTTGATCCAAATTTTCTTGGTCTTCTCTGATGCTATCTCGGTGGCACCGACCTGAATGGTTAGTGCCATCGACTCCGTTGGTCGATTTGGGCTGAATCCCTGACCTTTGAATAGTGGCACCGACCTGCATGGTCGGTGGCACCGACTCCTCAAAAATATGGGCACCCCTGAATTTCGATAAGGACCAAGTATTAAGCCACGAAATATATAAAATTGTAAAATTGTGATGAAATAACATAGTTTGATTCACCAACACTATACAAGGCAGTTGTCAATAATTATGTACATATGATCAATAAAGTGACTATAAATGCTCAAAATGAATGTAAACTAGGCCTGTAAAAAGCGACTCAAAATATGTACATCAAACTCCCCTAAGCTAAATCTTGCTCATCCTCGAGCAACAACACCTTTGGATCTGATTGAGATAAGTCAGCATAAGGACACTAATACATAAACTATATCTAGGTGTCTCTCACCTTTCAATCCTCCTACCGACCCTTACTAACCACTGAACACCACCTACTCTAAAAGAGACCAAGAATCTCTATAAAAGATGTCTATCCCTAAATCAATATATCACTATCAAATAGAGCATTTAACATGATAAATTCTTTGGATTCACCTATGGTGCATCATGTGATCTCCTATCTACGATGCTCTCTTTCTCTATCTATCATCTACCTAGAAGAAGGTCTCCTGATAAGAATGTGTGAGGAGATAATCAGATATGTGGCCTACCGATAAGAGCAACAGGTGGATGAAATGGGTGACTATGGAAGACTCATGAGCACATTAAATCATTCATGCAATGAAAGGATGATGAACCTATATGCTGAAAAGAATATAAATATGCTCCTTATGCCTAGTAAATGAATGGAAATGATGAATGCATGTACATTTCATCTCAGGATGAAACAAAATACCTACAACTACATCAAGTATTAGTTCTTCCTCAACTAAGGTGAGAGTATGCCCTTTCTCCCTTATTTCTCAATTATTCTCTATATTTGTAACTATTTTCCACCTTTTTTTGTTTAATTTCTCTCTTTTTTTCAAGTCCTTTCTCATAGTGATGGACTTTAATTGCATTTTCTCTACATGACATTAATTCCTTCTTTTTTAAGGGTATAGGCATAATCTTCACCTTTTTGCATTTTAGAAGAGACTAAGTACAAGATAACATTAAATGACAAATGACATGTAACTATGAATGAAAAAGAGAGATATGAAATGCAACTACGTGACATGCACCCAAATATGGTTGTGCATGTAGATTTTCTATATACTTTTTATGCACGTCTACTATGTAATGCAAGTATGGTTTCAAAAGTGAAAATGAGAAAATGTGCTCAGTTGTCTTATGGTAGTGTTAAATGAATGCAAATGAGATGGATGAGATCACACAACTAAGTGGCAGAGCCCTCAGAAAAGATCATGTGTCCCTCTCTAATGACTTGTGTATAGGGTAATTAAAGGATTTCTTTCTTAAACTTCGACTCAAGGTCTCATTGATGTTTGGTCAGTTCGTGCTCAACAGCCATATCAACCACTATCTTAGACAATTAAGATGGTCATTTATGGTATTATGTCCTAAAGCTGACTTACTCAAGCACTTCCTCAGTTATGTGACTCGATTACTCATAAAATAAGCTCTCTATATTTTTTTTCTTTAATGCACCCAACCCAGAGATTGACATTTTTTTCAAATGAAACCATGCATTTATTTCTCCACAGCTTACACTAGATAGAATGTGGATCCTACTTAACAAAAAAACTAATTAGAAAACTAACTACTCTTCTCAAAATAACACAGACACAAATCAAGATAAAAGAAAATAAAAACTAAGATAGAAATTGTTCCAGCACCCCCCAAGCTCGAATTTGACTATGGCCTCATAGTCAACATCCCAACTTAAGAGGTGGAATAGTGATACCCAACTCAGAAGGTAGTGGCAGTGGCTGTGTGGGGTCCTGGGGAGGAAACATCCCCTGAAATTTCGGGTCCGATGATGGCATGTCCAGTGGCATCGAGTAACTTCCAAAATACCCCTGGCTCCAGTAGTTGTCAAAGAAAGGCTGCTGATACGCTTCCATCTGCTACAGACACTGATGCATATTCTCTTGGTTGGCTAAGAGATGGCGTTAGTTTTCATAGATCGTCTGTTGATGCATATTCTCATTTATTTTGCGATCTTTGTTTTCCAAATTGCTGCAGCGTCGGTGGCACCAACTCAGCCACAGGCTCCACACTGAACAAACGAGTCAGGGTATCATTTTTACAAGAAATTTTTAAAAACTAAGTTCTATGAAAACAATATAATGAAAACTAAGGAAACAACAAATGCCAATGGTTGGGTTGCCTCCCAACAAGCGCCCTTTTGTAACGTCCTAGGCTAGACTCATCCAGGTCTCAATATCAAATAGGAGGGATAAGTTTCACCTCATCCTCCTCCCTAGTGAAATCCTCCCCAAAATTATGTTTCAATCTATGACCATTCACTAAGAAGGTTCTGTCCCCCTCCTTGATTCTCACTGCCCCATGTGGGAACACTTCATCCATAACAAAGGGTCCACTCCATCTAGACCTAAGTTTCCTGGGGTGCAATTTTAGCCTAGAATTGAAAAGTAGGACATTCTCTCCCAGATAGAACACTCTCCTCTCTATATGTTGATTGTGAATTTGCTTTTTCCTTTCCTTGTACAATCTAGAATTCTCATAGGCAATCAATCTTATTTCATCAAGTTCATTTAATTCTAGCATCCTCATCTTTTTGGCTTCATCAAGATTAAAATTTATCCATCTCAATGCCCAATGGGCCTTATGCTCTAGATCTACTGGAAGATGGCATGCCCGACCAAAGACTAGCCTAAATGGTGTAGCTCCTATCAGGGTCTTGTAGGCTGTCCTATATGCCCATAGTGCATCAACCAACAACTCACTCTAATTTTTTCTACTGGACGACACCGTCTTCTCAAGGATTTTCTTAATCTCTCTATTTGATATCTCTACTTGTCCATGAGTTTTTGGGTGATATGGTGTACCCACGTGGTGCGTCACTCCATATTTGCTCAAGAGTGCCCCAAACTTGCGATTAATAAAGTGTGTTTCCCCATCGCTAATGATCATCCTAGGCACTCCGAACATGTAGAAGATGTGTTCTTTGACAAATTTGCATACCACCGTGACATCATTGGTGCGAGTTGGAATTGCTTCCACCCACTTCGACACATAATCAATGGCCAAGAAGATATAAAGGTTAGAATTTGAGGACACAAAGGGTCCCATGAAATATATTCCCCACAAATCAAAAACTTGCACCTCTTGGAACACATTCAAGGGCATCTCTTGTCGCCTGGATATGATACCGGACCATTGGCACACGTCGCACCTCCGCACATAGTCATATGCATCCTTCAACAAAATGGGCCAATACAAACCACTTTCTAGAACCTTTGCCGTTGTCCTAGAACTAGCATGGTGCCCACCTATAGGTAGTGTATGACAGTGTGTCAACACACATTCATACTCATCCTCCAGTACACATCTTCTCAAGATGCCATCCCTGCATTGTCTCAACAAAATAGGATCATCCCAAAAGTAATATCACAACGAATGGAAAAATTTCTTCTTTTCTTAGTACCCCCAATCATTAGGAATATCCTTACAAGAAATATAATTCACAATATGCACAAACCAAGGATCCTTATGATTAAGAGAAAACAACTATTCATCGAGAAAGGTCTCTAGGATAGGTATGTTTGCGTCTTTCTCATCTACCCTCTCTATCCTAGATAAGTGGTCAACCACCACATTCTCAATCCTGGCCTTACCTTTCACTTCAATGTCAAACTCTTGCAACAAAAGGATCCTTTTTCTACAGCAAGTATTTGATGGTTGCATGATCCATCCACACCACCACTTTGGCTCCTATAAGATATTGTTAAAAAATTTCAAAAGCAAACACAACAACCAAAAGCTCCTTTTCCATGGTGGTGTAGTTCAACTGTGCATCATTCAAAGTTTTAGATGTGTAATAAATGACCATAGGGACTTTATTAAGATGCGGTCCTAACACAACCCCTACTGTAAAATCTGATGCATCACACATCAACTCAAACAGTTGGCTCCAATCCAGAGCCTGAACAACCGGTGAGGATATTAATTTCTCTTTCAAAATTTCAAATGCTCTTAAACATTTTTCATCAAACTTAAATTCCACCTTCTTTTCAAGAAGCTCAGACAATGGTTTAGTGATTTTTGAAAAATCCTTGATAAATCGATGATAGAACCTGGTGTGGCCTCGAAAGCTCCTAACCGCCTTCATCAAGGATGGTGGAGGAAGTTTGAAAATCACTTTGATTTTAACCAGATCTACTTCCAATCCTTTGCTAGAAACCTTGTGTCCTAGCACGATCCCCTCGCTAACCATCATATGACATTTTTCCCAATTGAGCACAAGATGTGTGTCTTCACACCTTTACAAAACCTTCTACAAATTCTTTAAACACTCATCAAAGGATGCCCCATAGACTAAAAAAACATCCATGAAAACCTCGAGGAACCTCTCCATCATATCTGAGAAAATTGCCAGCATACACCGCTAAAAAGTCGCGGGTGCATTGTACAACCCGAACGACATGCGACGATAGGCAAACGTGCCATAAGGGCAGGTGAATGTAGTCTTCTCCTGATCCTTAGGCTTGATAGAAATCTGATTATATCCCAAATATCTATCTAAAAAGCAAAAGAGGGAGCGACCGGCGAGTCACTCTAAAATGTGATCGATAACCGACAGTGGAAAGTGATCTTTTAGTGTGATGGTGTTCAATCTCCTATAGTCAATGCAAACACGTCATCCCGTCACTAATCTAGTCATGATTTGTTCATTAGATGAATTAGTGGTGACGGTGATTCCCCCTTTTTTATGCACTACTCGTGTCGGACTTACCCACATAGAGTCTGAAATTGCATAAATTATACATGCCGACAGTAGTTTGATGACTTCGTTCTTTACTACCTCCATCATGATAGGATTGAGGTGACACTGAGGCTGTATGACCAACTTGGCTCCTTCCTGTAGCCGGATTTTATGATGGCAAAGCATAGGTGAGATCCCTTTGATGTCTGCAACTGTCCACCCAAAAGCACCACAGTGGCACTTTAGCACGGCAAGCAGCTGCTCCTCCTCAGACTCACTCAGAGATCAAGAGATGATGATAGGAAGATTTTCCTTAGCCTCTAGAAACACATATTTGAGGTGAGGGGGTAGCGTCTTAAGCTCTAGCTCTGATGGGCACACAAGTGAGGGGACCAACGATGGTGGTAATGGTCCCAAGTCCTCAAAATGTCTGGAATAGAAGCACAACAAAGCCCTCAATAGCTTTGCACACTCCTCCAAGGACCTGCTCTTCATACAATCATCTGTGATGTTCATGAGATATGCCTCCAGAGGTAGTTGTGGGTGTATTTGGACTCGAGAATCATCCATGACACCTTATGTAGTAGAAGGAATAAGGTCCTCTTGCTCATTGTCTGGGTATCCCACCGCCTTCACAAGTGAGACCACCTTGGTGTTCTCCATGATGTCCATGGCTAGCGTACCCATGTCCACCTTTGTCATCACATGTGCCATGTCTAAGAATGGCTTTCCCAAACATAGTGAAATGATGTTGTCCCGGTGTGTCACAACATTGCAATGCTCACGATCTTCCAGTGACTTTATCACAAACTTGTCATCCTTAATCCCCATGGTCAAGCAACATCTACCCATCTCTAAGATCATATCGGCTATGGCTTGGAAGGGTCTTCCCAGTAGAATCTCATTACCATGATCGCCCTGCATTTCCATCGCCATAAAATCTACGAGAAATACAAATATGTCCACCCTTACAAGCACATCTTCACAAATACCAAAAGGTCTTACTATAGAGTTTTCATCCAATTGGATAATCATACTGCTCCTTCTGGATGTCTTGAGGCCAAGCTTATGAAAAGTAGTCAAGGGCATCAAATTGATACTCACCCCCGAATGACACAGTGCGTCACCAAACATGGTCTTCCCTATATAGCATGTGATGTTGAAGCAACTGAGATCTTGTCTCTTAGGTGGCATTGTACCTAAGATGAAAGCACTAACTTTCTCTCTAAGAACCACTACCTCGGCATCAGGGATACTCCTCTTCTTGTTTATTATGTCCTTCAAAAGTTTGACGTAGGAAGGAATCTGTTCAATGGAGTCTACCAGTGGAATGTTCACCGACAATTTCCGAAAACTATCTAGAAACTTCTTGAATTGTTGATCCATCTTTGTAGGTTTTAGACTATTAGGATAAGGGATTGTCACCATCTGTATCTGCTGATGAGGTGGCACATAAGATGTCCTAGTCTCCACCTCAGTCTCCAAGGGCTGCTCCTCCACTGTGGCTTCTGCCTCTTTATCTGCTTGTGCTGGCTCTACCACTGGATCTGCACTGGTAGTTGGCTTTATCACCTCTGTAGCCATGTGTTGTGGATTCAATGTCTTCTTCCCGCTTCTAAGAAACACCGCCTTGACTTGTTTATTCCTAGTTGGAGCATCAGTATTACCCGGAAATCCTTGTTGTGACAACTTCTTCAATGCAGCCACATCCGCTGCAAGTTGAGACAAGGTTGTCTCAAATGTTCTCATTTGTGCACCATGGTTTTGGAGATCTCGCTAAACATTATTTAGTAGCATGTCATTTTTCTTCAAAATTTCTTCAATATATCATTTGTGCTCTCTTGTTCCACTGGGCTCTGGTGTGGTGGTTGCCTGTGCTAATTCTACTGATCCAGATCCTACAAAAAGTTGTTTGAATCCTTCAATGAGAACTTGGGGTCTTTTCTCCATGAGTAGTCATTATTGTGGTACCCCTACTGACGCATGTATTTCACATGCTCTTCCTCCTAAAAAATGTGGTCATCCTTCTCAAGAAGCTTCTTTGCAATAAGGTCTAGCTTTTCATTCAAGGAAGAAATAGCCTTATACTCCCCCATGCTCTTTATCTACTCAGGGCGGTCTCTGTCACTGACCCATGCTTGGTTCTTGGCCATATTTAACAAGATTTCCTGACACTTTGCTGGTGAATTGTTCAAGAAGAACCTTGTACATGTGTTGTCCAACGTGGTCGTATCATTTAGGTTCAACCCGAAGTAAAACATCTTGAC
Organism: Alisma plantago-aquatica; assembly: GCA_963693085.1. Classification (NCBI taxonomy): domain Eukaryota; kingdom Viridiplantae; phylum Streptophyta; class Magnoliopsida; order Alismatales; family Alismataceae; genus Alisma; species Alisma plantago-aquatica. Next base: position 34,609,625 of record OY856409.1, on the reverse strand, counting down.
TTGGTTCTCCAGGTCAATCCCGTGATGTGGCACCTTCTGTAGCATGTTTTGAAATCTTTCCCATGCCTTAGAGTATGATTCAACATCTTGTTGTTTGAAGTTATGAATTTTCCTAATCATGTCATTAGTCTTTTTCGGTGGGAAGTAGCATGCAAAAAATTCATCCACCATCTGATCCCGTGTCTCCACAAACTCTTTGTCCAGGTTGCAGAACCACTCTTTCACATTTCCATCCAGAGATGATTGAAACAACTTTAAGTATATGGTCGTATGCGGGAACCGGTACACCTTGATCATGTCATATGTTTCCACAAAGTTTCTAATGTGGGCAACAAGATCTTCATGGGTGTGGTTGTGGAACGCCTGTGGCTTCACTAACACTATAAGTCCAGGCTCGATCTTATAGTTTGGAATATTGTTTGCATGCTTCTTGATATGGCCCATCTATGCTATAGATGATGAGGCCTTGATTCTCTCCCAGATCGTCTGCTCTTCTGCTGGTGCACCGTCCCCCATCTCCAATTCTGTGATAGCAACGGAGGTGTTCTCTACAAGTGGATGAACAGTCTCAACCTCATCAACTGGGATCTTAGAAGTGTAATCACTGTATTTTGTGGTCCGCGTGGCTACCATATAATAGTACCTGAAAGATAAGAATTATTAGTGCCAGTACTTCATCATGAAAAACGAAATGAACTTAATTGTAGTGAATGAATGAGTAAATAAACAAAAACAAAGGTGGCCAAGAATGGCCACCTGCAGCACTCGTAGTGCTAAATGTTGTCATACTCCCCGGCAACGGCGCCAAAACCTTGGCACATATTTTATGTGCGTCTAAACGCAAGCGTACGTGCACTTAATATAGGCCAAATGAGGCCCAAGTCGAACTCAGTGAGACGTTCGTTCAATGACTACTACTAACAACATGCAATCAGCTAGACCGGTAGAAAGTTTGAGAGAATCGTTTTTTAAAACAAAACAAGAGAAAATTAAAATGAAAAATGGTGTGTATAAGTCAAGAGAGGTGGAATTCCTCAGGAATACTAGTTTCACTATGAATCCCCATTGTATCTTCTGTTAATGATTTTTATATAATTTAACCTCTTCCTGGATAGAAATCCTGTAGCGAGAATTGCCCGCTTGCACGGTACAATTCACTACCTAGATCTAAGCCACTCCACGTCTGTAGTAGTTTATATCTTAGATCAGGTACTTTACATTCAATGTCTAAGTATCTTCCCACTACTCGTACATTACCTTTACCAAAGAACACGTAAGATAGTGTTTATGCGTGGGTTTTAGGAGTTTAATTCTCCTTCTAGATTAATTACTTTCCTAAGATTTCCAATGAAGGTGATCAATCAATAAGAGAACATTCATTCACACACATAAATATCCACAAATTAGGAGGAAAATTGCATCAAATCATGTAAAAGTCGATACAATGGTTCCCCGGGCTACTCCCACGTCCTAAGGAATCAAAGGATTTTGTCACGCATGGTTTTCAACAATGCAAACATAGAGGAAAAGTAGAAAAATGGGGGAAACATGGAGAAACTCGAGTAACCCCTTGCTGGGAAATACAAAAGGATGATCCTCCTCTTCAGTTGCGTGAATTGTAGGCTTCCAACAGCAAACTCATCCGTCGAAGGTGCTTGAATCACCCAGATGCAGTCCTTCGACTCCGTTCTTTGCTCCTACTCTCTCTCTCTCTCTTAGCTTTTACGTGTGCAACGTCCCCCCCCAAGTCTGGACATCATCTCCTTTTTGTCTTAGGGCACTTACGGTACCACATAATGTGGACCGTTGGATCTGGACGGCTGGCTTGGATGGATGAAATCTGACAGAGTCGGTGGCACCGATGACATTGGGCTTTTGTCGATCTTTTCTTTAGTCGGTACCATCGATAGTGATGTCGGTGGCACTGAGTTGATCTGAATTTTCTTCGTCTTCTCTGATGCTATCTCGGTGGCACCAACTTGAATGGTCAGTGCCATCGACTTCATTGGTCGATTTGGGCTGAGTCCCTGACCTTTGCTCTGTGGCACCGACCTACATGGTTGGTGGCTCCGACTCCTAAAAAATATGGGTGCCCCTAAAATTCGACAAGGACCAAGTATTAAGCCACAAAATATATAAAATTGTAAAATTGCGATGAAATAACGTAGTTTGATTCACCAACACTATACAAGGTAGTTATCAAGAATTATGTACATATGATCAATAAAGTGACTATAAATGCTCAAAACAAATGTAAACTAGGCCTATAAAAAGTTACTCAAAATATGTACATCAGGGACATGTTGTTGATGCAAGAAGGAGGTTAGGAGAATAGAAGCTCAGGGAAGATCGTCAGCGCCTAATACAGCCTTACTCTAAAATGTAGGAGGAGTGGATGTTGAGGGTGTGAAGAAAATGCCTCCACCACCCCCCTTATATAGTTGAATGCAGTAGAGTCAGTAGTACTAACTTCCGAGTCGGTGGTACTAAGTTGGCTAGCACAATCTATTGTCGGTTGCATCGACAGCTTGCGATTGGCTGACATTGAAGGTGTGGATCCTCCCCAGTCGGTGGTATTCAACAACGAGTCGGTAGTACCGAATGGTGTCGTGGATTGGTACCACCGACCACTTGATGAAGCACGTCATGGCTGTTGGAATACTAACACTCTGATTGTTGACATGGGGAGTCGGTAGTACCAACGTCAGGGTCAGTATTACTGAGTTTTTGAAATTATTAGTGCTTTTGAATTTGTGGGCTCCGTGTACCGAACCTGGGTGCATCCAAAAGTCGGTAGTACCAACTGAAAAGTCAGTAGTACAGAGTACTTACCAGTGAGTGCTCAAAAGATCTTCAGAGACACAGTGGTACCGACCTATTGAGTCGGTGGTACCGAGTCTGTGTTGTAGTTACAAACTTTATGCTGACCTCATTTTGGTGCCACCGACTGCTAAACTTTGTGGTACTGACTTTTAAGCCCTGCACACTCCAAAAACGAGTCAAGGTACCAATTTTATAGAAATTTAAGTAAAGTGACAACTAAAAATGGAAATTGAACATAAAAGCAATGCAATAAAAATTGGGTTGCCTCCCAACAAGCGTCATTATTTAACGTCCTAGACTAGATGATCTTTAGAGTAAGAATCTATGGAGTGGTGTAGAGTTGCACCTCCTCTATATGTGGATCTACCTCCCCTCTAAAATAGTGCTTTAATCTTTGGTTGTTTACAAGGAATGACATGTTCCCATCTACAATGTTCATAGCACCATGGGGAAAGACTTTTTCAATCACAAACGGTCCACTCCACTTGGACCTTAGCTTACCTGGATGCAACCTAAGCCTAGAATTGAAAAGGAGGACTTTTTGACCTGGGAGAAACACCCTATTTAGAATGTGTCTATCATGAATTATCTTAGTCCTTTCCTAATATATCCTAGAGCTTTCATAAGCACCCAGCCTAAGCTCATCTAATTAATTAAGCTCCAAAAGCCTCTTTCTACCTGCTTCATCAATGTTGAAATTCAGCTTCTTCATGACCCATTTAGCTTTATGCTCAAGCTCTATGGGTAGATGTCATTCACGGTCATAGACCAGCCAAAAAGGTGTTGTTCCTATTGTGGATTTGTAGGTGGTTCTATAAGCCCAAAGAGCATCACTTAGCACATAACTCCAGTTCATCCTATTGGTAGATCGTCCTTTTCAAAATTTTCTTCACCTCTCTATTGGACATCTCAACCTGTCCTTGAGTTTGTGGGTGATATGGAGTACCCACTCGGTGCTTCACTCCATATTTTCTCAGTAAAGCTCCAAACTTCCTGTTAGTGAAGTGGGATTGACCATCACTAATAACTAGGCAGGGGACACCAACCCTGTAGAAAATGCATTTCTTCACAAACTTGGACACTACCTATGCATCATTGGTGCATGTTGGAATTACTTCCACCCACATAACACATAATCAACTATAAGTAATATATAAAGATTGGAATTAGACAACACAAATGGGCCCATAAAATCTATACCCCAAAGATCGAAAACCTCAACCTCTTGAAACACATTTAAGGGCATCTCATGTCGCTCAGAGATATTACCTGCATGCTGACATGCATCACAATGACGAACAAAGTTGTGAGAATCCTTAAACAAGGTAGGCCAATAAAACCTATTATCAAAGACTTTAGTCGTAGTCCTAGAGCTAGCATGGTGTCCACCCGTGGGTAGAGAATGACAGTGTGACAAGATGCTCTCTACCTCACATTCAGGTACATATCTTCTTAACAGTCCATCCCTACACTACTTAAGAAGAATGGGGTCATCCCAAATATAAAACTTCAATGAGTGGAAAATTCATTTTTTCTCTTGGTACCCCCATTCTATAAGAAATTCCTTACAAGCTAGGAAATTAACAATATCTGCAAACCAATGATCTTTAGTTTTAACTGCAAACAATTTCTCATTCGGGAATTCCTCAATAAAGGGGATGACTATATCTTTTTTGTCCTCCCTTTCTGACCTAGACAAATGATCGACTACGAAATTCTCTACCCCTGCCTTGCCTCTATTTTTAATGTCAAATTCATGAAGCAAAAGAATCTACCTAATCAATCTAGGTTTGGCATCTTTCTTTTATAACCAGTATTTGATGGAAACATGGTCAGCCTAAACTAGGTATTGAGGAATTTTTCAAAAGCAAACACTATCGCTAGTGGATCTTATTCAATAGTAGTGTAATTCATCTTTGCATCATTCAAAGTCTTTGATGCATAATATATGACAGTTGGAGTTTTATCTCTGTGTTGACCCAACACAACTCCTACTACATAAGTTGATGCGTCACACATTATCTCAAAGCGAAGGCTCCAATCAGGAGCCTGCACAATAGGTGCATAGTTCATTTTTTCTTTAAGGATTTCAAAAGCTTTTAAACAACACTCATCAAAGGAAAACTCAACGTCTTTCTCTAAAAGTTCATACAATGGTTTGGAAATTTTTGATAAATCCTTGATAAAACGGTGCTAAAATCCAGTGTGTCCTAAAGAGATCCTTACTCCTTTCACCGATGTTGGTGGAGCTAGTGTGGAGATGACTTCAATCTTTACTGGATCCACTTCCATGCCTTTGTTGGACACTTTATGTCCAAGAACAATCCCTTCACTTACCATCATGTGAAACTTCTCCTAGTTTAGAACTAGGTGAGCATCCTCACATCTATGTAGAACCATGTCAAGGTTATATAGACAATCATTGAAAGATTCCCCATACACAGAAAAATCATCCATCAAAAACCTCTAAGCACCGCTCTACCATGTCAAAAAAATGTTGAGCATACATTGTTGAAACGTAGCAGGGGTGTTACAAAGACAAAAAAGGCATCTGTCGGTATGCGAACGTTCCATAATGGTAGGTGAAAGTGGATTTCTCCTGATCCTTAGGCTCTATGGAAATTGGATTACACCCCGAATACCCATCAAGAAAACAAAAGTGTGAATTTCTAGATAATTGTTCCAAGATCTGATCAATAAAAGGTAAAGGAAAATGATCTTTAAAAGTGGTTGCATTTAACCGATGATAATCTATGCACACTCATCATCCCGTCATTAGACTAGTGGAAATCAATTCATTAGCTACATTAGTAGTGACTGTGATCCCTCCTTACTTAGGAACTACCTGGGCAAGACTAACCCACATTGAATCAGTTGCGTAGATTATACCTGCTGATAGTAGCTTGATGACTTCCTTCTTCACCACCTCAGTCATAATCAGATTGAGAAGCCTCTGAGGTTGGACAATTGCCTTAGCTTCTTGTTCGAGTGAAATCTTGTGTTGGCACAAGGTTGGAGATATCCCTTTTATGTTTGCTATGGACCACCCAAATGCAGTTTGGTAGTTTTTTAGCTCAGTGAATAACTTTCCTTCCTCTTCACCACTCAAAGAAGATGATATGATCATTGGGAGCTTTTTCTCTGCAGCTAAGAAGACATACTTCAGGTGCGGCGGTAATGGCTTTAGTTCCATGTCTGGCAGGCTCAATAGAGATAAGACCAATGATGGGGGTGGTGGTCCAAGGTCTTCAAAGAGTCTTGCATAGTAGCAAGGTACTACCTTCATCATCAGAACACACTCCTCTAGACGGTTGCTATAGATGATGTCCTCCATTCTGTTCATCAAGTATGCTTCAAAAGGTATCTTGGGTGATGACTATATCACAGAATCAACTATGGCTTCTTCTTCGGTAGCAGGATCATAGTCCTCTCCCTCATCGTCCAGGTAGCGCATTGCTTGAGTCAGTGAGATCACCTTTGTATTTTCCAAGATGTCCACTTCTAGATTACCTCTTTCTACTTTAGTCATAACATAGGCCATATCCAGGAATGACTTCCCTAGAAATAGAGAAAACTTGATATCCATGTGTTGAAGCATGTTGCATTGCACCTTATCTCTCGTTGCTTGAGAGTGCTTCGACATCTTGATCTCAAACCTATCATCTTGGATTGCCATAGTCATATGTCTTCTACCCATCTCAAGTATTATGTCTGTAGTGGCTTGAAATGGTCTTCCAAGTAGAAGCTCATTGCTATGGACGTCCATCATTTCCATTACTACAAATCTGCAGGAAAGACGAACATGTCCACTTTTACCAAGACATCCTCGCATATACCATATGGCTTAACTATTGAGTTGTCTGCCAACTAGATTGTCATGCTGCTCTTCCTGGATTCCTTAAGTCTGAGCTTCTTGAAGATAGATAGGGGCATCAAATTTATACTTTCCCCTGAATCACATAAAGCCTCTCCAAATTTTGTCTTCTTATGAAGCATGTGATATTGAAGATCCATGATCCTATCTTTTAGGAGACAATGTCCCCAATATGAAAGCACTAACCTTCTCTTTTAGAACCATGACATCAACTCTGGTATCTTTCTCTTCCTTGTAATTATATCCTTCCAAAACTTCCCATAAGATGGTATCTTCTCAATAGCATCTATCAAAGGAATGTTCACAAATAACTTTCGAAAATTATCTAGAAATTTCTTGAACTGTCTGTCCATCTTACTCACCTTCAAACTATTTGAAAAGGGAACAAGAACTACAAGTTCCCTCTAGTGAGGTGGGATATAAGCTTGAGTTTTATTACCCCCAACCTCATCAACTTGCTACTCTTTAGTCTTCTCCTGTGCTGACATGTCTGGTTCTTCTGCATCCACTGGTATAGTTTGATTTGTAGTTTCTTCTACAGCTGCACTGTGTGATGCATCATTCAGTAGCTTCTTGCCACTGCATAGTAGAACAATGTTCACATTTTGATTCCCGAATGGTACATTAGTTTTTGTTAGAAATACTTGTTGGGTTGGCTGCTTTAATGCACTCACATCTTTTGTTGTCTGAGAGATGTGTGTCTCTATGTTGTGAATACATGCCCCTTGATTTTAAAGATCCCTTTGAGTTTGTGCAATCTATAACTCATTCTGACTCAACAACTTGCCCAACATTTCCTCAATCTTGTCAATTTTCTACTGCTCTAGTTGATATTGTGCTTGGCCACCACACTATTGTGGCTTTGGATGTTGTTGCTGCTCCTGTGATGGATCCTGTTGAAAGTTGTTGGGATCCTTCCAAGAGAATTTGGGGTCCTTCCTCCAAGAATAGTCATTGTTCCTATAATGCCCCTGTCTCACATACTTGCACTCTTCTTCTTCTTCTTCCTCAGTAGGAAATCTGTCTGTAGCACATAGCTTCTTAGCAATCAGATCTAACTTCTCGTTTAGAGAATATATCACCTTGGACTCCTTGACACTTTTAATGGTTTCCAGCTGCTCTCTTTCTTCTCCCCATGATTGGTTTTTAGACATGTTCTTGAGGATCTTATGGTAGTAAGCATGCTTGTTGTTGAGGAAAAAGCCTACTCCTACATTGTTAAGAGTTGTTCTCTCCCCTTTGTGTAGGATGTAATAGAAGATCTTGGCTTGCCCCAGTAGATCAATGCAATGATGAAGCACTTTCTTCAGCATATTCAAAAACCTCTCCCATGCCTCTGAATTTGACTCATTAGCTTGCTATTTGAAGTTGTGAATCTTCTTCACTAGGTCATTCATCTTTTGTGGAGGGAAGTAGTGCTCAAAGAATGCATCTATCATCTGATCCCATGTCTCGATGATCTCATCATCAAGATTGTTGAACCATGACTTTGCACTATCCTCCAGTGAAGATGAAAATAGCTTAAGATATATGGTAGTAGATGGGACCCTATCTACATGGACCATATCACAGTTCTCCACAAAATAGCTTATATGAATCATTGGATCTTTAGAAGTATGGCCATGGAATGGTTGATATTTGACTAAGGCAATATGTCCAAGATCTATCTTGTAGCTGCCCACATTGATGACTTGCCTTTTGATGGGCCCTTTCTGGGATGTAGATGACGAAGCATTTATCCTTTCCCATATTATCATTTCTTCTTCTCCCTCCCTTTTTGCTCTGATTCTTCTGGTATCACAGGTCCTTCAGGTGGAGGTGTCGGTGGAGGGGTTCGGTTGAACCTATCTGCATATCTTTCAAAATCCCTTTCTCCTTGTAAAAGATATACTTGTCCAAAGCCTAATGAGGATGGTTCTCCATATTCTATGGCTCTGGTATGCACCATGCACTAGATTCCCTGAAATAATAGAAAGTAGGTATTAGCGTGAGATTTTGATGATGTATCAAAAAGATCTTATGATTCAGCTTGAAGAAAGTTAAAAGATGATAAAAAAAATTGGCCTACACAGGTTGACCACAACACTCGTAGTGTTAGATGTTGCCTCTTCCCCAGCAACGGCGCCAAAAACTTGACACGAGTTTATTGTGCATAATACAAAAGTGAATGTATCAAAGTAATAAGGCCTTGTGAGGCCTGAGTCAAACACAGGGAAGCGTTTCTACAGTAGACTACTACTAACTGCAGACAAATCATCTAAGCCAGTTGTAAAAGGTTGAATTGGTTTGAGTTAAAGAACAAATGCAGAAACCAAACAAATTTAAAGGTTGAATTAATCATAGATGTAATGAATTCCTTAGGATAGTGTCTTCACCATAGATAACACTAATAATAGACCTCACGCTCACTAACATCTATTATCTCAATCCCAAGATAAGGAGCCTATAGCTAGAATTACCTGCTCCCACATTGTCATTCACTACCTAATCTAATGCCAATCCCACTTCCGTTGTTATTGGTTGATTAGTTAGATGCTTATTGATTATACTCTGGATTTCTCCTCCTATTTACACTCCACTTTTCCAAAAGGGCATAGTACACGAGTAAATCTATGCTTTTTGACCCTCAACCTCTCTCTCGAGATGACTAAGCATCTATCAATCCACTCATGGTGATCGAGCACAAGTAGAACACAAAGATTTCATAGATTTATATGTAGTAAAATGAGATAAAATTGATATTAATGTATAGAAATCAATCACACTATATATCTGGGCTACTCTTAGATCCTAAGGAATAAATGTTTTTAGCCTTGCATGGTTTACATCAACGAGTACATGGAAAGGAAGAAGAAAAATGTGGGGAACATTAGGAAACATAGGTAACCCCCGAATCTCTTCCCGTCCAGAAGATCCCCTCTATCATACTGGCGTTCTACTATCTTTCAGATGTAGAATCGTCCTCCAGAGGTGCTCAAATCTCCTCGGTTGAAGATTTCGATCCTTAGTTCTTCTCTTTTCTCTCTCCAATTGTCATGCAATGAAAATGGATACCTCCTTTTGTCTGGTCGTCATCCCCCTAAGTCATAGAATGTACTTAGGGTACGAAATAACATCCACTGTTAGATTAGAGTGAAATCTGCAGATGGCCTGATTAGGCAGACTCAGTAGTAATGACTGGGTGAGTTAGTAGTACCAAGTCACTTAGGTTTAGTCACGCAATCCCAATCATGTCAGTACTATCGACTGGACTTGATAGCACTAAGTTTTTTTTATCTTCGAACTTCCTCCCTGACGTCAACTCGGTGGCACCGAGTTGGCAACTCGGTAGCACTAAGTTGTATCCTTCATGCTGGGGCTTATTGATGCTGATTTGATACCACCGACTTTGATTGCCGATAACACTGACTCTGGGTGAGTTTCTAGGTCCATCACTGATGTCAAGTCTATACCACTGACTATTACCAGGTCAGTAGCACCGAGTCTGTGGATCTTCCTTGTACTTGAAAATGCACAAAAATATCATAAGTACATTGGATGTGTAAAATATTACATAAAATAGTAAAAATCATATAATTTGATGCATTCAATAGAAACAGGTCATCTATGACATTTCATGAATAATAAATCAAATAAATGACTAATATATACATGAAATCAAGGAAAAATGGGCATATAATGACGACTAAAAACACATGCATCAATACCCTGGTAGGTGAATGGTCGAGGCCATATCTCAGATAATGTGATTCAGAATAAATATGATATATTTTGAGGATGTCTGTGGTGATATCTCTGTAGGAGTGTGGTTGCAGTCGTAACTCATTTTTCACTACTGATGTGCATATATACCAAGGAGGACTAGGTTATTTTACAGTTGGACTTTATATACCACCACCGCAGACTTAGACTGACCGAGGGTGTAGGAGATCATTTGAGTTTGGTTCCTCCTAGATCTTGTATGGCACTTATTTTGACTTAATAGTGGTCAGTTGGAGCATGAGTGGTATACCTCATCTCCTCAGGGAATAATAAAAGAGGTAATACAACCGTTTAGTATTTTTTCTTAGGGTTGAACACGACTCTCATTGGATGATCCTTTTCCTTGTCTCTTATATTGATTAGTTGAATTATAATGTGGTAAGAGAAATCAAGTGTTATACATGTTCTTCATATTCCTTGTAAAAGTATAATATGTTCTATTGCTCATTTGTAGATGCCTAAATCACTTAAACAATGTTAATTTCTTTACTCATATCATTTATCTGAATCTGGTCAACCTAATAATAATGTTACCTTCCTATTTTAGCTTATCTATATTAGTAATAGTTGTTGATGGAAAGTTATATCTCTTGTTAAATTGTTTGTCTCACCTTGTGGGTTTCCACATTTTTATGTGGACGGGCATGGTTTGGTAGATATCGTGTGGCTGAGGTTGAGCAGCAAGAGGAGTAGTAGTTATTAAAGGTTGGATATGCTACTACTATTTTGTAGTAGAGTCATATGTGTCGTCCCTGTACTCTCATGTCCTTGGGGATGTTTTGTCAGTTTTTCTACATCGACATGCGTTTTGGTAGTATGCCATGTTTATACAAATATGGCTTGTATATGTAATAGGTTGTGGTGAGTTGGCCTAGTGAACAGTTATATGTATCATCTTGTGGCATGATATGTAAATGAAGTGGCATAGTTTGTAGAAGAAAATGTAAGTCGATTGAATTGATAGGGATTCAATCAATTGATTCGAGTTTTGGGAAGCTTAGATCTCATGCATGTGAGTTTCCTGACTGGGTGTGTAAGTCGATTGAATTGAAGCCTCTGAGTCTTGGATCTTTTTGGGCATTGGAGTGATTGGGTTACTTTCCTATAAAAACCCAAGAAAATCTAGTAAAACTCTAACTAAAGAGAGAATATACAAATGAATACAATTAGTTCTAAAACTAGGGAGTAATAAAAAAATGCTCCAAATGAGATATCTAAAAGATGCAAATAAAATGGATAAATATGCATTAATAAATTACCCCAATCTTGAACGTTACTCAACCTCGAGCAACACAAAATCATTAACACCCGCTAGTTAATAGTGACATCTTATCCTCCTCACTTGTAGTTCACTATTTTTCCTTACCACCATTCATAGCCAAGCAACCCTAATTTCATGGAACTGTGAAACACAATTTTTGCACATTCTCCACTCGAATTTTCTTTCACAACTTGCTTCTATTTCAAAACATGCAAAGAAACAGATGTAATATTCCTTCTGTTATTGGTACTTTTGCATATCCTAATGAGGGTTTTCAAAAGACATGTATTTGCTTATTGGTGAACTTGGGATATGGAAGATTCCCCTAGGTATAAAAATGGAGTGAAGGGAGGTATGTAAGAAAGCAAACTCTCCTCTATTCTACTCAAGATCTTTTATTTTCTTTTTCATAATTACATTGATTGATTTTTTATGTGCACTTTGGCATTTTTCTTGATGGTACACACCTATTAAATTTTAGAGGGATACAGAAGAAGCAATGAGAGAGAAGGATATTCAACCCCAAACTTAGAGTTTGGCACATATTGTTTTTGGATTTTGATTCTTTCTATTGTTTTGGATAAATGACGAGATAATAAGGTGGTAGAAGAAGTGTAGAAGAGGTTGAACCTGTGCATTCTTGTATTTTGAATTTCAATGCTTTGGATTTATTATAACATTAGTCCATATCATTCTATAATAAGAAAAATCTAGAAACTTTACAACATATTCCACAAATCATATGAAGACATATTGCATTTCATTCATATCTATCCATGAAGGCTTGCTAAAGGTAAGAAATGGTTTCTAACAGAGGTAGTGTTATGAAAATGTTGCAAGAAACAAACTTCAATCAAGGGGATGTATTAATTGCATGAATGTGAAGAAACTAGCCAACTAGATATAGGCCTTAACTTAAGTCATAAAGGTAATTTTTTAAATTTTTAAGCTAAACTACATAATATAATGTAAAATTCTAAAAGGAAATGATAGAGTGGGTGGAATGGGTACGTACCACCCACCTCCAACCCAAACTTAAATTTATTCTTATCCTAAGCAAAACTTAAATCCAGAATGGTGGGAAGAATTTCATGGAGATCACAAGACTACCTTTGCAACTTGAAAAATGCCCAACTGAAGGGGATGTTGACAAGGGTGGAGCCTTGAATAATGGAGCTACATAGTGCACACAGTGTTTGGGTGGTCTTGGAAGAACAAATGGGATTTTTGGTTGAGTAAAATGATGTTTCTTTTCATCCCACAATCCCATCAATAGGATCCAAAGATCTTCCTTCATCAGTGGTGGAAGTTTTGTTTATGTGCATGGATGGAGGATATGATTATACATGTTAGGTGTCATTGGGGTTAACTCTTCCCCAAGGCCTTACCGTTTTCAATGGGGAAGGTTGTATAAGATGAATCCACTTTGTGTAGTGTCATGTATGGAAGATCTAGCTTGGGTTTCTCCTCATTACCAAGATCTATATGTAGTAGACATTATACTGGTATGGGAACAACTATCTTATCATCCTGGTACAACATCGTATGTGGCTGAATTTGCTTCTACAACTATCATCCCATTAAGGTTAATGGGGGCATTTGGGTCCTTCACCATGCCAAAAAGTGTATCTGATCCCTTCACCAGGAGTGTTCCCAACTCAATGGGCTTGAAGGAACCACATCATAATCTGATAGTAGGGGCATGTATACTTCTTATAGAGGTGCAATCACCTCCTCAACCTGATATGGAACAAAGGGTGGTTGGGGTAGAGTATAGGGCTCTTGGTAAGAAGGTCTTTCTTTAGAAAAAATTCATCAAATCATCATGTGAGGGTGATAGTACATTATCTAGGAGAGGCTCAACCAAGGTTGGTTGGTCATTGATAAAGTCTAGATCACCGACTTCAATAGGAGTGGATAGTAGAGACTTAGCTTCTGGAGTCAATTCGGTTGGATCTGAATAGATGATGATGATGATGGCATCAACATCATTGTTTTCAATTAAAATCATTTATGTCTTCTCTAAATTCTTTCCGGAGCTTCCAAATTGGCTCTGGTTGAATTCAGTTGTCCACCTAATTACCAACATTTCTATGGCGTCAAGTTGCTCTTTTTTGTATCGAGTCATCTATTTAGCGACATGACGCAATTATACTGTGTGTAGAAATGCAAGTGAACGCATCGAGTAGTACAGGCCTTTGTGAGGCCCGAGTCGAACTCGGGGATACGTGCAATCGTTGGGGACTCCTATTAACTACTCGCGATTAGCTAAGCCGATTAACAATTTGAGAGTTGTTGTTAAAAATAAAAGAGAAATAAAAAGAAAACAAAACAAGCAATTGATTAAATGTTGGTTTAATCAATTCAAAAGGGTATCTTTAGGATTGTGGTTTCACCGCGCGTTTTCATTGTATTAAATTCTATATAGCTACTCAATTTTTATCTCTCTATCTGGGTAGTGGCCTAAAAACAGAATTGCCCACTGTCGTGGTGCAATTCACTACCTAAGTCTTGGTTGGTTCCACCGTTGTAGTAACCTATACCCTAAACTAGGTGCATTATGAACGATCTCTCAGTATCCACCATTAATTTTACACCACCTTGTTCAAGGGATTTATCGATTAATGTAGATTTCATCTCTTTTCAACCGTTAATCCTTCTTTCAAAGTGATTAAGAGCATTAGGTTATTATTATGGTGATCAAGCATAACAATATATTGAGAAAACGAAACTATACCACGGATTTAAGAGATAAGATATGAATTACTATTGTAAAATCATCATACAATGAATCCCCGGGCTACTCCCGGTCCTAAAGACGAAGGGGATTAGCCCCGTTTGTTCATCTCACACAAGTACATGGTAGAAATAGGGGAAAACATGTGAAAAACGTGGAATGAAAGGGAAAACCCCTGAACGGAGAAGAACCGGTTGATCCTCGGTGTACAAAGCGTGCTCTACCGGCTCTCGATGGTGGAATCCATCTCCTCTGGCCTCCGGATCAACGAGTATGAGCTTCTAGCCTCCGTTCTCCTTTCTACTCCTCCTCGGTCCTCGTGCAATGGCTAATCACCCCCCTTTTCTCGTCTGGGCAGCCGTCATTAGGTATATCTCAGTCATTAGGTCGCTAATTAACCGTAGCCATCCGATTGAGATCATTAGGAAGCCAACTCATATCCTACGGTGTCGATACCATCGACATGAGTCGATGGTATCGACCCGCTGTAGTAGCGGCCGACTGCAAACCCTTCCTTTGTCGCGCCCGATATCATCTCGATACCATCGACGCGGGTCAATGGTATCGACTTCCTTTAGTCGTCGGTTTTGTCATTTTGTGTCGCTGTAGCCTCCGTGCGTCGATGGTATCGACTTGGTGTTGATACTATTGACCGCTTTCTCGCCAGCAACCTGTTGGTATCTCGATACCATCGACATCCATGTCGATAGTATCGACACTTTGCTGCTCCTTTCGGCTGAGAACCTATGATCATGTCGATGGTATTGACTTCCGTCGATGGTATCGACGGAAGCAAATACTCATTTGTCCTGAAATTCAAACACAAGATCACATAAGTTCACACAAATAATAATATTTTGACAATTAATGCTCAAAATAATGAATTAAAGGGGATTTGACATAGAATAATAGCAAATACCAAAGTGAATGAATTATGCCACATTAACCATAAAAATGACTAATAAAAGCATAAAACACATATGAAACAGGTCTATAATTGCGACTCAAAATCTTCGCATCAAACTCCCCTAAGCTTGAACGTTGCTCGCCCTCGAGCAACTAATCCTTAGAATAGAATTTCTAATGTCAACTGAAGAACAACACACCACAACCAACATCCCATATGACTCCCACCGGACATTCACATACCGACCCTCTCTAACCACGGAACGGTAATTACCCTGAAGGCGACAATAATCATCCATAAAAGAAATTGACCTCAAAACTGATGAACACTATCACATAAGGCAGTTAACATAATAAAAATTGTCGGTTCAGACTTGGTGCATCTTGTGATCTCCTATACTACGTTGCTCGCCCTAACTACCATCTACATGGAAGCAGTTCTCCTGATATACTTTAGTGAGGAGAATTCACGGTGGCCTACCAATCCGAGCAACGGGTGGATGAAGATGGGTGGTTCATGGAAGAAAGTGGAAGTATTACACAGTTTGAACATGCACAAAACAAAAATGTCCTAAATGATGCAAATGCACATGAAAAATGCCCTAATGCCTAAAACTGAGTGGAATGATGCATGTACTAACCATCCATCTCAAAATGAAATGGACATCTATTTAAGCTACATCATGTACTCAATTATCTCGAAATTCAGGTGATATTATGTTCCTTTGTCCTTCTTATTCTTGTTGCTTCTACATAACTCTTTTCTTCTTTTTTTCTTTCATTATGCCGATTTTTCAGATTTTTCTCTTTTTTTTTCAAACCCTTATATCCATAATTGATAATGAATATTTTATTGGGCTTATTTTCTTCATACTCAGAAATTTGCACTATTTAGAAGGTATGGAACAATTTCATTCACCATTGGAGAAAAATTGAGACACATGATGTACATTATGCATGAAAAATTATGAATGCAACTACATGGCATGCACCTAAGGGTAATGTGCATGTATCACTATTCTCATTTTTTCTTTCTTTTTATGCAAAACGTATGGAAAAAGAATTAATGCAAGCCCTATTTACGTGCAATGCAGTCAAAGAGGTTAAAACTGTAAAGTACTTCCAATTCTTGCGGTAGATTGTGAAAAGCGAAGAGGTGGAAAGATCACAAGACTAGGTGACTGAACCTTAGAAAGATATTATGTGTCCCTCCTTACTGACCTGTGTAGTAGTTAAGAGATTTCTCTCTCTTACATCCAATTAAAGTCACATTACCATTTGGTCAGTTTAGGCTCAAACAACCATTTCCGTCCACTTTCATGAATCATTAGGAGTACAGTTGTGAAATTTTGTTTTAAAGTTGACAAAACCAATCATTTTCGTAGGATATGTGCCCAAGGTTAAACAAGACAAGCTTTCCAAACACACAAAAATTTTAAATTTCCCTTGATTTTCCCATGCACAATTAATGAGATGACACAAACTTTACGACATCCACGATTACACTAGATAGCATGTGGATCCTACAAAAACAAAAAAAAACAAGAAACAAATAACAAGAATGAAAACAATAAAGTTCAAAAACTAAAAACAGTAAAAGATAAAGCTGTTCCAACTACCCCCCTAAGCTTGAATTTGACTATGGCCTCATAGTCAAAAACAAACTTAAAGATTGGAACAGTGATACCGGATCACTCCTGTGGTGGTGGAGGCGGGTATTGTGGAGCCGTAGGGTCCCACGAAGGATACTCCCCCTGGAAGCTTGGATCAAACTGGGCCCTGGGTGGAGGTTGTGGATAACCTCCAAAATAATTTTGGCTCCAATAATGGTCGTAGAAGGGCTCCTGCTGCGTCTCCATCTGATACAACCGATCATGTATCTATTGTTAGTTGTCAAGGAGAAGACGCTCATTCTCGAACATCGCCCTTTGGTTGTCCAGTATCCGGTTCGTAGTGTCTTGAATACCGATATACATCGCCATGTGATGCTGCTGCGACTGCTGTATATCATGCAGCATAGTGTACATGCCCTGCATGGAATAGACATCCTCGCTTGGCTGTGAGGACGATGGTGGTGGCGAAGTAGGCTGAGATGATGAAGATGCACCCGGATGCATCCGAGGACGCTTCCATGGTGCCACTCGTGCTCGAAGAGGTGTAAATGCCTCCTCTACCTCCTCAACCTCGTCATCATTTCCGTCATCGCCGCCTTCTTCATCAGAGTCAGCGATGGCTATGATTGGCCACCGAAAATGTTGTGCACCTTCGATGTTGAAAACTGGATCGGGAAGAGAACATTCTTGATGTGCTTGATTTACGTGGCAGTGTGTAAACGCCATGCCATCTCGGAGAAGTAGGAGATTGGACCTGTGCAAATGCTACAAGTTTACCTTGCTCCTAGTAGATAGAGGAGTGAGGGTCTGGAAATTCAATCCAAGGTATGAAGCCAGCTTGGTGATGAGCCCGCCGAAGTGAATCGGCACTTTCCTCGTACTCCTCTTCACATCCAATACTCGTTGCAGAAAGAAAGCACCCCAGTTGCATTCTTGTTTCTCTAGGAGTTTATACAGAAAGAATAGGTCCGACCCCTGAAACTTGCTCAGGGCCAGATCACCCCGAGCAAAAACTGTGGAACTGAGCATCCGGTGCAAGACCCGGATGAAAGGGTGCTCAAAATCGGCTACCGCAGCATTGTGGTAGCTCACCGACTTTCCTTGCGGCATCATCACCAGCTCGGTGAAGATTGCGTCATAGTCGGTGCGGTTGTCCGGCCGCCGGTAGTCATGTGCCGAGTGGTTCCAGTTGAAGATCGTGTTGAATTTCCGGAGCGTCAGGGTGTATTTGATGTTGAATAGCCAGAAAGACACCCGGACCTGGATCCACTCGCGGTTGGTAGCTACAATGTCGTTGGGCACGATGCAGACGTCTAGTGATGCCATGAATTCTGCCACCAATTCCTTGTACGTGGGCCAGTCACCGAAGAACGGCTGGCCATCTTGGTGAAATTCCAGTTCGCCAGGCCTTATTGGTGTGTGACGGGCCTGCCCATTCAGAACGTAGGCCAAGTTGGCCTCGAATCCGAGATCTCAGATCATCTCCCGGTCCACATACCGGGTGGGATCTATATTCCTCCGCATGATCTCCTTGTAGATCTTCCAGACCTCTGAGGAAGGATGGACAAGTCGGGGACGTGCGATCGATGATGGTGGTGGTGGCACGAATTCTGGGATTTCCAGCGGAGTCACGCGTGAGGAGGAAGCTCCGGTCACATTCACCATGTTGGCGACAAGAAATGGGGATCAGAAAGAGAGCTCGGTGAAGATTGGAGAGTTGAATCTCCACTCGATGAAGACCTTCACTCGTTGCTGCTCGTCTTCGGGCTTGGACGGCTCGGGGGGGTGCTCGGCGCAAAGGGAGGAGATCGCTCTGAAGGTGTGACGTCAACTGACGTAATGAATCTCCTTAAATAGACTTGGTCGGTGCCACTGTTGGCCCATCGATACCATCGACGCGAGTCAATGGTATCGACACTAGTCGATGCTATCCGCCCCCATCGCGAGTATCGACGGTTGTCGATGGTTGGATCTTGAAACCCGGATCGCTGACGTGTCGATACCATCGACATGGGTCGATGGTATCGACGCTTCACCCAGATCGATGATGTGGAAGTCGTGATCGCCGTTGATTCGTTTGCACAGATCGGTGATGTAGATGGTCGATACCATCGACGGGAGTCGATAGTATCGACCCTATGATTAGGGTAAATCCTCGCGAGACCGGCCGTCGCCTTTTTCACTTGAAAGTGTCGATACCATCGACACGCCCGTCGATGGTATCAACTTCACTGAGTCGATTTATTCTGTAAATCTTCAGAGATCTCGATGGTATCGACTGGCATGTCGATACCATCGACCTTGATTTTGCGATCTGCCTGTAGGTCTGTCGATACCATCGACGAGGCCGTCGATGGTATCGACGCAGTGTGAAATCTACAGTCGTCAACCTGTTCCATGGTCGATACCATAGACCAGTGCATCGATAGTATCAACTCTGCCCCAGCCTGCACAAAGAACACACCGATCACGGTATCTTTTTTACATGAAAAACTAAGTAAAAACAAATTAAACTATGAATGTAAATGAACTAAAGTAAGGTACCAATGGTTGGGTTGCCTCCCAACAAGTGCCCTTATTTAACGTCTTAGGCTAGATGACTTTCGGCACCTCATGCATCCGAAAGTGAAATGAGTTTGACCTCATTCACTTTCCTCTTGTAGTTCTCACCAAACTAGAGCTTCAACCTTTGTCCATTTACCAAGAACGTGGTATCACCATCACGCACTAAGATCGCGTCGTGTGGTTTGACCTCCTCTACCACGAACGGTCCACTCCACCGGGATTTTAGCTTCCCGGGAAGCAACTTGAGTCATGAATTGAACAACAAAACTATGTCTCCCTTTTTGAACATGCGCAACTGGATGTGGCGGTTGTGGATCAGCTTTGTACGCTCCTTGTATATCCGTGCGTTCTCATACGCTGTCATCCGTAGCTCATCCAACTCATTCAATTCCAGCAATCTCTTCCTTCCCGCTTCATTGTAACTGAGGTTTAGCCTTCTTAGCTCCCAATGCGCTTTGTGCTCCAACTCTACCGGTAGGTGACACACCCGGCCATACGCCAACCTAAAAGGCGTGGTGCCTATAGGTGTTTTATAAGCCGTCCTGTATGCCCACAAAGCATTCGGAAGTAGGGCACTCCAGTTCTTCCTCGTGGATGCCATCGTACGCTCTAAGATCTTCTTAATTTCACGGTTGGAGACCTCCACCTGGCCTTGAGTTTGCGGATGATATGGGGTACCTATGTTGTTCTTAACCCCATATTTCTTCAATAATGCAGAGAATTTTTTATTCCTAAAATGCGTACCCCCATCACTGATTATCATTCGGGGCACCCCAAACCTACAGAAAATATTTTCTTTCACGAATCTGCACACTACAGTGGAATCATTAGTCCATGTGGATATTGCTTCCACCCACTTCGACACATAATCAACTGCTAACAAGATATATAAATTGGAATTTGAGGACACAAAGGGTCCCATGAAATCTATGCCCCACAAATCAAATACCTCCACTTCCTGAAACACATTCAGGGGCATTTCCTGTCTCTTTGAGATATTACCGGCTCGTTGGCAGGAATCACATTGCCTTACAAACTCGTAGGCATCTCAGAACAAGGTTGGCCAATAAAGGCCACTTTCCAGAACTTTTGCTGTCGTACGCGAGCTGGCGTGGTGTCCTCCCGTAGGTGATGCGTGGCAATGATGTAAAACGCTCTCGTACTCCACTTCAGGCACACACCTGCGTAAGATATCGTCCCTGTATTTCTTAAGAAGAATCCGGTCATCCCAAAAATAATATCGCAAAGAATGGAAGAATCTCTTCCTCTCCTGATATGACCAATCCTCCGAGATGATCCCGCAAGTCAAATAGTTTACAATCTCAGTGAACCAAGGATCCTTAGAGTTAATTTTTAAAATCTGTTCATCCGGAAACGTCTCGGTTATGGGTATATGTAAATCTTTTTCATCCACCCTTTCTAACCTAGACAAATGATCAGCAACAACATTCTCAATCCCAGATTTATCCTTGATTTCGATGTCAAATTCTTGTAAGAGCATAATCCACCTAATGAGTCTAGACTTTGCGTCTTTTTTCTCCATTAAGTATTTAATTGCGGCATGGTCAGTCCATATAACTACCTTAGATCCAACTAAGTACTGCCGAAATTTTTCAAAAGCAAAAACAACGGCGAGTAATTCTTTCTCAGTAGTTGTATTATTTAGTTGGGCATCATTTAAGGTTTTCGAAGCGTAGAAAATCACAGAGGGTTTATTGTCCACCCGCTGCCCCAACACAGCCCCTACCGCAAAGTCTGAAGCGTCACACATTAGTTTGAACGGTTTTGTCCAATCCGGCGTTTGAACAACCGGTGCAGAAATCAATTTTTCCTTCAACATGTCGAACGCATGTAGACACTTGTCATTGAAATAAAAAACAATGTCTTTCTCTAAAAGCTCGGATAGAGGTTTTGCAATTTTAGAAAAATCTTTTATAAATCGACGATAGAACCCGGCATGTCCCAAGAATCTTCTTACCCCTTTAATAGAATTTGGTGGGGGTAACTTGGAAATGATTTCAATTTTGACCGGATCTACCTCTAAACCTTTGCTAGACACCTTGTGTCCTAGCACTATCCCCTCAGTCACCATCATGTAACATTTCTCCCAGTTGAGGACCAAATGTGTGTCCTCACAACGCTGTAAAACTTTGTCCAAATTATAGAGACATTCATCAAACGATGCACCATACACCAAAAAGTCATCCATAAAAACCTCGAGACAGCGCTCTACCATGTCAGAAAATATGGCGAGCATACAACGCTAAAACGTCGCAGGTGCATTGCATAAACCAAAAGGCATTCGGTGGTACGCGAAAGTCCCATAGGGGCAAGTGAAGGTAGATTTCTCTTGATCCAAAGGATCAATCGAGATCTGGTTGTACCCCAAGTAACGATCGGCCGGCAAGACGCTCTAGGATTTGATCAATGAAAGGTAAAGGAAAGTGATCCTTTAGCGTGGCGGCATTCAAACGGCGGTAATCAATACAAACTCGCCACCCGGTTACCAATCAGGTGGTGACAGGTTCATTCAATATATTTTTGGTGACAGTAATTCCCCCTTTCTTAGGGACTACCTGTGTGGGACTCACCCATGTCGAGTCTGATATGGCGTAAATGATACCTGCAGCAAGAAGTTTAATAACCTCCTTCTTCACAACCTCCATCATGCTCGGATTGAGACGTCTTTGAGGTTGAATGTCTTTGAGGTTGAATCACGGGCTTGGCTCCCTCCTCGAGCCGAATCTTGTGCTGACATAGAGTAGGGGAAATCCCCTTGATATCTACAACGGACCACCCAAAAGCTCCCCGGTGGTTCTTCAACACTATCAACAGTTGGTCTTCCTCTTCCACACTCAAATAAGCAGATATGATCACTGGTAACTTGTCCTCCTTAGCTAGGAAGACATATTTGAGATGCGGTGGCAGCGGCTTTAATTCTAGATCCGGCGGACTTATCAAAGATGATTGAAGTGGCGGGGGAAGTTCACCTAAATCTTCGTAATGCCTCGCATGGAAGCATCTGGAGCATCTTAGCGCACTCGTTGAGAGATTTTATCCTTATCCAATCATGTGTAATATTTACCAAACAAGCCTCCAATGGCAATTCTGGGTATGCATCAAAAACAGACATAGCAATAACATCATCTTCCATGGAAGGCGGAATGTCCTCCTCCTCATCATTCGGGAATCCTACAGCCTTGCACAGAGAAACTACTTTGGTCTGCTCCATGATATCCACAGCCAAAGTTCCATTGTCCACCTTGCTCATCACATGAGCCATGTCTAGAAATGGCTTTCCAAGACAGAGTGAAATGTTACTATCGAGATGTTTTACCATATTGCATTGTTCCTTTGCTTTAGATGACACAGTACTAGAAGGCATGACCATCTCAAAGCGGTCATCGGCTATGCCCAAGGTCAAACGACCTCTTCCCATCTCTAAAATCATGTCGGTTGTCGCTTGGAAAGGACGTCCAAGTTACAACTCGTTGCCATGTTCATCCTGCATCTCCATGACTACAAAATCTGCCGAAAAGACAAACCTATCCACCTTTACTAACACATCTTCACAGATTCCATAAGGCTTTACCACAGAGTTATCTACCAATTGAATAGTCATATTTCTTGGTCGTGACTCCTTCAATCCCAGCTTTTTGAATGTAGAAAGGGGCATCAAGTTGATGCTTGCCCCTGAGTCACATAACGCTTCACCAAATTTAACCTTCCCAATATAACAAGAAATATTAAAGCACCCTGGATCTTGCCTCTTTGGCGGAAAAGTGCCCATGATGAAGGCACTCACTTGTTCCTTAAGCACGACAACCTCTGTATCTGGAATTCTCCTCTTCTTCGTGATAATGTCCTTTAGAAACTTCCCGTATGAAGGAATTTGTTCAATGGCTTCCAGTAAAGGGATATTGACTGAAAGCTTCCTGAAACTATCTAAGAATTTCTTAAATTGCGCATCTGCCTTCCTTGCCTTTGCACTATTTGGATACGGGACCGGAACAGCTTGTGCCCTTTGGTGAGGTGGCACATAAGGTGTCTTTTTCTGAGGTTCCTCCTCTGCAACCTGTTCTTCAGTATCATCCACGGCTGTGTCATCAACCTGTCCTATGACTGGTGGTGGAAGCTCCTTATTAGCTTCACCTTCTACTTTAGCTTGTGGTGTGCTTGTCTCCTCGGCCCTTGGATTTAACAATTTCTTGCCGCTTCTGAGCAAGATTGCTTTTGCCTGCTGGTTTCCCTCTGGAACATTGGTATTTCCCGGAAAACCTTGATTAGCCGGTTTCTTCAAACTGGCTATCTCTGCTGCCATCTGTGCCATAGATGTCTCAATGGTTCTCATTTGCGCCCCATGGCTCTGCAGTGTTTGCCCAAACTGATTCATGAACTCCCCTTGTTGCTTTATCTGCTGGCCAAAAGTAGCCATGAGTTCTTGGTTCTGCTTTATAACTTGATTTAGCAGCTCTGTGCTCTTGTCCTCCACAGCTGGCTGGGGTTTGGCATCCGGATCCTGCATAAAATTGTTTGGATCCTTCCACGAGAACTTCTTGTCTTTTCTCCATGAATAGTCGTTGTTCCTGTAACCTGGCTGCTGCCTCATAAATTTCACTTGAGCCTCGTCCTCAGACTCATTATCCGCCTTTGCAAGCAACTTCTTTGCGAGAAGATCCATCTTCTCATTCAGTTCTTTTATTGCCTTAGATTCTCCTACTGCTCGGACTTGCTCCACGGCACCTCTTTCACCCCATGATTGTTTTCTAGCCATATTCTTTAGTATCTCCCAGCATCTGGTGTCCGTATTGTTCAGAAAGAATCCTGACCCAGCTGAATCCAGGTTACTCCTATCGTGCTCGGAGAGAGCAAAATAGAAGATCTTTACTTGTGTTTCTTTATCCAGCCCGTGATGCGGGCACCGTCTCAGCATGACCTGAAATCTCTCCCAGGTCTCAGAATATGTCTCATCGGCCTGTTGGGTAAAGTTATGAATCTTCCAGATCATGTCGTTAGTCTTCTCAGGAGGAAAGAACCTCTCAAAGAAAACCTCCACCATATGGTCCCAGGAATCCACAAACTCATCATCTAAATTGTGTAGCCATTCTCACGCGGCTCCCACCAATGAACTCGGGAAAAGCTTAAGATACAGTGCATCCTGTGGAAATATGTCGATTTTAACCATATCACAGTTCTCAACAAACTAACTTATATGTGCGACGGGGTCCTCATTCTTGATCCCATGAAAA
This sequence comes from Alisma plantago-aquatica, assembly GCA_963693085.1. NCBI lineage: Eukaryota > Viridiplantae > Streptophyta > Magnoliopsida > Alismatales > Alismataceae > Alisma > Alisma plantago-aquatica. The sequence continues at coordinate 34,584,835 of OY856409.1, read as the reverse complement.
GCATTGGACTTCATTAGATTTATCAAAGCCGGATCAATCTTATATGTAGGTATGTTGATTGCTTGCTTCTTTATAGGCCCCTTGGACGCGGATGCAGAAGAAGCCTTGATCTTCTCCCATATTGTCTGTGGCTCGTCCTCCATCTCTTCTTGTTCCTCAGGTTCAGAATCTGTAACCTCTAGATGATCTTGATTGTACCCATCCTCATCTTCAGGTCCCGTCAGTAGCGGAACCTCTGATGCACGACCTGCGTAGTCAGCACTACGCGTCTGCACCATGCACAGTACCTGAAAATAGAAAGATATATTTAGTACAGTGCTTGACGATTGAAAATATTTAGAAAATAGACTATGAATTTTTGGAATGATAAAAAAAATAAAAGGTGGCCTAGAGTGGCCGCTCACAGCACTCGAAGTGCCAACAAATTGCCGTATCCCCGGCAACGACGCCAAAAACTTGACACAATTTTACTATGTGTAGAAATGCAAGTGAACGCGTCGAGTAGTACAGGCCTTTGTGAGGCCCGAGTCGAACTCAGGGTTACATGCAATCGTCGGGGACTCCTACTAACTACTCGCGATCAGCTAAGCCGATTAACAAGTTGAGAGTTGTTGTTAAAAATAAAAGAGAAATAAAAACAAAACAAAACAAGCAATCAATTAAATGTTGGTTTAATCAATTCAAAAGGGTATCTTTAGGATTGCGGTTTCACCGCGGGTTTTCATTGTATTAAATTCTATATAGCTACTCAATTTTTATCTCTCTATCCGGGTAGTGGCCTGAAAACAGAATTTCCCACTGTCGTGGTGCAATTCACTACCTAAGTCTAGGTCGGTTCCACCGTCGTAGTAACCTATACCCTAAACTAGGTGCATTATGAACGATCTCTCAGTATCCACCATTAATTTTACACCACCTTGTTCAAGGGATTTATCGATTAATGTAGATTTCATCTCTTTTCAGCCGTTAATCCTTCTTTCAAAGTGATTAAGGGCATTAGGTTATTATTATGGTGATCAAGCATAACAATATATTGAGAAAACGAAACTATACCACGGATTTAAGAGATAAGATATGAATTACTATTGTAAAATCATCATACAATGAATCCCCGGGATACTCCCGGTCCTAAAGACGAAGGGGATTAGCCCCGTTGGTCATCTCACACAAGTACATGGTAGAAATAGGGGAAAACATGTGAAAAACGTTGAATGAAAGGGAAAACCCCTGAACGGAGAAGAACTGGTTGATCCTCAATGTAGAAAGCGTGCTCTACCGCCTCGCGGTGGTGGAATCCGTCTCCTTTGGCCTTCGGATCAACGAGTATGAGCTTCTAGCCTCCGTTCTCCTTTCTACTCCTCCTCGGTCCTCGTGCAATGGCTAATCACCCCCCTTTTCTCATCTGGGTGGCCGTCATTAGGTATATCTCGGTCATTAGGTCGCTAATTAACTGTAGCTGTCTGATTGAGATCATTAGGAAGCCAACTCATATCCTACGGTGTCGATACCATCGACGTGAGTCGATGGTATCGACCCGCTGTAGTAGCGGCCGGCTGCAAACCCTTCCTTTGTCGCGCCTGATATCATCTCGATACCATACACGCAGGTCGATGGTATCGACTTCCTTTAGGCGTTGGTTTTGTCATTTTGCGTCGCTGTAGCCTCCGTGCGTCGATGGTATCGACTTGGTGTCGATACTATCGACTGCTTTCTCGCCAGCAACCTGTTGGTATCTCGATACCATCGACATCCATGTCGATAGTATCGACGTTTTGCTGCTCCTTTCGGTTGGCAACCTATGATCATGTCGATGGTATCGACTTCCGTCGATGGTATCGATGGAAGAAAATACTCATTTTTCCTGAAATTCAAACACAAGATCACATAAGTTCACACAAATAATAATATTTTGACAATTAATGCTCAAAACAATGAATTAAAGGGGATTTCACATAGAATAATAGCAAAGACCAAAGTGAATGAATTATGCCACATTAACCATAAAAATGACTAATAAAAGGATAAAACACTTATGAAACAGGTCTATAATTGCGACTCAAAATCGTCGCATCACGACAATAACTACACTTTCCTCAATCATCATGACTTTCCTCTATACGACAAGGGCATGTTCTATCTGCCAGTTGACTTCTTCCTGACTTAAAAGGCATGGCATGGTATAACATTCAACATTTTGTCAGTTGTAATATTCCTGATATCTCTCCTTGGGGTTTTAATAGTATACATGAGACAGAGTATCCACATGTTTACTTTGTGTGGAGACATCATTGGCCACTCCAATGTGTCACGATAGAAGAGCCACATATTATACATCATACGTTTTGTGGCCCCACACACTCCATTTAAATGAATGTCTAAAAAAATAGAAAGTGTGATTGGTAGGCTCAAGAGAAAAAATTTCAATGAATTAATACACATGTTTAAAAAAAAATTACAAACAAAAAACAAGGGTTTACAAAAGTCTAAGACAAAAGGGATAAAAAAGCTAATTTAATTTTTATGGGTTCATTCTTGTTAGGATAGGTGGTCTAGTCAGGAGATTAGGGGTAAAAACATCATAAACTCCACCATTAGGTCTTTTTAGGAGATTATGGTTTCATTATTGTTGGGATTAGGTGGTTTGGTCAACCTACAAAGAATACAATCTATCTAACCAGAGAATGGGCACAAAAATAGGTCGAAAACATCTAATCACTAAAACATTATAGTTAAATACAATAAAATAAAGAACGGACTATGATGCTACTTCTCATGCCCCAGTGGAGAAACTACTTAGACATAATAGAAGTAGATATAATAGTAATGATAGGGATAAAAAGAGTCATGCTGCCAAGAAGCAACAATAAAACAATCTTTGTGAGGTTGACAGTGGCCCCTTTTCTCCACTCCTTGTTCCATGCACCCTGAGGGTATCTCTGAGATGATAGATATGAGATGGTCTCTGCTCTTAGACTCCTCATCCATCTATAGGGGAAAAGGGGTTGTAACCCTATAAATGTCTACTGGTGGATGCTGGGCAGACTTGGTCTGTGACACCAATCAATCAACTAGGAGTTTAATCGATCAATTGGCTTAAATGTATGCTTCGATCTAAGGGCATGTTCAACTGTAATAATGAGCCTTCTTGATTCGGAGTTCAACTAAGTCTTGTTGCTGAGTGGATCAAGTGGGATGCCATTTGATCAGTTGGATTTAAATGTTTTCTTTGACTCAGTGATTTTATTTGAAGTGATGATCTTTCTTTATTTTGAGTTTGACTAGGTCTTTCTAGTGAGTCGATTGATTGGAATGCTAGTCGATCAATTGGCATTAAATGTTTTCTTTGACCTAGTCATTTTGTATGATGTAATAAGCTATTTAGACTCTAAGTTTGATTGGGTCTTTCTGGCGATTCGATTAACTATTATTCTAGTTGATTGGTTGGAGTTCTGGAAAGCTTGGAACTCGTGCATGTGAGTCAACCACCCGGGTGTGTTAATTGACCGATTGGAATGATGAAGATGAGAATTGAAGCCTTTGATTCTTGGACCGTTTTTGACATTGAGTGAAGGCCATTTGCTGGTAAAACTAAAGAAAATCTAGTAAAAACTACAATTAAATAAGAAAAGATAAATTAAGACAATTAACCCTAAAACTAGGGAATAATTCATAAAATTCTTCTAAAGAGAGATCTAAAAGATGCACATAAAATGGATAAATATGTATTTATCAATATGATCTAGTACATAAAACACTAAGTCTTGTATGATGCTATGACGTACTTGGGTGAAATACATATCAAAAACATCTCACGCAACACTGACTCAGAAAAATATGGCTCCTAGACATTCCATCCGTAATACTACCCAATTAATAGACACAAAGATGAGCCCATAATTAAATTTGTCCTATGAGATATGTAGCTATAATGAGATCCTCATCAACCCAGAAAATAAATAAAAATTGCAATGCCCTAAAGTGCAGCAGTCACGTCAACACAAGGAAACCTAAATGTGTTTCTAGTGATGTCCAGTGATTCACTATGGAAATGATGAGTTTGACATCAAGGAGGTTAAGTTATAGCTTATGAACAACACCAACATCTGCCAATGAATATTTTCTTATATACCCTTCTTGGTAAATAAACACACTAACAAATTGAAAGTTGTTTTGGGAGAGACATATGGCACTTCTCTATGATAAATTTGAGTGGTGGTTGTTTCACATAAAATTCCCTAGATATGAAATCACTAGGCTTTACCTTAACCAATGTAGGGAAATCCCACCAGAAATCAAGGAGATCTGAACATAGTATATGTTAGGATCGAACCCAAAAGACAACGTATTTAGGGACTGATTGATCTAAATTATAGAGAAATAACTAGTATTTGTCTTAAAAGTTGGATTTGTTTATTAAGCTAGGATTACAATAACTAAATGTTTACACTAAGAGTTTGAATCTCAATGGATGAAAACACCAGGGTGGATGGTCTTCACCGCCTCTACCTATCATCCACTCTCTCTTTGCATCATTATTACTATGAGAACACATATTTTGATGCAAGTTAAATCACACTTTCAACATTAGGATCGAAGTTGGACATATTTTACACTGATCTCTTAGTGCGTTACCTAGACGTCATTTAACTATCACCTTAGAAAACACTTGTCCAAAGTTATCATCAAGTTTTTAACATGAACGAAATGATATTCTAGTTCAAAGGTTCAAAGTTCTCTACATCTAAGATCTTATAAACATGCAAAAAAGTTGGCCAAACAAGAACTGCAAGCAATACCAATTGATTCAGAACAAGTGATGCTCGCACATACATAATAGCAATATAAAAGAGAAAAAAATTAGGTAGCAGTAATGCTCCCCCCAACCTAGAATGAGAACTACTCCCTCATTGAAGTAGTATTGTATATTACAAGGGGAAAGAGAGAGGAAGTTATATGCATAGTACAAGATGTCAGCAAAGCCATGGTGTGCGATAGCCTTTCTTCAGACTCAGAATGAATTCGTCGATATCCTTTCATTGTGGAATGGATTTATTTCTATGGAAGTGAAGTAGATGCATGATGACGATGAATGGATAAGAGGAAGATGTCTTCAATCTGTCTTCTTATGATGTCCGGACGTTGGAGTCTTGGAGGAGCCGAAGATCTTATCGGTTGGTTAACCAATAAAAAAAGGATATGGATGTTGAGGACTAGTTTTGGAAGCCTAGTGGTGTCAGAGGCAAATCCTTTTTTTGTAATCCATATCCATGTATTTATAGGTAGATGACTAGGGTTTCAGTTCATCCCTAAAAATCTTGTAGTTAAATGTTGGCCAGAATGTATACCAATGGAAAATGACGAGAGGAAGATGAGAGGACTCATGAATCCCAGGATTCCTTTTGGTGTGTGGGAGCATCATTGAGTTGTGGTGACTTTGTATTAAAGTTTGATTGTAGGATGACCATCATTTGGTAGAGTTTTACCAACCAATGGTGGATGGAATCTTCCTAACTATCGATGAATGAAATATACCCAACCATGGATGATGAGTGCATAAGAACTTTGTCAGTGGCAAACATGAACTACCATTAGAAGGCAATGTGGGAGTTTCATACGTGTGCTGTGTAGAACACTCACCGGTTGGTACACTAGTCAATGTTGAACTTCCATCAGTAGACACTTGTAGGGTGACCATTGGAGGACATATGAATGATAATAGGTGCATGATGGACTTTCATTAGAGTTCAACAATTGACATCCCATCGGTACTTGATAGGAGGGGATTCTTTCGGTTGATGCATAGGATATGAAGCTCAAACCTACCATAAAAGCCAAAGAATAGGATCAAAATTCTACAAATTGATCATAAAATTAAAAACATATAAATGCCAACTAGTTTTAAAGTAAAATAAGGGAAATAAATGTAAAACAAAGTTGAAAATGTAACTAAAATTGGGATTTATATGCATTTATCAACACGTCTCTTTAAACAAAAATATTACATAAATTAATATTTCTATAAACAAATATACTTTACCAAATTGAAAAATTACACGTTGAAAACATTATATTTCCATTTTGAAAACATTACATATCTTGACCAATTTGAAACATAACTTTTCCAAATTGAAAATATTACATGACATAACCACATGAAACAATACACGATTCAAGTAAAATTACAAATTTGTCTTTTGTGACCCTTTCTCTAACTCATATGAAAATGATTTATGGCCTAATTTGGGTCTATTTCTGTGGTTGTACCAATCTTGTGATACTTGGTCTTCCCCCTTACCTTCAAAACATAGGGCTAATAATGGATAAATTACTCTACTTTCATAAGAAGGTGGTGATAACACCAATTTTTGTGATGTTTTTGCCCTTTATTCTGTTATCGAAACTGCCCTTTTCTGCTATTTTCCTCTCTTTTATAAGTACTTTTGCAATAATTGGCCAAGCAACGCTCTTAATCCAATATTTCCATCTTTTGCAGAGTTTTTCCTCATTTTGGTACGATAAGGCCGTCCCAGCCCACAAATAAGTTCAAGTCTGCATCGGCCTTCCTGACGCCCGATACGACCTCTGCCCGACAGGGTGGAGCGACACAACGACGCACGACAAGGGGATGCCGCGCAAGAAGAAACTGACGGACGACATGTCTTCTACCCGACAGGGAGCCAAATTCGCCGCAACAACCCAAGCTTGTCGCGCGACACAGCCACCCTCCGGCAGGCTCCGCCCGTCACGTGACCGACAGCCAACACCCCTGTACCGAGCGATACCAGTATCGGCCGCCCACCGACCCGCGAATAAGGAGGACACGTGGCGCTTCGAGCACCATAACTTTCCCCAACCGCTGCCTATAAATAGCAGCTACAGGATGCCGAAAATACAGTTCGGACAGTTGGGAACTTTGAGCGATCTTTGGAGGAAAACTACGAGAGCAAGAGTATCGCTCCCCAGTGCTCGTGCCAGGAAAATCTAGGTGATCTCTTCCTCATCCCGAGAGGGAGGGGATGGTTCACTTAGGACCGTCCCAGGCGACACTGCGGGCCGACATCGACCATCGTAGACGAGCGACACAAGTGCCCGATAGTAGAACGCGTCGCTCCAAGCCCGACACGACATCGAAACCGATATGCTTCTCCCGTCATGCATGCCGCCCGAGAGGGTGCGCCTCCCGACATGAGCGTATCGGCCAGGGTCATTGACTGATACAGTCGGCCTTCATAGTGTGCCGCCCAAGAGGGTGTGCTGCCCGACACTACTATATCAGGCTAGGCCCCTGACCGGTATCGGGCTGGAGAGCCGCAGTAGCCTGTCGTCCTTCTACATCAAGAAGGCGACACCTATATTTAATTTTGTTATTTAATTCCTTACTTATACAATGTATTAAGACCTTTAATGTTTATTTGAATGGAAAAGCTTAATTACTTGTTGCTCTATGCTTGGTGCAAAATGTTGGATGAATGCTATGTTTGATATCTGAACTCTAGCTTGCATGTTCGGATCGCGTTTCGCTTAGCTACCGAATCGTGTTTTCCCGTCGCAACAACTTCGAGAGTTGTGTTGTGGCTCTAGTGTTTGGTCCGATTCTGGAGTACGAGAGTGCCTGGAACGGAGTTGTTTCAGTAACATTCCACTCTAACTTAAGTCCAGCAACCTCGAGAGGGGTGTTGATTCTTGGTTAGAGGTACCCGCTCTGAGAGGAGGGGTGCAGGATGTTACTGCTACCGCTTGTTTTACTGAAGTCTTATCCTTCATACCTTGCTCTAGCTCTAGTTTTATCTTTCTATTTCTGTTGCATGAAAACCCCAAAAAAACTACTAAATGACTAAAACCTTAAATCCTTCTTGTAACTCCAGTTGGAGATAGTTTTCTTTGTTTTGTTTGTGACATCTTGATGTTTCCCCTTGAGGAATTTACTATCTCTTTACACTTGCCGGAGAGTAGCATGTCGATTCTGGATTCTCAACACTACCACCCTTGTCCCTGTGTTCGACCCCGTATATCTACTTCGACCCCATAAGCAAAGTTGCGGGGGCCTAGAAGGATTCGGGTTATAAATGTAAAAGTCCGACTACCTTCAAATCCGCCTCCATTTTTGGACGCGCGATTTAGGCCAGTCAGCTTTTTGGCACCATTGCCGGGGACAAGGCAAAACAGCACTATTGACAAATCCAAATCCACTAACTACACTCTCGTGCCTCAAGCTTAGAAATGATCTTGACAATACTCTTTGCTTTTGTTATTTTATTATCATTACTCTTGGCACAAAATAAATAATTCTATTTTCTAAAGTTGATTTTTCGTGCCATTTCAGGAACTCTGAAGTACGGTGATCTAGTCCGCCAAACACCAACACCATATGCCTCCTCGCATCGAACCCCAACATTCTGGAGGTGAACGCCAAGGGAGGAGGCCTGACTCGCCACCACCCGAAGGCGACGACTGGTACGAAGGTAACGCTCAACAGGAAGATCCAGAATTGGGAGAGCACGAGGAAATACATCGCCACGATAGATGTCATCACCACCGGAGACACATAAGGAATAACGACAATCAGGAACGACGGCATGACGCCAGCGACAGCGACGACTCGGAGGAAGAAGAGAAAATGATGAGGGAGTTAGCGTCCACGAAGGCCAACAACTCCCGATGCCCCATCATTGTCCCCCGTCTCAATGTCGCAAATTTTGAGCTCAAGCCGTCCATTATCTCAATGATCTAGAACAAGAGCTTCAGGGGGAGTTCAAAGAACGACAACCCCTACCACCATCTGGATGCATTCAAAATATATGTGATACAATAAAGATGTGGGGGGTTCCCCAAGAGGTGATTTATTGTAAAGGCTTCATTTTCTCCCTGGAGGACAAAGCCCTATCCTGGTATCTTGGGTTTGTTGGGTTTTAGGGGAGACAGAGAAGGCAGCGGAAACAAAACTTTTCTCCCCAAACCCATACTGAGGAAACGTGTCAACGTCTATATAATAGGAAAGGATGGTTTGCAGAATCATACCTTGTCCCGAGGCTTGCTCGGCAACAATACCTCGCGCAATGCGCGGTCTTCAACTCTGGACTTTGACAGTGTCTGTGCAGCTCCTGGTCACACTGGGACTGACAAATCCTACTCGAACCGGACTGTCGGATGACAGTTGTCCTCCTAAGCGGCAGTGTCCTCCCGCCTCTGTAGTAGTCCACATGGACCACCTGGAACTCCACACTCCTTGTCCCACAAGGAAGTGGAAGGAGTCGCACCCTCCTGTTGACATACTAGTCGCCAACACGCTCTCCTGCCTCCTGTTGCAACTGCAGTTGTCCTTCCCTTGCTGCACCTCCCTTTTGCGGGAAGCACTTGGTCGGGCTCTCTCACGGTTACCAAAACCAGAGAGAACGACAACTTGCAGAGCAACTGGTTGCACTGAGCTGTAATTTGAGAAGCCCCCAATACCCCTATATATATAGGAGAGTCATGGGACAAGGTTCTCCATCCCGGGCAATGCGGGACTAATGTAGGAGTAGAAGGGTTCGAGAATTTTCCATAAAAGCAACTGGTTCGCAACTAGAAATGATCGGTTCACAAATTAACCGATCGGTTCGGCCATTGAGCCGATCGGTTCGACCTGATCCAATCGTTTGGGGCACTCCAACCGATCGGTTGGTGCCCTGAACCGATCGGTTCATGGTCCTAATCCAGCTCAAAAAGACTTTCCTTGTTTCTTTCCCAATTGGTATCGAATACCAATATTATTCCCAATCGAATTGGCAATTTGAAACCAAAGGAAAATTCTTGCCGATATGACTTTTCCCAACTGGTCGGTTGCACCAGTTGAGCCGATCGGTTCAACCCTTGAACCGGTCGTTTCAACCTGGGCATGAGCCGACCGGCCTGGACACTCCAGCCGACCAGTTCAGCAACCTCAGCTGACCGGTTCATCACATGAACCGATCGGTTGGGAGCATAGGTTGGGCAAAATCAGTCAATTGCGATTTCAATCAATCTGATACTCCAATCAATGCGTCCAACACCTTGAACCATACGATATTGAGCCATCGACTGATTGAGTGTTTAATTGAACTACTAAACTCCTTTAGTAATCAATCTAAACATTGCTTTGTGGACTAAACTCCTCTTCCAGGTTAAATCCTATGTGTGTGACCCTGCAGGTCCATTTCACGTTGGCAGTGAAAGTCCATAACACTTATGACTTCACAAGCAAATAGCGGTGCCTAGTCACACATCAGTGCTACCCTAGTGAAAGTAGAAAGTTGGAGAACAACTTTCATCCTACAATCCGTGAATGGTGTTACAGCGAATGTATAATTCCTTTGTCACTGATATCCCGAATGAACTCGAGGCATGGAACAGTCATCCTGTCAACGTTCATTCACTTCCTTGATCTCAGAGTAGACTGGAAGAGATATGTATGACATCAGTATCATATACTGATTCACACATGCGTGCACACCTTTCTCAATCCTACTCATCAAGTGGCCATGGATATCAAACTCCCTCAGGAGGGACAAATCCCATATCTATCACTCACCCCTCAAAAGCCCCATGTGTCAAAGCCACCCAATCATCACCTTTATAACAACCCATGTTTCAGGACTGCGTTTGATGATGTCAAAGTGTGCCCAACGACATGTGTTGAGTGTAGTGATTTTAGGTATAAGAATCACACTCACCACCATCACTATGAGTACTAACTGTGACTACCATCTCATGGTTCCATGTGTCAAGCTCACGGTGGGTCTGTCCGGTACACTTGTTCTCTAACAAGTACCTATGTGTTTGGTTTGATATCTCTATATCATGACTAATGAGATTCTGTCATCAACCAACACCACAATCTAGTCTTGTGTGTCATTGTTATCTATCTACCTTCCACAATGACATCCGACTAGGGACATAACAAGAATGTACAAACTCTTAGCATCCGTATGATCTCATCGTTCAGGTCCTTAACCTGAAAGCATATGTCATTGAGTTCTGTCATTCTCTAGACATTCAATCTGTTCTATCACTATCTCATATGACTGAAATAGAAAGAATTGGAAGCTCGCCTTTGATGTTTATCAAATCAATCTTATTGTATCCCATCAATCATCCCATGATTGGCTCTCAGGGCATACATACCAATAGACTCCCACTTGCACTGCGAGCCAATCACCCATGAATCATATTCATAGTGATCTTCAAACATGTCCCACATGTTACTGTGCTCTTAGTGCAAACATAGTGAGTAATGGCAACACCTTGCCAAAGTCTGTACAAATTGCATGTCTCTCATCTCTTCGTTGTACGTCACACGTATGAGATGGAGTTGTCGTAATATGCGATCTAGTATTCCATTGCTAACCTTTAGCCACATTGCATGATCAAGGATTCCAGACTTATCATCAATGAGTGGAATATAAGCTCGTCCTATGAACTTTCAGATCCATATAGTATCCACTGTTGTTTATTAATACATAGATACTCGACATTTCCCTTTTAAATGGCTTTATTGGAACATTTCCAATTATCAACAAACTTTCACTTTTATACATCTTATGTATATATTTTGCGATTAATTTTCTGTCCTTTCGGAAGTTCGCATCAATGTAACTCTTTACATTAAACTCTTCCTTATCTCCATAGAACTAGTACTTCACAAGCACTTATCAAGTTCTCATGGTATTCCAGTAACCCTTACTAGAAGTAGACAGACATCCACTCGTCATGTCCTACATACGAGTTATCAGGATGAGCACATCATATTTCCATGTCCTACATACAAGATGATGAATGCATTTCATTCTTTCCATGTCATACATGCAAGATAATGGGATGATTACATACATGATAGATCCATATCTATTCTTAGTGTTCCCATTCTTCATAAGAATTGGACACTTGGCCTTGGGATACTAATATCCATGTAACATGGACAAGTTTTCTCCCACTGAATTTGTGCATACTGAACACTTCAGTACAGATTGCCAATGTATGCTCTCTCTTTCCAGGTCAAGAGATTTTCGAGAACTATCTCTATAGATCTCTATTCCTATCACATAGGAAACATCTCTATCTTCCTTAAAGATAATTTCCACTTTTGGATTTCCAATCTTGAACAATTCCATTTCACATCAATATGTGAAATGTGAATATGCTCCCACTAAATCACAGATCCCTTCTTTATCTTTGACATATCAGTCAAACCCTTTGACTATATCATCAAAGTAAAGATCCAATTTTGAGTTGCTTGTACTCAATCAATCACATTGATTAGTCCATTGTAACTTATAGACTTCATTTGCATTAGTGGATTCATAAACCTTATAGGCTGTGTCACGTACACATCCTGGTTTTATTCCTCATAGGAATGCAGTTTTAGTATCCATATGCCAAATGTCTTAGTCATTAAGTTGCAATCAACAAGCATCATCCTTCGCAAAATGTTATCCATGTGTCTTAACACTTAAGACTCATTTGCACTTATGGATATGATCCAATGAGTGCTACCATCAAGGTCATACCTTATGGTTTACATGGATGTCATTTAGGATGTAATGGTCATAAACCATAACTCAAGATTCGGTTCCTCATATTCATCTTGATAGTTGACTCCTCACATGAACAGCTGATCACATGATAATTGAGGTGTATCTATTAAAGATATAAGAAACTCACAACCCTTGTGATTCTTAATTTCTTTTATTAGTGCGGGCTATTTTTTTATTAAGAAGAATTCAGTTATTTGATAATCATTCTCTAACTCCTTAGAGTATGATTCCTTCTTGATTCAGACATCACCATGCCTTAATCATGAGTTCACTATGATACACTATCATAATCACTCATAAGGATCTCAAACATTTGGTCCAAGTATTTCATTCATTGATCTCATCAAGAATTAATACTTTACCAAATTTGTACTTCATTTATGATAATCTTGAACACTTCAAGATATTCATAATTGTATTTCTCTAAACACCATTTGAAGTATTAGCATTTATTCCAATAGGTATGTAGATACATCACATGTATTATACCTAATAGGATAATCACTCTCCCACTACATTAGTGAAGATTGATTAATCATGTCCAAGATATTCATGTCTCTTACTAGTTCTCTAACCAAAAGAGTCTAGTTTTATCCATCACATGGAAACTAGAAATGAATTTCTCATGATTAATGCTAATTAAATTGTTTGAGTTATCTATAACTTTTAGGTATCATCTTATCTTATGCATATCAAATATCACAAGATAAATAAGGCATTGCCACAAAGATCACATCTTTATAAATTGAAACATCTCTTTATTAATTGCCATCATTGTCATACAATATGCAAAAATAAAGTGTTTCTATCTATTGGCAAGTATGAAATAGCAGTTCATAACTGTATTACATGCCTTATTGGCTGAAAATAAACTAAAGTATTCCTATCTATAAAGGCAACACTTGCCCCAAGTAAGAATGCTTTACACTTTACATCTTGGTATCATATACCTCAAAAAGTGTTACAAGTTTATTTACATGACACCTTAAAGTAGAGGCTTCAGTCGCCTCCTTCTTCTTTTGTTCTTCCAGGTAGAGAGGACAATTCCTTTTCCAATGTTCTGGCTTTTGACAATGGTGGCAATTTCCTTTCTTTGTCACGCCTCCCTTGGCCTTGAGAGTTGAAGATGGCTTGGACTCCTGGCTAGCTTCAGAACCTTTCTTAGCTTTGCCCTTGCCCTTGTGCTTGGACTTGCCTTTCGTGATCACCATCACGGACTTAGGCTTGTCCTTCTTCATCTGTAACTCGGCTGTCCTCAACATGCCCAACAACTTAGACAGTGGCCTATCAAAGTTGTTCATGTTGTAGTTCATCACAAACTGACTGTAAGATTCTGGCAATGATTGCAGTATCACGTCAGTAGCCAACTCTTGGCTTAGTGGAAATCCCAGTCTCTGCAGGTTCTCCACATACCCAATCATCTTGAGTGTGTGAGGACCAACTGGATCTCCTTCTGTCATGACGCACTTGAACAACGCCTTAGAAACATTGTACCTCTCTTGCCGTGCCTGATCTTCATACATGTTCCTGAGATGCAGAATCATCTCTATGACACCCATGTTCTCATGTTGCCTCTGCAACTCATGGTTCATTGAACATAGCATCAAGCACTTTGCATCAATGGCATCATCAGAATGCTTCTTGTAAGCATCCCTTTCTGCCTTTGGTGCATTAGGAGCGGGTTCCTCTGGAATTGGAGTATCCAGGACATAGAGCTTACGCTCTTGAGTGAGAACAATTCTCAATGTCCGATACCAGTCGTGGAAGTTTGTCCCATTTAGCTTGTCCTTGTCAAGGACCGATCGCAAAGAAAAGTTGTTGTTGTTTGTTGCCATTTGAACTACAAAATGGAAAATATGCAATTTTAGTCCAAAAACTCATTTTTTGACTTATTTGATTGATTTGAAAATTTGATGATATAATTAGGCCTTTAATTAATTATCGCTCTCACTATTTTACTTCAAATTGATAGCCCTCACCATCAATTCGGAAGATTGCAGCGTACAACCTTCTAGTGGGCAAGATCCTGAAATCCTCTAAGCCATGGACCAGCTAGGGCTGTCACCCACAACATAGATCTCTCAGGTAGGCAACTTTTGCCAATTGCATCATATGCAACTCTTGATAAGATGTCATATACAACTCATTGCAATGATCATCTCCATGCCTCAAGGTACTAGATCCCATCTAGATCACCTTGTTAAATCCGACCCAAAGCAAACACGATGAATATGCACCCTGCTAGGGCAGACCCACACATTCATCCTTCACACTTCCACGAGATAGACGGTGCACCACGCTAGGGCGTGCCCACACGTGGTCGATCAAGCTTTTCACGTGTGTCGCATTTGGAAGGCATCTAAAACTTAATATTTTAATGAGGGATTTGGTTTTATATACATATACACATCCAATCACCACAATATATAGTACGTATCATATACATGCTATATCCCACAGAAAACATGCACAAAACGATAAAAGCGATGATTATGGCCATCCTAATGTGATTCCTCGAGCCAAGATGAATCACGGTCATCTAGGTCTACATCACATGCAACCTGTACAAGATGAACTTTGTGCCTTGCCATCCGAGTAGATCAACTCATCACATGAACGATCTGTACTCTCCAGCCAGTCGTCTGGGTGCCACCAGCCGATCGGTTGGCTCCTCCAACCGATCGGTTCGCCTGGTCGTCGTGCATCTCGTCATGTCTGCCACCCACTCATCTCGCTCCTCGAACCGGTCATCAACCGATCAGTTCACTCCTTGAACCGACCGTCTGGAACGTCAACCGATCGTTTCAGATGTCGTCTTGATGTCCGCCAATCTTTGACATAACATGAAATAAAATCTATCCTATTTATTACATTGCTTTAAAAGGGAAACCCTGAGTTACATTTGGGGGGAGCAAAGGTAGGAAAGAATCTTGAATTATTTCGAGTTACATCAGGAATAGGAGAAGGAAGATCGGTGCGCAGACTGAGATGCAAGCAACCACATACAACCAATCACAGATAGTGGTTTATAGGCCATAATCATGCTACACACATCCACCACAAAACTCGTTTAAGGGCGACGCGTATCGAGTGCATTAATAATACATATCATATATGTAATTAGGGATTTGTGGATTTAGGATTGGACATGCATAAAGCTGATATTATTCATATCGTATGCAATAAATAAAGATGACAAACCAAAATCGATCATATCGATATTCCTAAAATATAGAACAGTTGACGTGGCTCTGATACCACTGTTGGGTTTTAGGGGAGACAGAGAAGGCAGCGGAAACAAAAATTTTCTCCCCAAACCCATACCGAGGAAACGCGTCAACGTCTATATAATAGGAAAGGATGGTTTGCAGAATCATACCTTGTCCCGAGGCTTGCTCGGCGACAATACCTCGCGCAATGTGCGGTCTTCAACTCCGGACTTCGACGGTGTCTGTGCAGCTCCTGGTCGCACCAGGACTGACAACTCCTACTCGAACCGGACTATCGGATGACAGTTGTCCTCCTAAGCGGCAGTGTCCTCCCGCCTCTGTAGTAGTCCACACGGACCACCTGGAACTCCACACTCCTTGTCCCACAAGGAAGTGGAAGGAGTCACACCCTCCTGTTGACGTACTAGTCGCCAACACGCTCTCCTGCCTCCTGTTGCAACTACAGTTGTCCTTCCCTTGTTGCACCTCCCTTTTGCGGGAAGCACTTGCTCGGGCTCTCTCACGGTTACCAAAACCAGAGAGAACGACAACTTGCAGAGCAACTGGTTGCACTGAGCTGTACTTTGAGAAGCCCCCAATACCTCTATATATAGGAGAGTCATGGGACAGGGTTCTCCATCCCAGGCAATGCAGGACTTATGCAGGAGTAGAAGGGTTCGAGAATTTTCCACAAAAGCAACCGGTTCGCAACTTGAAATGATCGGTTCACAACTGAACCGATCGGTTCGGCCATTGAGCCGATCGGTTGGACCTGAGCCGGTCGTTTGGGGCACTCCAACCGATCGGTTGGTGCCCTGAACCGATCGGTTCATGGTCCTAATCCGGCTCAAAAAGACTTTCCTTGTTTCTTTCCCAATTTGTATCGAATACCAATATTATTCCCAATCGAATTGGCAATTTGAAACCAAAGGAAAATTCTTGCCGACATGACTTTTCCCAACTGGTCAGTTGCACCAGTTGAGCCGATCGGTTCAACCCTTAAACCGGTCATTTCAACCTGGGCATGAGCCGGCCGGCCTGGACACTCCAGCCGACCAGTTCAGCAACCTCAGTCGACCAGTTCATCACATGAACCGATCAGTTGGGAGCACAGGTTGGGCAAAATCAGTCAATTGCGATTTCAATCAATCTGATACTCCAATCAATGCGTCCAACACCTTGAACCATACGATATTGAGCCATCGACTGATTGAGTGTTTAATTGAACTACTAAACTCCTTTAGTAATCAATCTAAACATTGCTTTGTGGACAAAACTCCTCTTCCAGGTTAAATCCTATGTGTGTGACCCTGCAGGTCCATTTCACGTTGGCAGTGAAAGTCCATAACACTTATGACTTCACAAGCAAAGAGCGGTGCCTAGTCACACATCAGTGCTACCCAAGTGAAAGTAGAAAGTTGGAGAACAACTTTCATCCTACAATCCGTGAATGGTGTTACAGCGAATGTATAATTCCTTTGTCACTGATATCCCGAATGAACTCGAGGCATGGAACAGTCATCCTGTCAACATTCATTCACTTCCTTGATCTCAGAGTAGACTGGAAGAGATATGTATGACATCAGTATCATATACTGATTCACACATGCATGCACGCCTTTCTCAATCCTACTCATCAAGTGGCCATGGATATCAAACTCCCTCAGGAGGGACAAATCCCATATCTATCACTCACCCCTCAAAAGCCCCATGTGTCAAAGCCACCCAATCATCACCTTTATAACAACCCATGTTTCAGGACTGCGTTTGATGATGTCAAAGTGTGCCCAACGACATGTGTTGAGTGTAGTGATTTCAGGTCTAAGAATCACACTCACCACCATCACTGTGAGTACTGACTGTGACTACCATCTCATGGTTCCATGTATCAAGCTCACGGTGGGTCTGTCCGGTACACTTGTTCTCTAACAAGTACCTATGTGTTTGGTTTGATATCTCTATATCATGACTAATGAGATTCTGTCATCAACCAACACCACAATCTAGTCTTGTGTGTCATTGTTGTCTATCTACCTTCCACAATGACATCTGACTAGGGACATAACAAGAATGTACAAACTCTTAGCATCTGTATGATCTCATCGTTCAGGTCCTTAACCTGAAAGCATACGTCATTGAGTTCTGTCATTCTCTAGACATTCAATTTGTTCTATCACTATCTCATATGACTGAAACAGAAAGAATTGGAAGCTAGCCTTTGATGTTTATCAAATCAATCTTATTGTATCCCATCAATCATCCCATGATTGGCTCTCAGGGTATACATACCAACAGGGTTACCCCACCAATCTCTAAACGGATGGGGAGCTTTGGCTGACGCGTTCGTTAACAAGTTCTACCCCACTGAAAGAACTGTCAGAAACATGCAAAAAATAACCTCTTTTAAGCAAAAGCTGAATGAAAGCCTCCATGACGCCTGGGAGTGATTCTAGGAATACCAGAGGGATTGCCCCCATCATTATTATAAGAAGGGCTTCCTCGTCATCACCTTCTACAATGGCCTGACTCCCGATGAAAGGGTGTCACTAAATGCGGCGGTAGGCAGTGATTTCCTTGGGAAGAAGCCAAGCAAGTCCGAAAAGATCATCAAAAACATGGCCAAGTTGCTAGCTGGCACTGATTATGATAGATCCGACAGAGGACAAGTCAAAAAGGTCGGTGAAGGGCCCTCTCTTGAGTCCAAAGCACTGGAGTCCATTACCTCACAGATAAAAAGAATCGTCACTAATGTTAAGCGACTGCGGGAAGCTGGCGGGAAAGGCAAGAAGCCAGTTGAGAAGGTGATGAAATGCGTAACCTGCGCTGAAGGAGGACACGGGGTAGACAATTGCATCTACACCCGACCGGACGCGGACAGTGATTCTGACTCGGAAGATGGAAGGATTGAAAATATCTCTTTCGTGAACTACAAAAGGCAGACCACCCCGACTTTAATTACGGTAACAAGGATGCAGCCGAAAATTCGCATCAGCTGCACACCTCAGCCAAGATAGCGCAAACTTTTGAGAAGAGAGGAGGATCCGGTCAATATACCAAGAACAGCCAGTTCCAACCAGTAAAAGGCAATTTCCAAGCACCGGGAAAGTACCAAGGCCCAAACCGAGAACAGGACAAAGGAGCAAGCCAATCTGATGTGATTGGCCAGTTGTTTGATTTTGTTAACAAATAGGATACCATCAATAACCAACTAGCACAAAGTGCGTTGTCCAATTCTGGTGTTTTGAACTTGTTGCAGGTACAATTGGTAGACATGTAGACACATCAACGCCAAATCGACCAGTAGCTAGCTCAGCTCGCTGAGATCGTAAAGAACCCGTCGGGGAAGATCCCGTCCAACACTGAACCAGCCAAGAGATCTGGACAGTAACTGCGGAGGAAAAGGATGAAGAAGAATCCAAAGACGTCCTGCTGAGGACGGGAAACTCAGCGCTTCTCGGGAGGCATCCCAAGATGTATTTTAAATTTCTAGTATAGGGTGCATTTACTTTCATGCAAGTTGAACATTTCACGTATTATGGACAATTCGGACTGTAATAAGGCTCGAGTCAGTGCATGCGCCACATGCGCTGACTCTTATGTTTTAGGGGTCACCGCTTTAGCTTTATTAACCGTGATGGATAATACCATCTGAGGTTGGGAGCTTAGTCTTAGGCCAATGATGTTTTACTCATCAGTCACAGTTTAAACCGCTTTGTTTTCATGACGTATCGGGAAGCAACCCAACCGGTGTTATGAATGCGTCCATATCGGGCAGTGGAATTTTGGGGATCGCAAGGGTCGTACCGACGGATGGACTTTCCTGACTTATGAGTTGCCCTAACGGCCGACACGCGCCCCGGATTTACTTGTTTCACCCCATTTGAGTTTTCTATATAAAGGGGCGAGTTTTTACCGTGTCAGACTCCTTGCCTTACTGTTTTCACGCTCCCATATCGTGCTTAGACCTTGTGCTTTTGCTCCCATATCGCGCAAGACTGCCCTGCTCTCGTATCGTGCGGAAGTTCAGATCGCAGCAAGGTATAGCCCGACAGACCCTATCGCCCGGCAGGGACCACTTGCTCGCTAACGGACCCTTACCTGGATGGACTGATGGGAAACAAGAAAAACCCCAAAAAGCCTTAGCCTACCCTATACACAACTTTCTGCCCCAAAAATAAAGTTGTTTGGTGTGTAAGCTAACTTTGGAATCATACAACAAAGTCTCACCGAAGCTGTAGAGAAGAATCTTACTTAAACAATAAGGCAGGAAAAACAAAGTCTTTTGTTCGTAGTGAGACAGCATTATCTTTAAGGCATTGCGATTCTTGTTTCACCTTTTGAATAGAAAGGTACTCCGAGCAGAAGCAACATCACTAAATAAAGTTTACATATTGATTGAGGACAATCAAAACGCTAAGTTTGGGGGAGTTTATAACACCAATTTTTGTGATGTTTTTGCCCTTTATTCTGTTATCAAAACTGCCCTTTTCTGCTATTTTCCTCTCTTTTATATGTACTTTTGCAATAATTGGCCAAGCAACGCTCTTAATCCAATATTTCCATCTTTTGCAGAGTTTTTCCTCATTTTGGTACGATAAAGCCATCCCGGCCCACAAATAAGTTCAAGTCTGCATCGGCCTTCCTGACGCCCGATACGACCTCTTCCCGACAGGGTAGAGCGACACAACAATGCACGACAAGGGGATGCCGCGCAAGAAGAAATTGACAGACGACACGTCTTCTACCGGACAGGGAGCCAAATTCGCTGCGACAACCCAAGCTTGTTGCGTGACACAGCCACCAACCGGAAGGCACCGCCCGTCACGTGACCGACAGCCAACACCCCTGTGCCGAGCGATACCAGTATCGACCGCCCACCAACCCGCGAATAAGGAGGACACATGGCGCTTCGAGCACCATAACTTTCCCCAACCGGTGCCTATAAATAGCAGCTACAGGATGCCGAAAAGACAGTTCGGACAGTTGGGAACTTTGAGCGATCTTCGGAGGAAAACTACGAGAGCAAGAGTATCGCGCCCCAGTGCTCGTGCCATGCAACTCTAGGTGAGCTCTTCCTCATCCCGAGAGGGAGGGGATGGTTCACTTAGGACTGTCCCGGGTGACATTGCGGGCCGACATCGACCAACGTAGATGAGCGACACAAGTGCCTGACAGTAGAACACGTCACTCAATGTCCGACACGGAAGTTCAGATCGCAGCAAGGTATAGCCCGACAGACCCTATCGCCCGGCAGACCGTGCCGCCCAACACGTTCCTTTCTTTAAGCAAGTAGCTTATCGGTCTTACAGTTCCTGCGCTGAGTAACCTTGTATCGCCCGATATGGATGTCGCGCAACGCACTTTTTATTCACGATTGCCTGATACACCATGTCGGGCGATAGCCGTGTCGCCCATCTTTGCACCACCTCGTCTGTTTTTGTTGTCGGGCGACAAGCTGCTTTCCTTTCAAGAAGACCTGATCGGGCATTTTAACCGACACGCCCGTATCAAGCGACAAACCTAACGCACGTTTATCACCTTATCGCCCTATTCATATCGCGTGTTTGATCTTCTAACGTAATGGGTGATACCCATCTCTAGTATCGGACACAAGGCTTCACCTCTGAAACTCGTGTGTTGCCCGATACGGGGTGCGGGACAGTATTTGTACAGAAAATTACCTGGTCACACATTTATTCTTTACATTTTCAAAGCATCAACACATTTAATCGAGGTATTTTCTTATTGTCTTACAGAAATGGCCTGCATCAAGACAACTGTTGTCCCTGTTGACGCACAAGGTAGGAGAGTCTACCCAGAGAATGCTGTTGAAGGGTAGACTGCCAGGCCTAAGCGCCCGAACCCATGACCAGCCGGGGCGTCGACAGCAGAGAAGAGGGCTAGGGTTGGAGAAGTGGCGGATCCAACTCCAACACCAACACCTCTAGCAGCAGTCGAACCCCTGGAATTCTTGTCGGGAAGTTTTGAGCCAAGGGACGACAAGCACGCTCGCCGATATGCTGAACTAGTAACCAAGGTCTACCGACCGAGCAGGTTCTGCCATCAGGCCTCGTTTGCTGAACTAGGGATTGTGGAGAGGCTGAAGGGCGTCCTCGCTGCGGCAAGGCTGAAGAAGATCTGCTTCAGCCGGTCTTCTTCTTACACCAAACTGACAATGGAGTTTATGTCTTCTCTCCACCATGTGAAGAATTCTACAGTGGAGAGAGAAGAATTTGGCAGGCCAGACAGACTCCAGGCTTGAATTTACAACTCAGATCACCCCATCTCTGAGAAGCTGTTGAATAAGATCTTCTCTTCCAAAGAGGAGGAGAGGAATCTCATGGACAGCGGTGAGAGAATCACCAAGGGAGACGGGTTCAATCTCGTGGAACTCTGGAGCAAGCTAACCAGCGAATCTTCGTTCAAGTCGGGAAGAAAGGTGGTGGCAGTGCACTCCATCTTTTAGAGGATAGTGCACAAATTGGTGGCATGCTTGCTGTTCAGCAAGAATGAGTCCAGTAACATCTATACAGAAGAACTCCACGTCATGTAGCACATAATGGAGGGCCGAGTGATCAACCTCGTGCGGTTCTTGCTGAACAAACTGCACCCGATGAAAGAAGCCACAAAAGAGTACTGCATGGTCGGAATAGTCAACTTAATCGTAGTGGGGCTCGGGTACCCAAAAGAGCCACGCAGCCTTTTGAGGACGAAAGGCGATGAGGTGATCGACACCAAGTACCTGATGAAGACCAGCATCATTAGGAAGGAGGGGAGGAACTTCTTCTACAAGTTTTCAAGGACGAACATACTCCTCCCACTCCCTCGCTGTGCCGCCTACGACGCAGAGAAACTGGTCTTCACCGCCACCGAAATTGAAGCTGTAGCAAACAACACAGCTTACGCCACCGCCACCAGGGCCCCGGAGAGGACAGTTCTAGAGCTACCGACGACAACTGATGATAGAGTTGTTGTCGCTCCGACTATATCATCCACTGCCACAACAAGGACGGTGATAGCTGAGAAAGAACCGGTGATCGTTGAGGTCACCGAGACAGAGACTACGGGAGCTGCCACGGGAGAGAAGGCCGCAGCCCCCGTCTTTGCTTCAAAGCCTACAGAGGCGGAAGAGGAACTTCAGTAGGGCGACAACAATGGGGTGTTCGACGAGATCCTGAGGGAGCTCGGAAGAACACCGACACCGCCGCTGAAGTCCCCACCTACAGCAGTTGAGGAGATCGCCAACAGTGCAAAGGTGGAGTAGAGTCTGCCCTCACCACGGCCATCTCCACCCAGATGAGAAGGCAAGGCAGTGGCACCTGAAAAAGCGGTGACACCTAGCCTGGCAAAAACTGGATCGCGAACGATTCTGATAGATTCTACCTCACCGGGTAGACCATCGTGCGAGCAACATGTTGCGAGGATGGAAGGGAGAACCACCGGAGCTCCCCCATCGCTCGGAAAGATGCTCGGGTACGAGCTCGATCATTTGCGGGAGGTAACGAATACCAACTCAGCTACTTGTACTTCCCTAACCCGCAAACTTGCATCTTTCCATGACAGGCTGGATAGCCAAGAAAGAGAGCTGTTGACTCTAGTAAGTCTTCCCAGCGGACTAGAGGCCTCAAATGTGACGATGCAGAAAGTTCTCCAATGACTCGACAAGATCGAGGAGAGGATGGACAGAAGTGACGACCATCCGTGCCGAAGGCAGCCGAGAAGGTCACCGTCACCCCCCAGCCGTGGCTGTCCTCCTTCGTCAGATTCCCCTTTAGGATCACCATCTTCC
Source organism: Alisma plantago-aquatica (assembly GCA_963693085.1). NCBI lineage: Eukaryota > Viridiplantae > Streptophyta > Magnoliopsida > Alismatales > Alismataceae > Alisma > Alisma plantago-aquatica. Next base: position 34,561,289 of record OY856409.1, on the reverse strand, counting down.
TCCTCCCCCAGTGGGCGATCCCCAATGCCCGAGGAAGGGACGCAATAAGGGTCAGCCGAAGGAGCTCCAGCAGGACAGGAGAGCTCCCTAGGCTTGGGAGAAGCAAACATCTCCGTCCCTCTAGATGAAGCCAAAGATGATAGCGTAGATATCAGCATCGGGGGAGACTCTTCTGATGAGTCTGAGGGAGAGAAGGGGGATGTCTACACAGTCAATAAGAGACATCGACCTCGAGGAAGGCGCTCGATGGTGGACAGATTCCATGAGCCATCCGAGATACCCTCCTTCGAGATGGCCGACTTCGATAGAAGAGCCATCGAGTACCTGACGATCAGAGACCAGAAGCTACTGAATAAGGTCTTGAGATCGCAGGCAGATGAAGATGACGTTGTCTGGACTAACGGCTACCTCTCTGTGCGATAGGGAGTTCTTCGAAGCATGTTTCTCATGCCGGCTGTGGTCGGTAAAAGACTATTCAGAGTCATGGAGAATGCGATAATAGTAAATATCGACAGCAGGACAGGTCGGAGGGCACTATACACAGCCACCCTGACCTTGGCAAGAAGGCTAATGAGGGAGATTCAGACTCCCGTGCGGTGGCCGATATGCTGCAGCACATTGAAGAGCATAGGCCGAACCTGGTGTTGGCCCCGTACAAGCATCGGAACGTGTGGTTTCTCTACATAGTAGACCTCAGAAACTGTGACGTCCAACTACTGTGTTGCAGCAATTACAAAGTGCCACGCTGCAGGGGTGTTTTCTACCGGCCACATGACAAGAAGCTGAGACTCATGTCACTGCGTCTTCTACGAGCTATAAAGCAAGGAAGCCAATGTTACCAAGGTCCTTGGAACTTCTTTACTCTACGAGACCTCCCCGTCCAGGCAGACGATGGGAGTGGAAACAGGGCTTTCGCCATCCTGAGTGCCATTGAGGTGCTCAATACATTTTGAAACTTGGGAGCCCTCAAAGGCCAGTGCTTCTATCAACAAAGGGGCATTTACGCCATGTTGCTGATCAAGGACAAGCGCTATTTCCAAGATGTAGGGGTACCGGAGCAGCTGCTGGACAGTGACCTGGAAGAAGACTCTTCTCAATCCAGGATCTCCTCAGAAAAATAAGAGGAGATAGCAACCGATACATATGGGGCAGGCAAGCGGTTGGCAGTCCTGAAGAAAGTGCACGGGGTGGAGGGCACTGCTTTGCCTGAAGCTTCAGAAGGGATGATCATGAATTTCGACCGCTTTTCGTGTGCAACTCTCACACAGGAGCAGGTCAAAGTAATCCAGCTGAAGTTAGCTGATTCTACCCCATCGGTTGTCGCCTTTCAGGCAGGCAATGTCGTAGTCCCAGTCGATGATCTAAGGGACATGGTGAAGGAAGGAGGGTGCTTGGCTGTAACAGTTGTAGCCACTTACATCCAGTATATACAGCCAAAGCTAGAACATGCGCACATGGCCAATCCTATGCTGTTCAACGACATTTGCCTCGCCGATGAAACAGGAGTGAAGCAAGCATTTCTGTAGAAATTGGCGAGAGAAGTTCCCCGCAAGATCTTCCTCCCTGTCCTACATTACAACCACTGGACGCTCCTAACAGTGTACATCCGGCAACGAGCAGGACTTTTCTACAATAGCTCGGACAGCAACAAGAACCATCCAGTGTCGTGTACATCAGAACCTTTGACATCCGTCGAACGCTTGGTCCGAAAATACTACGACGAGGTGGCAAAGATGATCCAACCGTTCCTGGATACGCAAGCAAGCAAGTGGCACGAACTCCAGTTCTGCCACCGCTGTCCGCAACAACTTCCCTTATCCAACGACTGCGACATCTACGTCCTGGAATGGATAGCGAATAAAGAAACGCCTGACCAACTCCACCACATCGTCTATCACAACAGAAGGGGAGAATATGTGTGAGAGCTTTTGTCTGACGCAGGCGCAACCTCACTGGAATAAACATTACCTCACCTTATCTGCTTCACAACTCTGGGACAGAGTGTGGAGTAAGTTTCGGGGGGTACCATGTACCAGTGAGGGAGGTACAAAATTTTGAAAATTCTAACTCAATTTCTTTATGATTTTGTCTTAAATTCGTTATTCTTTTTTTGTTTGTGTACATATATACATTCATACCAAAGTTTCAAAATTTCTTTTTGTTTATATATCATCTCCATACATATGTACAAAGTTGCTATAATAGTGAAAACTTGTTGCGACTTCTTGCAAAGTTTGTTTTCTATGTGCTTAATGAGATACAAGTTCTATTATATCTTTTTGATAATGCTACCTCAAACGAACAAAGGATTATGTTTTTCCATGCCAAAATTTTCAAAAAATATAATAATCTCGCAAACAGCTAAGAGACGAGTATGGAGAAGGAAAAAGCTGCCCAAACAGCAGAAATCTCTTTGTTGTCTCTCACCCAATGAAAATCCCAAAAAGAGAAAGAAGCCTTATGAGTGTGAATAAAAGCATGAGAGTTGTGTCAATAAAAATATATATATATATATATATATACACACTTGTTTTCCAAAAGTACCCATCTTTAGGCATGGTAGATCTGGGGCAGTGGTACGTAGGATGTGAAATCACTGCTCTAAAGCCAACTGGCTTGGACTGCAGGGACCACTTGCTCGCTAACGGACCCTTACCTGGATGGACTGATGGGAAATAAGAAAAACCCCAAAAAGCCTTAGCCTACCCTATACACAACTTTCTGCCCCAAAAATAAAGTTGTTTGGTGTGTAAGCTAACTTTGGAATCATACAACAAAGTCTTACCGAAGCTGTAGAGAAGAATCTTACTTAAACAATAAGGCAGGAAAAACAAAGTCTTTTGTTCGTAGTGAGACAGCATTATCTTTAAGGCATTGCGATTCTTGTTTCACCTTTTGAATAGAAAGGTACTCCGAGCAGAAGCAACATCACTAAATAAAGTTTACATATTGATTGAGGACAATCAAAACGCTAAGTTTGGGGGAGTTTATAACACCAATTTTTGTGATGTTTTTGCCCTTTATTCTGTTATCAAAACTGCCCTTTTCTGCTATTTTCCTCTCTTTTATATGTACTTTTGCAATAATTGGCCAAGCAACGCTCTTAATCCAATATTTCCATCTTTTGCAGAGTTTTTCCTCATTTTGGTACGATAAAGCCATCCCGGCCCAAAAATAAGTTCAAGTCTGCATCGGCCTTCCTGACGCCCGATACGACCTCTTCCCGACAGGGTAGAGCGACACAACAATGCACGACAAGGGGATGCCGCGCAAGAAGAAACTGACAGACGACACGTCTTCTACCGGACAGGGAGCCAAATTCGCTGCGACAACCCAAGCTTGTTGCGTGACACAACCACCAACCGGCAGGCACCGCCCGTCACGTGACCGACAGCCAACACCCCTGTGCCGAGCGATACCAGTATCGACCGCCCACCAACCCGCGAATAAGGAGGACACATGGCGCTTCGAGCACCATAACTTTCCCCAACCGGTGCCTATAAATAGCAGCTACAGGATGCCGAAAAGACAGTTCGGACAGTTGGGAACTTTGAGCGATCTTCGGAGGAAAACTACGAGAGCAAGAGTATCGCGCCCCAGTGCTTGTGCCATGCAACTCTAGGTGAGCTCTTCCTCATCCCGAGAGGGAGGGGATGGTTCACTTAGGACTGTCCCGGGTGACATTGCGGGCCGACATCGACCAACGTAGATGAGCGACACAAGTGCCTGACAGTAGAACACGTCACTCAATGTCCGACACGACATCAAAACCAATATGCTTCGCCCGTCATGCATGCAGCCCGAGAGGGTGCGCCGCCCGACATGAGTGTATCGGCCAGGGTCCTTGAGTGATACAGTCGGCCGTCATAGTATGCCGCCCGAGAAGGTGTGCCTCCCGACACTGCTGTATCGGGCTAGGCCCCTGACCGGTATCGGGCTGGAGAGCCGCAGTAGCCTATCGTCCTTCTACATCAAGAAGGCGACACCTATCTTTAATTCTGTTATTTAATTCCTTACTTATGCAATGTATTAAGACCTTTAATGTTTATGGGAATGGAAAGGCTTAATTACTTGCTGCTCTATGCTTGGTGCAAAATGTTGGATGACTGCTATGTTTGATATCTGAACTCTAGCTTGCATGTTTGGATCGTGTTTCGCTTAGCTACCGAATCGTGTTTTCCCGTCACAACAACTTCGAGAGTTGTGTTGTGGCTCTAGTGTTTGGTCCGATTCTGGAGTACGAGAGTGCCTGGAATGGAGTTGTTTCAATAACATTCCACTCTAACTTAAGTCCAGCAACCTCAAGAGGGGTGTTGATGCTTGGTTAGAGGTACCTGCTATGAGAGGAGGGGTGCAGGATGTTACTGCTACCGCTTATTTTACTGAAGTCTTATCGTTCGTACCTTGCTCTAGCTCTAGTTTTATCTTTCTGTTTCTGTTGCATGAAAACCCCAAAAAAACTGCTAAATGACTAAAACCTTAAATCCTTCTTGTAACTCCAGTTGGAGATAGTTTTCTTTGTTTATTTTGTGACATCTTGCAGTTTCCCCTTGAGGAATTTACAATCTCTTTACACCTGCCGGAGAGTAGCGTGTCGATTCTGGGTTCTCAACACTACCACCCTTGTCCCTGTGTTCGACCCCGTATATCTACTTTGACCCCATAAGCATAGTTGCGGGGGCCTAGAAGGATTCAGGTTATAAATGTAAAAGTCTGACTACCTTCAAATCCGCCTCCATTTTTGGACGCGTGATTTAGGCCAGTCAGGTGACCAATACCTCTTGTTAAGAAAATTAAATTTATCTTTGTATGAGTTATAATAGAATTGAAAAAACCAACAACTTCACAAACATGTGCCACTTCTTAGAATAACCACAACTACATCGACTTCCACCATTTGGTTATATTGGGATAAAAAGTATTTCAATACATGCCATCCACATAAAACTCATTATTGTTGACTCAAAGTGTGAATGTCAAATTGTTAACTCTATTTGATTGTAAAAGGAGTACTAGTAAGGTTACTGGGATATAATTTTCCCTGAATTGCTTGTTTCATCACATATTTACTCCTCTTCAGAAACATAAAAAAAATAATGAAAGTATGTGGAAACAATATAATCATGTACTAATAAATTTCTAGAAATAGTTTATAGATCAGATGCTCTTCTTCATAATTTCTAGTCAATGACTTATATATGTACCATATCTCAAATGTGAGAGACTAAGAGATGGGGTTTCACACTATCAAATACATCTTACAAGATGGATTGACGGTCTTCATATTAGACAAAAGGCAATCAAAGAGAAGTTTATGTGGTTGTAGAGCCCAGAATCCATAAAAGTTCCTTTAACTCTTCAGATTTGAACTTGTTGTAGTAGTTATCATGAAGATGTTGAACATAGTATGAATGATGACTACAATAAAATTTGATTCTTATAGCTACAAGAATTCCACTCATTCAATTAGAAATGATACATAGGTTCAATCAACTTTCAACAGATGGAATCAACTATTGTAGATAACCAAAGACTGACTTGAATTATTCAATGTTTTCTAACTCATAATGGCAAAATAGAGTGCAGATACCCTATTATCAACATCTATATTGAATGAAATAAGAAGAGTGTCCTTGTATTTTGCATTAAGGAATGTGCCAATCAATAATAACAACATGCATGTATTGTACCCATCCTCTAATAGCAAGACTGAATGCCCTAAATAACCACTTGAATCTATGAGTACATGTGTTTATGTGGTATAATAATCCACAAAATGGGTTATGACATATCCATATTATATTGTGATAGGCATTTCATGAACATATATAGATTGTAATATGAATCTTCCCAATCACCAAGTATTTCACACAAGGACTTTCTCCATGCTAGATATGCCTTCCTACATGACATGTTCAAGTTTAGTTCATTGTTCACCTTGTCATGAAAATCCCATATGGACATATTTTTGGGGAATAGGGATGGCAAAGGTGGTAGTGAAAAAAGATATTTATCCCTATTCATTTACTAGAAGATTGCGTCAATAATGAAGTATCTAGGAAGAGGGTAGCAAGAGGTATACATGGTCCTAGAGTAAGTTCAGAGACTACTCTTTCTTGGTGATGTGCACTATTCGCAAGACACATACATACAACTGGTGATGATGACCTCTTGGTGTATGACCATAGAAGGCGGTGGTTGTTATCCTCCTAGCATGGTGGCAAAAGTTTCCACACCTCTACATAGTCCACATGGACAACTGGGAACTCCATGTTATGCTATAAAATCCAACATGAAGGAGTTGTCCCTTCGATGTCAATGCGCTAGCATCGACTACTCGCCCTTGTTGTCTCTTCCTTTTACATGTAAGACTTTCTTGAGCTCTCACATTACCATAATTGTTAAAGAACAATAGTTGTCAAAGCTTATTGTTGTATCTCCTGAAAGCCTTGAATACCCCTCTATTTATAGGAGGGCCAAGGTTAGGGTTTCCAAATCAACTAGGAGTCAAAGAGATGGAATTTCATGAGTTTTCTGAAGTTTTAAATCATGAAATTACCATTTCACTTTTGAACCAGTCAGTTCATTTCTAAACTGGTTGATTCAAATTATGAACTTGTTGGTTGACATGCCAATTGGTTGATTCAACATTTGAATCAGTCAATTCACTATATTTCCTATTCATAAACATATTGGCTTTAAATGTGGTGATTAATGCACAATATGATGTTAGCATCAAATCCTTGATCTAGTCTTACTGATCGCTCACTGGTCAATTTAAAATCTAAACTAGTCAACTCACATTTTGAACTGGTTAGTTCACTTCTGAATAGGGTGATTCATATTCTAAACCAGGCAGTTCACTTCTGGAGTGGTTGATTCACATTCCCATTTAGCCAATGTATAACCAATGTTGTTCTAAACACTTAGTATCAAGTTAAACCATATTTATCAGTAAACTATTTTTCTAAGTACATCCTATGCATGTGACCCTAAGGTACCAAATTATGTTGGTAGTGAATGTCCATAACCAATTTATGACATCACAAGGAATGAGTGATATCTAGCAACACATCATTGCTACACAAGTAATTAGAAAGTTGGAGAACAACTTCAACCTACAACCCATGATCATTCTTATAGTGATTGTATAGTTCATTTGTCTTTGATATCTAGATTGAACTTAAGGCATGTAATCATCATTCTCTCAACGTTCAATCCAAGTTTCTTGAACTAGAGGAGACTATTGAGATACACATGAGCTCAATATCATATGTTGAGTCACATGAGCATGGCCATGAATTTGTCAGTATTTCTTATCAAGTGACCATGATATCATCTTTGGTAGGAGGGACAAATCCCATCTACATCACTCACAATCAATACCCACGTGTCACAATGTACTCAAGCATCAACTTAATGGAAACCCTTATTCAAGGTCACATTGGGGATGGTGTAAAAATACATTGCATGACATGAGATAAGTGTAGTGACTTCAGATCTAAGAACCACAATCACTACTATCACTATGAGAGTTGATTCTGACTACCATTCCATGGTATCCATGCATCACTCTCCAGGTAAGACTGTCTAGTACAATATTGTTTATCTGCATATCTACAATATGCCCTGATTTAGCATCTGATGTTTACCGACCAAAAAAAAGATATTGCATATCATGACTAATGAGATTCTATCATCAACCAACACACATTCTAGTCTTATGTATTATTGTTGTCTATTTTTATATGACAGTAATATCTAACTAGGTACATAACAAGAATGTATATACTCTTATCATACACATGATCTCATTGTTCAGGTCCTCAACTTGAAGACATATGTCATTGAGTATCATCATTCTTTAGACATTTATTATGTTACATCATTATCTTATAACCGAATAAAACACAATAAATAGAATTGCCTTTAATTATTATTATCAAATTAATTACATCATGCCTCATTACAATCATCACATGATTGACTTTGTTGGCATACATACCAACTGACTCCCAATTGCACTTAGAGCCGACCACTCATGAATCTTATTCCAAGTGATCGAACATCTCCATCATGTTTTTGTCATGGAAGTGTTGTTATTGGGCCAACAACATTTCCTTCAGTCAGTATTCTACAAATCATCATGTCTCCTCATTCCAAGATCTCTAATATGAGATGGAAAGTCACAGTATGTGCTTGGAACGTTGATGTGATCTGGGTTCCTTAGCTTGTATAATGGCTCCATTGTTGTCACAATACAACTCTATTGTGTCTTTAATGCTTGGATCCACCCCAAGTTCACTGATGAAGTTCTTGATCCAAACAGCTTCCTTTGTTGCATTGTATGTAGCAATATACTCGGCCTCTGTTATAGAATCAAAAAATTTCTCTTGATTGGAACTCTTCTAGCTCATAGCTCCATTATTTAGGCAAAACACAAATCCTAATTATAATCATCTTTGTTAGTTTGGAAGCTTGCATCGGTGTAACCTCTTACACCCAACTCTTCCTCAATGCCATAAACAAGAAACTGATCCTTAGTCCTTCTCAAATACTTAAGGATGTTCTTTATGACAATCTAGTAACTCTCACTAGGATCAGAATGATATATGTTTGTCATGCTCTAGGCATATGAGACATCAAGATGAGTGCATAACATTGCTTACATGATAGATCTAATTGTAGATGCATATGGAATCTGACTCGTGTGTTACCGTTCTTCACAAGAAATGGGACATTAGGCTTTAGAGAGGCTAATTCCATGAGATATGGGAAAATTCTCTCTCTTTGAATCCTGCATGTTGAACCTCTTTAACACTTTGTCAATGTATGTACTTCAGCTTAGGCCAAGAAGCCTTCTAGGTCTATCTCTAAAGATCTTAATTACTAAGATAAAGGATGCTTCTCCTAAATCCTTCATAGAAAAGGTACTTCCTAGCCAGTTCTTTACCATAAAATAGGAATGTCATTACCCATCAATAGTATGGCATCTACATACAATATGAGGAATACAAATATGCTCCCACTAACCATCCTGAATACACAAGGTTCATCTTTATTTTGACTAAATCCAACTTCTTGGATTGTCTCGTCAAAATAATGATTCCAGCTCTGAGATGGTTGCTTCAATCCATAAATTGACCTTTATAGCTTATAGACTTTATTGGCTTCCTTTGGATTTATAAAACCATCAAATTTTGTCATGTACAAATCCTCAACAAGATCTTGTTAAAAAAGCAGTTTCAACATCCATCTACCAAATCTCATAGTCATAATAAGCTACAATGCCAAACATGATCCTGATAGAGTTAAACATGGCAACTGGTGAAATAGTTTCATGATAGTCAACACCTTGAACTTGTTTGAAACCTTTTGCAACCAATCTTTCCTTATAGGTTTGTACATTACCATCCATGTCGGTCTTCTTCTTGAAGACCCACTTGAATCCTATGGGTTTTACCCCTTTAGGTGGACCTACCAAGATCTGTACCTTGTTGGTGTACATGGATTTCATCTTAGAATGTATGTCCTTAATCCATTTCTCAGACTTTGGTCCCACAAAAACTTCTAGGTAGGTTGTTGGCTCATCATTTATGACCAACTCACCACCTTCTTGAGTCACAATATAACCAAATCATTCAGGCCTAATGCATATCCTACTAGATCTACGTGGTCCTTGTGTTACATGAGGAACTCAAGATTCCACAATATTTTGTGAGTCTCCTTGTTCCTTCTATACCTCTACAAGTTTGATGTTTCTTGTTGATCTCAAACCTCTTCGACTTCTACTTTCCAACTAGTGATTCCTTTGGAAATAAATTCATTTTCTAGGAATGCAGCATCTTTGGCAACAACCACTTTCTTGTCAGATGGGTTATTCAAGTAGTATCCTTTGGTTTCTTTGGGAGATCCAAAAAATAACATTTATCTGATCTAGGGCCAAACTTATTAGGGAACATTTTCCTGACATAAGCTTCACACCCTAAAATCATCATTAAAGAAATTATGGGACGCTTCCCATTCCATATCTCATTAGTATCTTTTGAACTAATTTAGATGATACGCAGTCAAGTGTAAACACTACAGTTTCTAGAGCATTACCCCATAAGGAAGTCAGAAGATCATCAAAACTCATCATTGATCACACAATATCTAGTCATCTGCAATTCTTTCTTTCTGACACACCATTATGCTGTGGTGTTCCAGGTGGAGTCCATTATGATATGATACCATGATTTCTCAAAAAGTCATCAAACTCTAGGCATAAATATTCTCCACCTCAATCAGAACGAAATACCTTAATACTTTTACCAAGGTGGTTATGTACTTCATTCATGAAATCCTTGAACTTTTCAAGGGTTTTTAACTTATGTTTCATCAAGTAAACATAACCATACCTACTGAATTCATTAGTAAATGTAATGAAGTACTGATGACCACCTCTAGTATTTGTTCTAGAAAGCACACATACATCAGTATGTATGAGTCCTAATAGATGACTTACCCTCTCACTATTTCCAGTAAAAGGATTTTTTATCATCTTACCCAACAGATAGGATTCACATGTCTCTATTGATTCAAAATCAAAACAGTCTAGATAACCTCTTTATTGAATCTAGAGATGCATTTCTCATTTATGTGCCCTAGACAACAATGCAAAGGTGTGTTTGGTTTGAGCTATTGAATTTTGTCTTTTTGTATTTACATTATACATGATTGTCTCTAGATCTATCAAGTATAGGTAATAAGACTTCGAGGCACTTCTATAAAAGATCCCATCTTTACTAATAGAACATCAACAATTCTTTATAAGAATTTCAACTACATTATTATCCAAACATGATACATATATGATGTTCCTTTTAATGACAAGTACATAATAATAGTTCTCCAACTCTATTATAAGCCCACTCAGTAGAGATAACTCATAGGTTCTAACTACACTAGCAACAACTCTTGCTCCAGTAGCAACACACAATTCAATCTCACCTTTCTTCAAAGGTCTACATCTTTTTAGATCATTTACATTTGAGAAAATGTGTGATACACATCCAGTATCTAGTACCAAAGATGAAGTAGTGAAGTTAATGTCAATTACGTATATACCATAAGTAGAGATCTCTATCCCTTGCTTCATCATCCTTAGTCCTTTTAAGTGAAAATGACAGATTCTTTTTGCACCTATCCTTCTACTTATCTTGAATGTAGAAGACTTGGACTTCATCCTAGTCTTATAACTCTTCTTGGACTTACCTTTTTTCTTGAACTCTATTCTTCTAATCACCATCATGTGTTTGTACATCATCATTTGTTCTTTGACATGTATCAACATGCCAAGCAACTCAAACAACAATTTAGCCAAGTTACTCAAGTGATAACACTCAATAAATTGGCTATATGATTATGGAAGATGTTGTAGAATCATATTTGTGGACAACTATTAACCTAAAGGAAATCTCAGTTTCTCTAGATATTCCACATGCCCAATCATATCGAGCACATGGGGCTCTACTGGATCTCCCTAGTCAATTTTCACTCAAACAACACCTTGGAGACATTATACCTTTCTTGCTTTTCATGTTGTTTATGCAACTCATAGTTTATATATCCCATCATAAGATTTTTAATGTCTACTACATCATTGACATGCCTCCAGTAAGCATCCATTTAAGCCTTAGGTGCATATGGAGTGGGTACCGCTGGCACCAGTGTTTTAGGGATATAGAGAACATTTCTCAACATCCTAAACTAGTTATGAAAGTTTATTCCGTTTAAATTGTCCTTCTTAAGGACTGATCACAATGATAGTGTATTCCATTTATTTCTATAAAAGTAAAACTTTTAGTTTGTCAAAAATAATCTTGATTTGATTTAATAATATTGATGATATTAATTAGGCCTTTAATTAATTATCGCTCACACTATTTTGTTCAAATTGATAGCCTACACTACCAATTTAGAATATTGCAGAGTGCAATCTTCTAGTGAGCCATGTTTCATATTTCATCAAATCATGAGTCAACTCTGGTTGATAGCTCATAACTTGACTATTTAGGTAGGCAATTTTTACCAATTGCATCTGAATGCAACTCTTGGATAGATGATGTGCACAACTCGTTGTTACTATCCATATCTATTCTCTTAGGCACTTAATCTCATTAAGGTCAACTAGTTAAGCCAAACTATAAAGCCATCACGATAGAATACGTACCTTGCTTTAGAAAATCTAGATATCTACCATCACACTTCCACGAGACAGACGACAGACCATGATTTGGCATAACCTACACTTAGACAATCAAGATTTTCATGTGTGCTTCTTATAGAAAGCATCTAAGGCTTAATATTATTAAGGGATTTTATATAAATACATATACATATCCAATCACAAACACACATGTAGTATGTATCATATACATGATATATCCACAAATGTAAAACATGCAATCAGAAATATACGAGCAATGGTTATGGACATAGTAATTCAATTATTTAGAGCCACAAGAATTGCAACCACCCAAGGTCATACATCTCATATGTCAACCTATATTGGATAATTTGTGTTGGTCGGTTCGGTCATCAGAATCGTTTAGTTGATCGGTTGGCCTTTAAATCAGTCAATTGGCTTCCTTCGATCGGTCAACTACCTCCTTGTTGAAGCGGTTGGTTGGACTCCTTTAGTTGCCCGATTGGGCCTCCAAATGATCAATTTGATCCTCCTTTTTGTGGCTTCCTCAGTCCTCTAGTCGATCCTTTTGACTCCTCAATCAGTCGACCTGACTAGTGCAGAAGGTCTCTCTTTCCCAAAATAGAAAATAATAACTATCCTATTCCAATTACATTGTGAAAGAGAAAACCTCGAGTTACATTTCAGGATAGAATAGGAATAAGAGTATTAATTTATTTTTGAAAAGTAGGAATGAGGATCGACGTGCAAACTGAATAACAATAGGAAAGAAAGCAAACAACCATGCATGCACATCCACTGGGGTTTTGGCCATAACCACACATACATACACCATCAAAGATGCTTTTAGGGAGACATGTATTGATTACACACACACAGACATATATATATATATATATATATATATATATATATATATATATATATATATATATATATATATATATATATGTATGTATATATGTATATATATATGTGTATATATATATATGTATATATATGTGTGTATATACACACACACACACACACACATATATATATATATATATATATATATATATATATATATATATATGTTGATCGTATGTGGTATTCAAATGGATATGCACATTAATCATTTTAATATTCAAATCATATGCAATAAAATAAATCCAATCACATCAATTTAGATCCCTGATACACCATAATTAGCATATATCTGATCCTATTATTAGGGAATATGGACGCCGAGGAAGAAGCAAAAAAAAAATTATCCTATTCTTATTAGCAAATCAAATAAATAACAATATATCTAGGAAGAGGGTAATTAGAGGTATACATGGTCCTGGTAAGTACAACAACTACTCTTGTTAGTGACGTGCACTCAAAACACACACATACAACTGGCGAAGAAGGCCTCCTGGTGCAACACCACAGACGACAGTGGTTGTTCTCTTCCTAGTATCGCGGCAACAACCTTCACACCTCTACATAGTCCACGTGGACCATCAGGAACTCCATGTTGTGCTACCAAAGCTAACATGAAGAAGTTATTTTGTTGATATCAACGTACTAGCATCCAATGTTCTCCCTTTCTATATCTCCCTTTTACAGGTAAGACTAGATTGGGATCTCACGTTATCACAAGTGTGAGAGAAAAATAATAAAATTCCACTTCTTTCTATGAGGATTTTGTTGTTGCCGTATATATTTCTAGATCTTTATTTTCTTCTTGATGAGTTTATGGACTTCTACTATTGATATTAGCATCTAAAAAATCTTTAATCAATTATATGTTTATTTGATAACTTACTAATGGGAGATTCATGTCTATTGCTTACTTTTTCAAGATGGTGGTCTTCTAACTAGCTCCGTCGACTCTACTTTTTACTTTTTGTTCGTGATTTATTTGCATGTTGACATTGTCCATGCTTTGTGCATGTTAACTCTTTACTTGTTTGTGCTTTCTTTGCACATTGACTACTTCTACTGTGAACCAACACTCTCTGAACTTTCCTACTGTGAACCAACACTCTCTTGATGTGGTGAATCAACACTCTCTGGACTTTCCTACTAACAACAAGTACATTTTGGCTTGTCAATAGTTTGTGCATATTGATTTTCTACTTATCCATGCTTATGTGTGAATGTTGACCTTCTACTATTGTGGTCCAACACTCTTTGGTTCATCTGTGCTTTGTTTGCACATTGACTACTACTGTTGATGTGAATCAATATTCTCTGGGATGCGACGTTAGTGACTATGATGAAAACCATGATACTTTTCTTCTTACTTCTACTCCAGATAACACCATCATGATCAAGAAGCTTCAGCTACCTGTTTGCATCTTGCACATGTGACTTGTGACATACTTCATATATGACCTAGTTGCACTCCAGTCTTGAGTTATCTACTTGAGGGGTAATATTTTAGAGATGAGTGTTTTATTGTAATCTTGAGGGTGAGAAATTCTTCTAAGGGCTTAGTTTATTTTTATTTTGTTTCTTTCTTGCTTTCTAGTTTGTCTCTTTATTTGCAAGCTGACTTGAGATTCTCCCATGCTTCATCTTGAGGGGGAACATCACAGAGTCTGATTAATTTAGTTAGTTATGTTATTTGAATCTATTTGTATACGGGCCCAAGTGTGTCTTGATCCATTACAGTCTGTATGCTTCCCCCTTCTCCTATATAAAAGAAGGGGATTCCTCTTATCAATGTATCAACTAGCCATCTTTTATTCTCTAACAGGCCCAATGTGTTTCCTTTGAAGATGCATTGCTCCTTCCTGGGAGGAATGCATCCTCGTTGGAGACATGCTACTCCTTTTTAGGAACACTACATCTACAACGGGGACACATTGCTCCATATGGGGTCATTGCATCTCAATCGGGGACACATTATTCTCAGATAGGACAATTTCTTTGTGGACACGTTGGTCTCACAAGGTGCACTATGTATGTTCTCTTTAGGGACGCAGTGCCCTCACCACAACACAACCCCCCCCCCCCAACAAAAAAAAAACCAAACTTGACATTTGAAAAAATTAGGATTTGATTGAAAACTATGCTTGTGTATGAAATAAACCCAGGGGTCCGTATAATATGATTGATTGAAGATTTATGCTAGATACTACTAGTACGCTGTTGCGCTACTCTCAGCATGATTAAATGGAAAATGTATCTCCAAATGTTAACAGGTTCGATGGCCTTGATTGAAGGTTTGCGCTTGGATAACTTTTCTCTCTTGAACTTGGAATGTAAACATACTTGCTAAGCAATTACGCAAAAACCCTGCAAGTTGTCGAATTCGCTCACCCCAGCTCGGTTCCCGACTACATGCATAAGTTGGCTGCATAGGATTTGCTAGCCCCCTTCCAACAAGGAGTACGCTACACCAGAAAGCAGATAATGCGGCGTGTCCAACTCAGTTAATCCAAACCAAACACTTCCATTTGCAGCGACACGTGTAGAAAGATGCAATTAGGAGTAGCGTACACCCTTCCAATTCGGGTGCAGCAAATCCATTGGCAAATGGAACCTCAAGAATTAATTACCTATTCTAATTTATTTTTTTTGGAAGCAGTGTGTTCGATTGGACCTGGCTTAGTAATAAGCACTATAACCGAAAAATGAAGTCTTATCTTAAATGGCTAGCTGTGTTATTTCAGCGCATGCCCACAGGATTGAAGTTGCCATTCCACCAACCTTCAACAAGCTTGCATGTTTTGCCATTGTTTTCATACTCTAGTCCTTGTAGTCAAACGGTTGTTAGATACGACCAGCTGCACGCGGTGATTGCTTTGGCTGGTTCACATATTTAATCAGCTTGGGAATTTCAGCAATCAGAACATAGACAGTTTCCCTACTTGATTTACTACTGCAAACGCTATTTTATATGGGGTCGTTGCCTTGGCTTGTGCCGTCCACGGTCCGAATAACAACCATGTATCTCAAGTCCTATAATATTACATGGCTATGAGGCAATCAGTCAGTTTTGATTTGCATAATTCATTTCTTTTGACATTCAGTGCTGTGAAATAGTGGACACCCTTTCCCAGCGCTACATCGTCATCATTAGCTGTGGAGGGGACTTATGCTTACTGTTAGCACAATGATTTGCCGTTCGGCGTTAAGTCATCTGCGTATCTTTGCGCATCTCTTCTTCGTTTTCAGAGAGTACGCTTGTCGGAATTAGCAAGCAGCTAAGCTGTCGGAATGATAGGCATCCCGTTAAACATATAGAACGAGCACACGCTGTCGTTATTATACTTGCTTGCTCACCTTTCTCTTCCACGTTCTCGCCCTCTCTTCCACGTTCTAGTGTAACACTTGCTTGCAGACATCAGCTAGCCATGTTCCGTCGTCTTGTTTCGGTCAGCTAAAATAGTATAACTAATCTAGTCCGGAATCTAGGGGTAGTGATGCCACCATGCCTAGCAAGTTCTGGTCTTATGCCGATGCCCATTTTTAATGCCAATCTGCACCCGGAAGAGAATAGAAGATGCGCAAACAGCGATTTGACGGCTCACTAGTCACTAAGATAACATGAGAATATAAGGCTCTCACATAATGACATTTTCTACTATACGTATACTCCCGTCTGTTCCAGTACAGTCCTAGTTTAGTTGGTCGAAAATGTAGACTTCGAGGCGGACAAGGCGGAAAAAGGAGTTGTTGTTTTCATTTGGGCGCAAACCCGCTAGCACAATATCTTAATTTCACATAACTGCCTCCGTTTATTATATGTATAAAACTCTGTTGTTCTCTTAAGATTTAGTACGGAAATGCATTCTTTAGTGGTGCCATCATTGGGATTTATTTGATCAAACAAAAAATTACCATTACAATGTACCATTGATTTCAACTACGAAACAATAAACTACTTATGTCCTTGTTCGTTTGTTTTATATACAATTCATTGCATATAAGAGATAGAATTAGCATACAACTGCATGCTAATCATAGTACAATGATGTGACTAAAACAAAAAGATCATAGATTCGTTGAAGCACCGACATTGTCATACATTCACTGATCAAAGATGTAGCAGACGAGATAAAAAAACATAAAGAAAGAATAAAAGCCCAGATGATAATAAAGAGGGAGGCATCCTGACAATAGGCCTCTACAGAGAGATGATGGTCTTCAGACTTCATTGATCTCATTCAGAATCTGCTATATATTTTCCTTGAAGTTTTTGGGAAAGTTTTCATGTGCCAAAGTTTGATTTCTCTCTCCTATGTGGATTTACTTGTTGATCTTCGTGGTGTTTTTTCTAAGGTTCACTGATCATGAACAGATGAGTGTTGAACATGGTGACACATGGTTTTCCTGTTGTTACCTTTGTTTCGATTGAGATACCTTGAGTTGTTTTGGTTGAGACATGTGTGATGTGGTCGAGACATCTTGTGTTGGTTTTGGGTCGAGACATGAGTGTGCCTTGTCTTGGATCGTAGCACCTAGTCTTGCTTGGGTCACAACACCTTGGTTTTTCTTTGGTCGCGACATTTTTGATGTTTTGGGGTATTAACCATGTGTGTTGGTCCTTGTTTCAATCGTAACATGTTGCTTTGTGCTTGGGTTGCGACCATGTGTTGGTTTTGGTCGAAACCCTAACCCTAATTGGTTGAGGGTTAGACATATATGTGGGTGTGCTTTGTCATAGTTGAAACCCTAACCTAGATGTGATGAAACCCTAATCGGCTATGTGTGTGGGACCCTAACCCTGATGTTGGGTCATATGATGTATCTTTATTATTATACTTGGAATGATTATTATATTACAATGTTTTCTTTCCTTTGTTTATAAATCCCTAACCTTACAGGTGACATGAACTTGAATGATGTAGCTATGTGAATGTTATGGTGAATATAATATTATACATGATGGTGACTATGAACATTGTTGAGGCATAATGTGATGGTGTGTACATGCAGGGATTATGTGATTGGGTCTTATGACCTAGAAGAGGCTATATGCGTGGTTTGAGGTGTTATCCTCTAGTGATGTGATAAGTGATTGGTATCCCATGACAGTGTGAATATGATGATGGCCTTGTGGGACAATAGTATCATGTGGTGATGATGTGACTAGTTTACACCTTAGACATTTTATAACTTCTGGAGTTGCACTATTCCCTTATCTTAGTAGAGTTTATTTTGGATTTGTATGTTGTAACTTGATTTATGTAAAAGATATCTTATTGGCTTGAATAATCAAGTGAAATAATAATCATGTAGTTTCCATGTGCCATAGATCCATCTTCAATGTCAGTACTTACTCGATGTTGAAATGGGTTCTCCCTTAGTGGGCGCTCAGAGTCGTATATTGTTCAGTATACACATTAACAGGATTGGTTACGGGCCAAACCTTGGCAGGATTGTGGCTATAGGTCGTAGCTCAATGATGTGATTTGATATATACTTATGATAATTAATAGGATTGGATGTGGGCCATACCGTCGTAGGAATGCTATTGTGGGTCGTAACTTAGTTTCACTAGCGTTGTGCCTATATACCAAGAAAAGCTAGGTTGTTTTGAAGTTACTCTTAATATGTCTCTATAGTGTTTTCTCTTGTGCTAACCAAGAGGTGTTGGAGAGGTCATGGATTTCGACTCTTCGATTGACCTTGTTTGGCACTGATTTTGACTTAGCAGTGGTCAGTTTGAGAATGAGTGGTATACCTCATCTCCTCAGGGCATAATAAAAGACACAATACATCTGTGTAGGGTATTTGCATAGGGACAAATGTGAACAACATTGGTTGATCCCTTTCCTTATTTTTGCACTGATTTCCTAAATTATAAGGAGGTAATATAAGTCAATTATTATACATGTTCTTCATATTCCTTCATAGAATATTAATTGTTCTGTTGTTCAATGGTAACTACCTAGTTTTGGGGAATCTGCTTTATATATTGGATACATATCGTTTAGTTGAATCTACTCATCCTACTAAGTACTTTTATTTACATGCTTTAGCTAACTGTGATTTAATATCATCGAAGGAGAGTTATATTTCTCATTGGGACGTTGGTCTCACCTCGTGGGTTTCCACATCTTTTAGGTGGTCATGCACGAAGTGGTGGAGATCGTGCAATTGAGGAATAGCAGTAACAAGAGAATTAGTTGATAAGGTTGGGTGAGAAGCTAGTCTTTTGGTGATAGAGTTCTAGATGTTGTCCCTATACACTCAGATATTTGAGGGTGTTCTCGATGTGTTTTTTGGATATGTCATTGATACAAGGTTTTTTTTAGCATGATTGCCTTAGTTGTATAGTTATGGCATGTGTACATGTATATATATGTAGAACATATATGTCATGTAACATGTTGATGATAGGGATGATGATGCACAGTGATGTAATCACCTTGTGATATGATATATAATGCCTATGGCAGGCTTCTGGACTAATATGTGATAAGTTTTTGGCTTATGGTGCTTTTGAGAAATCGGTTTTAATTTCCTGTGGTTTTGGTTAATCCACATGTTTAGTTTTAGTTCCATGTTTTGTATTGAGTAATCTCATTTGTGGCATGTTAGGGCATCAAAATGGTGATGAAAGTTTTGCATGGCCTACAAAGGGGAACACATGTATATGTGGCTTTGGTTGACCTATGTTAGTTTGACTGTCGGCTTGTCACAAAAATTAAGTGCCTCTCTGTCTTATCATTCATCAGCCCATCATGATTGTTGGATGAATCTTGTGTCAACTTAAATATTTAGTTCATAATGAGAAAATCCAACCAGTGTCTTCATCACCTCACTAGTGTTGGACTACTTCTTGGTGCTTGTCATATCAAGAAGCTCTTTCTAAAATTGTTAGTAAGTGTTTGCTACTTGACCCTTTTGTGATGTCCTCCTCTATGCTGAATGTGGAGTGAGTGTTTATTAGTATCAGGAGACCAATAAAGAATCTATCCCTTGTGTAGGAATGAGTTGTAAAGGGAAAACATTATTGTAAATAATTAGCCCTTGCATTAGGTAAGAGGATTCGACATACGACATTCATGTTTTTGGTTTCCCAAACATTCCTTCTAGGGATCAACTAAAAATACTCCTGGCACATAAGAGGGTTGTAAAAATCATGATAGACACAGGTAAAATACTCCTTCCATGGAAAACAAGACAAATATCATGTTAAAATATGGAAGTTCACCCTTTGTGAGAAAAGGGATTTTTCATTTATTAGCGCAAACTATCAGATCTAGTGATATGAGGAGAGAACGATGCCCCTAGATTGAGTCATATGGAAGTATTTATTCATTCTTGACATGAGGTATGTCTAGTAGAACCTTGATAATGCATGAGGATCGTGGATACTGGTTGATGAGGGTAAGTTAGGATGTGGCCCAAGGACAAGGAGACCCTATGGGTGATAGAGACTATGGCTGGGAATCAATGTGTTAGGTTATTCTCTCTTCTAGCAAGGTTTTATGAAAGAAATAGTCACAAGAAATAGGTTATCCAAGCACAAGGTGACCCACTCTAGGCTACAGAGTGTGGTTTGATACAAGCATGAAGGAATAATGATGTCCAATTTTAGGTCATGGTCCAAGACCAAATAGATGTGAGCATGAGAGCATGGGTTAATGGCTTATTTTTTGGCCATGGTTCGGAACCATATGGATTTGAGCATGAAATCTAGGGTGATGTCCAATTTTAGTCATAGTCTGGGACCAAATAAAATTGAAAGTGAAGGTGCACTCCAGTTTTAGGTCATGGTCTAGGACCGCATAGATGTCATCTTAGAAGCAAGGTGATGGCCCAGTTTAAGGTCTTGGTTTGGGACTGTAGTTGGGGTTTGCAAAGATGGGGAGACCATGTGCTACTACATGACATCTAAATCAAAATCGAGAATCCTTAGTAGCAAATGGAGTTGGTATGGTCGGGGCATGAGTTGATATTTCAATCAAGATTTGGAAGTTATATCTAAGAGTTGAGGATTGAGTAGTCTAACGAAATGGATCAAATTAGAATATCTTTGAAATGATTTCCAATGTTGAGAAGACTTTTCCTTTCTATTGTTTGATTCTTGATAATATTTTCCATTTTTTAATAGATGGTTAAAGTTTATTGATGTAAGACCCCTGACCTAAATTTATGATGAACATGATTATTTAACTTAATTGGGTTCTTAATCCCTTAATCAAACCCTAAATTAAGTTTTGAAATTATATGATAAAGCTTGGTTTCATGTTTGGTCTAAATCAGACATTATTTGCTCAAGTTAATCAATTTATGTGTTTATAAGGTGCAATTTACCCAATTCTAGGGTTTTATCTGTAATTTTCATTCATGATTGTATGATTCATAATACTCTTCTTTATTTTTGAGATAAATGCATCTTTGCATATCAAGATGCACCATCAATTGTTGATGCCCACTTGGTAGGTTGGAAATCTATGGTTTCACCCAAGTATATTGAAGATTTTTCTAAGTGTATGAAAGATTTGACGGTATCACCTTGAGTAGAAAAGATCTGAAGGGTACTCCTTGAAGTTGAGGGACCTATGGATTGTCCTTTATGCCCTAGAACCGATGGAAACCCTAGTTGATGTGAATGACTTGATGAGTGGTCAGTTTTGGCAAACTGGCTAAGTATAGTAAAATAATCAATGGGTTTTCTGATGGTACCTATGAAAGATCGTATGGGGACTTTGATAACACATATTGATGATCATTCTAAGGTGAGAAATGATGGAAAACCTTGTAAAGATCCTATGGAAGCTTTGCATGCATGGATTATGACGTTTTTGGCTTTTTGACACATGGCATACATGTTTTGACACCTCTACCCACTTCTCACTTTCATCCAAGGATTTATATACCTCTCTCCTTCCAACCAAACCAACCTTTTACATTCTCTTCTTCATATTTTTATTTGGGAAGCTCGACCCCTTGCTTGGTGGAGATATAGAAGCTCTTGGAGTCCAAATCTTGGGTGGATCTTGCATGCATGTTGCTTTAGGGTTTTGATAAAGCAACTCTAGGGTTTCTAGCCTAGGTTTTGACCTAACCAACTAAGTTCTTGATCTCTATCTTGTTTCTTGATGTTCTATCTCTCCACTCTTCTTCCTTGGATGAAACCCTAATTTCTTTTAAAGAGAAGTTATGCACATGTGGATGAAGATCTCCTTTTGTTCTCTCTTTGCCCTAGTTTCATCTTGATCTTGAGGAAGGAGCTATTTTGGAACATGGACGACCAAGTTAGTGTTCATCTTCTCTCCTTGAGATACCTTGCTATTTGGGACGTTCATAACCTATCTAGAAGCAAGTTATATAACCTTGGTCCTTTTTTCTAGCTTGCTCTTAACTTTCTTCATATATATCAAACCTAAAACATAGTTGATATAGTGGTTGACTATTTTACATACATGCAAAGTGGTTTGTGTGATGTTAACTAGCTTATGTTCATATGTATATATTCTCATCATTCATGATTATGAACTATTTTGGACTTGAAGATGATGAAACGATGGTAGGACATAAAAATAAAAAGAACCAATTTCTATTATGGTAAAGGAACCAATGGTTTGTCTAGTATATACCTTGCTATTTTTCTCTTAAGTGTCAATGATGTTGTTCTCTAATAACCTAAATATGATGGACTTGTTAAAGGGTAGTTATGACGGCCTTAGTGTGAATACCATAGACCTCACTTGAGTAATGAATTGATGGCCTCACTTGAATAAACCTAGGGTTAAGAAATCAATCGAGGGTCTTATATGTACTCTTTCATAAACTAATGGATATACTAGAAACATGAAACAATTTTGGTTAAGCCCTAAAATGATTATGGTTAAGTATCCAAATAATATGATGGTTTTAGTGTTGGTGTCCTTTTCATGAACCGATGGGTATCATATTAGTATATGATCTATTTTGACTAAGTATTTAAAAGATTCGATGGATTTCTTGTGGTTAAGTAACACAAAGATTCAATGGTTCCTTTCTTGGCTAAGTCCTTAAAAGAATTGATGACTCTTGTTGTCCATCAATCAATTGATGGTAATGATAGAGTTAATGACATGATATTTCTATTGAGTCCCTTAATTATCCTAAGGGTTGTACATGGCTATTCAATAAATCATTGGGATGACTATATGTGTTGATTTGGAGGTACAAATTCAACACACATCTAATCATTCTCATATGATGGTTAACTAATGACTTAATTATCCCTACCATTTTATTGATGTTAACATGGTGAATGTTTTGTTCATAATGTTAGAGTAAATATTTTATGTTGCTCTTAAGAATGTCATGACTCCTATTTTTGATGCACTTTGGTACTAAGTCTAGAATGATAAGTTCCTTAAGAACATGATGAATCTTATACCAAGATCAAATGATGATGATGTACTTATAAGAGGATAATTGTTGTTTGGCCTTTATGGATTGTGAGCTTTGTTACGCCATAGTAGAGGTGTAATCCTCATCATGATTTTGGAAATCAATTAATACTTGATGATGTTGTGATAAATAACATATATCTCCTATGTTTAATATCTTATGGAGTGGTAATAGACCCATGCTTTTGTAGTAATTTTTTAGGGTTTGTATGTAACATGATTGATGCAGTCCCTGTGTCATAGAACCATTCCAATGCTAGGACTTGTTGGATGGTAAGAGATGGGTATTCTAGATGGGAATTCTGAAGTCGTATACTGTTGTGTCCTTGGCATCCTGATCCCAAGGTTAGGAGTATGGATGTGGGCATGCCTCTAATTGAGAGAGACTGAGGTCGTATCTCAAATATTTGCATATGTGATGTGATTAAGGTTGGGTGTGGTCGTACCTTGGACTTTATGTGATATGATTGAGGATAGTTGTGGTTGTACCTCAGATGATAGGGTTTTTTATATACCCTGGTTTTTCTAGTGTTGTGGCTTGTACCAAGGGTAGACTAGGTTGTTGCAGATTGATTGATATGTTTTTGGGAGAAGTTTGACTGATATGTCACTATAGATGACTCATACTGACTGAGGGGAAGAGATCTTAGGATTTCAGCTCTTTTGGATCTTGTACAGAACTGATTGTGACTTCACAGTGGTCAGTTGGAAGTCTGAGTGGTACGACTCAAACTCCCCAGGCTTTAATAAAAGATGTAATTTAGTTGTGTAACATATTTGCTAGGGTTAAACATGATTCACATTTATTGATAACCCTTGGCTTGTATCTTATATTGTCTAGTTGTTATATAATATGGTAACAAAAGCCAATTGTTTATAAGATGATAGTTTTAACTATTCCTCTAGATATTTGTTAATCTTTCTTACTGTAATGTTACATGTTCTATTTGCTTAATCTACTTTAACTTGTTTAATAATATAACTTGTTGTAAGCCAAAAATGTTGTTGGGAGTTATATCTCTTACTAGGATATGGGTCTCACCTCGTGGGTCACGACATCTTTTTAGGTGATTGACTTTGACAATATCAAAGGGATGGAGATGAGTAAGAGCAACTCAAAGTTCAGTACGAGCAGAAGGTTAGCTAGTAGTTAGACTATCCTAGACTCATCCTTGTACTCTCAGGTCTAGAAAGGGGATATTTTGTAGATGATGTGTACTTGACTCGAGTTTTTGGTAGTACTCTGAGGATGTATGTGGCATGTATATATGTGTAACATATCTTTTGTATACATGTTGTGGATGAGGCCACTGGACAAATATGTAAATACCTGATATGGAATGTGTTGTTATGCATGTTGTTGGAGTTATATATAATTATCCATGAACATGTTGGTGATGTTTTGTTTGGTTTTAATTTGCCCTCCTTTCTAGATATGTGGTTAATTAGTGATCGATCACGATTTTGTTTTGAATAATCTCGTTTAGCGTATCAGGGTTGTCTCAAAAGGTTGGTATCAAAGCCTTAGGTTCAATGAGTCTACTGGAACGTATGATTTAGGTTTTGTGTCTGTTTTTACATAGTCCAACATGTCTGATCATAATTTATGGTTATGCAAGTATGTCGGGAGAATGTTGAGAGCATGTAGAGAGTGTCTATGTCACACCAGGTGGTGGCAATAGGAGTCTAACACATGATGGTAGAGTTTTTGTGATGGGGACAGAACAACCTGTAGTGCCTAAGTTTGACCTTGCACAAAGTCAAATCCAACTTTGCAGTCCATGTTTGGAGAGCTCATGGTGACAATTACACACTTAATAGATAGGGCACCCATACCTCAACCTTGGGCAGCCATCCCTAATGTGGAATCTCAGGGTCTAAGAAGACGTTTGAGAGGTTGAAGCATATTGGAGCTACCTAGTATGTGTGTACAATAGATCCAATAGTTGTTGACATGTCGTTAACCAAGTTTGAGAAGGAGTTTAAGTTCCTAAACATCACAGATGAGTACAAGGTCAAGGACGTTGTTTATCTGTTGAAGGGAAGTGTTGGCCATTAGTGGGCCATAGAAGAGTAGAAGAGACTAGGAGTTGTTGTGAGTTGGGAAGAGTTCTAGTGGGAATTCATGAGCTACTACTTCCCAAAGACATATTTAGATATGAAGGCACCCGTTTTGAGAGGTTGTGCTAGGGTTCGATGTCCATTAATGAGTATGAGGCAAGATTTATGGAGCTTTTGAGGTTTTGTCCTCATATGACAACAAAGAAGAAGGACATGATTCATAGGTTTGAGAATGGTTTGCGTTTGGAGTTGTCTACGATAGCATCTGCGCTGGATAATAGAGAGAGATTCTCTACCTTTGTGGAGTCAGTAAGGAGGATTGAGAGGTCGACTCTTGAGAATTGTGAATCCAAATCTAAGAAGAGGCCATCTCATTTTCAAGGACAGACGTCTAGTGTCTTGAAGAAGTCGAGGTTCTCATGGCCACAGTCACAACAAAGGTAAACTTTTTTTGAGGCAAGATCATGAGTACTGTTTCAATGGTCCCCAAGTAAGGGTAGAGGTCATAGAGTTCCTCCACCAAGAGCACATAGTGTAGCATCAGTATCAGTGATAGGCCATCTAGTCCATAGTACAATACCAAAACCTATTTTAGGTGTAGGAAAGTCAAGCATATGAAGTGGTTTTTCCCCATGAAGGATAAGGAAGTGGCACAACACCCGACGAAGAGTAAGTGAGGTTCACAACAACAATAGTATATTAGTGGTAGTGGTAGGGGACATAGACATGCATCACAGGTGGGGTCATCTTGACCAACTGGCAGAGGACGAGGACGACAATAGGAAACATCTAGATTCTATTATATGAGTCACCTGGAGGGAGTGATCAACCCACAGGTCGTGACAAGTCATATGATTTTTTTTTAATTCTGAGTTATTTGCTTCTTCTTTAGTATTTGTTTTGGTTGACCCAGGTGTGCCACACTCTTCTGTCACCAGAGAGGTGATAAACATTTTTATCTTCCTATTTTCAGTAGATCTGATAGCTTTTTCATCAAACCCCTTTAGTTAGTTGCACTGAGTTGTGGGAGGTGTGTCTATCTTGTGTTCTCTCTTTCTCAGAGAGCAACATTTAAGTGGACCTTATGCCACTTGACATACATGGATTCAATGTGATCCTAGGGATGGATACCTTGGGCAAGTACAATGTTGCTTTGGGTTGTAGTTCCAAGGTGGCAACATTCTATGTTGGAGATGCCTCTTGGAATTTCCAAGGAGATAGGAATATTCTTCCTACATGATTGGTTTCATCTGTGATAGCAGAGAAGCTAATAAGATAAGGGTGTGAGGCTTTCTCGTCGCATGTTGTGGATATCAAGGTGAGAGTTCCTAGTATCCAAGAGGTATCATTAGTATGAGAGTTTGAGGATGTCTTTTTAAAAGAGTTTCCTGGTGTTCCACCTTCTAAAGAGATTGAATTTGTGATCAATCTTGTTCCTAGAATGCAACTTATAGCTAGTCACCTTATAGGATGGAAACAACAGATATGTAGGAGTTGAAGAAATAGTTGCAGAGCTGTTGGAGAAGGGTTTCATAAGACTGAGCACTTCCCCTTGGGCTTCACTTGTGCTATTTGTGAAGAAGAAGGATAAATTTATGAGACTCTACATAGATTATCGATAGTTGAATAACGTTACAATGAAGAACACATATCTATTATCGAGGACTGATGATCTACTTGATTAGTTGATAGATTCTATAGTGTTCATGAAGATATATCTGAGGTCAGTATCACCAACTAAGGATCAAGGTGGATGACTTACATAAGACTTCTTTTAGGACTAGGTATGGTCATCATGAGTTCATGGTTATGCCTTTTGGGCTAACCAATGCACCAACAACTTTCATGGATCTAATGATTAGGGTGTTTAGACCGTATCTAGATCAGTTTATAGTAGTGTTCATAGATGATGTCTTGATATACTCCAAGGACAGTCGGCAACATGAGCAACATCTTCACTGGACATTAGTGTTGTTGAGGCAACACTGACTATATGCCAAGTTTAGCAACTGTGAGTTCTGCTTGACCGAGGTCTCTTTCCTTGGTCATGTCATATCTACTAAGGGTTTTTATGTAGACCCAAAGAAGGTGGAGTCTGAAAAACCACTAGAGGGGGGTGAATAGGGTTTTAAACTAATTTAACAATAATTTAACTCAAACAATCACAAATGAGAAATCAAGAAGGAGACAAGGGATTTAGAGTGGTTCCAACCTTAGCAAATACTAAGGTTGTCAGTCCACTACCCGGTTGCTTACCCAACCGGGATTTTCAAAGTTTCAATTTTATTACCTTCACAAGGAATTACACAAAATACAATACTTTCTTACACCCCTTGAACATCCTTCACTTGAAGTAGATGCACCAACCCGAGGTATCCTTCTTGAAGTAACTCCAAGCTCCCCCTTGAAGTAGCCTTCCTCTTTAGAAGTAACCTCCCGTTGCACCAGCCTTCTTGAAGTATCTCAAGGTCCCCTTCTTCACCAAGAAGATCTCCAACCTCTCCAATCCGCAGCCTCCAACCTAGGAGTAGCAAGGAGAGTACAAACAATAATAGTGAACAAGAAAGGAAAAAAGGAAATTACAATTTATCCTTTGAAGCACAAGGCTTGATTTGCCTAGATCAAGTGTGTAGATCTCCTAACCAATGTGTATGGAATTGTGATTGCTGTGGATAGGAGATGCTAGCCTGTAGGACAAAAAATTTGAGCTGAGAGAAGAAGTAGCCAGTTGTCAATATGCTCAATTGCTCACAAACAGGTTGCTCAATGTAAGTGTATGCTCAAA
Organism: Alisma plantago-aquatica; assembly: GCA_963693085.1. Taxonomy (NCBI): domain Eukaryota; kingdom Viridiplantae; phylum Streptophyta; class Magnoliopsida; order Alismatales; family Alismataceae; genus Alisma; species Alisma plantago-aquatica. Next base: position 34,532,917 of record OY856409.1, on the reverse strand, counting down.
GATTGCTCAAGTGTAAAAACAAGTAAGTTTAGGTGTCCTAAGGCATGTCCTATTTATAGGAAAGTCCTACAAGTGCTTAAGGACGTTCTAGACACTTTCTAGGGGTTTCTAAGTGCTTAACTAGCCGTTAGGTATAAGTTAGTTGTTTTAACAACGGCTAGTTAATTAATTCTGCAGTTGCTGTCAGAGTCCATCTCGGTCGAGAAATAGTCGACCGAGATACCTACTCGGTCGAAGTTTTGTCGACGGACAGGCTCTCTGGATCAAGTGTTTTGCAATGCTTATCTCCAACTGCCAACTACCTTGTCAGCTGTGTCTAACAGCTACTTGGGTCTTTCTCAGTCGAGAAGTTTGTCGACCGAGAGTGTCTCGGTCGAGGATTTTGTCGACCGAGATAGACCATGTTTCAATGTTTCAAATAAAGACATTAAGTGTGTGTATGAGTGTGCATATGTGACACTATTGAAGGAGATGACCTATCTAAATGTGGTGTTTAGCTAGGGAAGATCTAACGCTTGATTTACATGAAGTCTAAGTACTTTTACATTATATATTTGTACAAGTTTACAATTGATTACATTTCATGACATAATCATTCAAGCATATAGATTCCCTAGTGCTTTGTCATTCACCTTATTTTTGCAACACTCAAGTAGCACGTTAGATCAACAAGAATGAAATGTTTGTCATTATCAAAACAAAGGGATTTACAGATGTCCTTTTAGCCAACAATCTCCCCCTTTTTGAAGATGACAAACATTTCCTAAATATAAAATAAGAAAATATAAAACATGTGAGTTTCATACCTGAAGATTACCTTTGTAAATTTCTTCTCTTGTTTATAAAATGTGTGCTTATTATTCCCCATGAATTATGGAACATGAAATCCAATTCTTTAGGGAATATAGCAACTTTCAATGTAAAGCCAAGAGTTTGTTTATGAAACTCTTTGATTGAGTTTTGCATTTATATTTATTTCTCCCCCTTTATCATTTCAAAAAGATATCCGTTTAAAAACAAATATTATATGAAAAGTATTGCTCCCCTTAAATAGATATCCCTCTTCAATAGATGGTCAATTTAGCCACAATTTTAAATTTCAGGTATTTGCAAAGATTTCATCCTTTTTTATTTATGACATATTTATTACTCCCCTTACTTTGTATGCTCTGCTAGAATAGTCTTATAAGCCATGTTCAAATGATGCCATAGAGGAATATCCATTATAATCAGTAAAGATAACCAATTCATTAGAATCATGGAATTATTACAATCATGCAAAGATAACCAAGTCATGTAAAGATAACCATTTCATTACAATCATGCAAAGATAACCAAGTCATGTAAAGATAACCATTTCATTACAATCATGCAAAGATAACCATTTCATTACAACTAATACAACGGACACTCCAAATCTCACTGGAAAGACTTAAGTATTACATCAATGTCAGGGTCTTTTCCAAGAAATGGCTCAGCTCCATAATACTTGACTAAAGTTTGCCACTCCAAAGCACCTGTCTTGGTTAAGGCATATGCTTCCAAGAAGGTAGGAACACGATCAAAGTGGAAATGAGCAGCAATGTCTTGTAATTGTATTGAGGAAAACTGAGTATGTGTGAGATCTGTAGATGGTGGAGGTGGAGTTTGGTAGTAGTTGTAAGAGGGATTATATGGGTTGAGCATGCTAGGATTTAAAGAATAAGGATATTCATCTGGTTGATTTGGAGAGAGGGTTTGCATCCTTTGATTTAGGTAGGTCATGGCATGGTGGCTATAATCTAATTGTCTGCTTAGATGATATTGTCACCCAACAACATAGGTTAGGGTGTTTTGGATGGGATCATAGGATGGGTTAGTAGGAGGAGGTGGTGGTGGTATGTCTTGACTAGATGTCTCACCTCCCGTCCTAGCCCTCTTGTGACCAAAATCAATTCCCATCTTCTCTGCTGTGTTTTTGCTTATTTTTTGTGGTCTTCTTTCCCATGTGTATCCCATGTCCTCAATTTGTGTCTTAAGAAAGTGTTGAGTGATTTGGCATACGAAATCAACATATGGGGGATTGCCAGAAAACTTAAGCATATTCTTAATGATGATGCGGATAAAGTTAATGGGAATGTGTTTGATGATGGCATAGATTAGATACATGCGAAAGATAGGGACTTCAGACTTATTTGCTCTAGGATGTATATTTGTGGAAACAATAAGGTTGATAATCCTAGCTGCAGGTTTGAGGTTAATGCCCCCCCTATCTTCGTGACAAGTTGTATTAGATTGAAAAATGGTTCGTTTAATCTCACTAAGATTGACGGTATTGTCATCTTGGGAAAGAGTATTGAGTGGATTTCCAGTGGTAAGGTCAAGAGTGTCTTGGTATTCTTCTGAGTCTATGTTGAGCTGTTGGATAAATTGGATATTATGATAAATCCCTTTGTTTCGATGATGACAAACATTTCATTCTTATTAATCTAACGAGCTACTTAAGTGTGCAGGAACAAGTTGATGACAAAGTTCTAGGGAATCCTTACGCTTGAATGTTTATAAATGTCATGCAATGTAATCATATGTACACTTGTACAAATATATAATGTACAAGTATTTAGACTTCATGTAAATCAAGCGTTAGATCTCCCTAACTAAACACTACACTTAGTTAGGACATCTCCTTATAATAGGATCACATAATGCACACTCATGCACTCACTTAGTATCTTAATTGAAAGATTGAAAACAGAGTCAATCTCGGTCGACCACACTCCTCGACCGAGACACTCTCGGTCGACAAACTTCTCAACCGAGATTGACCAAAAGTAGTCGTTAGACACAGCAGTTGACAGTTGCAAATAAACGTTAATCCAGAGAGCCTGTCGGTCGAAAAATCCTCAACCGACCGGGCATCTCGGTCGACAAGTCCTCGACCGAGATGGTCTCTGACAGCAACTGCAGAATTAATTAACTAGCCGTTGCTAATGCGCCTAACTTATTCCTAACGGCTAGTTAAGCACTAGGAACCCCCTAGAAGTTGTCTAGAACGTCCTTAAGCATACTCAGGCCATTCCTATAAATAGGACAAGCCATAGGACACTAGAACACACTCACATACTCAATTGTGCAATCTTTGAGCATACACTACATTGGCAATCTGTTTGGAGCAATAGTGCAATTCCCACACTTGTTATACATTCATATTGCTACCGTTTCGTGTCCTATAGACTAGGATCTCCTACACATAATAATCACATTGCTATATATCTTGGTTGGGAGATCCAAACGCTTGATATAGGAAAATCAAGCCTTGTGCTTACAACGGTATTGTAATTTCTGTATTTCTTTCTTGTTCCTATTTATTCTTTGTACTCTCCTTGCTACTCCTAGGGTTGGAGGCTGCGGATTGGAGAGGGTGGACTTCTCAGGTGGAGAAGGGGACTTCAAGCTACTTCAAGAAGGCTATCGCACGGGAAGCTACTTCAGAAGGCTGGTGCAACGGGTGTTGGTGCATCTACTTCAAGGGAAGGCTGCTTCGAGTTGGGCGATTACTTCTAGGTGAAGGCTGCTTGAGGGGTTTAGGGAAAAGAAATGTATTTTATGTAAAGTCCTTGCGAGGTAATAAAATAATTTCTTTTCAAATCCCGGTTGGGTAAGCAACCGGGTAGTGGACTGACTACCTTAGTATTTGCTAAGGCTAGGAACCACTCTAAACCCTTGTGTCTCTTTGTCCAATCTTTCTTTGTGGTTGCTTGAGTTTAAATTATTTTAAAATCTCTATAAAACTCTATTCACCCCCCCTCTAGTGGTTTTCAATTGGTATCAGAGCAGGCTTCAAGGAGCCCTAACAAGGTCTTGAAGAGATAAAGGGAGGAGGTGACTACAACCACAAGAAAAGGAGCATGGACCAAAGTTCGACAAGTTGCAATTGGTGCTTAGGAACAAAGCACTCTACGTCTAAATGTCCATGGAGGTCAAAGAAAGGAGATGCACATAAAGAGTGTTTCGTTGCTACAATAAGTGAGGAAGAAGAAGAAGAGGTAAGCTTGCTTGATTTACCCAACGAGGAGTTAGTTGCTATTATTGAAGAAACATATAATAAATATGTTGAATGCAAAAAGAAGTTAAAGAAATCCAGTAAAGAAAATGATGATCTAAATGCTAGACTTCTTGCTCTTACATCCGAAAATGACGATTTATATGCTAAATTGAATACTCTTGGTTTTGAAAAAGACAGCATTATGTCTGATAATCGTACCTTGAAATCATCTCTAAGTAACAGTGAAGTAAAGATCTTTACTCTAGAAACAAACTATGATCTTCTATGTCAAGAAAAAGCTGAATTGCTTACAAAATTAAATGGTTTTCAAAAACAACCTATATTGTGCACCCATGTAGATTATGACAATATAGTGAAAGAAAGAAATATGTTATCATCCAATCTAGACCAAGCAAAATTAGATATCAAGAAAAGAATGGATGAGATCGTTAAGTTGCAACAAGAAGTTAGTAGGTTAAGCAACAATGGAATCCTTGATAGAATATTAGAAAATTCCTATCATCAAATAGGGAGAAGAGGACTAGGTTATAAGCCTAATAAGAAATCCCATCAACAACCTAGAAGAACACAAGCGAGTCAATCTGCTTATATACCTAGAGGCACAAAAATGTATATACCCAAAGATAACCTAGATCAAAACCATAGAAAAAGGCTTGAGGTTGATTCAATTTGTTGTCATTATTGCTCACGCCTTGGACATTATTCTTTTTCATGCCCATACAAGAAAAAGCATGTTGAGATGGTATGGGTTCCAAAAACCCCAAATTAAATAGGTTCGACCAAGTTGAGATATGACCAAAGACCTAAATTTGTATATCCTTATGTCTATCTCAACTTAACATTTAGGGATAACAAAATCAAAAATTAAAAGATTTAATAGCACCTTGATACACATATGTTTATCTCAAACTGATCACGCTTACATTTCTATTTAATCATTCTTTTATTGCACATTTTTTTTCAGAAATACTTGCAATGAATAAAATGTTTCAAATAAATTTTTGTGTGCTTTTATATTAAGCATCACTTACTTTAGTCTATCCAAAGTAATCTTAAATTCATGAATGGATATTATTCTTGAATATGCTTCATCATATTTGATGTCCTTATTTAGCTCTCATAATCTGTACACTTTAATGAGTCTCAAATTGATGTTTGCAAGCTATCTGCAGAACTCATACTTCGCATATGAATGTTCATACTAGAAACCTGCAGAATATGCCTCTTGGTTAAAATAAAATTTGACCAAGGGGCGCCATGGTCGTAATCAAGGGCGACCTAAAATAAACTTTGATAAAAATTGTTTATTTGAACATTATTTTATTGAACTTAATCTTAGCATATTTTTAAATCAAAACGTCAAATCATTTGTGGTAATTAGAAGCCTTAAATATTATTACTCCCTTGGAATATACATATACATATGCTCTACAAAAGTGTTCTATGATTTGCATTAAAATTCAGCCAAAAATTGAACTCAGTAAGTTAGTCGGTCGACAAATGCTCGACCGAGAACCACTCGGTCAGCCCATCTCACTCGACCGACAAATTCTAAACAGACTCAGTATCAGACAAACTGTCGGTCGACGAGTGCTCGACCGAGACAATGTCGGTCGACAAGCGCTCGACCGAGAAATAGCCGTTGGATATGACCGTTGCGACCCGACCGTTATGACCGTTTTCTTTACCGTTGGAGGTCCAAGTGGCGCGTCTGCAACTCGACCGTTGCGGACGCTCGGTCGACGAGTCGTCGACCGACCGGGTCGCTGGAATTCTATAAATAAGTGCAAAAACGAGCCACTTACTCACACTTGCATTTCCTTGCTTCCATAGTCCATCTCTAGTGCAATTTCGTGCAATCCTTCAGCACTCTTACCCTCAAATCTTCCTTGCTTCTTCTCCACTCTCAAGAAACACAATGGCCTCATCATCAACTGTCCGTGGGAAGAAGAAAGTTGCTGGAAGAAAAAGAAGAGAAGAGAGGGAAGCCACTCCGCCACTGACGATCATCAATGACATAGCTTTCGTCGACAGAGATGCTGGAGATAGATACTTTCAGCTTTCCTCTAAAGCTCCTCTTCCCCGACGTCCGGTCGAAGTGATGGACTTCATCAACATAGTCGACCTGGAGCATCTCTTTGGAGTACAAAAGCTGAAGGACTTCATCAATCCATCCTTTCCTTCCTACTCCATTAAGGTAGTCAACGAATTCTATGCCAATCTTCTATCCCACACCGAAAATGACACCACTTTCTTCTATACCATGGTCAATGGGCATAGTTTTAAATTTTCCGAAGGGGATATTCTTGACATGCTTGAAATTGATATAGATGAATATCAAGATTTCCTTGACCTTTCTACCGGCAATCCAATAAATTTATTTTCCCATGATGACCACACCACTAGTCTTAGTGATATAAAAAGAGCCATATTTCAAGCCAATACCACTTGTCATGAAGATAGGGGAACCTATTATGCAATAAACCTAAAACCGGCATGTAGAATAGTAAACCTCATTGTTTCCACCAACATACATCCACGAGCCAATAAATCCGAGGTTCCTATCTTCCGTATGTGTCTAATTTATGCTATTAGAAATTCCCATCAACTTCATTCGCATAATACTTAAAAATATGCTTGAGTTTTCTGGCAATCCACCATATGCCGATTTTGTATGCCAGATCACTCAACATTTTCTTAAGTCAAACATTGAAGATATGGGATACATATGGGAGCGTAGACCACCAAAGATAAGTAAGAACACCGTAGAGAAGATGGGAATTGACTTTGGCCATAAAAGGGCAAGAGTAGAAGGAGAGTCATCACATCAGGATATACCACCCCCTCCTCCTACTAACCTTTCCATTGATCCCATCCAAAATACCCTTACTTATATTGCTGGCTCCCAATACCATCTTAGTAGACAATTAAACTACAATCACCATGCCATGACATACTTAAATCAAAGAATGCAAAACCTTTCTCCTAACCAAACCGATGAATATCCGCATTCTTTAAACCCTGGCATGCTCGACCCATTTAACCCCTCATACAACTACTATCAACCTCCACCTTCACCATCAATGGATCTTGCACATACTCAATTTTCTTCCATACAATTGCAAGACATAGCTGCTCACTTCCGTTTTGACCGAGTTCCCACTTTCCTGGAAGCATATGCGTTGACTACAACTGGTGCTTTGGATTGGAAAACTCTGGTTCAATACTATGGAGCCGAGCCATTTCTTGGGAAAGATCCGGACATCGATGTAATTCTTAAATCTTTCCTGTGAAGTGTTGGAGTTGTAATAGTTGTAATACAAATGATTAGTCAAATTCTATATGATTGTAATCTTCTTCATGATATTGAATGAAATTTGCATGGTTCTTTGTTTGGCTTATGATGACATCTTCAAAATATGGGTTATCAGTTCATTATTGTAGAGCATAACAAATAAGGGAATAATAATAATTAAAACAGGCAACTATTACAAATTAAAATTAAATTTTCAAATAACAAAATAGTTCTCCAGAAACCTTCTCGGTCGAGCAACTAGTCGACCGAGAACATTGTCGGTCGAGCAATTGTCGACCGACTGGGTTTCTGTTTTTCCAGATTGACATAATTGCATACATCTTTGTTAAAATCTTGGACATTTTATATATTTGCTCAGTATTCAAACTTTCATTTGAGATATCTATCGAAGGGGGAGCAAAGCATAAGAAAAAGGGGGAGATCATTAAAACTTTGATCATTGAGAAGCTTACAAAAACTTTGAAATCACTATGAATAACTGAATATCCTTTGATATATGAGAAATCCATATACATTTCATCATATGCTTAAAGGTATCTCATTTCATTTCAAGGCTTAACATCCTTTGCGAATGATTGAGAAACAAATTGTGGATAAATTAGATAAAAATCAATGTTCCTAATAGGATATCTAATTAAGGGGGAGCATTATATTAAGGGGGAGAAGAAAAATAAAACATTCAACTTGGATATTTTTGAAATGACAAAGGGGGAGAAAGAATATAAAAATATATATAAAAGAGTTTCATCACATCTTGGCCAGAACTTACTTGAAAAACATAAATGGCTACAAAAGGTAAATTTTCAGGTATGAAACTCATATACTTTATATTTCCTTATTTCATATTTAGGAAATGTTTGTCATCTTCAAAAAGGGGGAGATTGTTGGATAAATTGGATATTATGATAAATCCCTTTGTTTCGATGATGACAAACATTTCATTCTTATTAATCTAACGAGCTACTTAAGTGTGCAGGAACAAGGTGATGACAAAGTTTTAGGGAATCCTTACGCTTGAATGTTTATAAATGTCATGCAATGTAATCATATGTACACTATACAAATATATAATGTACAAGTATTTAGACTTCATGTAAATCAAGCGTTAGATCTCCCTAACTAAACACTACACTTAGTTAGGACATCTCCTTCTAATAGGATCACATAATGCACACTCATGCACTCACTTAGTATCTTAATTGAAAGATTGAAAACAGAGTCAATCTCGGTCGACCACACTCCTCGACTGAGACACTCTCGGTCGACAAACTTCTCGACCGAGATTGACCAAAAGTAGTCATTAGACACAGCAGTTGACAGTTGCAAATAAACGTTAATCCAGAGAGCCTGTCGGTCGAAAAATCCTCGACCGACCGGGCATCTCGGTCGACAAGTCCTCGACCGAGATGGTCTCTGACAGCAACTGCAGAATTAATTAACTAGCCGTTGCTAATGCGCCTAACTTATTCCTAACGGCTAGTTAAGCACTAGGAACCCCCTAGAAGTTGTCTAGAACGTCCTTAAGCATACTCAGGCCATTCCTATAAATAGGACAAGCCATAGGACACTAGAACACACTCACATACTCAATTGTGCAATCTTTGAGCATACACTACATTGGCAATCTGTTTGGAGCAATTGTGCAATTCCCACACTTGTTATACATTCATATTGCTACCGTTTCGTGTCCTATAGACTAGGATCTCCTACACATAATAATCACATTGCTATATATCTTGGTTGGGAGATCCAAACGCTTGATATAGGAAAATCAAGCCTTGTGCTTACAACGGTATTGTAATTTCTGTATTTCTTTCTTGTTCCTATTTATTCTTTGTACTCTCCTTGCTACTCCTAGGGTTGGAGGCTGCGGATTGGAGAGGGTGGACTTCTCAGGTGGAGAAGGGGACTTCAAGCTACTTCAAGAAGGCTATCGCACGGGAAGCTACTTCAGAAGGCTGGTGCAACGGGTGTTGGTGCATCTACTTCAAGGGAAGGCTGCTTCGAGTTGGGCGATTACTTCTAGGTGAAGGCTGCTTGAGGGGTTTAGGGAAAAGAAATGTATTTTATGTAAAGTCCTTGCGAGGTAATAAAATAATTTCTTTTCAAATCCCGGTTGGGTAAGCAACCGGGTAGTGGACTGACTACCTTAGTATTTGCTAAGGCTAGGAACCACTCTAAACCCTTGTGTCTCTTTGTCCAATCTTTCTTTGTGGTTGCTTGAGTTTAAATTATTTTAAAATCTCTATAAAACTCTATTCACCCCCCCTCTAGAGGTTTTCATGAGCATGTCCAGAATATCCTCCTCAGTAAATCGAAAGCTATGCCCATTGACCATAGAGTAGAAGAAGTTATTTTCATTTTCGGAATGGGAGATTAGGTTTGCATAGAATTCATTTACCACTTTGGAAGAGTAGGAAGGGAAGGAAGGGTTAAGAAATTCTTTCAAATTTTGCACCTCAAAAAGATCCTCCAGGTCGACGATGCTGAGGAAGTCCATGACGTCAACCGGCCATCGTGGAAGAGGAGTTTTGGAGGAGAGCCTGAGATAGCGATCACCAGCATCTGCGTCGACGAAGGGGATGTCGTTGATGATCGTCAATGCTGGAGTAGCTGCCCTTTCTTTCCTTCTAGCAACTTTCTTCTTTCCATATGTTGATGATGAAGCCATTTCTTGTCTTTAAGGTGGAGAAGAAGCAAGAAAGTCTTGGAGATGGAGAGGCTAAAGAGTTGCATACAAATGCACTAGAAGGAAGCCAAGGAAGTAAGAATGTGAAGGTGTAATACAATGACACGTTTTTGGTCCTTTTTATAGCAATCCAGTAACCTGGTCGGTCGACAAATTGTCGACCTACGACTGGCAACGGTCATATCCTAGGCGCGCCACTCGGTCGCCCAACGGTCGACCGGCAACGGTTATATTCAAACGGTCAGATTCCAATGGTCATATCCCAACGGTCAATTCTCGGTCGAGAAATTGTCGACCGACATTGGCTCGGTCGAATAATTGTCGACCGAATGTGTGTCTGAGTTTTTCCGATGTAATTTTTATTTGAAGTCTGTCGGTCGAGAGAGATAGGTTGACCGAGATGTTTTCGGTCGAGGAATTCGTCGACCGACAAACTTACTGTGGATGAATTTATAAGCGGATTCTTAATGCAAATGATAGACTGAATTTGTAGAGCATATATATGTTTTCTAAGGGAGTAATATTGTGATTATTATTACCAATCTTTGGACAATTTTGTGGTCATAATTTTAATTGGTCTTTTGATCACAATTTTTATATAGAGAATGATATTCAAATAAGTATTGTGCCAAACTTATTTTAGTTCGACTTTGACTACGACCATAGCACCCCTTGGTCAAGCTTGATTTTAACCAAGAAGCAATTTTGAGTGATACTCAATATGAAGATTTCCGTTCGTAATTCTCCTAGAATATTTATATAAGCTTTGTTGTAGGTACATAAATATCAAATTCTTATTTCTTCTTGTACCCTTGTTTTCATGTAAGATTCTTCAAGAAAATATATATCCTTGAAAGCAATATCTCACATTCTTAATTGAGAAATTTTTATCTTATGTGTTGCAAGCCTTAAAGTTCTTTTTCATATCAAAAATGAATCATTTTGCTTGCCAATGTGTCATCAAGGATCCATGCATACAATAATCATTTTCTATCATCTTTATGAGCTGAATAGTGAAAGCATGTCCACGATGTAATGAACAACATATAATAATAATTTCATAAAATACAGTGATCATTTATACTAGATGTCATAACACATGATGGTCTTCAACTTGTAAGATCAGTCATTAATAATAAATCGATAGCAATTTGATCAATTTGTAAACACATTCAGCAGATTTATCAGAGACTGGATCGGTCGACCATGTCTTCGACCGACTGTCTTTCTCGGTCGACAGATTCTCGACCGAGAAAGGTTCTGTACTATTTCAGAGTTGTTTTCAGTAAGTAAATCAGAATTGTTTTTGTAGATTTAAAATAATTATATATTAGATGTTTAAATACTTGAATTAATTTGTTAAGTTGAGATAGACATATAAATATGCAATTTGGGTCCTTGGTCATATCTCAACTTATTTTTGCTCATTTAGTTTGGGGGTTTTGGGACCTAAACTAACTCGACATCCTTTTTCTTGTAAGGACATGAAAAGGAATAGTGACCAAGACGCAAGCAGTAATGAAAACATATAGAATCAACTTCATATCTCTTTCTATGATTTTGTTCTAGGTTGTTCTTGGGTACGTATGTATTTGTATCTTTAGGTACATACAGGGATTGACTCTTTGGCGCTTGTGTTCTTCCCTTACTAGGTTGTTGATAAGATTTTCCTTTAGGCTTGTAACCTAGTCCTCTCCTTCCAATTTGACGATAAGGATCATTTAGGATTTTATTAAGAATACCATTGTTACTTAGACTACAAACTTCTTGTTGTAGCTTTGCAATTTCCTCCATTCTTTTCTTGATATCTAGCTTTGCTTGTTCTAGATTAGATGATAATGAATTTCTTTCTTTCAAGATAGTATCATAATCTAGATGTGAGCACAAGATGGGTTGTTTTTGAAGATCGTTCACTTGAGTTTGCAAATTTATCTTTTCTAAAGAGAGAAGTTTGCAATCTGCCTCTATAGATTTTATCTTAATATTATGATCTTCAATGATCTTTTTAAGATCTTCATTTTCAGATGTAATAGCAAGAAGCTTAGCATGTAATTCATCATTTGCTTTATTAGATTTCTTTAATTTCTTCTTGCATTCAATATATTTATTATGTGTCTCTTCAAGACTAGCAACTAGCTCATCTTTAGATAAATCAAAAAGACTTACCTCTTCTTCTTCTTCACTTGTTGTAGCAATAAGACAATCTTTGTGCTCATCTTCCTTCTTTGATCTCCATGGGCAGCTAGATGTTGTGTGGCTTGTTCCTAAGCACCAATTGCAACATGTTGTAGATTGGTCTAGGTTGCTCCTTTTATTGCGGTTGTAATCACCATCACCCTCCATTCTTCAAGACTCGATTAGAGCTCCTTGAAGCCTGCTCTGATACTAATTGAAAAACCACTAGAAGGGGGGTGAATAGGGTTTTAAACTAATTTAACAATAATTTAACTCAAACAACCACAAATGAGAAATCAAGAAGGAGATAAGGGATTTAGAGTGGTTCCAACCTTAGCAAATACTAAGGTTGTCAGTCCACTACCCGGTTGCTTACTCAACCGGGATTTTGAAAGTATCAATTTTATTACCTTCACAAGGAATTACACAAAATACAATACTTTCTTACACCCCTTGAACAGCCTTCACTTGAAGTAGATGCACCAACCTGAGGTATCCTTCTTGAAGTAACTCCAAGCTCCCCCTTGAAGTAGCCTTCCTCTTTAGAAGTAACCTCCCGTTGCACCAGCCTTCTTCAAGTAGCTCAAGGTCCCCTTCTTCACCAAGAAGATCTCCAACCTCTCCAATCCACAGCCTCCAACCTAGGAGTAGCAAGGAGAGTACAAACAATAATAGTGAACAAGAAAGGAAAAAGTAAATTACAACTTATCCTTTGAAGCACAAGGCTTGATTTGCCTAGATCAAGCGTGTAGATCTCCTAACCAATGTGTATGGAATTGTGATTGCTATGGATAGGAGATGCTAGCCTATAGGACACGAAATTTGAGCTGAGAGAAGAAGTAGCCAGTTGTCAATATGCTCAATTTCTCACAAACAGGTTGCTCAATGTAAGTGTATGCTCAAAGATTGCTCAAGTGTAAAAACAAGTAAGTTTAGGTGTCCTAAGGCATGTCCTATTTATAGGAATGTCCTACAAGTGCTTAAGGACGTTCTAGACACTTTCTAGGGGTTTCTAAGTGCTTAACTAGCCGTTAGGTATAAGTTAGTTGCTTTAACAACGGCTAGTTAATTAATTCTGCAGTTGCTGTCAGAGTCCATCTCGGTCGAGAAATGGTCGACCGAGATACCTACTCGGTCGAAGTTTTGTCGACCGACAGGCTCTCTGGATCAAGTGTTTTGCAACGTTTATCTCCAACTGCCAACTACCTTGTCAGCTGTGTCTAACGGCTACTTGGGTCTTTCTCGGTCGAGAGGTTTGTCGACCGAGAGTGTCTCGGTCGAGGATTTTGTCGACCGAGATAGACCCTGTTTCAATGTTTAAAATAAAGACATTAAGTGTGTGTATGAGTGTGCATATGTGACACTATTGAAGGAGATGACCTATCTAAATGTGGTGTTTAGCTAGGGAAGATCTAACGCTTGATTTACATGAATTCTAAGTACTTGTACATTATATATTTGTACAAGTTTACAATTGATTACATTTCATGACATAATCATTCAAGCATATAGATTCCCTAGTGCTTTGTCATTCACCTTATTCCTGTAACACTCAAGTAGCACGTTAGATCAACAAGAATGAAATGTTTGTCATTATCAAAAAAAAGGGATTTACAGATGTCCTTTTAGCCAACAGAGTCAGTGCTAGAGTGGGAACAAACCAAGAGACCAACTAAAGTCCTAAGTTTCCTAGGTTTGGCAGGTTACTACAGGAGATTCATAAAGAATTTTAGTGCTAATAGCATTACCCCTAACTAAGTTGACCAGGAAATGTGTTCCTTTTGTCTGGAATGACAAGTGTGAGCATTATTACCAATTATAGAAGGAGAAGTTGACCAGTACTCTATTGTTATTACTGCCAGAGCAAGGGAAAGGTTATATCATCTTTTATGATGCTTTGAAGAATGACTTGAAGATGCATGCTAATGCAGGACAAGAATGTGATTTCTTTTGCTTCATGATAGCTTAAGAAACATGAGGAGAAATACTTGAAACACTATTTAGAGTTAGCTGGAGTGGTTCATGTCTTGAATATTTGGTGACACTATATGTATGGGAATAAATGTCAAATCTTCACCGACCACAAGAATCTTCAATACATCTTCTCGAAGAAGGAGATGAACATAAGGCAGAGGAGATGGATGGAGATGATCAAAGACTATGATTGCATGATAGACTACCATCTAGGGAAGGTTAATGTGGTAGATGATGTGTTGAGCAGGAAGTCATCTTTGTCATCATCCCTAGACAAGGCTGAATTACATTTTATGGTGTGTCACAAGCGGGACATGTTGGTATCACTTCTCCAAATGATGTACAATTGGAAGTATCTCTATTGGTAGGGATGTTGGAACACTTGCAAGTTAAACTAACATTAATACAATAGATCAGGGATGCACAAAATAATGATATCGTGGTATAGGATATCAGGTCAGAGTTTGGCTATAGGAAGCATGATGGCTTCCATGAGATAGATGATGGGACAGTTTGCTTCCATAATAGGATAGTAGTTGTAGATGTTGATGTCCTAAGGTGGTAATTGAGGATGTGCATTCCTTAATGTACACGGTGCACCTCGACAATACAAAGATTCACTATAATATGAACTACTTGTACTGGTGGCCAAGTATGAAGTGTAATGTAGCAGAGTTCGTTGCTAAGTGTCCAGTTTGTGAGTCGGTCAAGGAAGAGCATTAGAAACCTATACAAACATTACACCCTTTTCCAATACTGCATTGGAAATGGGATCATATAACCATGAACTTTGTGGTTGGTCTTTCGAGGACAACCAAAGGTCACAATTCCATTTGGGTGATAGTTGGCAGATTGACCAAGTCAACTAACTTACATCTAGTTAAGACAACTTAGACAATGGAGAAGTTAGCATAGATATATGTTGATGAGATAGTTTGTCTGCATGACATCCTAATAACCATAGTATCTGACAGAGGTCCACAATTTACAAGTCAGTTTTGGGAACATTTGTATACAAATTTGGGTATGCAGCTGAGGTTTAGCATCACATTTCACCGGTAGACATATGGTTAGTCAGAGAGGACCATTCAAAACTTAGGGGATCCTTTGAGGGTATGTGTTCTATAGTTTCTTGGTATTTGGGATGTGCACCAAAGTTTGATCCATTTTTCCTACGAGGCTTTGTACAGGGGACGTTTTCGATCCCATTTCTGTTGGTATGAGGCGGTAGAGTATCATCCATTGGGTCCTAAAGTAGTTCAACAAACTACATATAAGATAAAGGTGATACAATAGTTGAAGGAAGCCCAGGATAGACATAAGTCATGTATCGATAACTATCATAGACCATTCAATTTCCAAGTTGGAGACCATGTGTATCTCAAGGTTTCCCCTTAGAAGGGTGTGTTGAGGTTTGGTAAGAAGGGTAAGTTGGCTCATAGGTTTATGGGACCTTACCCTATCTTGGAATGAGTTGTTGAGGTAGCATACTAGTTGGAATTTCCACTAGAGTTTCATATGTTGCACAATGTCTTTCATGTCTCCATGTTGAGTAAGTGTCACCCAGATACATAGCAGATGATCCAAGTAGTGGAGTTTGAGTTGGAGGAGGATGTTTCTTATGTGGAAGGTCCTGTATTGATCCTTGATAGAAGAATACAAAAGTTGAGGAAGAAGGATATAGTTGTAGTGAAGGTATTGTGGCATCATCATGGTTTGGAATAATCCACATGGGAGTTATAGGATGAGATTAGTAGGAAGCACCCATTTTTTTTGCATATGAATTCGTGGGTGAAATTTGTATAGGGATTTATGGCTATAAAACCCCTTGAACTAGCTTTATGAATAAACATGCTTAATTAACTTAATTAGGTTCTCAATTCCATAATAAAACCCTAAGTTAAGTTTTGAATCAGTTGATAAAGCTAAGTTTCAAGTTTAGTCCAAATCAGACATTGTTTGCTTAAGTTATGCAATTTATGTCTTTATATGGACCACTATGTAATTTACCCAATTCTAGGGTTTTATCTATAATTTTCTTTCATGCCTTGTATGCTTCATAACTCTTCTTCTTGTTTGATATAAATTCATCTTTGTATACCTAGATGCACCATCGGTTTAGTGATCCCCCCTTGGTAGGTTGGAAATCTATGGTTTCACATAACTATGTTGATGATTTTTTAAGTGTATAAAAGATTTGATGGTATCACCTTGAGGAGAAAAGATATAAAAGGTCCTCCTTGTATTTTAGGGTCATATGGATTGTCCTTGATGACCTAGAACTGATGGAAACCCTAGTTTATGTGAATGATCTGATGAGTGGTTAGTCTTGGCAAAATGTCTAAGTGTAGTGAAGGAATCAATCGATTTTCTATTGGTACCTATGAAAGATCCGATGGGGACTCTGCTAATATAGTTTGATGATCTGTCTAAGGCAAGAAACAATAAAAAACCTTGTAAAGATCCAATGGAAGTTCTTTATGCATGGATTATGACATTTTTGGCTTCTTGACACATGGCATACATGTTTTGACACCTCTACCCACTTCTCTCTTTCATCATAAGCTTTATATACCTCTCTCCTTCCACCCAAACAAACCTTTTACACTCTCTTCTTCTTGTTTCTTTTAGGAGGATCGACCCTTTCTTGGTGTAGAAGGAAAATATGTTGGAGGCCAAAGCTTGGGTTGAGCTCACATGCATGTTGCTTTAGGGTTTTGATGAAGCAACTCAACAGTTTCTAACCTAGATTTTAACCTAACCAAGTAAGTTCTTCATCTCTATCTTGTCTCTTGTTGTTCTTTCTCTCCTTTCTTCTTAGTTGGATGAAACCATAGTTTCATTTGAAGAAACGTTATGCACAAGTGGATGAAGATCTCCTTTTCTTCTCTCTTTGCCCTAGTCTCATCTTGATCTTGAGGAATGAGATGTTTTAGATCTTGGACATGCAAGTTAGGGTTCATCTTATCTCTTTGAGCTACCTTTCTATTTGGTACCTTCATCACCTATCTAGAGGTGAGTTATATAAGATTCATCCCATTTTCTAGATTGCTCTTAACTTGCTTCAAATAGATCATACCTAAAACATTGTTGATATAGTGGACGATAATCCTTGTAAACTATTTTATATACATGCAAAGTGGTTTATGTGATGTTAACTAGATTTTGTTTGTATGTATATATCCTCTTTATTCATGAATATGAATTGTTTTGAACTTGAATATGATGAAACGATGGTAGGACATAAAAAGGGATAGTATTTATTTCTTTTATGGTAAAGGAACTGATGGTTTGTCTAGTATATACCTTGTTTTTTTCTCTTAAGTGAAATAAATGATGGTGTTCTCTAATAACCTAAATCCAATGGACTTGTTAAAGGGAATTTATGATGGCCTTAGTGTGAATACCATAAACTCCAATTGAGTGATGAACTAATGACTTCACTTGAATAAGCCTAGGGTTAAGAAATCAATCGATGGTCTTATGTGTACTCTTTCATAAATCGATGGATATACTAAAAACATGAACAAATTCAGGTGAAGTCCTAAAATGATTTGATGGTCTTGTATACATAGAATTCGATGGGTTATTTTTGCCTAAGTATACAAATAATCCTTTTCATAAACCTATGGGTATCATATTAGTAAATGAACTATTTTGGCTAAGTCTACAAAAAATTCGATGGATTTCTTATGGATAAGTAACACAAAGATTTGATGGTTCCTTTCTTGGATATGTCCTTAAAATAACCAATGTCTCTTGCTATCAAGCAATCAACCGATGTTAATGATAGAGTTAATGACATGATATTTCTATTGCGTCCCTCAATAATTTGAGGGGTTGTCTATGACTATCCAATAAATCAATGAGATGACTATATGTGTTGTTTCGGAGATACAAATTCAACATAACCTCTAAATCATTGTCATAATATGGTTAACTAATTATGGATTTATACCCCTTCCATTTTATTGATGTTAAGATGGTGAATGTTTTTTCATAATGGTAGAGTAACTCTTTTATGATGCTCTTAAGAGTGTCATGACTCCTGTCTTTGATGCACTTTGGTACTAAGTCTAGAAATGGTAAATTCCTTGAGAACATGATGAATCTTATACCAAGCTCAAATGATGATGATGTAATTATAGGAGGATAAATGTTGTGTGGCCTTAATGTCTTATGGGTTGTGTTATGCCCTTGTAGAGGTGTAATCTCATCATGATTTTGGCAATGGATTAATAGTCGATGATGTTGTCATAAAGAACATACATCCCTTCGTTTTATATCTTATGGAGTTATAATATACCCATGCTTTTGTAGAAATCTTTTAGTTTTGTAAGTAATTTGATTGATGCAGCCTTAACTCTCTGAATTGGCATTAACTAATCACGTGAAACCCTAATCATGTAGTGCCTTGTGTCGTAGAACCATTCTAGTGTCAGGACTTGTTGGATGGTGAAATGGGTATTCCAGAAGGGAGCAAGGGGCCGTATACTATTTAGTATATGAGGGTGCAAGAGACTATGTTCCCTTAACATCCTGATCCCAAGGAATGGAGGATGGCTACAGTCATGCCTCAGATTGAGAGCAGTGGAGGTTGTGTCTTGGATATCTACTTCTGTGATTTGATTAAGGACGAATGTGATCGTACTTTGGACTTTATGTGATATGATTGAAGACATGCGCAGTTGTACCTCGGATGATAGGGTTTTGTATACCTTGGTTTATCTAGTGTCGTGGCCTGTACCAAGGGCATACTAAGTTTTTGTAGCTTATTTGATATGTTGTTGTGGGTAGTTTGATTGATATGTCACTACAGATGACTTGTACCCATTGAGGGGAAGATATCTTAGGATTCCATCTCTCCTAGATCTAGTACATGATTGATTGTGACTTCACAATGGTCAGTTGGAAGTTTGGGTGGTATGACTCAATCCCAAGTATTAATAAAAGATGTAATTCAGTCGTGTAGCATATCTGTTATGTATAAACATGATTCACATTGGTTGATAACCCTTGCCTTATCTTTTATATTATTTAGTTGTTATATAATGTAGTAAGAGAAGCCAAATATTTATAAGATGATAGTTTTATCTATTCCTCTAGATATCATGTTAGTCTACTTACTGTAATGTTACATGTCCTATCTCTGTAACCTACATTTTAATAATATAACATGTTCTAAGTTGAAAATGTTGTTAAGAGTTACATCTCTTGTTGGGACATGGGTCTCACCTAGTGGGTCACCACATCTTTGTAGGTCATTGACAAGGATGTCGTCAGGGTCATGGAGGTGAGGAAGAGAAACTCAAAGTTTAGTAGGAGCATAAGGTAGTCTAGTAGTTAGAGTGTCCTAGATTCGTCCCTACACTCCCATGTCCAGCCAGGGGATGTTTTAAAGATGATATGTATATCGACTTGAGTTTTTGATAGTACTCTAATAATGTATGTGGCATGTATATATGTGGAACATATCTTTTGTATATAGGTTGTGGTTGAGGCCACTGAACATATATGGAAATACCGAACATGGTATGTGATGTTATATAAGTTGTTGGACTTATATGTAATTATCCTTGAACATGTTGGTGATGTTTTAGTCAATTTTTATTTACCATGTTTTTTGGATATGTGGTTAATTAGTGATCGATCACATGTTTTGTTTTGAGTAATCTCATTTAGCGTATCGGGGTTGTCTCAATTGAGCTTTGTAAAAGATGTTTTTAATTTATTGAGTTTTGAAAGATGGTTCAACTTTTGTTGATTTTTCTTGAAAAGATATTTCAACTTTTGTTGATTTTCCATAAAAGCATTCAATTTTTTTTAAGGTTGTTATTTTTTAAAGGATTTTAAACATAATTTTATTTTTGGAAAATATTTGTTGTCTTTTTTATAGATATTTATGTTTTGTTTGAAAAAGATTTTCTTTTGGAAAGATCTTTCTTTTCTGAAAAGTCTCTTTTTTGTTAAAAATGTTTTTTCTTTTTTTAAAAGAGTTTCCTTTTTGTTTTATTTTTTAAAAGTATATCTTTTGGAAAGTTTTTTAAAGATTATTTTAAATATTTTTTTTGGAAAGACTTCTATTTTTTGTATTTTGAATTTTTTCTTTTAGAAAAAATAGTTTTCTTTTTATTTTTGAAAATGCATCTATTTTGAAAATAGTGTTTCTTAAAGATAGTTTGGTTTCTTTTTTGGTTTTGAAAACAATGTTGATTTTTTTATATTGGAATGATTATTATTTCTTCCAAAAAGTTGTTCTTTTCTCTGAAATAAAAAAAAGTATTTCTTTGGAAGGATTGTCAATGAAGACTATTAAATGAAGTTTTTCGGATGAGAGACTATTTAAATTTTGAGGATATTTGAAAAAAAAATCAAGTTTGGAAAGATCATGGATCAAAGATTGTTAGTTATTAAGTTTGTTGGAAATCATTTTAGATCATTTGAGATTGTTGTTTTTATATGATTGTTGTTTTGATAAGATTGTTTTAAAATGAGGATTTAGAAAATGGCAAACCATCAACACATGATGATTACAATCTTAAAGCATAAACCCTTCATCAATGTAGAACTAGCAAAGCATGCAACAATCTTAAAAAATATAAAACAAGAAACCATAAGATTCATATGTAGAAGATAAATTCCTCCTTTTAGACCATGAGTTTCTATGTGATTTTACATCCTTATCAAATATGATATGTCAAAGAGAGGATGCTCCTTATCTTCTATATGGTGTGATTTCACACATCATGGGGGTAACCTAGGTTCTTCAAATATTGGTACTGCTCTCGATACACCTCGTGACTGCAATGACCATCATCTGTTATGAGTGTTAAGAGAGGGGTGGGGGGTTTCAAGGCCTTTGGACCTCCAACTTAACTCTACATTAATACCTTTATTGGCACCTCCACACCACTTTTAGGGATCCACTTGAGTGTTGGTACCCATTCCGTGACGTATGTGATTATAGTTGTGCACTGTGTAGGTGAGGATTTTAATATCTTCTGATGCAATTCTACAATAATAAAGCATGAAAGATAATGATAGGCATACAATAAAATAATCATGCAATGATTAAGAAAGAGAATATCATGCTTATCCTAAAGACCTCTATCATCCTTTTTTTTCTTTCCTTACTATATTTTTTTGGAAAAGTTAAATAAAAAAGGAAAAGGGAAAGAAAAAGGAAAAATGGATGGGAGAAGAGGCTAACCCTAAAAGAGAAAAGGAGCCAAGCCTACAAGGAAAGAAGAGGCTAACCCTAAAGATGCCAATTGTTAGAAAACAAAGCAGTTGTCGTACTATTAAAATTGAACCAATGCAAAAATTAGAATCATTTTTACCTCCAGCCAAATTGAAGATTTTGTCGACTTCATTAAGATCTAGAAAAAAAATGTGGTAAACAAGAAAAGAAATCTTTTAACTGCAGGAACAAAGTATTCTGCTATATTTTGTAGGGTGAAAATTTTTCAAAATTTTTATGAGTTGGTTGCTCCGATCTATAGGTCAATGTTTTTGGAAAAAAAACTCTATTTTTGCTGAAAAATAGGCGAAATGAAAGAAAAATGAACAGAAAAAATAGAAACCTTGATCGATCGGAAAAACATGAGATGATGAAAAGGAAAAATACAACTCAGATCATTTGACAACTCCCCAATGGAGTTTCCAATATGTTTTACCCAACCCAGAAAATCTAATGGATCATGTAGTCATGGGAACAACTAAAAGAAAGGAGATAATGATATATCAATAAAGCTCAGAGTCTCCACCCAATTTTATATAGAAAATAAGGTAAAAATGAAGATAGGTGTTCAAATCAGCGGAAAAATACATCAAAAGATGATTTTGACTCCACCTAAGGGCAGATAAGAAAGGTATGCATTATTTCAAAAATCATACTCGACGATCCTCTTATGAGTGGTAAAGGACTAGCACCCTCATCTCACTCGGTAACGGTATTGTAACCTTTATAGTCATCTTGAATAAAAATAACGATGACCGAGGTTGTTGTTAAAGAAAATGATGGTAACAATAATAAGAACGTGATTTTTATTGTTGGAAGACCTTTTTCGGACTGGAGATGGTTGTGGATTTCCCATCATATCCTGAAATATCCTAGTTTTTAGGTATGTTGTGGTCCAATTGCCTCAGGACGTCCGATGATGGAGATCCATCATTGGAAATTGTGACCATTGCATAGGAAGAGGGAGGCAAGAGAGATAGGTCAGTAGAGTAGGTTCAGATCATTGATGAGGTGTGCAAAATATTAACAATTATGAACAGACCAAAGCAAGGAGTATTTATTGATATGGATATAATAAGAAAAGCATCAATTATTTTTGCACAGTCTATAGATGTTAACAAAGTAGTTGGTGTCATGGGAAGGATCCTTTGATTACATGCAGAAAATAAAAGATAGAGGTAGTCGTTTCTCTAGCATTAGGAGAGACAAGAGGGGTTTGGAATATGTTGGGTATGGGGATCTATTTATAGGTAGATTCTAGGGTTTGATATTTTGGGCAGAATCTTCAAGAAGAGATGAGGGATCACTGTGATGCACCCCATAGAAGGGCACATGGATCAAGATGAGTGCCATGTATCATGCTATAGATGGATGCGACCTTGTTGGTATCCCTGCATGGAAAAAGTTAGTCACCCATTAGGAATTGTCTAGTTAAAATCAAGAATGACTTGCACAGAAAGAAAAGTTAGAGTTATGTCTCCACTTTTTTCCAAAAATCAGCTGACTAAAGGAAATATTATTTTTCAAACAATTCAACTGGGTAATTTGTGAAGAACAACCTATTGAAGGCATAATTGAAGGATGATTTATCACAAAAATAAAAGTTGGAGTTATCTCTCAATTTTTTAGGAAAAGATAGTTGGAAAGGGAATATTTAATTACAGACAATTCAATTGGGCATTCTATGAATTATATCCTATTTAAGGCTGAATTGAAGGACAAATTGCAATTTATGTCTGAAAGAAGGTTTCTTTACAGAAAGCCTCAAACTAGGTTAAAGTGGTGAAAATGGATGGATTAAATAGACAAAAAACGTGGGAAAATGTGAAAAATGTGTAGAAGGGGTAAAATGTAAAAAATGTGATGAACTTTATCATTAGAAAGAGAAATAACATCCAAGCATGCTTTTCTATTGAGTGATCAAAAATTATATGTCCACCTCATCGATGATAACACCATCACTCTTCCTAGATCGTGGATGTATCTCAACTTTTGCACGGAGCCCATTAGGATCAATATGATGGTAGGTAAAAAACATTACATGTTCAATTCTTTGAGGTTGAGAAACAATACTAAAATCTGACACATGATGCGTTGAGATGATTGAGAAGATGAGATTGATCAAGGAATGAATCATTCACTCATGACTAGTTGATCACAAAACCATCAAGATTTTGATATTAGACTACAATCTAGAAATTTCAACACATATAATACCATATTATCTTGACCGGAGTGAATTAGACCTCCACGACACTGACTCGTCAAATGATCAACTATTTGTGAGAGATATATACCAAGCCCCCCCTCAAAAGAACGGAGGATAATCCCCTCCAAATAGATTCATACACCACTAACAAATCAAAATCTCCATTGAAAGATACATCTTCATCATCCCAAGGTCACAGAATAAACAAAATCACTATAGAGATATAACAATCTCCATTTAGGTACCCAACATTAATGCAAAAGACTCTTGATCATGTTGAGTGTACATTAAACTTTGATGATTGTCCCCACATAGTAACAATGTTTTATCCTTTACCCGATCTACAATTGATCATCATCATCTAACTAACACCATATTACACCCACTACTATTGATCATCATCATCTAACTAACACCCTTATTCCTCTAGATTCCCTCCTATGACCACCTATCAACCCCCTTACACATCCCTCTCACTTTTGGATTGATTCATCTCTATAACTAACACAACCACTGGATGAACCTTGGTCACTAGAAGATGCAAACCAACTAGTAAACCTATCAAATGAACAAAGTGTTATGTATTTGGACATGAAAAGACTTATTGCATCTTTCCTACTTTTTTCTTTACATAAAAGGTATACGGTCCCTACTTCTACTCTTGTCCCAAACCAATCAACATGCCCTTTTTCCACAGACAGTTCAACTCCATGAATTACTTACATAGTCTAAAAAAGAACACACCCAACCAACACTCCTAACATCATTATTTTATTATCCTATTTCTTGTAGATTATCTTCCCACTGATCGAGTGCCGCTCAAGATTGCCTATAGCCTTAAACCCTTTCAATGCTCTCCACTATAATGATGAGTCATTAGACAAGACACTTGTCCCCCCTATTCCCAATTTCAACAAGCTTCTCCCCATGTTCCTAATCATTGACCTATCACTTCAACCTTCAATTTACCACCATATGATTTATACCAACCTTCTTCCTCTCTTCCTACTCTATCTTCCAAGATCCCATCCATCACCTCCCATTGTTTCTCCATCACTGTCTATGATGTACCCAACCACCAACATGTCCCCACCATTAACTCTGAAACAAACTTTCCTATTGACCCCAATGCAAACCCTATGTGACTTCTAAGGGTTTTTATTAGTCACAATGTCCTTGTCACCATTCAAAGTAACATCGATAACCATCATTTCAATATTCTTTATGTTACTCGTGTTGTTACACATCTCATTCCAAGACATACTGTCCTAAAACCTAAAATTATTTTGCCCTCTAAATTCATTTATTCAGTCTCTAGAGGGATCAAACTTGATCATATTTTTGGGCAAATCATGACTATGCCATGCGGCAACAACTTTGTCCAAGCATTTCTCACCAAATGGTCGACAAACCATAATGTTACACATGTCGGCTCGGGTGGATCAAGATTGGTATTCATCTCAAATCTACCTCCACATTTATGGGAGTTTGATATTTTTAGAACTATTGAACATGCTATTAGTGTCACTCTTCAATTTTTTTATCCATGAAACCCTTTATCCTAAGAACGATATCAAACTTTTTGCATTTTTTTTTGTGAAATGACACAATTAAACCGTGCGTAAAATGCAAGTGCATGCGTCAATGTAATATAGACCAATTATAAAAGTTTGAGATTTATTTTGAGAAAGAAAATATAAACAAAATAAAGCAAAGCTATCGATGAAATTGTTGGGTTAATCAATTAAAATGGGATCTTTAGGATTGTGGTTTCACCATGGAGTCTCATTGTACTAATTCCTACATAATTATCACAACTTGTCTCCTATTCCGGGTAGTGGCCCCTGAATAGAATTGTTCGCTTCTGCGATACAATTCACTACCTTAATCTAGGTCGGTTCCACATCAGTAACAACCTATACCCTAAATTAGGTGCATGAAAAACATATCTTTAGGTTTCCACCATTAACCGTACCTCGCCTTTTCCAAGGGATTTATAAGTTAATGTGATTATTGCGTCTTTTCAACCATTAATTCTTCATCAAAAGCAATTAAAGGTATTAAATTACCATTATGGTGATCAAGCACAATGATAGAATTGAGAAAACAATATCATACCACGGATTTGAGAAACAAATTATGATTAACTATGCAAAAAGTGCCATACAACGATTATCCGGGCTACTCCCAGTCCTAAAGACAAAGGATATCCCTGCATGTTCATCTTAATGAAAAAACATCATAAAAGGAGAAGAAAACATAGGGGAAACGTGGATGGAGATGGTGTAACCCCTGAACAAAGGAGAACCGGGTGATCCTCGACGTGGGATGGGCGTTCTGCAGCCTTCCGGTGGTAGAAAACTCTGTCTATGGCTCTGGAAACATCTAGGGTGTAGCTCTAGTCTCCGTTCTTCATCCTCTCCTCTTCCGAGACTTGTGCAGTGGCTAATGATGTGATAGTATGGCTTGGTCCATCTTTTTTAGGTATAGGGATCACTTACGGCCACCAAAACATCACGACTGTTTGATTTATATCAATCTGGGTGGTTTCCTGATCTGACGGCGTCGATACCATCGACGGTGGGTCGATGGTATCGACTCGCTATAGTACTAGAGGTCCTTTCCTATTTCGGGGGTTTGCTCTGACATCACGTTGATATTGTCGACATCCAACGTCGATGGTATTGATGTGTGAATGTTTGGCTCGCTGAAGACATCTCGCTACCATCGACTTCTGGGTCGATGGTATCGACCCATTCTGCTCTTTTCAGCTACCTCACTGTGTCCGTCTCAATAGTATCGACAGTCATTGATGGTATATATGTGAATTTCTCAAAATTCAAAGATAAACTCAACTTAACTCTGAGAAATATGATCATTTGTACCAAATAAGATAAAACAAGGTAAATTTGATGCATAACAAGATTATAGGCTGAAAGAAATGAATCATGTGATATTAACCATGAAAATGACCAATAAATGCATAAAACACATATAAAACTAGCCTGTAAAAGTGACTCAAAGTCCTCGCATTAAACTCCCCTAAGCTTGAACTTTGCTCATCCTCGAGAAAAAAAACTACAGAATATAATTGTGAGGGTCAACTAAAGAACATACTAGCATAAAAGACATCACAATATGATTACCACCTATCAGGCACATGTTGGCCCTCACTAACCACAGAATGATAACTACCCTAAAGGTGACAATAATCATCCATGAGAGATGCCCACCCCAAGACCAATGAACACTATCAAATAAGGCAGTTAATATAATAAATTCCTCCGATTCAGGCTTGGTGTATCTTGTGATCTCCTATCTACGTTGTTCATATCCTAACTACCATCTACATGGAAGCAGATCTCCTGATATACAAAAATGAGGAGATAATCACGGGTGGCCTACCATTTTGAGCAATGGGTGGACAAAGTAGGCGGTTGTGGAAGAAAAAGAAGCACAATATAGTTTAACATGCAATAAATAATAAAAATGACCTAATTAAATGATGCATATGTGTATGGAAATGACCTAATGCCTACATTTTAGGTGGAATGATGTATGCTCTACTCTTCCGTCTCAAGTTGAGATGGAATGTCTACAAAACTACATCATGTGCTTATTCTTTTTTAATATACAGGTGAAACAAGTTCTTTTCTCCCTCTAATTTCTGTTTAAAAAATTTTCTCTTTTTTTTTGAAGCCCTTCTTCTTCTCAATTTTTACTGGAGAAACATTTACACTACATATTTTTTTCAGGCTTATTTTCACATAAATACCACAATTGGTGCATTACAATTCACTTCTCAGAGAGTATAGAACAAGTTCCCCGCATTTCTTATTTTTCAGAATAAGTAAGGCACATAATGTCCTATATGCTCAAGAGTATGCAAAATGCAACTAAATGAAAGTAATTATGCAACTACCATGGCATGCACTTTAGAATGTGTGCGTGCATGACTAATCTACAAATCTCTTTTCATTTTTCATTTTTTATGCAAAATCTAGCTATAATGCAATCCTATCTAAATGGCATGCAATCAAAAGATGAAAACTGTAACATGCTCCCAGTCCTTATGGTGGAGTTTGAATGAAATGAGGTGGATAGATCAAAAGACTAATTGACAGAACTATTGGAAGAGATCATATGTCCCTCCTTACAGACATATGTACCAATCAATCAACGGGTTTCTCTCTCTCACTTATGATTAAAGTCTCATTATCGTTTGGTCAATTTAGGCTCAACATCCAATTCCATCCACATTTCTTGAACCATCCAGATGTACTATTATGATCATATGCTTCAAAGTTGACCTACCCAATGATTTTCATAAGTTATGTGCTCAATTTCAAATAACTCCAACTTATAATTCCTTGAAACATTTTTAATTATGCTCAAATTTCAAATTTCCCCCATATGAAAAACATAGGGATGACATGCATTTATATTAGACATCCACGGATTACACTAGATAGACTGTGGATCCTAGAATTCTATAAACAATAAGCAATACTAAAATAAAACTACAAAAAGCTAAGAAAAATACTAAAAGAAAAGAAAAGAAAAATAAAAACTAAGATAGAAACTGTTCCATCTCCCCCCAAGCTTGAATTCGACTATGGCCTCATAGTCAAGAACAAACTTAGAAGGTGGAACAATGATACCCTCTATTGCTCAGGTGGCAAAAATGGTTGGTACTGCTGGGTATGGGGGTTCCAATCTAGATATTGCCCCTGAAAGCTCAGATCTTAAGGTGGCATGGGCAGTGGTTGTGGATATCCCCCGAAGTAGCCCTAGATCCAGTAATGATCGTAAAATGGTTGTTGTTGTTTCTCTATCCTTCCCAACTAGTTCTAGACCTACTACTGGTTGGCGAAAAGTTGGCATTCATTCTCAAAGATCGCCTGTTGATTTTCATACAGCCTATTCTGCGTATCATGGATCCCTGCAAAAGTTGTCTGGTGGAACTATTGCATGGTCTGTTGGGACTCCTGGATAGACTGGAGCATGGTATACATCCCCTGCATAGAATAGGGGTCATCTCCATCATGGGAGGGTTGTGGTGGCAGTAGCTAGGAAGATGATGAATCTCCCGGATAGAAGTGTGGATGCTTCCTCAGGGCTACTCATGACCGAAGAGGTGTGAAAGCCTCCTCTTCCTCCTCATCATCGTTGCCACATCGTCGTCGTCACCCGCGCCCTCTTTTTCCTCTGAATCTGCAATGGCAATGATAGGCCACCAGAAGTGCTGGCCTGGCTGGAGGTTGAAGATAGGGTCTGGCAGTACACACTCTGGGTACTCCTTGTTAATGTGGCAATGAGCATATACCACACTATCACGGAGTGTAAGAAGATTGGAGTGGTGGAAATGGGCCAGATTGACGGGGTTCCATCTAACCAGTGGATAGGTCTAGCCCAAGGTAGAGGGATAGTGGCATGATAAGCCCCCCGAAGTGAATAGGGGCTCGTCTGGTGCTCCTCTTCACTGCCATCATGTGTGTCAAGAAAAGCATGCCCTAGTTAAGCTTTTCCCTCTTCAGCACCTTGTAGAGGAAAAATAGGTCCATGTCCTAGAACTTGCTCAGTGATAATTCGTCACGAGCAAAGAAAGTAATACACATCATATGGTGAAGAATCTGCACGAATGGGTGCTCGAAGTCGGTGACGGATGCTTTGTGGTAGCTAAGCGTCTTGCCTGCCGGCACGGTCACCAACTGTGAGAACATCTCGTCATAGTCAGCCCGATTGTCCAGCTGTCTGTACTGTTCAGGCGAATGCCACTAGTTGTAGATTGAGTTGAACTAGTCGAGCATGAAGGTGTAGTTGCGGTTGAACATCCAAAAGGAGACTCGACCCTTGATCCATTCACGGTCGATGGCGATGAGGTCTTTGGACACGATGCAAATGTCGAGAGATACCATGAACTCTACCATGAGTTCCTTGTATTTCGGCCACTCGCCAAAGAAACGGTGGCCCTCAACGTGACAGGGAATTAGTTCCTCAGTAGGTAGAAGCCTCCTAACTTGGCCACGGAGGACATAGTTGAGGTTGCCCTCAAAGCCAAGGTCTCAGATCAGGGCCTGATCAATGTAACAAGTAGACTCGATTGACCGCTTCATTAACTCGTCGAAGATCTTCTTCACGTCCACCGAGGGATCTGCAATTCTCAGACGGGGAATGGAGCCTGGCGGGGGTGGTATGAATGTCTCGATCTCCATTGGAGCAGCGCACGAGGAAGATGACGCTCCATGCCTCACCATGATGAACAGAGAAAAGATAGAGAGAAAGAGCTCGGTGAAGGTCGGTGAAGATGATCTCCGCAGTCGATGACGAACTCGAGGAAGATGTGTAGCTCGTCGGATGTTCGGTGAAGGTCTCCATCTGCTCATCAATACTCAATGTCGAGGTTGATGAAGAATACTCTGAAGGTGTGAAGAAAAATGAAATACAACCCTTCCTTTTATAGCTGAGGTCAGCGCCCCTGGTACCCCGTCGATACCATCGACGGGGTGTCGATGCTATCGACACGTGTAGATCAATTCATCCTTCACTACCATCAACGGTCATCGATTGCTGGATGTGGGGGCTCGGATCAATGACGCATCGATACTATCGACAAGTTTCGATGGTATTGACCCGTCCCACGGATCGACCTCCATATTTGGCGTGCTTGTCAAATATGTCTTGCGGATTGCTGACATGTCGTTCGATACTATCAATGAGGTGTCGATGGCATCGACTTCTATTTCCAACCCTTGTCCTCATGAGACCTGGAACCATATTTTCTCTGAAGCCGGGTCGATACCGTCGACATGGCCATCGATGGTATCGATATCTCTGCTACCAATTTTTCTAAAAATCTTCAGGGATCTCGCGAGCATCGACCATAGTGTCGATACTATTGACCACCTCCAGAATTTGAGTCGATCAACCTGTTGGGTGGTCGATACTATCGAAGAGGTCGTCGATAGTATCGACGAAGAAAAATTTCTATAGTGTCCACTCTGCACCCTTGTCACTACCATCGACATAAGGGTCGATGGTATCGACACCCAAGCAATCCTTCACACTTAACACACGTATCAGGGCATCATTTTTACAACCCTCAGTACTAACTTAATGAAAAATACTTCAAAAATATGAAAAATTAACTAAATGAAAATACAATTATCAATGGTTCAGTTGCCTCCCAACAAGCGCCCTACTTTAACGTCTTAGGCTAGACGAAATCAAGTTGTTCATTCTTCCTTAAGCACCATGAGTTTAACCTCATGCACCTTACTTGTGTAGTCCTCCCCATAATAGTGATTCAATCTTTCACCATTTACTAAGAATGTTCTATCGCCATCCTTAACCATGATAGCACCATGAGGTCGCACCTCTACCACAAACGGTCCACTATAGTGGGATCACAATTTTCCAGGATGCAACTTTAACCTTGAATTCAACAAAAGCACCCTCTCACCCTTTTTGAACACTTGCATCTGAATGTGGTAATCATGGATTTGCTTTGTCCGCTCCTTATAGATCCTTGAGTTCTCGTAGGCATTAATCTTTAACTCGTCTAGCTCATTGAGCTCTAACATTTGATTTCTCCCTACCTCATCCATGCTCCAATTCAATTTCCTTAGCGCCCAGTGCACTTTGTGCTCCAATTCTACTAGAAAATGTAGGCCCAACCGTACACCAACCTAAAAGGTGTAGTGCTTATAGGTGTTTTAAATGTGGTCATGTATGCCCATAGTGCATCTGGTAGCAACGCACTCCAATTTTTCCTTGACGAGGCCACTGTGTGCTTCAGGATCTTCTTAATTTCTCTGTTTGACACTTCCACCTGACCTTGTGTTTGCGGGTGATACGGGGTACCTACATTGTGCTTGACCCCATATTTGCTCAATAATGTAGTGAATTTCTGATTCGTGAAGTGGGTGCCCCCATCGCTAATGATCATCTGTGGCACACCAAACCTACAGAAAATATGATCCTTCACGAACCTACACACTACTACAACGTCATTAGTCCTTGTGGGTATTGCCTCTACCCACTTCGATACATAATTGACAGCAAGCAAGATATATAAATTAGAATTAGAGGATACAAAGGGTCCCATGAAGTCAATACCCCACAAATCAAATACCTCAACTTCTTGAAATACATTGAGGGACATCTCTTGCCGTTTTGAGATATTACCTGCCCTTTTACAGGAATCACACCACCTCAAATAGTCATAGGCATCTCTGAAAAGTGAAGGCCATTAAAGGCCACTCTCTAGAACCTTGGTCGTCGTCCTTGCACTCGCATGATGACCGCCGTTGGGTAGTGTATGATAGTGACTAAGCACATTATCATATTCATTCTCCGGTACACACATGCGCAAGATTCCATCCCTGCATTGTCTCAACAAAACAAGGTTATCCCAAAAATAATATCTCAAAGAATGGAAAAACCTTTTTTTCTCTTGATAAGTCCAATCATCCGGGATTTCCTTGCAAGGTAATTGACAATATGCAAAAACGAAGGTTCCTTAGATTGAATTGAAAGAAGTTGCTCATCTAGAAATGTCTCGGTAATGGGTAAGTTAGTATCCCTCTCATTAACCCGCTCTAACCGAGATAAGTGGTATGCAACCACATTCTCAATGCCCGCCTTATCCTTAATTTCAATGTCGAATTCTTGCAATAATAAGATCCACCTAATCAATCTAGGTTTAGCATATTTTTTCTCCATTATGTATTTTATGGTAGCATGATCAGTCCACACCACAACCTTAGAACCCACTAAATATTGCCTAAATTTTTCAGTGAAAACCACGACAAGTAATTCTTTCTCGGTAGTGGTGTAATTTAGTTGGGCATCATTTAAAGTTTTAGACGCATAAAAAATCACTGTAGGTTTGTTCTCAAGACACTTCTCAAGAATAGCCCCTACAGCAAAGTCCGACGTGTCACACATAAGTTTGAAGGGCTTAGTCCAATCTGGCATTTGAACAACTGGCGCAGAAATCAATTTTTCCTTAAGTACCTCAAAAGTATGCAGAAATTTATCGTTAAAATAAAAAACTGCATCTTTCTCAAGCAATTCCGACAGCGTTTTAGCTATTTTTGAAAAGTCCTTGATAAATTAGTGATAAAACCCTGTGTGACCAAGGAAACTCCGCACCCCTTTCACCATATTTGCTGGAGTTAGTTTGGAAATAACCTCGATCTTTATTGGATCCACCTCCTGACCCTTGTAGGACACCTTGTGTCCTAGCACTATGCCTTCATTTACCATCATATAACACTTTTCCCAATTGAGGACTAAATGTGTGTCCTCACATCTCTGCAACACCTTATCAAGATTTTGCAAACATTCGTCAAATGACGCACCGTAGACGGAAAAGTCGTCCATAAAAACCTCTAAACAACGCTCCACCATATCAGAGAAAATAGCAAGAATGTTGCGCTGAAAAGTGGCTGGTGCGTTGAACAAACCAAAAGGCATGCGGCGGTAAGCGAAAGTTCTGTAAGGACAAGTAAAGGTTGACTTCTCTTGATCCTTAGGATCAATGGAAATCTGATTATAGCTGGAATAGCCATCTAAAAAGTAGAAATGAGAGCGGCCAACCAATCGCTCTAAAATTTGATCAATGAACGGGAGAGAGAGGAAAATGATCTTTCAAAGTAGAAGAGTTCAGATGGTGGTAATCAATGCAAACACGCCACCTGGTTACCAATCGGGTGGTGACCGTTTCATTCAACATTTTTGAGTGACAATGATTCCCCCCTTTTTAGGGACTACCTGTGTGGGGCTTACCCATGTCGAATCTGAAATAGCATAAATGATGCCCACCGAAATAAGCTTGATCATATCCTTCTTGATGACCTCTATCATGCTAGGATTGATTCGACGTTGCGGTTGAATCACTAGCTTGGCTCCTTCTACAAGCCGGATCTTGTGCTGGCATAAAGTAGGGGAGATCCACTTGATGTCAGAAATGGACCACCCAAATGCACCACGGTGGTTCTTCAACACAATCATCAAATGCACTTCCTTATCAACACTCAGATATGCCGATATGATCACCGAAAGCTTCTCATTATCTGCCAAGAAGACATACTTTAAGTGGGGGGACAGAGGCTTAAGTTCCAACTTAGGTGGGCTGACCAAGGAAGATTGAATCGGTGGAGGCAGCGGTCCCAGATCTTCATAGTGCTTGGTGTAATAGCAAGGAAGACCTTGAAGCATCTTTACACATTCTTGTAATGAGGTACTTCTCATCCAATATTCCATTAAGTTGAAAAGACATGCCTCAACGGACAGTTGTGAGTATGAGTCAAACATGGAGACTACTATAGCCTCCTCCTCAGTAGATGGTGAAACTTCTTCTTCTATATCGTCGGGGTAACCCACTGCTTTCACAAGAGAGATTACCTTCGTCTGCTCCATGATGTCCACAACAATTGTTCCCTTATCTACCTTCTTCATTATGTGAGCCATATCAAGAAATGGCTTCCATATACAAAGAGAGATGCGGTGCTCAAAGTGTTTTAATTTATGACATTGTTCATTTGCTTGTGACTGCTTTGGATTTGGTGGCATGAGTATTTTAAATCTGTCATCGGCTATACCCATTGTCAATCGGCCTCTACCCATCTCCAGTATCATGTCGGCAGTGGCTTGAAAGGGTCTTCCCAAAAGTAGCTCGTTCCCTAGTTCATCTTGCATCTCCAAAACAACAAAATCAGCCGGGAACACAAACCTATCAACCTTTACTAAGACATCCTCGCAAATATCATACGGCCTCACCACAAAGTTGTCTACTAGATGAATTTTCATATTGCTCTGCCGAGATTCATTTAGCCCAAGCTTTTTAAATGTAGAGAGGGGCATCAATTTGATACTTGCCTCAGAATCACATAGTGCCTCACCAAATTTTACTTTTCCAATATAGCAGGAGATGTTGAAGCAGCCCAAATCTTGTCTCTTTGGTGGCAGTTTACCTAGAATGAAGGTGCTAACCTGCTCCGTAAGCACTACCACCTCTGTGTTAGGTATCTTCCTCTTCTTAGTAATTATGTCTTTCAAAAATTTACCATACGAGGGTATCTGCTCAATCGCCTCCAACAAAGGAATATTAACAAAAAGTTTTCTAAAACTGTCCAAAAATTTCTTGAATTGTGCATCCACTTTCTTGGCTTTGAGACTGTTGGGGTAAGGGACGGGGACGATCTGTGCCCTATGATGTGGTGGCACATATGGCGTCATATTATCCTTCTCCTTCTCTGCAATAGGCTCCTCTGTAGCCTTCCCTCCTTCATCTTCAACTATCTCTACCGCTTCAGTATCCTTTGCGGTCTCACCTTGATCTTTTGGCTATGGGGTGCTCAGTTCATCGGCCATAGGGTTTAAAAGTTTCTTTCCACTCCTCAGTAGAATGGCTTTAGCCTGGTGGTTCCCTCCTGGAACATTTGTATTTCTTGGAAAACCTTGCACTTTGGGCTTCTTCAGACTTGCTATTTTAGCTGCCATCTGTGTTATAGATGTCTCAAGAGTCCTCATCTGAGCCCCATGTCTTTATAGAGTTTGCCCAAACTGGTTCATAAATTCTCCTTGTTGCTTGATTTTTTGGCCAAACGTGCTCATTAGCTCTTGATTCTGCTTTATCACTTGATTGAGAAACTCATTGCTCTTTTCCTTTGTCGAGGGTTGTGGCTTAGAATCAGGATCTTAAAGGAAATTATTTGGATCCTTCCATGAAAACTTTTTGTCCTTCCTCCAAGAATAGTCATTATTTCTGTACCCCTGTTGCTGGTGCATGAATTTCAACTGTGCCTCATCATCAGATCCTTCCTCTTCTTTGGCTAGAAGTCTCTTCGCAATCAAGTCCATCTTGTCATTCAGTTCTTTGATGGCTTTTGCATCCCCTACAACTCTAACTTGTTCCGGTGCATCTCTATCACCCCAGGACTATTTCTTAGCCATGTTTTTCAAGATCTCCCAAAACCTTGTGTCTGTGTTGTTCAAGAAGAAACCTGAGCCTGCTGAATCTAAGTTGCTTCTGTCATGCTCATTGAGAGCAAAGTAGAAATTTTTTACTTATTTTTCCTTGTCCAACCCATGATGTGGGCACCTCCTCAGCATGATCTGGAAGCGTTCCCATGTCTCAGAATAGGTTTTTCCCACGTTTTGGCTAAAATTATGAATTTTCCTCACTAGGTCATTGGTCTTCTCAGGTGGGAAAAATCGCTCGAAAAAGACCTCAATCATTTGATCCCGAGTCTCAATGATTTCATCATCAAGGTTGTGCAACCATTCTCATGCATTTCCTACAGAGAGCTGGGAAATAAATTCAAGTAGAGTGCCTCCTGTGGAAACCTGTCAATCTTTATCATGTCACAGTTTTCCACAAATGTGCTAATGTGAGCAACATGATCTTCATTCTTCAACCCGTGAAATGCTTGAGACTTGACCAGGTTTATCAATGCCGAATCAATCTTGTATGTGGGAATGTTGATTTCCTGCCTTTTTATCGACCCCTTTGATGCTGATGAGGAAGAAGCCTTGATCTTCTCACATATTGTCTTTTCTTCAGCCATTTCTTCAAGTTCTTGTTCAAATTCCTCAGGTGGTGGATTTATCAACTCAACTCTTTCACCTATTAGCGGAATTACTGGTAATTCTACATAGTCTGTGCTACACGTCTTTACCATCAACTAACACCTGAAAAGATGGAACTTATTTCAGTACAGTGCTAAAAAGGAATAATTAATAAAAAGATGTGAAATTAAATTTTAAAAATTTTTAAGAATTAAATGAAAAAGTGGCATAGTGTGGCTGCTCGCAGCACTCGTAGTGCCGAAAATTACCATTCCCCGACAACGGCACCAAAAACTTGACATGATTAAACCGTGCATAAAACGCATGTGCACGCGTCAATGTAATATAGGCCTTTGTGAGGCCCGAGTCGAACTCAAGGAATGTAATTTCGGTAGACTACTAACAACTACTTGCAATCAGCTAGACCGATTATAAAAGTTTGAGAGTTGTTTTGAAAAAGAAAATAAAAACAAAAGAAAGCAAAGCAATGGATTAAATGGTTGGTTTAATCAATTAAAATGGGATCTTTAGGATTGTGGTTTCACCACGGAGTCTCATTGTATTGTTTCCTACATAATTATCACAACTTGTCTCCTATCCTGGGTAGTGTCCTGTGAATAGAATTGTTCGCTTCCGTGATACAATTCACTACCTTAATCTAGGTCGGTTCCACGTCGGTAGCAACCTATACCCTAAATTAGGTGTATGAAAAACATATCTTTAGGTTTCCACCATTAACCGCACCTCGCCTTTTCCAAGGGATTTATAAGTTAATGTGATTATTGCATCTTTTCAACTGTTAATTCTTCGTCAAAAGTAATTAAAGGTATTAAATTACCATTATGGTGATCAAGCAAAATGATAGAATTGAGAAAACAATATCATACCACGGATTTGAAAGACAAATTATGATTAACTATGCAAAAAGTTTCATACAACGATTATCCGGGCTACTCCCGATCCTAAAGACAAAGGAGATTAGCCCCGCATGTTCATCTCAATGAAAAAACATCATAAAAGGAGAAGAAAACATAGGGGAAATGTGGATGGAGATGGTGTAACCCCTGAACAAAGGAGAACTACATGATCCTCGACGCGGGATGGGCGTTCTACAGCCTTTCGGCGGTATAAAACTCCATCTGTAGCTCTGGAAACATCTGGGGCGTAGCTCTGGTCTCCATTCTTCGTTCTCTCCTCTTTCGAGACTTGTGCAACGACTAATGACGTGATAGTATGGCTTGGGCCATCTTGTTTAGGTATAGGTATCACTTAGGGCTGCCAAAATATTACGACCATTTGATTTAGATCAATCTGGGCAGTTTCCTGATCTGACGGCGTCGATACCATTGACGGTGGGTCGATGGTAACAACCCGCTATAGTACCGGCGGTCCTTTCCTTTTCTGGGGGTTTGCTCTGACGTCACGTTGATACTATCAACATCCAGCGTCGATGGTATCGACGTGTAAATGTTTGGCTCGCTGAAAACATCTCACTACCATCGACTTCTGGGTCGATGGTATCGACCCATTCTGCTCTTTCCGGCTACCTCACTCTCGACGGATGCATATATGTGAATTGCCTAAAATTCAAAGATAAACTCAACTTAACTCTGAGAAATATGATCATTTGTACCAAATAAGATAAAATAAGGTAAATTTGTTGTATAATGAGATTATAGGTTGAAAGAAATGAATCATGCGATATTAACCACGAAAATGACCAATAAACGCATAAAATGCATATAAAACTAGCCTATAAAAGAAACTCAAAATCCTCACATCATGAAACAAGAAATCAATATTCTAGCAACTCCTTGAATTAGATTTTTTGAAATTGAATACACCATCAAATTGATAGCCAAAAGCCCCTTGATCATTCCCACTACCTTTTCTGACCTATAGGGTCATACCATGTCTTAGTTCTTCCCTTTTAAGAACAAAAAGTAATCTATAATTGGCATCCTAATGTGTCGCCATGACAAGAAGATGGTTTGGAAAAGGAAAGACCCCAAATCCAACAGTCTTCAACCATCTCTACCAAACGGCCCCAAAACCCTCAAATGAACATGCAATCCATCTCCCAAGTAAAAATCCACACATCTCAGTATGGTCTATGTATGAAACCCCTTTCCTATCATAAAAAAACCATTAAACAATCTTCTCCATGTCTAAATAAAGAAACTATTGATAAACTAAAATCTACAGTCATTAAAGAACTAAAATATCCACAATACTATCCTGAAGAAACTCACCACGAATGCACCTAATGTGGTTCAATCATTACAATCATTTATCACCACCCTAGAGGAATACAAGATTAATAATTTTATTGCATATGATGACACATGTAGGTTCTTTCACCCACCCACACCTTGACTACTTTCCATGATATATCTGGTCGTACATCATGCACTATAGATCAACATCCTCAGAAAGTGCCCAAACATTGTATGGATACTATTAAGGATCTCACATCTTTTCTCGACATCCAATCATTCTTAGAGTTCACATACAAAATTTTCATTCAATTGGATTTCATGTTAAATGCAAATATTTCATTGAAGGGTCTCAAACACTATATGGGGTGGAACAACACTAGACACTTATCAATATAGCCAGTAAATATTTACTATAGATAAACTTATAAGAGACACCTTCCATTGCAAGTGATTTATATCTACTCCAGATGATCATGGCATCTTGGAATGTCTGTGATGCCTCCAGTTCCAATAGAAGGAGGGTGATTATTAGATTCATATACACCCAATAAATCAATATCATCACCCTTCAAGAGAGAAAAAGCACCCTTTAACCCTTCCAATTGAATTTTATAAGAGGTAAGCACATAATGAATGGATAAAAATACCACCGTGTAACTTCAAATGTGGTATAGTTATTGGTCTTAACATCATTGACTTTCAAATCCTTTACCACATTTTATGAGAGTACATTATCATGGTCATAACCAAAAAACATTAACAACCACCACACATGGTCTTTCATAGGCATCTATGGTGACCCTAGTCACTCTAAACAACACTTTCTAGATGAACTTCATGGCATATCCCATACTTAGCCGCTTCACAATGGCTAATTGGAGGTGATTTCATCCTCACTAGAATATCAAATAACTCATTTATACTTGCATAGTATATAGACATAACAACTCTCGACATGACTCGTCCTTCAATAGTTTTATCAATGATTTTCAACTTCTTGATCTATTTGCCTCCAATACCACTTACACAAAACTGAGGACTTTTATCGGCAAAAGTTGATCATTACCTTTTCTCCCAATCATGGGAAGATTTTACCCCATCACTTTATCTTCAGCCTCATCCAGACCCATCTTTGACCACTTCTCAATCCTCCTTAACACTCGATACCAACCTTGGGGACAAAAACCTTTCAGTTTTGAGAGATTTTGGGTCCAACTTAGTCTTTTAAAGACCTCACTCTATGAAATTGGCCCTTACCTCAAAACAACCTTGAACTAGGAGGGAATATCCATAAGAAATTATAAATGTCAAACATTCTCTCAAAATTTGGAACTATATACTTTTTGATAACATCAGTTGAGATCTTAGAGACAAAGAATCTAAACTTGTCCAACTAGACAATGATCCAACTATAAATGACACTCACAACCTTACTTTAAAATTAGTCATAGAACATCTTCTTATCAGAAATGAGATCATGTGGAAACAAAGATCATAAATCAAGTGGATGAAAGGAGACAAAAACACCAATTTCTTTTGCAAATGTTTCAATAACAATAAAAGAAAAGATCTATCTATAGTCTAAATATCCTCATTCCTGACACCACCAATAAACACATTATCACATCCCATATCATCGAACACTTTGAGAATATCTTCCACAATAAACTAAAACTATCCACACACTTCTACATCCATTGGAACACCATGTGCCCTATCCACATCAATGATGTAGACAACCATACTGATATTTTCTTCAAACTAGTTGTTGATAATTTGGGGGAAAATCCCTTGGTCCTAATGGCTTCAGTCTAGACTTCTACTAGAATATGTGGGAACATTTACATATTGTTTGTTACAAACTATTTAACTACATTCACCAACATAACAATATCTCTACCCAAATTGAAGTCCATAATCAAAATCATATAGCATTGATCAAGAAAGTCAATCTCCCAAACACTATTCAACTCATCAGTCTCATCAGTTCATCTTATAAAATCATTGCAAAAGTCCTTATCACTAGGATGAAACATCACTTAAACAATATCCTTGGACAACAACAACGCACCTTTTTACATAACCAAAATATACAAAATGCATATATTATGGTTAGCAAATCCATACATGTTTTCCAATTTAGAAACATACCCCTATTGGCAATTTAACTAGATTTTGAGAAATCTTTTGACACATACATTTATGGCTTCCAAACTAGATGGATACACTAAATCACATCTTGCATGAACACCTGCCATTTCTAAACCATTATTAATGGTGTTCCTTTCTGATACTTTAAAACTACAAACAAATTACATCAAGGTGATCCCCTATCGCCATAGATGTTCATAATGGTCACATCTATCTTAACTAAGATAATCAAATTAGGGATCCACCATGGATTCATTTTGGTCCCAAATAACTATGAAGAGAAAATTGTAAAATATGTCGATGAAGCCATCATTTTCATTGCTCCATATTGACATAAATGTTAATAATACCATTTGTATTCTAGGAAAGTTCTCATATATCTCAGGTCTCAATATCAATCTCCAGAATATACAATGATTGATACTAATGTCAACATAAGGGACTTACAACAATAACAATGTTCCATAACTGTAGATTGAGATGTTCCCTTTCCCCTATGTTTATTCCTGATTTCACCACACAACCTACCTAAAACTACTTGAAACTCGATCATTTCCAGACTCAACCAATGCCTTCACTCATGGAAATCAAATTTTCTTAATCTTGCTGGAAGACCCACTCTTTTCAACACCTCCCTCACCTATCTTTCCATTTATTTTCTCATTTATGTTCTTCTCCCCTCCAACAGTCTTCTGACCATTGGCCGTATCAAAAGGAATTTCCTCTAGCAACATGTGGGACAAAAAAATTATATATAGCACAATTTCACAATATTTGTTACCCAAAGTTATACAGAGAATGGGGCATCATTAACATTAAAACTCATGAATTATGTTTGGTTTACAAATTTGTGTGACTTTATTGGTTGATAGAGATTGCAGTTGGAAAGAACATATGACCAACATAACTATCACAATAAATCCATGGTGTACGATCAAACTCAAAGGCGCA
The DNA here is from genome assembly GCA_963693085.1 of Alisma plantago-aquatica. Classification (NCBI taxonomy): domain Eukaryota; kingdom Viridiplantae; phylum Streptophyta; class Magnoliopsida; order Alismatales; family Alismataceae; genus Alisma; species Alisma plantago-aquatica. The sequence continues at coordinate 34,491,372 of OY856409.1, read as the reverse complement.
TCCTCACTAGGAAAACATATCAACCACAATTTATTCCTCATCATACATAGTATCAACACCCCACCACACTATAATAATAACATAAATATATGAACATACCCTTGGTTCCATGGGCTAATCAAACATCAGGTAGTCCACATCAATATTCTGGATACATTGTCTCATCTTATTGTGAGAAAAACATTATAAAGTTCTGGAAAGTAACCATACTAACCTTTCCAAAAAGATGCATTGTTCGATATCCTCCAGTAGGTCAAAACAAATAATAGTAATCATATCACTTATATATGGGGTGCCAAGTATTTTCTAAAACTAGCATATTGATAAGTACTAAAAACATATTATCCAACCAATTACATTTCAAAAGTCACTTCTGCACTCAAAACAAGCTCCTCATTTGTCTTATTTGGAATGACAACATTCTAATTGGCATAAATATTGCACAAAAGAGGTTTCCATGTTCCATCTATTTGTCCTCTATGCTCTTGGTATGAAGAAACCACACCATAATTATTTTCAAATGCCTTGTATCCACCAATTTTAAGGGAATATGTCATGGAACTATTTGTTACCCCAATTCCACACTCCTAATGACTACATAGCCAAAGGCGAGTGGACTGGGGCGTCCGTCTGTAGAATGGCACAATATTTCACACAGGCAATATATATGTAAAAGCAGTAACAACAAGACTAAAGAGATAACAAGATACTAACCATGGAGATAAGAGATATGCACCCTTTTCTAGATTCAAGTATACCCATTTGTATTTCATTTTAGAGCTTAGTGTCTTGAGTGCAGCGGATCTTCATTTGGCAACTACAAATTTGATAAACAAAATATATTAATGCTAAATCATTAGGTACTCTATGAAAAGACATGTAAACAGTTTAAGAGTAGTATAAAAGTTGCTTGGCTATAAACATCTTATAAGTAAGAAGTAGAAACAAGGCGTGGACATTTTACAACAATCTTTTATACAAAGTGTGTTTTAAGTGTATTTTCCATTATACTCTACAACATATCGTGGCCATTCACCAACTTCCCTCTAGAAGGGTATGTAAGGGTTCTCAAGATTAATCAACCCTTTTATCGACATGGTCCACCTTATCTGGAAATCTCAAGTAAGGTGCCCAACCTTGTGCCCTTACCCCGAGAACATAGGCAGGTACACGACATTTGTGTAATGGACAAGTTCAATTATGTTTGAGGTTTGTTCAACATATTTCAAGAAAATGAACATACTAATAATAGGGAACAAGTATCTCAAACAAGTAACTAACTAGGCAATCATTCATATGAGCATACATACAAACAAGCCAATCATAGTAGGGTCAAGAGAGTAAGCGTACCTTAAGAGTTATGATTCATGAGTCAGATCCTAGAGATTATCCAAACCAAGGGTACTTGGTGAGGAAAAGATATAGCATGGTGTCTTAGGTCCAAAGGGTTTAAAAAAAATCATATGATACATGTGGATGTTCACGTAGTTTCTAAAGTTTCAAGCATGCAAGCAATGATTCCATAAAGCATAAGCATTAACACTAGACCTTAGGTCTAGATGGACCATCAACATTAAGAGTGATACTAGATAAAAATGATCTCTGATTGGATATAAGGGAAGCATGAGGTTTAATTTATTATCATGGTTTATCATGAAAGATCATGACAAAGTCATATTAGAACAATTCCATGCAATAGGGTCATATCTCCAAGTCATGTGAGCATTGAGAGCATATGATAGATCATGTTGGCTTATAGTGCTACAAGATAAAGATTCCACTGATTTAGACTAAAAGGAGCATGAGATTAGCATAAAGGTCATATTTCATCTTATGGAAGCAAACTAGGTCTACTTGGCCTTTTAGTTTCACAAACTGGGCACTTGGGGTATCATGAGTCAAACATGGGTTACTTTAGCATGAAAACTTAGTCCATTAAGTAGTAAGACCTAGCAAGGGTTTCTTGTTTAGATATTGAAACATTAGATGATAACAAGTTAGGCCAAAGTCCAAAACTTGATCAATTCATAGCATGTATTCACTTAATTATGTCACTTATTGGCCAACAATAAATATCTAGGGTCAAAGTAAACATTAGGGTTCATTTAAAATACCCAAGGGCACATACTTAAATTTCACTACTCTAAGGGATATGAAAGCCTAAATATCATTAAGGATCATATAGTGCATGCTTTAGGTTGATTAAAAACACAAGATCACAAGACATCCTTTTTACCAGATTAGGGACCAAACATGTAAAATTAGCCATAGATATTAGAATCATTAGAAAGCTAACATTTTTCTGACCGAAATGGTATATAATACCTTGATGTTTGGTCAAGAGAGGAGAGAGATATAGACAATAAGAGATAGGATCGATATTAAGGTTTTAAGATGATTTCAAGCAAGATATACATTGTTGGACCGCAATTGGGCCGTGAGCCTGGTCTGGGCTGGTCCAGTTGGTGCGGCATGCGCTATCTGCACTGGGTCAAGCCGAGTCATTGTTTGGGGCTGCGATTAGGGACACTTTGCTTCTCTCTCTGTGCCACTACTGCGAGCGGGTGTAAGAGGTCGTGAGTGGCAGGGGGCGGTGCCATGCGACTGGTCATCTCCGGTCAGCAGCTGCATCTTCAAGTGCGAGTGGGGAAGATGCGAGCCTCATGGCACGGGCTAGTTGGCTGGAGGAGGGTTGTGTGGTTGTCGAGGCACGTGTGGTGAGAGGTGAGTGGGTGAGAGAGAGAGGGGAAAGAGGAAAGGGGTAAGCGCCCATGGGATATGCGATCTGGGGCGTAGGTGCCATGATCGAACAGTCTACTCCTCATCACTCTCGTCGAGCTGGGCCGTCGTGGCCGTGACGGAGACCCCGTCGGCAAGAAAAGGGGGAAGTGAAAAGGAGGGGGCGATGGCTCGAGAGGTCTCTTGACGCACTGCTATGGGGTCCTCGAAGCTAGGACTGAGGCAAGACGCCCCCGGTCTCAAGCAATGGAACTGCAGCAAGGGGGTGGAGCTACTTTGAGAAGGGTGGTGTCGTGCGACTGAGAAGGGGGACATGGGTGAATTAGGACTCGCTAGAGGGGGGAAATGAGGAGAAAATAATGGGGGAGGTGAGATGAGGTGAAAAGATGCATCAATTCGAAGCGAAGGGTGAGATTTGGGGAGCCAACAATGGGGTAGGTGGGGCGCAAGCCAACAAAAAACCTTCGTACATTGTTGTACTGCAAAAAGGTAGAAGGAGAAGGGAAGACCGTCCGATGATGAACCCGATCCACAGCTGCATGATCCAAGGGTCCCGGTTTGACATCCCAGAAATCGCTTCGTGCGATTGGTTATCAAAGCTATCGTTGGATTGCCAAAAAAAAGAGAGATGGGTTGCGTGTCTGGGAATTCGGCCCAGTAAGGGGCAAAAACTGATTAAAAGAGTTAAATTTAGGTTAAAGTAGGGAAACTTCAAATGGGTGTAACTCTCTCGTACTAACTCGTAATTGGACGAAACTTGATACATTGGAAAGGTGAGAGAGGCAACACTAGAACAAGATTAGGTACATAAATTTACAAGAGTATGATCTAAACTCAAGGGAGAGATGATGATGTGTTTATATGCAAGCAAATTGATTTTCATTCAAATTGAGCATCATCTTAGTAATACATGCACACTAGATGGATTAATTGTGCATAAAAACTCATTCAAACATGACATTGAGGGCTAGGATGAGAGTTGCGCAATGATGAAGTAGACAATAGTTACTTTGAGAAGTGAGAGGAAACCATGTTATCACATAATACTACTTCAACTTCAATTCGGATCCAAATATAGTAGCATCAGTTATACAACATATGTTCTCGACGGACAAGCCAACACAACCTATTCACAACCAACACAAAATACTCATTTTCTCAATTTACTAGACTATATGGACTGAAAGAATTAGCAGAAAATTCATTAATGTCAGACATGATATTATGAGACTTATAAGAGACATCCATGATTCATATCATATGTTTTTACTTTGTAGATGAACATGGTATAGAGATCCTCATGATATAAAACAAGCATCGTCCTTCTCACTATGGAGAGCATGTTGATGAAACCAAGGATCACGTTGCATGTAGCATCATCACTCCATCCATCACTTAGAAATCAGATTCATGGAATTAGGGTTTTAAGAAAGAGAGCAATATTCATGAGAATACTACAAAGTCATAAACCTTAATTCATGATAACTTCATCGAGTACATTATTATCCACATCAGAGATCAAAATAGAAGATTATCTTCAAAGAAAACTCATTTCCAATTCGGTAGAAAGCCTCCATACCAAGTCAGTTACCAAAAACTCTAGACATGTACCTTGACATCACCATGAAAGAATCTTATGTAAGGAAGATAACCCACATTTAACACCTCCAAAACAAAACTTAAACTTCAAGATACATCAAGACAAATGAAACTTATGCATGTGATCAAAATTAAGATCAAAAGATAGGAATAAAACCACCATCACACAACAATCTCTAAAACTAAGTACCCTATATTAGGCTTTCGAATTATAAGCAAACTAAACATGATAACCACAATCATTCAAGCTATAGAACATGGCATTATCTACTAGCATGTTAAGGGCATGTTTTAGAGAGAGAAACAACAACATGCATGTAATGAAAAGTGCAATAAAACCAAGCCAAGGTAGGTGTCTCAGTCTAGACACCCCCAAAGCACACCCACAAGGTTGAGACAAGGGTCGCTACACTCAACCATGCACACATGGTCAAGGCACATCAAAAACATAGAAATCCTAATAACTTGTAAGGGTGTTACCACTCATCCTAGGCTCAACCAAGGCACCCCAAACCATCACACTCTCTCTCATGATGCCAAGGAAGGGAAGGTATACACTAGGCGTGGCAAATTGCAAGATAACCCTCACAAATGGGTAAATTGCAATTTGATCGAAAATAAGCATAAAAACCATAAACATCATCCAAACAAGATCAAACTGGAGATTCTCCACAAGATCTAAAAACATTCCAAAGGATTATAGCAAGGTTCTAAGACACCAATTAAGCAAAACAAATAGGGTAAACCCAAAACACAGGTCAGGGGTCTTACAAGCCATAAACCTAATAAGTATTTTGCCCCCGAAATACAAAGAGAAAAGAGATGGATACATCCTACTCATGTCTTCTTCAAGCTCCCACATCTACAACTAATAGGAAAGGATCAACTATCCATCACCTCTTGGGTTATAAAAAGGTTGTGTAGCACCCGAGTCTACTAAAATAGATATAAAGCAAGATACAAAAATATTAGAATGAAATAACTCCATCTAACCTTTCTCTACTCGTGGGTTGACCTCTCCTTCCAGCTGGCTCAAGGCATAAAATCGAGATGTCTCCTATTGTGATCCCCGTTCCCCACTGGCCTGTCCATAGGAACTAGCCTGTGATGCATGTCCACATCCTCAACCTCCACCACTGCTGAATTATTATCTCTGTGAATCATGTTGGCTCTTCCTCAATTGTTGGGTCACCTCATCATCTTTCAATGGACACTCCTACCTCAGATGTGGGTTGACCTCTCCTTCCATCTGGATCAAGGCATAAAATCAAGTCATCTCTTATTGTCATCCCCATTCCCCACTGGCCTATCTAGAGGAATGACGCAGATTTACCATGGGCAAAAACGCAAGTGAACGCGTCGAAGTAGTACAAGCCTTTGTGAGGCCCGAGTCGAACTCAGGGATACGTGAAATCGTCGGAGACTCCTACTAACTACTCGTGATCAGGTAAGCTGATTAAATAGTTGAGAGTTGTTGTTAAAATTAAAAGAAAATAAAAATAAAACAAAACAAGCAATCGATTAAATGTTGGTTTAATCAATTCAAAAGGAGATCTTTAGGGTTGCGGTTTCACCGCGGGTTTTCATTGTATTAAATTCTATATAGTTACTCAATTTTATCTCTCTATCCGGGTAGTGGCCTGAAATCAGAATTGCCCACTGTCGTGGTACAATTCACTACCTATGTCTAGGTCGGTTCCACCGTCGTAGTAACCTATACCCTAAATTAGGTGCATTAAAACCGACCTCTCGGTATCCACCATTAATCTTACACCACCTTGTTCAAGGGATTTGTCAATTAATGTAAATTCTGTCTCTTTTCAACCATTAATTCTTCTTTCAAAGCAATTAAGGGCATTAGATTATTATTATGGTGATCAAGCATAACAATATATTGGAGAAAACGAAACTATACCACGGATTTAAGAGATAAGATATGAATTACTATTATAAAATCATCATACAATGAATCCCCAGGTTACTCCCGGTCCTAAAGACAAAGGGGATTAGCCCCGCATGTTCATCTCAGAGTATAATGTGGAGAAGAAAAAGGGAAACATGAAGAAAAATGTGATTGAGTGATTAAACCCCTGAGCGGAGAAGATTCAATCGATCCTTGGCGTAGAATACGCGTTCTCCCGCCTTTCGGTGGTGGAATTCATCTTCTTCATCGTCCGGATCGGCTGGGGCATGCTCTCGTGCTCCGTTCTTCTCTCCTTGCTCTCTGGGATGTGTGCAGTGACTAATGACGTAATCCCTCCCTCTTGGGCGTCGTCATTAGGTATATTTCCCGAATTAGGTCGCCAATTAATCACAGCCGTCTGATTTAGATCATTACAAAGACAGCAAGTATCTGACGGTGTCGATACCATCGACGCGGGTCGATGGTATCGACCTAGCGTGATAGAGGCAATCCTTCTTTTCTTTCATCTATGCGCTTGATGTCATCTCGATACCATCGACACGGGTCGATGGTATCGACGAACCTGTAGCGACGATTTTGTCGTTTTGTGTCGTTGTAGCTCCACCAGTCGATAGTATCGACATTTTGGTCGATAGTATCGACTCACTTCTCGCCAGCAACCTGATGGTATCTCGATACCATCGACATCCCTGTTGATAGTATCGACTTTCTTTTGGTCCTTGCGGCTGGAAACCTGTGGTCCGGTCGATGGTATCGACCACCGTCGATGGTATCGACGGCAGCAGATACTTGTTTTTCCTGAAATTAACACACGAAACCACATAAGTTCACACAAAATATATTCTTTTGATAATTAATACTCAAAATGCTTAAATAAAGGGAATTTGACATAAAGAAGTAGCATAGACCAAAATGAATGAATTATGCAACATTAACCATGAAAATGACTAATAAATGCATAAAACACATATCAAACAAGTCTATAAATGCGACTCAAAATCATCGCATCAAGGAACCAACTTGCGATGCATGTCCACGTCCTTGACCTCCACCACTGCTAAACTATTGTCTTTGTGAGCCCTTCTAGTTGTGCCTCAATTGTTTGGTCACCTCATCATCTTTAAATGGAAACTCCTACCTTATATGTCCTACTTGTCAACACTTATGATAAGTCCTAGTCTTGTACTGTGACCTAGATGGCCCCATCACTAACACTTACTCTATGTTGTGGGCTCCTATTTGTGGAAACTTGCGGCCTCTTCCCTTACTTGGTGACCACGGCGTCTGTCTTGTTGCTGTCTACTGTGAAGGCGGTGATGAGAGCCTAGACTTCTTAAATCCTTCAGACGACTATCCTTGGTACTAAACATGCCTCTTCTTGGCATTCTTCTCATGCTTCTAAACCATTGACCATTCGTGATAGACTCCACAAATGAGGAAAAATGCTCTCTATTCTCTAAGGCTGCTACCAACATCGTCAGCTCCGTATTCAACCCCTTCTCAAAATTTATGATCCTATCCTGATCTATCACAACCATATGTGGACAAAACCTCAACATCTCCATAAACTTCACCTCATACTCATTGATTGACATGGATCCATGTCGCATCCTCTCAAACTGACTGATATTCTTATCCAGGTATGTCTGAGGAAAGTACCAACTGACAAACTCACATCAGAACTCCTCTCAACTGATGACACTACCAAACCTCTTCTCTTCCTCAATGGTCCACCAATGGCTAGCACTCCCCTTCAAAAGGTACACAACATGCTGCACTTTATCAGCCTCGAGGATGTTAAGGATCTTGAAGGCCTTTTCCAACTCTGGCAACCAAAAATCAACATCAACTGGATCCTCCTTACTAGCATACTCCACAACCCCAACACATCTCAGACTCTCAAAGGTCTTCTCAGGGACTAAAGATTCCACATTGGGGATTGTTGCACTTGCTTGAGGAATGGGAATTTTGTCTGCCATGTACGTCATTATTTTCATGAACTTCCCAAAAAGAGATCGAAAGGAAGGACTCTCCATCATGGTCATATCAAATTGGGGTACCTCAGGCGCCCAATCTTCTCTCGCCTACTCCCTCACACCACCTCCAGGTGCATGAACATTGCTCTCTGTAGTGTGTTCTTTGTGTTCTATAGACATCTTTTCTACTCTTTTTCTTCTTCAGCATAAGCAGAAGTCACTATAAGATGGACTAGAGGACATTAGAATAGACACAAACCCTAGTCGTAGGTCCCTGTAGACTCTACGAACTGAAAGCTATGATACCAACCAAACGGTGACAACCTGAAGTGCTATAAATGATATTACTCAAAACCAAACATGGAATTAAAACTAAACTTTTGTATTAACAAAAATCATAGGAAATTAAAACCAATTTCTCAAAAGTACCATAAGACAAAAACTTATCACATATAAGTCTACAAGCTTGTCATAGGTATTACATATCATATAACAAGGTGATCACATCATTGTGCATCATCGTCCTTGTCAGCAACTTGTTACCTGAGATATCTGTTGCACATATATATACATTTACACATGCCATAACTATAGAACTAAGGCTCACATGCCAAAAAAAACCCTTGTATCGATGACATATCCACAAAACACATCGAGAAAACCCCCAAAGACCAAAGTATATAGGTACGACATCTAGGACTCTATCACCAAAAGACTAACATCTCATACAACCTTATCAACTACTTCTGCTCCTCAGTTCCAAGATCTCCACCTCTTTGTTCATGACCACCTAAAATATGTGAAAACCCATGGGGTGAGACCAAATGTCCCACTGAGATATATAACTCTCTATAATTGCTATTATAGAATAGTTAGCTAAATAAGGTAAATAAAAGTACTTAGCATGATGAGCAGATTCAACTAAATGATATGTATCCAATAGATAAAATAGATTAAGCAAAACTAGGCAGTTACCACTAAAAGGTAGAACAATTAATATTATAAAAAGGAATATGAAGAACATGTATAACAGTTGACTTCTCTTACTACCTTATAAATCAAGAAATTACTACATAGATAAGGCAAGGGATCAACCAATGTTATTCACATTTGTCCCTATGCAAATACACTACACATCTATATTACGTCTTTTATTATGCCCTGCGGAGATGGGGTATGCCACTCATGCTCCAACTAACCACTGCTAAGTCGAAACAATGCCATACAAGGTCAATGGAAGAGTCAGAATCCATGACCTCTCCAACACCTCTTTGTCAACACAAGAGAAAACACCATAGAGACATATCAAGTCTAACTACAAAACATCCTAGCATGCCATGGTATATAGGCACAACACTAGTGAAACTGAGTTACGACATGCAATCACACTCTTGCCAGGGTATGGCTCGCAGCCAATCTTGTAAAGTATCATAAGTATATATTGAATCACATAACTGATGTACGACCCGTAGCCACACTCCTTCTAGGGTATGGGATGCAACCAACCCTATGAATGTGTATACTCAACAATATATGACTTCGAACTTTCACTAAGGGAGAACACGTTTCACCATCCAACAAGTACTGATGCTTAAGATGGATCTATGGCATAAGGAAACTAATATGATTAGAATTTCACTTGATTAGTTAAGCTAGTTGGATATCTTTTAGCATCAATCAAGTTACAACGTACAAATCTAAAACAAACTCTAGTAAGATAAGGGAATAGTGAAACTCCATAAGATATAAAATGTATAAGGTATAAACTAGTCACATCATCACTACATGATACTATTTTTCTACAAGGCCATCATCATGTTCACATTGTCATAGGATACCAATCCATTATCACATCACTGCAGGACAACACCTCACACTAGGCATATAACCTCTACCAAGGCATAGGACTCAATCACATAATCCCTGCTTGTACTTTATCACATTATGCCTCAGCAATGTGCATAGTCACCATCCTATATAATATAGGATTCACCATAGCATTCACATAGCTATGCCATTCAAGTTCATATCACATGTAAGGTTAGGGATTTATAAACAAGAGAGAGAAAACGTTATAATATAATAATCATTCCAAGTATAATAAGAAAGCTACATCATATGACCCAAAATTAGGGTTAGGTTCCCACACATATAGCTTATTAGGGTTCCATCACATCGAGGTTATAGAACCAAACCCTAATTACGCCATTCCCCACTTTCTAGGAACTGATTAGGGTTGAACATCATTAATTGAACATGGTTAGATCATTATATTCCAACACTAATAATCACCACCTTCAGATGTATATGAGTATCATCTCATTATGTTATGTATGTGTCATGACCAAGCACCATAGTAGGTGTCCCAACCACTATCTCAGATAGTTTCTTGACCGTGAAAAGCAAGGTGTCTCAACCACCACTTCATAAGGTGTCTCGACCATGAAAAAGCACACCCACATATATGTATCGACCCTCAACCCATCAGGGTTAGAGTTTCAATTGAAACCATCATATGGTCATAACCCAAACATAAAGAAACATGTTACAACTAAGACAAGGACCAACACACATGGTTAAACCCCCAAAACATCAAACATGTTACAACCAAATCAAAACCAAGGTGTAACGACCCAAGCAAGACTAGGTGTTACGACCCAAAGCAAAGCACACTCATATATTGACCAAAAACCAACGCAAGATGTCTCAACCACATCACACTATCTTGACCCCAAAACAACTCAAGATATATTGACTAAAACAAAGGTAACAATAAGAAAATCATGCGTCATCATGTTCAACACTCATGTGTTCATGATCATCAAACCTCAGAACAAACACCATGAAGATCAACAAGTAAATCCACCTAGGAGAGAGAAAACCAAAATTCAACACATGTGAAAACATTCTCAAAACTTCAAGGAAAACATGTTGTCCAAAAACTTGCATGGTGATAAAACCAAGGATCATGTTGCATGTAGCATCATCACTCCATCCATCACTTAGAAATCGGATTCATGGAATTGGGGTTTAAGAAGGAGAGAAATCTACATGAGATTACTACAAAGTATTAAACCTTAATTCATGATAACTTCATCCAGTACATTATTAGCCAGATTGGAGATCAAAATAAAAGATTATCTTCAAAGAAATTCATCTCCAATTTGGTACAAAACTCCATACCAAGGCGGTTACTAAAAACTCTAAGCATGTACCATGGAAATCACCATGAAAGAATCTTATGTATGAGAGATAACCGATGTTTAACACCTCAAAATAGAACCTAAACTTCAAGTTACATCAAGACACACGAACCTTATGCATATGATCAAAACCAAAATAAAAAGATAGGATGAAAACTACCATCACACAAGCATCTCTAAAATGGGTACCCTACATTAGGGTTTCAAATTCTAAGAAAACCACACATGATAACCACCATCATTCAAGTTCTATAACATGGTATTATCTACTAGCATGTTAAGGGAACATTTTAGAGAGAGAAACAACAACATGCATGTAATGAAAATTGTAATAATAGAGAGGGTAGAGTGTTATATGACCCGCCTTAAGGAAGATACTCCAAGGATCACAAGCTCCAAGCACACGATCACCAAAGGAGGGTGACGATCCACCAAAGTATCCACTTTTGGCCACAAGATCACCTCAAGAAGAAGAAGATACCAAGGCCAATGATAGCTCAAGAAAAGAGAACAAGAAACCCTAGGTCGAACCAAAAGAAGGGAGAAATAGAAAAGAAATTTGCTCTCACTTGGGTACCACCTTGTAAAAAATGGCCTATGACCCCTATGATGAGGATTTTCTCTCCAAAATGACCACCATGGATGATTCATGGTCTATGGCTGAGAGAAGAAAAGAAGATAGGGTATAAGATCAAAGGAAAATGCCACCAAAGAAAGGCAAACACTTACCAAGGTTGGAGATGATCGAAAGTCACCACATGCAAGGAATCTCGGCCACCAAAGCTCCAAGGATTAGTTCTCCTTGCTCCACTAAGCTCCAAGGAGGAGTAAAAGATAGGGATGAAGAAGGAAGGTCGAAAGGTTCACTTGTACAGAGAGAAAGGAGGTTATATACATGAGGAGGAGAGAAGGAGGGTAGAGATGAGGTGTCAACACCTAAAGGCACCAAAGGGACACATGTCCACCCAAGAAACACACATGCAACCACTTAATCTGTACATGCACAAGATGGTGATACAACCAATGTTGGGTCTCAAACACTTAGGTCCCCCCAACCAATTGGTTTCAGTCGCAACACAATGGGTCATAACAACACACAAGCACAAGTCTTGGTCAAGATAAAGGATCACCAAAACATCTAGGTCGAGACACAACTCAAGAAGATCACTGTCTCGACCCAACTCCACCAAAACCACCATGGTTGAGACAAAACCAAGACAAGGTGGGTGTCTCGAACTGACAAGGTAGATGTCTCGTTCGAGACACCCTCAAAGCACACCCACAAGGTCGAGACAAGGGTCGTTACACTCAACCATGCACACATGATCGAAACACATCAAAACCCTAAAAACCCTAATCACCTCTAAGGGTGTCATGACTCTTACAAGGCTCAACCAAGGAGCCCCAAAGCATCAAACTCTATCTATTGATGCAAGGCAGGGAAGGTACACACTAGGCATGAACAATTGCAAGATAACCCTCACAAATGATCAAATTTCAATTTGACCCAAAACAAGCACATAAAGCAAAAACATCATCCAAACAAGATCTAACAAGAGACTTAAGCTCTCCACAAGCTATAAACACATAACAAAGGATTATAGCAAGGTTATAACACCTAATCAAGAAGAACAAATAGGGTTAACCCAAAACACAGGTTAGGGGTCTTACAAACATACTACTTGTAGGGTGAACAACTACATCATCCCAGACTACGCCTGCCAAGGGTACACCACCACAAGAATGTTACATATGAGCATATTAAACATGAAACATCTATGACACACACATTCAATTCAAATAACATCCAAGAAGATGATCAGACAGAAGAATCTAGTGACCAATCAGAAGTCATTATTTATCAAGGAAGAAAACCAAAACATGCAAAAGGTCAGAAGACTACAATTTTGGCTCAGAAGAAGAGATCTTATGCAGTCAACAACACCATGTACCCTCCACCTCCACCTTAGAACTATCCTTTTTTCCAATACCATACAGGTACCATCCTCATCCAAGTTTTATCATAGCATTGACAATTGCAATCCGCTCAGAGTTCTGACACACTATTGATATCAATATGATAAAAATCATGTATAAATTCGAAGATCTAGACGAAAAGACAGAGGATAATGACCCTTTAAGAGGTTTCCTCTAGAAGATTGTAAAGCTTGATTGAAAAAACAAGATGAAAGGAGAAACAATTCTAGAAGTGACTATTTCTCCCACTATCATCAAAGACGCAATACCAACACAAAAATACATGAGAAGGTTCACAAACTTAGAGGTATCTCTCACTAAGGCTCTCCTATTAGTCAAGAATGTTGTGAGATTTCCAATGATAAAGGATCCTCACAATACTCTACAAAGAGTTACAATCCCAACATTCATTGTGACTATCACCTCATCCGGATGCACAAAACATACTCATTTATAACCCTCACGCACAAAATTCAAGACCTAATCGATGCCACTTTGGTCCAAGTGGATGCCCTTACAAAAGTCACTCTAGCACATTAATCAAAGATACATATGTAGCCAGAGAATCTATATGCATTTTAGAGCAGAACGGGAACATACTTGTCAATGCATCCACCAAGTTGATTGAGCATCCACTCAAGCCAAAGCTCTATCAAAGAGCACCAAGACACGCATCAGTACAATCCCCAAAGCATCTGATGACTATGATAGATCTATCTAACTATTTTTGCTTTAAAAAGAACATCAAAATGAAAAGTCCAAAGTTTCAAAAAATCCATCAAAGCTTTCAAAATGATAAAAAATCAAACATTTCAAAAATGAAAAAAAAGAAAAAATCATCAAAATTAAAACAAGAAAATCCACTTAATCTACTTAAGTGTCTGGATGTGTTCTCCCGTGCACCCTAAAGTAGAAGGTTCAAAGTTGATTGATATGACCGATAAAGGAAGGATAATGACCATTATCTCGAGGCCCCAATGGTTTGCAAACCTAATCTCACCCATTAAACCACTCAATCAACAAAATCAACTACATCAACAATTGTAGGATGACACCACATTTCAAAATCAACAAGTGTTCACTTCAAGGTATTCTTAATCTGATCACCCCAGAGGTGAGTTGGAACATAGCCACAAAGTCAGCACATCCTAAAAACAAATTTACGGGCCACTCCCTACATGAACTTTGATGATTAAAAAGGACAACGACCCTGCTCATGAGGACCGATAAAGACAGGGGGACTGGATGTTAAGGAGATTTGGATCCCTTGAGACATTATCCATGTCTCACCATTTTGCATGATGATCTTGCTAGGGGACCACTAATGAGGATCCTTCACTAGGAAACTCCCAATAATCTGAAATTCATGCTCCCATCCTAAGGCTCTGAGTATAAATGTACACATTGTCATACTCATAAATGAATATACATCAACTACAAAGCCCAAAGTGCACCCAAACTTGGACATATGCTTGTGGTGAATTTCTTATTAAACATGACACCCAGGACCAGTAGAGTCTAAGACTCTCATCCTAAGGTTTTAAGCATAAATACCCATCGACTTAAATGAAAAGTGATAAAATGCAAAATACTAAGTCCAAAGGACACCCAACAATGTATATACATGCTTGTGACACACTGCATACACCAAGAAGTGTCAATGATAGAGCCCATAGGGATGTCTCTGACATCTGAAGGTTTAATCCAACAAGGAACATAATTGCCACTTGAATACTCATAACTTGGCACAACATGACTCGTACAAGTATGGAATTAAGAGCTAGTCGAGCATAAAATCAACCCTAAATGAATATTCCCCTAGTGGTACATCTGGATATGCGCATATTCACTACAACAAAAATAGCCTTTGGCGTCGGTTGTTTAACCCCCTTTGGCGTCGGTTTCTGAGCGACGCCTATGTGGGCGCCGCTAAAGGTCAAACACTTCGGTGTCAGTTTTTTAACCGACGCCTATTTAACATATAGGCGTCGGTCTTTTAGTAGATAACCGACGCCAAAAGGGTTCGCGCCACAGAAAACAGCGTCATCTAGGACACATTCTGCGTCGGTTATCTACTAAAAGACCGACGCCATACTTTAAGACGACACGGCCGTGCTTCCCTACACGGCCGTGTTTAGTACTATAGGCATCGGTTTTATATGAATAAGTGACGCCTTTTCCACCACGGCCGTGCTTTCCAGCACGGCCGGGTTGTTTGTAATATTAGGCGTCGGTTTTTATCCAATAACCGACGCTGTAGGTCTTTGCTGACAGTTTTCTATAAATAACCGATGCCTATATCTATTTTTTTATATCAGTTTGCAGGCCTACTGTGGCTGGTCAGCAGGATGAGAACCTGCAGTTCAGTATTCTGAACTGCAGGTTTACGAGATCCATTGATATCAGCCTACAAATAGGCCACAAACCTGCAAAAGTCCCAAGGAAAATTTCACACAAGTAGATACATTCAGACATCAATTCAATTCTCACATTCACACATATAGAAACATTCAAATACATGTATTAACATTCATAAATATTCATTTACAAAGTATCATTCATTATCGCTATCAACATCCCAATTATATCTTACAGTTGCCACTACTTGTATGGCTTTTGCCCATTCTTCTCTTATTTCATTTAATGCTTCCATCGTATATGGAGCATGTATATTTTTTAAGCGTTTACCTATAGTGTGGTCAGTTTTAAACACCTGCAAAGAGAATGATGTATATATATAAGTAATAATATAAAAATAAGATTGATATATTTCATACTAACTAATGAGACTATATATAATACCTCATGTATGGTATCGATGTCCAATGCGGCATGTTTGATAATCATATGCATAAATCGCATCACATAGTATGTGCATGCCTAGCCATTGTCTTGTGTAGCGCACTATAAATTGAAACATACAAAATAATACAACTAAGCACAATTCACATCAATAATATATGCATTGGAGTTGGGAACTTACTTGTACGTTCTGCCAATTTATTGGCTGGTTCTTTTTCCTTGGGACCGTTCCTCCAGCCTTTTTGAATGCATCTAAACCCCTACATGTTAATATAACACTGTAAATTACATAAGTAAATAGTAATGTAATAACAGATGTTAACAAATACAAAAATGAAATATTTTTCACCAGAATAATGGCATTCTCATTACGTGTCCAATTTTAGTGTTTAATGTACTTCCCGCGGGATCTGGATAATAAACAGTAAACGTCCCGGGGACAATAACTAGTAACTCCCAATGTTTACCGCTAGAGGTAAAAAGTTAACAATTAATAACTCAAAATACACAATAAAAATGGAATTTTCTTAAGTCCAAATTATAAATAAAGTAAACTTACTTGACATTGAATGGAGCTATTATTATCGTCTTCTTTTGCTGACCAAAAATTGTAAAAGCATCTATACAGTATTGTTGAACATTATCAGGGTCTTTAGCTACCATACTAATCAATGATGGAATCAAAAATCCCACATGATCAAATGCAAATTGTTTGCAATGATCTTCGACTAAGTAGCTGCAAAACATGTATTACGTATGCATTAATATATAAGAAACCAGATTACCGGATCTTACACAAGGTATATGGATGTATAAACAAGATCTCACCTTATCCATGTCTCTATCATTGATGTATTCAGCCAATCATACATAAACAACTCAATAATATCTTGTATAAATAAAGAGCTATCGTATGATTGACCTGCATAATCTGCATCTAAAGAAACAATTACCGGGCAATGTATATTATGTGCCCGTAGCCAACATGCCATTCCCCTACAAGCAGGACCTAACGGGTATGTTAGGTCAGTTGGAACCCAAGTTGGTAATGCGGGAAGTGGAGGTGGAGGCCTAGGTGCTCCTGGTGTCTTCTTTTTAACCTGTATATATAATTTCAGATCAGTTGACATCATATATACACATTAACAGTCTAAATCAATGTAAATTTATCTTACAATTTCAGTAGTGTAGACGACATCTGCTTTGGGCCACAATATGACCCCGCCTTCTGCCTCAGCAAGTGTATCAATATCCGGGTGTGGATATGGCAATGTAGCTTCCCTCCAATCGGGTAACACACGTAATGGGCCCACACGAACGTAACCATGTGGCATTGGAGTCCCGTGAAACCTTTCCCCAGGAAGGGACGGGTAACCCTGCGCCTCTGCAACAACATAGTCTTGTATTCTTAAGTGGCATGGCTTCAATGCCTACAAATTTATGTAAAGAATGTTATACATATATACATATCATCTTGAAAACATATCATCTTGAAAAGACTAGCTACAATGTCATAAACAATACTTACAGCAGACGTGTTAGGCGATGGGTCTCCAGGATTACTCGCAGTCTGTGCATCAGGAGAAGAGTGGGTCGCCATAGGCTAATTGGAAGCCTGAGATGCCTGTCACCGCATCAATTCTTCCTTGACCTTCTCAGCAACTACATCGTTGACCTTCTTAGCAACTATATCCTCGACTCTCTTATTCTCCTATACATGGATAAAAGAAACATTAGCTTCTTATTATTGAATTTCCTTTTGTAGTAACATTCTAAAAAAAGAATAGGTTACCTCTTCTTGAGAAAGTCCCGCTCTGGGTTTGCACTGGGATGGCCCAAAGAATGCTTTGATGCCCACACCAGCGCCTGCACCCCTAACACGTCCAGGATGCTCTGGGTTACCCAGAGCAATTGTCAATTCATCCCTTGTGCCCTGAGGGATGAACGTGCCTTGTTTTCGCTGCTCGTGCAGCTCCCGCTAATCACCATCAACAGAAATTGGTAAGTTAACACCACAAATAATCAATATTCAAACGATTGCTCTAAGAGTTGTATTTTACCATTTTCGCAGCCGCCTCAGCAGTTACGGGCTTCTTTATTTCACCCTTCTTGTTTTGCCTCCCAGCTATCCAGATATCATGGCGAGGCATGGGTGTGGCAGACTCCTGAGTAGGAGCAGACTCCTGAGTAGGAGCAGACTCCTGAGTAGTCGCAGACTCCGCATGTAGTCTTTGGCGAACACTTGCATAGCCTTTTGGACCCATAGTGTGGTCATGCACATTCAGTGCACGCCTTGCTTTTTGTGCGTCACTGAGGGCCTAGTTAGTATGCACATTAATGATTTAGTTAGTATCACTAAATATTAATCTTGAATAGGTGAATACAATATATATTAATTAAATTGGGAGTGACACCTAATACCTTGAATTCTTCAGATTTTCTTGAAGCAACAAAATTGTCCCAATCTTCTTTGTCCAAGAAGTTCCATTGTTCAAGGGCTGACTTCTTTTTCTTATCACCCTCTTTTATGTATTCTCTGTTCAGATTTGTCCTATAATTCCTAAGCATCTTTCCAGCACGTTGCATCACACTTTTACGATGCAACTTCTCATCCAATGCAAACAAATTCTATAAAATAGAAATGTTATTAACTAGTATCCAAAATAGAATTGCAAATAATAGAATTTGTAATCTACAAAATAGAATTGCAAATAATAATAACTCACGCATAAATCCTTCCATATCAAGTCTTTCTTCCCCTGAGGAACTTTATGCCAATTATCATACTTAACACCACAATGACTCCGAGTGGTACACCCAAGATAGTTTACAAAATTATTGCGGTTCACTCCAATTGCATTTCCTCCATTATCAAACTCCACAACCAATTTGGATCCACTGCCACTAAGCGCTATTAACTTCTTCAACATAGTGATGCCCCTTTTCTTGTTAAGTGTTTGGTGTTGCGCATCAAGTTGCTCCAGTGCTTTAGTGGGTACATGTGCATCATCAACCTAAAATTTGACAAAAATAAACACACTGAATTAGCCCAATATAGAAATATAAGATATATGACATAACTAGAAGATAATGAATTTTATAGAAATACAGGATATGTTTTTAGAACTTACATTGGTATCCTCGCCATGCTCGCCATGGACAGCATGCTCATCATGGACTTCATGCTCATCATGGACATCATGCTCATCATGGTCAGCCATATGAAAATGTCATTAAAAAGGCAAACATTTAGCATTTGTATTAATTAGAAAAAGGCAAACATTTAGCATTTGTATTAACTAGAAAAAGGCAAACATTTAGCATTTGTATAAACATACATGTATCTAAAATTGTCATCTTTTATCAATTAAAAATCCTTCATTGTGATCTCCGCGCACATATAAGTCATAATTAGCTTCAATATTTTGTGGAGTTGGCAACCCAACTGAGAATGGACTGGAGTCATCATACTTATCATAGTACTCTTCTTCATCTATAGGATCTTCAATGAACTGTCTTTTACCATGAAGAACAACCGACCATTTATCATTTGCAGGATCATCGATATAGAATATTTGTTTCACCTGTGATGCCAATATGAATGGTTCACCCTTCTCGCCAATCTTTTCAAAGTTCACCAAAGTGAAACCCAATTCATCCACTATAACTCCTTTGGTGTTATCAACCCAATTACATTTAAAGAGCGGAATTTTGAAATCTATGTAGTCAAACTCCCAAATGTCTTCAATGACACCGTAATATGACATTTTAGCTTCACGTGGACTCTTATCCTTTGCACTTGCAAAGTACATAGTCAACGCTTGAAGAGTGACCCCACTATTTTGGACGACACTCTTATCATCTTGGCGCTTTGTGTAATATGTGAATCCATTAATGTCAAACCCTTCATAAGACATAACATTCGGTTTTGGTTTAAAGGCGAGGCATTTGATAGTTTCTGTAATATCATTTGGTGTTTGAGATAGTTGATGTAAGACTTTATCTTCAAACCACTTAGTAAAAGTCTTATTATGCTCTCTAGCAAGCCACATTGAACTTGCTCGAGGATTTTGTCTCTTTATGAAATTGGTATGTTCCTCGATATAAACACTCGCTTTGTCCATATTGTGTAAAATATACAAGTGAGCTTGTTCCAACTGCTCACGGCTGATTACTTTCACCCGTGATCCCAAAATTCCTTTGCCCTCCTCAATATTCTTGTCATTATCAGGAGTGTCATTACCACTGAGAAAGTCATTGCAAAAATCCATAACCTCTCTTGCCACATAACCTTCAATAATACTCCCTTCAGGCCGATAACGGTTTCGAACATCACCTTTAAAAACGCTCATGTATCGTTCAAAGGGATACATCCAATGCAAGAAAACTGGTCCCAACATTTTCACTTCCCTAGTCAAGTGGACAACAAGATGTACCATGATATCAAAGAATGCAGGAGGGAAATACATCTCAAGCTGACATAGGGTAACAACCACTTCTCTTTGCAAATTATCGAGAGTATCAGGGTCAATAACTTTGCTACATAGACTGTTGAAAAAGAAACAAAGTCTGGTAATTGCAAACCTTACATGCTTCGGCAATATAGATCGAATTGCCACGGGTAATATTTGTTGCATTAGAGTGTGACAATCATGAGATTTAAGACCTATCAACTTCAGATCTTTCATTGATACCAATCTATGGATGTTGGATGAGTAACCATGTGGCACCTTAACATTTACCAAGCATTCACAAAAAGTTTTCTTCTCCTTTATAGACAACGTGTAACAAGCGGGAGGTAAGTATGTTCTTTTATTACCCATTTCACGTAATTCTGTTAATTCTGACCTTATTCCCATTTCACGTAGGTCCAGTCTAGATTTTATCCCATCTTTAGTCTTACCTGGTATATTTAACAGAGTACCAATGATGCTATCACAGACATTTTTCTCAACGTGCATTACATCGATACAATGCCTGACTGTCAAAGAACTCCAATAAGGAAGATCCCAAAATATTGACTTCTTCTTGAATGAAGAATTGTCACTCAGTGTGGTCATACTACATTGTGATTTCTTACCAAATTCATTGAAAATGTCTTTTACTCTTGCATAAACAACATCCCATGGTATAGGTTTAGGTGCACTCCGTTCATCATTCCATCCATTGAATGCTTTGCACTTCCTATGATACGGATGGAATTTTGAAAGAAACCTTCAATGACCAAGATATACAGTCTTGCCGCCATGTTTTAGTCTTATTGAATCAGTGTTTTCTTCACATATAGGACACGCTTTAGCTCCTTTGACACTATATCCAGACAAATTCCCATATGCTGGAAAGTCATTAACAGTGCAAAACAACATAGCGTGCAAATGAAATGTCTCTCTTGCTGAAGCATCATAGGTCATCACACCTTCAGCCCAAAGTTTCTTTAAGTCATCAATCAAAGGTTCAAGATAAACATCGATATCATTTCCGGGTTGTTTAGGGCCCGATATCAACAATGACAACATAATGTACTTATTTTTCATACACATCTAGGGAGGAAGATTGTATATAACAAGCATGACTGGCCAAGTGCTATGTTGGCTGCTCAATGTCCCGTACGGATTCATCCCATCTGTACAAAGCCCAAGTCTTAGATTCCTATCTTCTTAACCAAATTTGGGGTACAATAGATCAATCTTCTTCCACTGTGGGGAATCAGACGCATGTCGTAGGATCCCATCATTATTTTTCTTAACATCTGCATGCCACCTCAAATTCTTCGCATCTTTCGGATTTGCAAACAAGTGTTGAAACCGTGATATTATAGGTAGATACCACAACACCTTGGCAGGAGAACCAGTTTTGGACTCCCCCGAAGTCGTCAATTTATACCTTGACGCACCACATTTTGGACAATCTTTCAAATATACATAGTCCTTTTGAAATAATACACAATCATTCGGGCATGCGTGTATCTTGTTGGCCTCCATTCCCATTGGGCACAACATTTTATTTACCTGGTATGTTGAGATTGGCATCTCGTTTCCTTCAGGAAGCATTTCTTTCAACAAAGTCAACAATGAAGTGAAGCTTTTGTCGCTCCATCTATTATTAGCTTTCAACTTATACAATCTCAACACAGCACTAAGCTTCGTAAACTTAGCACAGCCTGTGTATAACGGTATCTCAACATCATGCACAATGTTTCTAAAGATAGGAGGTGGATCGGTGTGCTCTACCCTACAACTATCCAACATCGCATCAACGATGTCTGCTGGAACTGGTTCGTTCACATTTACGTCATCGGAGGCAATTTCTTCTTCCACCCAAGCACTGCTATCGACATCTACTGGTTTTGATTTTGAAATCTCTCCATGCCAGTGCCATTCTGTATAGCCTTGTACAATCCCGTTGCACATGACATGAGTTTTGATTTCCTCACCAGTGTTGACTTTTAAGTTGTTACCGCAATGCCTACATGGACAGTAGAACCTATCTGTAGGTTTTTTCCTATGTTCCTCGACAAATCTAATAAACTGATCAAGACCAGATATAAACTCTGGGGTGCAACGATTACGAATGGACATCCATGATCTATCCATTCTATGATCAGAGAAAACAAGTATATATTAGGAAACAAGTATATATTAGGAAAAGATTAGGGTATACACTTACATCCTAAGTGTATAATGTGATGTCATTCTTATATATAATAAATGTGTACCACCTATCCCATCCTTGAACACCTAATCTCACTAGTAAGTTTATAATGTGTATTGGGTTTTCAAGAAAATTTCGACAACATTTCCCCGTTGTTCTCTAAGTACATATGTACTTAGAGAACAAACGGGGAAATGCTACCGAAATTTTCTCGAAAACCCAATACACATTATACACTTACATCCTAAGTGAGATTAGGTGTTCAAGAACAGTCCCAAACTGGGGACTATCCAAGATTTACTCCTAATGAGTCAATCTTGGACGAGTTTCTAGGCCGACAAACACAATAATAGATATCTACAATGAAGCCGGACTCCATACAAACAGTATATAATTTAGTGATTGTTCATTCTAATTTATACCAATGTACAAGTAATATAAAGAACAATGATTGTTCACTTTCTAGGCCAACAAACACATGTGATGTCATTCTTATATATAATAAATGTGTACCACCTATCCCATCCTTGAACACCTAATCTCACTAGTACGTGTATAATGTGTATTGGGTTTTCAAGAAAATTTCGGCAGCATTCCCCCACTGTTCTCTAAGTACATATGTACTTACAGAACAAACGGGGAAATGCTACCGAAATTTTCTCGAAAACCCAATACACATTATACACTTACATCCTAAGTGAGATTAGGTGTTCAAGAACAGTCTCAAACCGGGGACTATCCTAGATTTACTCCTAATGAGTCAATCTTGGACGGGTTTCTAGGCCAACAAACACAATAATAGATATCTACAATGAAGCCGGACTCCATACAAACAATATATAATTTAGTGATTGTTCATTCTAATTTATACCAATGTACAAGTAATATAAAGAACAATGATTGTTCAATTTCTAGGCCAACAAACACATGTGATGTCATTCTTATATATAATAAATGTGTACCACCTATCCCATCCTTGAACACCTAATCTCACTAGTAAGTATATAATGTGTATTGGGTTTTCAAGAAAATTTTGGCAGTATTTCCCCGCTGTTCTCTAAGTACATATGTACTTAGAGAACAAACGGGGAAATGCTACCGAAATTTTCTTGAAAACCCAATACACATTATACACTTACATCCTAAGTGAGATTAGGTGTTCAAGAACAGTCCCAAACCGGGGACTATCCAAGATTTACTCCTAATGAGTCAATCTTGGACGGGTTTCTAGGCCAACAAACACAATAATAGATATGTACATGTTAGGCTTTCATCACAATTCATGTTAGGGTTTCATCAATGTTAGTGTTTAATCAAATCAAATTAGGATGCTAGAATGGACAAGTTTAAATCAAATTAGGGTTTAAATCAAATCAAACACGACCGTGGCTGTGTTGGCCTACCACGACCGTGCTGGGCAGCACGGCCGTGCTGCCCAGCACGGACGTGGTAGGCCATTTTTCTCAGTTCTCAGTGAAAGAAGTAGAACAGCAAGCAGAGCAGAGCAGCGGGCGGCAAGGAAGAAGACAAGGAAGAAGGTGCTACGGCTAATACCTTGTGAGCAGCGGAGGCAAGCAAGAAGACAACGCCACAGTAGGGTGTGAGCAGGGAGGAAGGAGCGGGCGGCGGCGGCGACGCAGAGCAGCAGCAGGGATCGTCGGCGGCAAGCAAGAAGCAGCAGGCACCAGGCACCAGGCGGCGATTTTGGGAGAGCGGCGACGAGCAGCGCACATGCAGGAGAATCGATGAAACAGAAAGAAAGGGGGAAGAGTCGGGTGATCGGGCCTCTATTAAGTTGGTCAACGGCGTCGGTTATCTAAGACAATCGACGCCTATTATCTTCAGCGTCGGTTGATCGTAATAACCGACATCCAATTAGACAATCTTTACCCCAAATTAATTGGCGGGAACTATTATCAGCGTCGGTTATCCAAGGATAATCGACACCGAAAGTGGAACTTTTCGCGTAAAATTTCATTTCACATAGGCGTCGGTGAATTGTTAAACAACCGACGATGTATGTGACCCATATTTTTTTTGCTCGAAAATTGGATTTCGCGGGCGCCTTTAGGCGTCGGTTGGTTACACTCAGCCGACGCTGAATACAAAGCGGTACCCATGTCTGGCTGGTCTTCGAATATAGACGTCGGTTTGTATAAATAATCGACGCCGAATATTATAGGCGTCAGTTGTCTGAAATAACCGACGCCCAGAAAAGCGACACTGAACGCTATTTCTGTAGTAGTGATATTGAGGGAAGAACCAACCAATTCATGGAAGACTTTGGGAAAGATTAAATATACTTGGGTTCTCAACACCTTAAATTCTAGTATTAAAAAGTGGAAAGTAGGGTGAGTAGGGTAGTTGTTGTTCGCCATCAAATATGCTACAATTATTAAATGACCACCCCTCACATCTCATGACTGGACTCTTGACTAACATGGGTTACCACCAACTCATCAATGGGGTCTCAATCTAGAAAATGTGAATGTTGACCAGTGGCCTAATCCCAAAAGAATTAAACAAACAAACTACAAAAACCCTCTAAGGGTCAAATCCTAACATCTTCAACGGTAAATAGTTGCATATGAATCCATAGACCATGGCATGTTAAATCAAAATTTGAATAAAAAATCAACCTAAAAAAAACATCATAATGACTGCCATGATCGCTTAATGTCAAAAGAAAAATTCAAAACTGTTGAGACAAACCAATAGGGAAAAATTCTACCACCAATTTAAATCATGATAACCCCTTAACTTGAAAAAGACCAATGAAGAAGGGAAATATCAGATGATAGTGGCTCAATCAGCATCATCATGACATATCATTCCAACATCAAGAAGGCCTTCAAAAATCATGACATATCCCCACCAACAGGGTCCCTCTGGGAACCCTTGGTAGAAGATTGTAGACAACACATATATGATGAACTATTCCGTACAATGATAAAGTCCAACTCAAATCTAGTTCCACCAATGCTTACATAGGTCTTCAAAGAAAGAGTCAGAAAAGTCACACCATCTCTTGAGATACTAAAAAACTTACTTTCTCACCAAGATAGTCCTACAACCCATTAACGAGGGTTATCTCTTATCAATTGGCATGGCCTCATATGGCATGATCTCTTCTCAATGGCTACTAAATCAACAAAGGAAATTTGGTCCAAAGACCTTGTAGAAGAACAACCTGGATTTAATGAGTTCATCTCTCCTCAAAACACTTCTCCCATAATAGATCTAGTATGATACAAACTCTATTGTTGACAACCACAACGCAGCTTTAAGCCTCTATCTTTCAATCAAAATGCACTGATTAGTTTACACAGGCTTACTAGAGACCAGTTAAAAATGTAACATCAAGGCCACATCACCAAAATAGACTGAATAATATATTGGGATTTGATTCTAGACTGGTACCATCATAAACTTCTTTGCAATGACATTCCTTACCTTCAAAACATTTGAAGTTGAGGAGTTAAAAAGTCTAACAATCTACATCAGACTTTACAGATAAAGTATGACCTAGAGTATCAACCATGTGATCGGTGGAAGCACAAATGTTTGAGCTTTTACCTTGATTTGAAAGACCTACACTCTTGTAGGCATCCTTAACCATGACCATTTCTGTTGATTGTCATTTCCAATAATTTTGGGTCCTGGACTATGACCTAAAACTGAACCATACACGTATCTCTAAATATTTTTTTGGTCCCAGATTATGACCTAAAATTGGACCAATCACATATATTCTAATCTTTTTGGGTGCTCGAACATGATCTAAAATTTGACAAATCATGTAACCTCAAATCTCTTTAGGGGTCCTAGACCATGACCTAAAACTAGACCAATCACATAACTTATCTTCCTATCTTTTAGGTTCATGTACCATGACCTAAAATTGTAACAATAACAAACACATATCCTTCCCATCTCCTTTGGGTCTTCGACCATCGCCTAAAATTGGACCAATTATGTGCTTTATATACCAATCTCTTTCGGGTCATGCAGTAAGACCTAAAACTAGATCACAAGCCCTATCTTGTATAGGCACCTTTCCTTCTAACCAAAAAACACTCTTCTTAGGTAAGCACCTACATTTAAGCCCTATTATCAGTAGGCACCCCTACTCTCGAGCACTATCCGGAATATGCATTTCATTTCTCAAAGACCCACATTCAGTTAGGAACCTACACAATCTAAGCCCTACAATGTAAGGCACTCACAAACTAATCTTTTGATCACCCATGAGGCCTACCTATCATCTAGATCTTAAATCTTAGACTGTGGTCCATGCTACTCAAGATAATGATTTAGTTTGACCATGATACATCCATGCTTTCAAACACTATCTTCAATAGGCATATCCTTTTTTGAAATCCCTATATTGAGTATGCAACTCCTTGTTAAAGAACTATATTTAGGTAGGCATCACCTCAAATCCTATTCTATACAAGAACTACCAATATATCCCTATAACATGGTAGGAATCCCTTTAAGCCTACATTTAGGTAAGCATCTCTTCAATCCTATCCCAAATAGGAATTCCCTCCAATTCAAGCCCTACATTTAGGTAGGCATCTCTCCAAGCCCTATCCCAAATAGGCATTCCCTCCAGTCTAAGCCCTAAATTTGGTAGGAACCTTTATCCAAGCCCTATATTGAATAGCCACTTTCTATGGTTTAAGCCCTACATCTCGTAGGAACCTTTTCTAATCCCCTATCTTGGATAGGCATTACCTCCTTTTAAACCCTACATTTTGGTAGGCATATCCCATGCCCTATCTACAATAGGCATTTCCTCCAGTCTAAGCCCTACATTTAATAGGAACCTTTATCCAATCCCTATCTAGAATTGGCATTTTCCTTCAGTCTAAGCCCTACATCTAGTGGGTACCCTTATCCAAGCCTATCCCAAATAAGAATTTTCTCATGTTTAAGAGCTACACTCGGGTAGGCCCCTGATTTTAATCCCTACTGTGAATAGGCATCCCTCTTGATTAAAGGCCCCACATACATGTAGGTATTTGTATCAAATCCTTACATTTTATATAGGCATCTACTCTAAGGCCTTGTGTTGAATAGGCATACATCGACTATCTTTGAAAAATATGATGTGTCCTATCTTTAATATGCATTCTTCATAAACCAATTCCTATCCTAAATATACATACATATTCAAGCCCCATCCTAAATAGATATTCCCTAGAACTCAAGCCCTACATTCAAGTAGGCACATCCTGCAAGACCTACAATCAGGTAGGTACAGTCGAAAGGACCCTACATTCGAGTAGTCACTCCTTATGAAAGACCTATCAATGGATAAACACCTCGATTGAAGCCCTACATACAATAGGAAAATATCACTCATGTCACGCTGAACCATCTTGTATTCTAGAAATTATCTAGGGAGAAGTCAATTCTCAGATACAATCACTTATCATAAATGCCACCTTAAATCGGGAAACTTGTCTTGTGCCCAACCTTATCTATCATTAGTAGTTTTTGAGAAAGGCATATGGGAACAAACAATTCATCGATACAGTCATTGGTCTTGGAGGCAACCTTAAATTGAGAAACTTCTAGATCCCCATTTGATCAATCTTATCAATATATGAATCTTATAAATACATGAAGATTCTCTAAGGATTAGATAAATGATCAATATATGCATTGGCTGTGAAGGTCACCTTAAATTTGGAAACTTGTCTGATACTCAATGTATCCATCTTGAGAACTCATGTAGAGGTGTCAATGTGATGGTTTTGAAGGTCCTAAGTAATAACTTGAAACTCTTTGAATTGCTAGGTGATGCTCTAAGTATCAAATGAATGATATATATAGTCATTGGTCATAAAGGACACCTTAGTTACGGAAATTTGTCGAATGATCAACCTTATCTATCTTGAGAACTTTTAAAAAAATAGAAAGGATCAGGGGAACAAGCAATTGATCGATATAGTCACTAGTCATGGAAGCCAACTTAAATTGAGAAATTTTTCTAGATCCCCATCTAATCAATCATATCAATCTATCAATCTTATTTATATAAGAAGATGCTATAAGGATTAGAGAAATGACGAATACATTCATTGTCCATGAAGGTTGCCTTAAATTGATAAACTTGTCTAATACCCAATATTTTTGAGAACTCCTATAGAGCAACCAAGGCAACACTTTTGAAGGTCCTAACAAGCAACCTGAAACTCTTTGAATGGTCATATGATTCTCTAAGCATTGGACAATTGACAGATATAGTCATTGATCATGAAGGCCACCTTAGAATTGATTTTTTTTTCAAATGATCAACTTTATCTATCTTGAGCATGTTTAAATACTAGATACGATTTAAATCTAGATATACGTTTGATACTCTAATATATGGTCCTATCCAATGGCCTAAAACTGAACTGCTCATGCCTACATCTCCAAATCAATCTATGGTACCAGATCATGACCTAAAACTGAACTACTCATGCCTACATCTTTTTCAGACCAACTTTGACGAGTCTATCCTTTTTGACCTTTTGTGACCATAAATGAGGGTCAGACTTAGCTGAAGCATGTAGTTCTCACTCTTATCTTAAACCTTGCCTTGAGAGGGGCAAAATGTTCAAACCCCATTTTAACTCACTTAGTAGAAAGTTTTGATTAAATGTTAATTATTTGGTTAATGACATAGTTCATCACATTTTCCACATTTGACCCTTTACCACCTTTTTGTTCCATATATTTTCACCACTTTAACGTAGTTTGGGGCTTTTGTAAAGAAATCTTCTTTCAGACAAAAAGTGTAATTTGTCATTCAATCATGCATTAGAGAGGCTATTTTTCACAAATTTTCCAGTTGAATTGTGTAGAATTAAATATTCCCTTTCTAACTGAATTTTCCTAGAAAAAATGAGAGACAACTCTGACTTATCTTTTTGGGTGCAATTTTCATTCAATTCTTCCTTAAATAGGGCATTCTTCACAAATTGCCTAGTTAAATTGTCTGAAATAGAATGTTTCCTTTTCCAACTACTATTATACAAAAATTCAAGAGATTATCTTTGACCTATCTTTTGTGCAAGTCTTCCTTGATTTTTCACCAAAACATTCCTAATAGGAGACTGCCTTTTCCACCTGGAGACATTAGAAGGATCACACCAATTTGTTGTCAAACACCTGGAGAACCATCTCGATGCATGTGCCCTTTCATGGGGCACATTGCAGTGATTTATAGCCTCTTCTAGAAGGATCTACCCAAAATCTTGAATCCTAAAATCTACCTATTAATAGACCCCCATACCCAACACGTTCTAGGCCCCTCCCATCTCTCCAAAATCAAGAGAAACAACTACCTCTCTCTTTTATTTTCTACTTGTGATCAAAGGATCCTTTCTCTGATGCCAACTTCTTTACTAACGTAGGTAGGTTGCACAACAATAACTATTACTTTTATTATTATACCCATATCAATAATTATTTCTTTCTCTGATTAGTACATAACTATTCATATTTGCTTGCTCTTTCTAAAAGATCTGATCATGATCTAGTAAATCTATCTCTCTCACCTATCTCTCTCTCTTCCTCGGAAACGATCCCAATTTCCAGTGGTGGATCTCTATGGTGGGAGATCCTAAGGCAATTAGGACCATAACACCTAAGAACTAGGACATTTAGTGCAAGCAATGTCCATCTCTAGCACCCAAATATTCTCCTACAATAAAAAATATATTTTGATCATTTTACCACCATTTTCTTTAACAACAACCTCAATCACCTCTATTCTCATATAAGATGACTAAAATGTTTGTTTGTGCGAGATAGGGTGCTAATCTTTCTTCACTCATAACAGGATCGTTGAACTAAATCTTTGAATAAATGCATACCTTTCTTACCCACCGATGGATGGAGTCAAAATTGGGTTTTTATGTGTTTGGCCATTGATTTAAATGCCTATCTTTGTTTTACCTTATTTTATGTATAAAATTGGATGGTGAATCTAAGCTTTATTGATTTATCATTTTATCCTTACTTTTTCATTGTTCCCACGACCGTATGATCTGTTACATTTTTTGTTCTGGGTACAACAAATGGTGATGTCTAAGAATATTGTTACCAGAACCTTCTCCATTGATCTAGTTGATGGTAAAAAAAAATTGAGTGAAATCGTGGTGTATGTGCCTTAGAGTATTTGTATTCTTGGTGCTTTTTGAGCTATGTGATGACTCTAACATGTTGTAGGGTGTTAGCTTGGCTAGAGGCAATCGAGAGGCATTTTCATATAAGGCCATCCATACACATGTTCACTGTTAAAAGGGTGCCTGTAAATGTATTTTTCATGTGTACTCGTATCTACTCCCTGTCTGTTGAGATGAATTTTGATAAATTGAATAAAATACAAATAGAGGAATTGTTGTTATTAAAAGATGTTTCTAAATTTGAAGACCACTTTCAGATGTAGTGGTCTATGAAAGTGATGGTGTAATAATATCAAAGACAACCCAATACAATGGTGTGCCCAAACAAATCTACCACTGGTTAACCTTGTTGGATTTAGGAAGATGATGATATGTCTATAATCTACATAGTGGATGCTTCTTGATCACTCATCCAAATCTCAATAGTAGTAGGAACTGTCTTTCTAGAAAGTAGGTGTAGCTCTATATGCCTATCATGATTAAACTTTGTTCATTTGTTTTTTATATTGATAAGATCTCTTGTATTGAAAAAAGTCACCTATTAAAAGAGTCCCCTCTATCAATGCCCACAGACATTATTTTGTAATGGTTCTCTTTGCAACATTTGATATGGATTCTTTTTCTTTGGAAAGTTAAACCTTATCAATTCAACTATATAGTCAAGGATCAAGGCACACATAATCATAACGAAACCTAGTTAGCATAAAGAATACTTACTATGTTCTTTCTATATCTATGCTTATTGTCTCCTTCATTATCTCATATATCCAATTGTCAATATTGAGCATAAATACGGTATGACAATGACTTATTTTGTTGTCCATAGTATCACTGCCTTTGGTTATTGTGTTGCAATTCACTTGTTTTTTAATAATCATTTTGTAATTTCCTTTTATTTTCAACACAAATTCGCCATATAGTATGCATCTTGAATTTTGGCTCACCTATTTTTCATTCATCTACACATGTTTTGTTTTATAGGTTCACAATTTTAATTTTATTCATTTGTATTGAAAACATCTCATTCTTTTAGTTATTCAACTTCTACCCACTTCTTAGTTATATAAATGAAGCATTTCTTCCTTTCTAAAGAATCCATATGGTACCTTCAAAAGTGATGCTCTTATCATTGTTCATTTGCACAAAGTTCTTCGAAATCCATTTATTAAGGTTTACATTGAAAACAAATTCGCCTATGTAACAACAAAATTTTGTCTTTACCATTTTGTGAGCATACACTCCTTCAAGTACAAACATAGTTGACTAGTCACTTTTTATATTGTCATTTCTTAATTTAGAGGGTGTCCAAATTCTTCAAATTCATGTATCAGTAGAAGTTTTAATGTTGAAATACCCACAAAAAATAAGGATCGTGTGAGTATTAACAAGTTTCCCATGGACTAGTGGGTGTCATCATTCTTCAAATTCATGTATCAACAGAAATTTTATGGAGTACCCACAAAAAATAAGGATCTTGTGTGTGTTCGCAAGTTTCTCATGGACTAGTCAATTCAATAGGAAAAATATGTTCTTATATTATCGTTTTATTTTATTTCTCCCATCATGATAAGGTAGGTTGTATATGAGTATACAACACAATTTTTTTATCAACTCTGTCCTCCATTCTAAGAGGATGAGTGATGTGAGCAGTAGTAAGATGGGTATTTCATATTAGACCATGGTAAGATATTATCTCCTAACTTAATGTCTTATCTTGAAGTTCTATACATCTATGTCCAATCACATAATGTTCTCTTAGGAGTGAAAAAATTTGGTTTTACTTGAGTTGGATATCATCACAAGGATCATGGAAGTCACTCGGTAGGTAGATAACTCGATAAGAGTACAAATTTTGGTTATGAACAATGAACAAAGAATGTAAAAATGAAGAAATTTCAAGCTACATATGGAGTGATATTAGAGTAAGACTTCCTCAACACCAACCATCCAAATTGACTTCTAGTAGGGGCATGGGCAATAACAATGTTAACAAGTTCCAACTTCCCAAAGAAGAAAATTGTATGGACTATGATGATTAATGAAAAATAGATATATATGATTCTATACCTAATAAAAATAGGTAATAGAGACAATCTGATCTAGGAAGAGAAATCATGCTTCACATGAAAAAAACAAAACTATTAATACAGATCAAGATGTAACAACATCCACATTTATTCAGACTACAATCCAAATAGTGATATCCCTACTCAACGCCAAGTTAATATGATCATCTCTCCTATGAGAACTGAAGAACTATGCACAATAGTATGTCAGGATTTCGACAAAGTTATCTATGAATTTGTGGACAATGACAATGAAAAGGAATTAAAAATTACAACTTATGTTGCATATGAATCCATGCAATCACCTTTAGAACCTAACCTTTAAGATACTAATCGACATTCGTTGGTAGGTAAGATAGGTCATGAGTATTGAGGCACACATGCAAAGGTGAAATGTGCACCATATCATACTCGTTCACAGGAAACACTCATATTAGTAGAATTTGCTAATTTGTACAGTATTTAGAACTAGTCCCTATTTTGTTGTTGTTGGATATGAATAATAAAGATAAATTTTTGTCTACAATTAAAGAGGGTATGAATATGTATGACTATATGGATTCTATTATGATATGATGTGAATTTAGGATGTATTACTTTGAAACAACTGCTACCATACCTGAATGCATGTAAAGAGAATTGGTGTATTGATCTTCCTTAATAATTGGTGATTCACAACTATCTATTTTATACAGTTGATACCTAACTGGGTACTTATATATGAACACAAAAATCTCAAGTTGAAGGACTAATTTGATTTAGTTTTATTTTTTTTAAATTCATATATTGTAATATAAGCAAAGTTTTGATGGGTTAATAATATAGCATGTCTAATCCCAATGGGAGAAATTTCAATGAAGGGCTTGACCTTTTTTTGAAAGAAGAAAAAAGAACAAAAAAATATAGTAAGACTTCTAAATTGGGTTCAACCACCTCAACCAGACTACTCATCCCACCAAAGATGCCAAAACCACATAAAAATTAATAGAGTGGTTGTCAAGACCAACATGCACAACCTTTTCTCTAGTTTGGGTACATATTACATATTTATTGGGCATAATATCTCTTGGGCTAACTATGAATATTTTTATGTTAAAGAATTCAGATCAAGCAACTTAACATGGCCATCCTCTTTCAAGATCTGGGTAGGATGGTCTAAATTTGATTAAAAAAATAGATAGTAGGAGAATGTAAATGATATCTACATAATGTAGTAATTATAGTGGACATGTATCATAATAGAGGGATATAGGCTTCGCTATATATACATATGGTACTAATTACTCATGTCTCAAAAGTTAGATCAAAGATTGAGGGTGGAGCTAAGTACCATCATTTTTATATTTAGAAGTGAAAACATAGAGGAAGGAGAAGCATTACTTTTCCCTCGATCATGATATCCACCTTAAATATTTGAGTTTCCATGTTATTTCATTTCTCACCAAGTTACATGTTATTTGCAATTATCAGAGACTTAGTGGAACTCATGCATTTTAATTTCTTTGCAAGACTATGGATGAATAGGTGACATAAAGCTAAGAACAAGCAGAAGCCAATGAAAGTGTAGGAGTGCATTGGTGGGTGCTTTTATTCATGTCATATTTCTTTTATGATTTAAAACTGTCTTGACGATGTTTAGGTTTTAACAATGTGATTTGGTTTTATTTAGTTTTTCCTTTTGATTAAATTATTCATGATGAGAAATATAATGTGTTCCTATGTTGGGTAGAATTTCAATTATTATTGATGCATGATCAATGTATGCGACGCTCCCATCAAAATCATGAGTTAGGGATTGATGCTTCCACTCATGTTCATATGTGAAAAAATATAATATTATAGATAGCATCTAAAGGTATCTAACCTTTACATAGAAGGGAATCTACAAAGAATTTAAGATAAAGTTTCAATATCCTTGTCATTAAAGCCAATCAAAATAGTTATAATCAATTCAAATTGCATTTGTGCATGTACTAATTGAAACTTCTAGTTTCTAAAAAAATAGTTATAGCCAGTTCAATTGAATATAAAAAGAAGCATTTCAAATCCTTACACCATCCAACCAAATGACTTTCAACTCAATGAATTCCAAATCAACCCAACTTGACATTCGACCAAATTGGAGGAGAACATTGAATACATCATCTGACAGTCTTGGATGCAATCTGACCTCAACCAGATTCTACAAAATGCTGACAAAAAGACACTTATGTCATCACACAGGACCCACGTCTATAAACAAAACTCCATCACCAACATTGTAGAAGTTCAAATCACTTCTCACTCCTCATTAATTTCCACCTCCCCTCTCTTCTTGTCATCTATCCTCTTTCCCACGATAGTGTTGCATTTACACAAAAGGTCAATGTATAATCAGCCACAAACTGGCATGCCACGATCACACTCCACCACACCGAAGAGATGATTGGAGCAGTCAACAACGGACACACCACAATGTTGTAGAGACCCAAAGGATTCCCTCATTAGCAACTCCGAAATAAATTGGAGTTCCTTTATTGCTATATTTTCACGTCTCTATTTTGTCATACTCTCTACACTAGTTGTGGAAGTTGCTCATTTCTCAAGCTTCGTAACTCAATCCCTATTATGAGAGGTTAGTTTGATCTCTACACTGGGGCCTATTTCCTTGGGTCATGCTATTTTCTCATTGTAATTACCATATCATATATATATCTCAAATATTTTATCCTACCTACTATATATCTTACTAGATAGAACACCTCTTTCAAATGTTTACGAGGTTGGTGGTCTGTCAATGAACCCTAGTAGAGAGGAGATCCATTTGATGGGGGTTCTTATAGATAAATAGATATGAAAGTGGTGTTATGAATATTCTAGATTTTTTCTATATGGTAATAATTAGTTCAAGTGAATAAGAGTTTGTTGCACATGCAAGATCAATTCATGTGAATACAATATACATACTATTTTGTATGAAGAGAGAAGTTATGAGATATAGTTTATTATTGTTTGATCTCAGATTTATACCTTGAACTCATGACCTCATAATGGTTGTGTGATCAAGGTGTAACAATTTCCATTTGCCTCTCAAACTATAAAAATAATGCAATCATACTATATATTGATCCAAAGCCATGATTTCACCCAATATAATTTCATTTGTGAGTTTTCCACTTGCAGCTCATGTTTGTATGAATAATACACCACAAGTCATGGTACTAAATATATACTCTTGTCTTTTTTTTTTTTGGTTAGAATCATTGAAACTTGTAGATTCCACAGGCTCCGTGTTTGTTCTGATTTGGAGCTCCTTCCATCTCTCGTTTCACCATGAGCAAATAACTATTCAAAGAACTACGTGGGTGTCTCTCGTAATATAATCCCTCAAAATTTTTAAAGAGCTACCATACATTGGGGACCATTTGTCCTCCACAACCGAACAAAAAGACATTCGCCAGTAGTTGCCCTCTCCAAATTCTGAACGGGTTCTGATCTAATTAATTAGTTGATTATTTAAATATGAATATAATTTGTTCGGGAACCAACTTGGGTAGGCGAGTCACATGCACACTGGAAATGTGCGCAGGGACTTGCTTAGTTGCTTGTACTCTACCATCGATCATTGCCACTGAGTGCTAGAGAACTAACTCTTGCTCTCTCTATATATATATTCTGCTTTAGGCATCAAACAAACAAAAGCAGCAGCAGTGCGAGTAGAGGAAGTGGAGTTGAGATGGGGTTGGTCGCCAACATGAGCATGGGACTGCACCTTGTAGCAGCGCTTACGTTGGTTCTCTTATGCCCGACCGGTGCAGTACCAAATGCTCCGAAGGCGGCCAAGTCAACACCACCAGGGCCGCCGTCACCGGTGACGGCGCAGACACTCCGCAACGTGGCTGCTTCATTGAAGATGTACGTCGACCCGCTTCCAGACATTCCCAAGGTGTATGGGTATGGAACCCAGAAGCATGGCAAGCCTATCGCAAGACCACTCACCATCGGCATGTGGGCCAAAACATGGGTACGTCTCGGTTTCATCTATACAAACGTCACTGCACTCAAGTTGATTGCATCTTTTAATTAACCGTTTCTAACCATGTCTGTGTTGTGTCTCAATCTGCAGAAATTCCACCGTGATTTCCCGCCGACGCCGGTCTTCGTCTTCGGCACCAGCATACAGAACGCGACTTTCCCCGGCCCGACCATCTACGCGCGGCAGGGCACGCCGCTCCAGATCCGGTGGGAGAACCACCTGCCGTTGAAACACATCCTGCCATGGGACCCTACCGTCCCAACTGCCATCCCGAAGCGCGGCGGCGTTCCGACAGTCGTCCACCTTCACGGCAGCGCCCACCCGCCACAGAGCGACGGCAGCGCCAACGCGTGGTTCACCAACGGGTTCCAAGAGACCGGCCCAGTGTGGTCGCAGGCAACCTACACGTACCCGAACGTCCAGCCGCCGGGTAACTTATGGTACCACGACCATGCGCTGGGGCTCACGCGAGTCAACCTCCTCGCCGGTCTTCTGGGCGCGTATGTCATTCATAAGCCCGAGATCGATGATGTTCTTAGCCTCCCTGAAGGACCCAAGTTCGACAGACACCTCATCATCGTCGACAGGAGCTTCAACGTAGACGGTAGTCTGTACATGAACTTCACCGGGAATGACCCGTCTGTTCACCCGCAGTGGCAGCCGGAGTACTTTGGGGAAACCATCGTCGTGAACGGCAAGGCGTGGCCTTACCTCACTGTCCAGAAGCGCAAGTACAGGTTCCGGATCCTCAACGCCAGCAACGCGCGGTACTTCCGCCTGTCCATCACGGACATCAACTTACCTTTCTACATTGTCGGGTCCGATGCATCGTACCTCAACGCGCCCGTCAAGGCAAAGGACTTTCTCCTTGCTCCCGCGGAGTTCATCGACGTCGTCGTCGACTTCTCCGTCACCAACGCCACGTCTGCGGAGATCGTCAACGACGCGGCGTACCCGTATCCGACGGGAACAGCACCCGGCCCGCTCGTCGGGAAGGTGATGAAGTTCAATATCGTGCCCATGACAAAGAACGAGGCGCCGGACAAATCCGAAGTCCCCGTAAAGGAGGTCACCTACGCAACCGTCACAACCGACGCCTCCGTGACCAGGTATCTCACCTTGTACGAGTCCCTGAACCCAACAACGGGGCAGTCCAACCGCCTCTACATCAACGGCTTGCGGTTCGAGGACCCAGTGACGGAGACGCCAAGGACGGGCTCCACGGAGCTGTGGAACGTCATCAACCTCACCGGTGACAACCACCCATTCCACATACATCTCGGTATGTTCCAGGCCATCAAAGTCCAGGAACTCCTCGACTACCAGACGTTTTTTGACTGCATGACCGCCGTCAACGACGCAGTCAAGTGCAACATCTCCGCGCACGCCGTCGGGAAGATCATCCCCATAAACGAACACGAGAAGACGTGGAAGAACATCATCAAGCTCGAGCCCGGGTACATGACGAGTATCATCATCAAGTTCAAGATCGTCGACAACAATGAAACATTCCCGTTCGACGTCACAGCCGAGCCGGGATACGTGTACCACTGCCACGTAAGCTACCCATATCTTCTTATAATTATTGGACTTTTCTAATTCTCTTTTCCCTGCATTTTATGTATTCAAACGTTAAAGCGACTAGCTTCCGCAAAGTTCTGATGGCATCTTTTGTCACATTCGCAGATACTGGACCATGAGGACAATGCTATGATCCGACCCATGAAGCTGCTACCGTGATGACGACGAGGACAAATGCCATGATCCGGCCAATGAAGCTGAGACAACCAGTTTTTGCTGCCTTCATCTCTCACCCTCTTTGTCCTCTTTCTTTCTATTGCTATTCAATTATTCTTCAATTATCTGTCATCTGAGTTTGTAATATTATCACTACTGGGATTATTCGGGATGCTGTGAAGTCAGTTTGTAGCTTCTAGAAATCTTAAGAATTGATTTTTGCTCAAATAAGTGTTTTCTATACCTACTCCTGTATTATAAATGGCATGCTACGATTCCTATGTGGTGTGGTCGTCTATATTGGCGAAGGCCTCTGGCCTTATAAATATCATATACTTTGAATCCACACCGTGGATGTTACTTGTCTGTTTGTTTTGGTTACACATAAATTCAAGGTTGACCATTCAGACGTCCCAAACCAACCTTGCCTGATTTTGTTGGATTAACGGAACCACATTGGTTTTTCTGGTTTGCTTGATGAATGATTGGTTTGTGATGTGTCGCTGGTTTGATGCTTGGTGTTCTTTCTCTTTTCCTTGCATGTTCTTATCCTTCTTTTGAGTTTTGACCCATTATTCTATATAAGAAAATCATCGTTTTCGGGATGAATGTTCTTGAATGAAAGAATAATCGATCTCTGTGTATCGTATTCTCTCCTGATCTTAACCCGCCCCCCACACACTGTTGCTCCCTTGCTTACTAGGATATTCGTGATGTAAGGTTGTAATTACATTATCTATTGGTATGAAATGTTTCAAGAAAAATACATCAAATTATATCCCATTAATTTAACCATACATGTAACAGACTGAATTCTAGGGTTTTTCTTACAATTTACCCACTTTTAAGCTTTTATTTGATTTCTAGTCTTTTTGAACCTTTTTCATAAATTTCCCATCCTTTTGAGTCTTCTTTGACCTCAAAATTGAAATTGAGCCTTTCTTGAGGATGTAATTCACAATCTACCCACATTTATGATAATGTAGGGGGTTTTGAATAAATAACCCACCTAATGTGATATTTGAGGACTAATTATGCAATATGGTCATTTATGAGAGATAATTAGTAGATAATGTTAATTTGGAACTTTTTATATCTCTTTGATAAAATATGAGTAATTATGTGTATTTGAATTAGTTATGAGTGTAATTAACCCTTTGACTTTCTCTCTCCTCAAATATGATATTAATGCATGAAAAGTTGATAATATGGTGATATATGATTCTCAATATTGATATGTGACTAATATCTCAAAATTCACTCAATTATATTATTAAAAGATTATCTTCACATTAATCACTCATTTTATACTTTTATATATGAATTAATAGTCAATATATTAATTAAGGGCCAAACCATGTGATTTACGAGGAACTAATTGCATAGCATTGATCTAGGAGTTGTAATTAAGATTTGGTTAAATTTATGTGACATTTGGACTTTATTTGACCCTTCAAATGTATTTTACAAGTTTCCAATAAAGTGTGTTCTTAGCATTAAATGGATTTGATTTAAATGATGCGTCACAATATGGTCCCTTCAGATTATGTGTCACGCATCCGACCCCACCGTCAGATCCCGATATGATGGTCCTTGCGCTGTCTTCCTCCTCCAGCCACGCGAACAGATCAGACCTCCTCGGCTCCTCCACTCCATTCTCCCTCCACAGTGCACCTTTTCGTGCGATTCCTCAACCATTGAACTTGTCTCTCCAAGACGCATCCAATGAGTGTTTACTTGTCTACCCTCCTTCATTGAGAACGAAACACCCATTTGGGATCATCGCCTCTTCTACGCGGCGAGATTATAGAGGAGGATTGAGTTCCCCTCTTGCCTACTTAAGGCCGGGAAAACCATCCTCAACCCCCGCACATCACGCATCCATGCTCAATTGGCCCTAGGCTACCCTCAGTTACCCCAACCTACTCAAAGTGCATCTCCTGCGACCTTGGCTACTCCCTCACATCTCCGGCCATCTTCTGACCAATTGGATAATCGGTAAGCTTCTTTGGCCTTAGATCTTCCTTCCCCTACTATCCTTTGGTCTCGAGGTGCCCCAGGCGGCCCAGTACCCTATAGGCCGTCGTAAAGCTCTGCCGCCCCCTGGT
Source organism: Alisma plantago-aquatica (assembly GCA_963693085.1). NCBI lineage: Eukaryota > Viridiplantae > Streptophyta > Magnoliopsida > Alismatales > Alismataceae > Alisma > Alisma plantago-aquatica. Next base: position 34,450,389 of record OY856409.1, on the reverse strand, counting down.
CGTTTTGGAGCTTCCGGTGTGCCTCAGACCTCACAAACACCATCACTCGATCCGTCGGATGTCCACGAAGTGTTTTGATGCCTCATACGAGGTTTTCCTCTTCGTTTCTTCAGTTTTGGCCTCTTAGGGTGTTCCCTTGTCTCTCTAGTTTCTCCGACCAGTACTGGAGTCATGGCGTGCCTCAAGCACCGACCGAAGGCTCTTTGAGCTTGTCTGAGCACATGTAAGCTTTTGATGCTTTCGTTTTTGTCAGGAAACATACCATCGCGATCTTCGATCGAAGCTCCCCCTCCTGCTCTCTGCCGGCGCCATGGCCAGGGCTGCAAGATACGCGGCCGTGAAATGACCATGGTGCCCATGCCCTTCTAATAAGTTGATTATTATGACATGGACATTTCCATCCTTTCCTCTTGTTTTATTTTTCCTCACCAACGAGTATGTTACATGTGAATGACAGTAGTGCCCTCAATATTCTAATTGATTTCATTTTAAATGCATGAGTAGTTTGGTCATTTCACCTACTATTTACATCGATTTACATTTTCATTTAAATAACTGTCACACTATGTTTTCTTGCAATCTGATTGGTCCAGTTTTTGGTCCTTTCTCAGAAAAATATGAATAAATACTCGTTGGAAAGGATTTTTCATGTAGAATCTGATATTGTGGTTTTCAAGTTATTATTTGGATTCCTTTTTCGAAGTTTGCTTTGGATACCTATCTGATTATTAAATGGTCTAAAATGTATAATTAATTCATTTCAACTACAAATTTGAGAAATAAAATATGTTTTCCTAATCAGTGAAACCTAAGTGAGCTTTTGGTCCTAGTTTTGAGTCCTAAATTAGTGGTTTTCAAATAAGGTCTAAATGGGTATTTTCTTTATGCTTATGCCTTAATACATGCTAATATATGTGAAATGTTTGTAATTAGGGAAAATGATCTTGGATACAATCTAATTGGTGATAATGATGGTTATGTGAATCTTCAATAAGGTATGTGGGCCCTATTTATGTATGTGAAGCATATTTATGTATGTGACCCCTATTTATGTATGTGAAGCCTATTTATGTATGTGATCCCTATTTATGTATGTGATGCCTATTTATGAATGAATAATAATTCTTATGTAAGAATGCACAATTAACATGTTCTTCAGTTGAGCTTTTATCCAACCCTACATTCATAATGTGCTAGCCTTGGAATATCTCTATTGCCTCTATTTGTCTCTTTATTTTATTATTATATTACCTTTATTGGCTTTTTATTTAGTTGATTCTTCTATTGCCATTGTGGATCATCTATTTGGATTATTTGAATAATGCTACTGCCAACGTTGGCTCATTCATTTATCGAGATTATTTCATGGGTTTTATTCCCCAAAGCTATGATGCAATGTTATCTATATTATCTCCACTGCCAAGTGAACTATTTATCATGATGTATTTTTGGCTAAATGACAATGTAGTGTACATGAGTACAAACCACCCATAGAGGGCATGAGACCTAGAGGGATGTGACCACTCCCCTCTTATTATATTTTGGGGAATGTGACCACTATCCCCCAAAGGTTGTGACCACTCCCTTCGTATTATAAATTTGTAGGTGTTTGGGAATGTGACCACTCTCCCTCACCTATTGGTGTAGGTTCGATAGGTGTCTCACCCTGCATTGGTATAATTTTGTGTCATAATATTATTCATGCTATGTGATTATTGTTATGGATTGAACTATGGCAATCTTCTATTTCTTATTTTTTATTTGCCTCATACTCTTGCAATCTCTTAGAACAGTGAATCATTTTATTATGAAATGTTGTGTTTTAGCATTTGTCCTTATTCCTTTTGGATTAACACATACGTTTATCTCTCTCTTGCTGGGTTATCCCAACCACCCAGGTATGGATCAGAGTGCGCAGTTGAAGCTTGGTAAACCTACCTAAGGCTAAGAAAAAAGGAGTTCAACCTTCTAGTTTGGTTTTAGCTGCCTATATATTAAGTAGTTTTTCCTTGGAGACAATATTGATTTAGTTTTAGTCTTCCTCTACCTAGATCCTTGTATGTATAAAGATTGTACACCCATTTGGGAATTTTGTAATGCACTCTTTATACATTTGAATATAGTCAAAGTTTAAAATTCCGCGGCTACACAATTGATGTTTTTGCTTACCATGATTATTTAGTAAAGATAATGTCTTTACAATACACATTATTAAATTGTCAGTGTATAGATAGCAAAAACAACCTTGCAGGAAGTTGCGTGCTCAACTCAACGCTCAAGCTTGGAAAGTGTAGGGAAAATTGAATTACAAAAGATATGTGTTCTTTATCCACACTTTGAGGAATGATTTTTCCACACTTAAGAGCATGCAAACATGCATTATTCATGCTAACCAAAAGTGCGAAAAAAAATAGTGTAGAAACTAAACCACATTTTGTGAGTCAGATTATTTTGTATGGCATCTAAATAAATGCCCACACTTTTTTGTATGTGATGTTGTTCTCATATTTTATGTGTGGCATCTTAATATCCACATTTTTTGTGTGATATGCTTTTTACTTTTTTTATTGCATGACATCAAAGTATCATTATTTTATGGTGTTTTTATGATTTGAATGAGAGAATACGACGATGCTTGTGGAATAACGAGATGAGAATAAAGAGAAAAATCATACAACCAGAGAACACAAGATTTACATGGTTCAGTCGGGATGACCTACTTCACGTGAGGGGGTAAGATTTTCACTATTTTAGAGAAGAGATTACAAAGAGGAGCGCTTTCGAAGGAGGCAGAGTACACGCTGGAGTAAGCAGGTTGTTGTCTCATAAATGGAATATAGGATGATGCTAAAATTCTAACTAGGTGCATATACTTATACATGTAGAAACGTAATCAAATTCCTATTCAGATTTGAAGTTTAGACCGTACCCTAATTGAATCGACACAAATCCATTTACTTTTGGACTAGATCTATAACTGAATCAACATAATTCTTCAAAGCACACAAAAATATCCACCTTGACTAGAAGTCTGTAGCTCTTTGGAAAAGAAGACTAATAGATCATTTCTCCTCATCCAGCCCATAAGGGCTTCATTGCAGGATGTGTAGACTAACCAAGTCCAAACAATGCCTGAACTTGAAAACTAGCAATCATTTTGTCATCATATCAGTAGGATTATCTTCACTTGCAATCTTCTTCACCATAATATTCTCTTGCATTATCACCTCTCTGGGAAGTGATACTTGATGTTAATGTGCTTTGTTCTTTCATGAAATATCTAATCTTTTGTGAGGTAAATTACACTTTGACTGTAACAGTAGATAGTTGTTGTCTTTTCAAGAATACATAGTTATGCACATAGCCCTCTAAGCCATGTAGCTTCTTTTATGGCCTATGTCAATGTCATATATGCAACCTTAGTGGTGGACAAAGCAACAATGGGCTGTAGAGTTGCTTTCTAACTTACAAAATAGTCAACAACAGTAAAAAAAGTAATATGTAAGAGAACGTCTTTTGTCATAGTCATTTGCAAAGTCTGAATCAACGCACCGAGCAATCATCTATGTGTTCTTGCCACATCCAAGGTATATAGAAGATGTGCACTTTAGGTACCTAAGAGTGCACTTGACTGCCTACTAGTGAAGCCTTCCTGGATTTGACATGTATCTACTCACCAGCTGACATCTTGAGCAATATCTATATGGGTGCAAATCATTGCATACATGATGCTACCAACTGCACTAGAATAAGGAATACGAGAAATATAATTATCATCCTCTTCAGATTGTGGAGACTTAGTAGATGAGAGATTCATAAACTGGTCATTTAATAGAATAGATACATGAGATGCATCAGACACATAAAACAATTGTAGATCTTGTTAGTATGTATGCCTAGAGGGCCAATCATATAATGATTGTGATGGAATATCATATAAATGATTTGATTAATAACAAAAAACTTATAATTTATTATGTGATATTTAGTTATGAGATAATGAAGAAACATAATGAATGTCTAAAGAATAACATTACTCAATGATGTATGTCTTCAAGTGTGTGACTTGAACAATGAGATCATATAGATGATAAGAGTATGTACATTCTTGATATGTACCTAGTCAGGTGTTAGGATGGAGGGTAGATAGACAACAATAACACATAAGACTAGAGTGTGTGTTGGTTGATGATAGAATCTCATCAGTCATGATATGTGATATCAAACCAAGCACATAGATACTTCTTAGAGAATAGTGTATCATACACACCCACTTTGAGAGTGATACATTGAAACCATACTTGGTGGTCATAGTCATCTCTCATAGTGAAGGTGGTGATTCTGGTTCTTATACCTGAAATCATTACACTCATCACATGTTGTCCAGTGTGTCTTGACATGATCCACCATGATCCTATTTAAGGGTTGCCATTAAGGTGATGATCTGATACACTGTGACACATGGGGATGACTGTGAGTGATTTAGATGGGATTTGTCCCTCCGACAAGAGTTTGGTATCCTAGACAGTTGATAAGTGATACTGAGAAAAGCACGTGCATGCACATGTGAATCAATATATGATATTGAAGTCACATATATCATAGGCAGTATTGATACACATCGAAGAGCACAACAATTCATTAGAATAATTATCCTAGAGTTTAATCCTTTGTTACTTTTTGATTAAGGCTTTATAGAAGGGTCGATCCCACATGATAATATTTTTAAGATTTATTTTCTTTCAATCTTGATTGATTTTTAAATTTTTTTTTGGAATAATTGGAAGATTGACAGAAAATAAAGTCCAATTTTGAAAGGTTTGATTAAACTAATGCAAGAAACTAAAGAGAAAGAAGAATAAAAGATTACACTAAGCATGAAAAAGGAAACTTTAAGCTAAGTAAGAAAAGTAAAGGAAGAAGAAAGTAAAGGTTAGAACAGAACAAAACATTATCTAAACAAGAATAAAATTTGCAAAAACTAAAAAGAAGCGATTGAAACTAACATTAAACGAACAATTAAAACCAGATGGGGAAAACATCAAGGCTTTATGGGTTTTCACCATCTTAGCCAAAGTCCAGATTGAATCAAGAATATACGATAATTAAAATACGAAAAGTGGGTATGCAAATTATTCATAAACAAAATGCAAAAGTCAAACTCCATGTGTACCCATTGGTCTTGGCGTTCACGCTTCACAGTTCATCATCCCAATGGGGATTTTCCACAGTCACATCCATATCCCCGTGCAAGTGGTTTAGTTATTCTAAATTTTGGATTCTACATCCTCCAGAATTAACTTGCAATAAAAATGGGAGATCACTTTGTCTAAATTAGTGATTCTTTAAGCCAAAAGACTTATGTATAAGACAAATCATAAAAATTAAATCCAATCAACACAATAGATAAAGGACTATTCCCCTTACCTCCATAAGAAACTACTTGCTACTCATAGTGAGGATGGGAGAAACAAGGAAAGAAAAAAAGGAAGCTATATGTCACAATTCTGGAATCTCCATAGAGTCCAAGGTGATGGCAATTAAACGAATTAATTGCTTTGTCTCCCACTCCAAGAAGAAAGAACGAGAAGAAGAATGAGAAAAAGAGAGATCCAGATGTAGAATAAAAGAACCAATTTTATTGCTTGAATATAAAAGTTACACTAGGGAAGGAAATTGATAGATTTACACTACTGATTGCATACAAAAATTGGGGACCCTTTCCTTAGTGGAGTCCCCCTCCTTTTATAGGGGAAGGAGGGGTAGAAACCCTGAGAGGGGGAAATAAAATAGATAAGTGGTAGATGATGAAAAGCACTATCCGTGCACCATGAAACATTCGTCTCGCTAAGAGAGACAGTCGTCTGGTGATGGTTGGGTGTGGGCCTAGAAGATTTGGATCGAAACCCTAAGAAGGGTGGTGGCAGATCCCGTCTAGATGAAGTCTTGGGCTTGAAGCAATGTCCCAAACAGTAGTTAGGGGTCTATGGAATGCTCTTTTTGGGTGTGATGTGGCTAGGCCTTGGAATAGCGGTTGAACCCTAGTGGCGGCGCCCTTCTATCATTTCTTGGTGTTGAAGTAAGACCTCTAAATGGTCGTTTGGAAAACTGAGGCACCCGTCTCGCTCCGCCATGTGTGTAATCAAAGAGTTGGAACCCTAATCAAGTGGTTGCGCACTTGCTTTGTGATGCGAGGCTAGGTCAAGTTGACCTAGTCGTCTGGCTTGCTGGGAAGCTCGTCTTGCTCCATGAGACGACCGTCTCGCTAAGGCGAGATGACTTTTTGGCCTACTGATAACACCCATTTTATGGCTGCTAGAGCTTACATTTTACTATCAAAACAGCCTCCAAACCTAACTTCCTCTACGTTTTATCTTGTTTTGTTGAAAAGAAATAATGCCCACTATGCCCCTGATAACATTTCCTATCTTTTGCGGAGTTTCTCTTATTTTTCCAAAAAAAAAGAGTGTTAATGTGCCCTTCAGGCCCATCCGCAATGAAACACTCATTCCGGGCCTGGCAGCCCACGAGGTGACACACCCCTTTACCCGTCATGGTCGCTTCCTGATACGACAACAACCTGACATGGGTGCGCCATGCGGGAGCCCTGGCCGCTGCAACTCTTTACCCGACATAGTTCGCCACCCGACAAAGTCGATTGTGCAATATGACTACCCCTCAGTGCAACAGCCTGCCAAGGTTCTTACCTGCCATGACTATGAACGATTTACTCACAACCCGCCACACGACGGCCTCGCCAGGCCTACCGGGCGATAGACTTGTCGGCCCCTTCGAAGCCATGTGAACGGTGCCAGACAAAGGACACGCGGCCTAAAAAGAGCCGCAACTCCCACCAGCCTACTGCCTATAAATAGCAGCTACAGGCCTACGGTGGGAGGGGCCAAACCTTGTTGGGTTTTAGGGGAGGCAGAGAAGGCAGCGGAAACAAAAATTTTGTCCCCCAAACCCAAATCAAGGAAACGCGTCAACGTCTATATAATAGGAAAGGATGGTTTGTGGAATCATACCTTGTACCGAGGATTGCTCGGTGACAATACCTCACGCCTTGCGTGGTCTTCACCTCCGGTCTTGGACGGTGTCTGTGCAGCTCCTGGTCACACTGGGACTGACGACTCCTCCTCTCACCGGGACTGTCGGGGTTGACAGTTGTCCTCCTGAGCGGTAGAAACCTCCCGCCTCTGAAGTAGTCTACACGGACCACCTGGAACTCCACACTCCTTGTCCCACAAGGAGTTGTAAGGAGTCACACCCTCCTATTGACGTACTAGTCGTCAACACACTCTCCTGCCTCTAGTTGCAACTGCAATTGTCTTTCCCTTGCTGCACCTCCCTTTGCGGGTAGCACTTGCTCGGGCTCTCTCGGTTACCAAAACCAGAGAGAACGACAACTTTGCAGAGAACTGGTTGCATTGAGTTGTCCTTTGAGAAGCCCCCAATACCCCTATATATAGGAGGGTCATGGGACAGGGTTCTCCATCTCGGGCAATGCGGGACTAAAAGCAGGAGTAGAAGGGTTCAAGATTTTCTACAAAGCAACCAACTCGCAACCTGAACCGATCATTTCACAACTGAAACGGTCGGTTGGGGACCTGAACTAGTCGGTTGACACCTCAACCGATCGGTTGGGACACCTCAACCGGTCGGTTCACAAGTGAACCAGTCGGTTGGTGGTCCAGGTCGGTTCCCGATTGACTTTCCTTCTTTTGTTTCTAATTGGTGTCGAATACCAATCCTATTTCCCAATCAAATTGGGCAATTGAAACAAAAGGAAAATTCTCACCAATCTTACTTTCCCAACTTGCTCGGTTGCACCAGTTGAATCGATCATTTCAACACATGAAGCAATCGGTTCACCCTGATCTTGAGCCGATCGGCTCAACACTTGAGCCGACCGGTTCACCAAGCTCAGCCGACCGGTTCATCTCATGAACCGATCAATTGGGAGTGCAGGTTGTGCAGAATCAGTCAATTGCGATTTCAATCAATCCGATACTCCAATCAATGTGTCCAACACCTTGAACATTATGAGATTGAGCCATCAATTAATTGAGTGTTTAATTGAACTACTAAACTCCTTTAGTAATCAATCTAAACATTGCTTGTGGATAAAACTCCTCTTCCAGGTTAAAACCTTTGTGTGTGACCCTACAGGTCCATTTCACGTTGGCAGTGAAAGTCCATAACACTTATGACTTCACAAGAAAAGAGCAGTGCCTAGTCATACATCAATGCTACCCAAGTGAAAGTAGAAAGTTGGAGAACAACTTTCAATCCTACAATCCGTGAATGGTGTTACAGTGAATGTATAATTCCTTTATCACTGATATCCCGAATGAACTCGAGGCATGGAACAGTCATCCTATCAACGTTCATTCACTTTCTTGATCTCAGAGTAGATTGAACGAGATATGTATGACATCAACATGACATACTGATTCACACATGCGTGTGCACACCTATCTCAATCCTACTCACCAAGTGGCCTTGGATATCAAACTCCCTCAGGAGGGACAAATCCCATATCTATCACTCACCCCTCAAAAGCCCCATGTGTCAAAGCCACTCAATCATCACCTTTATAACAACCCATGTTTCAGGACTGCATTTGATGATGTCAAAGTGTGCCCAACGACATGTGTTGAGTGTAGTGATTTCATGTCAAAGAATCACACTCACCACCATCACTGTGAGTACTGACTGTGACTACCATGTCATGGTTCCTTGTGTCAAACTCACGGTGGGTCTGTCCGGTACACTTGTTCTCTAACAAGTACCTATGTGTTTGGTTTGATATCTCTATATCATGACTAATGAGATTCTGTCATCAACCAACACCACAATCTAGTCTTGTGTGTCATTGTTGTCTATCTACCTTCCACAATGACATCCAACTAGGGACATAATGAGAATGTACAAACTCTTAGCATCCGTATGATCTCATCATTCAGGTCCTCAACCTGAAGGCATACATCATTGAGTACTGTCATTCTCTAGACATTCAATAGGTTCTATCACTATCTCATATGACTGAACCAGAAAGAATTGAAAGCTTGCCTTTTATGTTTATCAAATCAATCTTAATGTATCCCGCCAATCATCCCATGATTGGCTCTCAGGGCATACATACCAACAGACTCCCACTTGCACTGCGAGCCAATCACCCTTGAATCATATTCATAGTGATCTTCAAACATGTCCCACATGTTATTGTGCTCTAGTGCCAACATAGTGAGTAATGGCAACACTTTTCCAAAGTCAGTATAAATTGCATGTCTCTCATCTCTTCACTGTACGTCATACGTATGAGATGGAGTTGCCGTAATATGCGATCTTGTATTCCTTTGCTAACCTTTAGCCACATTGCATGATCAAGGATTCCAGACTTGTCATCAATGAGAGGAATATCTATAAGTTCATCTCATGAACTTCCAGATCCATATAGTATCCACTGTTGTTCTCTAACACATAGATACTTGACATTTCCTTTTAAATGGTTTTATTGGAACATTTCCAATTATCAACAAACTTTCACTTTTATATATCCTATATATATTTTGTGATTAATTTTCTATCCTTTCGGAAGTTCGCATCAATGTAACTCTTTACATCGAACTCTTCCTTATCTCCATAGAACTAGTACTTCCCAAGTACTTATCAAGTTCTCATGGTATTCCAGTAACCCTTACTGGAAGTAGACATACATCCACTCGTCATGTCTCACATATGAGTTATCATGATGAGCACATCATATTGCCATGTCCTATATACAAGATGATGAATGCATTTTGTTCTTGCCATTTCGATACATGCAAGATAATGGGATGATTACATTCATGATGATCCATATCTATTCTTAGTGTTCCCATTCTTCATAAGAATTGGACACTTGGCCTTGGGATACCAACTCCATGTAACATGGACAAGTTTTCTCCCACTGAATCTGTGCATATTGAACTCTTCAGTATAGATTGCCAATGTATGCTTTCTCTTTTCAGGTTAAGAGGTTTTTGAGAACTATCTCTATAGATCTCTATTCCTATCACATAGGAAGCATCTCTATCTTCCTTAAAGATAATTTCCACTTTTGGATTTCCATTCTAGAACATTTCCATTTCACATCAATATGTGGAATGTGAACACGCTCCCACTAAATCACAGATCCCTCCTTTATCTTTGACATATCAGTCAAACCCTTTGACTATATCATCAAAGTAAAGATCCAATTCTGAGTTGCTTGTACTCAATCAATCACATTGATTAGTCCATTGTAACTTATAGACTTCATTTGCATTAGTGGATTCATAAACCTTATAGGTTGTGTCACATACACATCCTTGTTTTATTCCTCATAGGAATGCAGTTTTAGTATCCATATGCCAAATGCTTAGTCATTAAGTTGCAATCAACAAGCATCATCCTTCTCAAAATGTTATCCATGTGTCTTAGCACTTAAGACTCATTTACACTTATGGATTTCATCCAATTAGTGCTACCATCAAGGTCATACCTTATGGTTTACATGGATGTCATTTAGGATGTAATGGTGATAAACCATAACTCAAAATTTGGTTCCTCATATTCATCTAGATAATTGACTCATCACATGAACAACTCATCACATAGATAATTGAGGTATATCTGTTAAAGATGTAAGAACTCACAACCCTTGTGATTCTTAATGTTCTTTATTAGTGTGGGGTATTCTTTTATTAAGAAGAATTCAGTTATTTGATAATCATTCTCTAACTCCTTAGAGTATGATTCCTTCTTGATTTAGACATCACCATGCCTTAATCATGAGTTCACTATGATACACTATCATAATTACTCTTAAGGATCTCAAACATTTGGTCCAAGTATTTCATTCATTGATCTCATCAAGAATTAACACTTTACCAAATTTGCACTTCATCTATGATAATCTTGAACACTTCAGGATATTCATATTGGTATTTCTCTAAACACCATTTGAAGTATTAGCATTTGTTCCAGTAGGTATGTAAATACATCACATGTATTATACCTAATAGGATAATCATTCTCCCACTACCTTTAGTGAAGATTGATTGATCATGTCCAAGAAATTCATGTCTCTTATTGGTTCTCTAACCAAAAGAGTCTAGATTTATCCATCACATGGAAACTAGAAATGAATTTCTCATGATTGATGCTAATTTGATTGTTTGAGTTATCTATAACTTTTAGGTATCATTTTATCTTATGCATATCAAATACCACAAGATAAACAAGGCATTGCCACAAAGATCATATCTTTATAAATTGAAACATCTCTTTATTGATTGCCATCATTGTCATACAATATGCAAAATAAAGTGTTTCTATCTATTGGCAAATATGAAATAGCAGTTCATAACTGTATTACATGCCTTTTAGGCTGAAAATAAACTAAAGTACTCCTATCTATGGCGGCAACAATTGCCCCATTTATTGAGTGCTTTACACTTTACATCTTGGTATCATATACCTCAAAAAGTGTTACAAGTTTACTTTCATGACACCTTTAAGTAGAGACATCAGTCACCTCCTTCTTCTTTTATTCTTCCAGATAGAGAGGACAATTCCTTTTCCAATGTCCTGGCTTTTGACAATGGTGGAAATTTCCTTTCTTGGTCACGCCTCCTTTGGCCTTGAGAGCTGAAGATGTCTTGGTCTCCTGGCTAGCATCAGAACCTTTCTTAGCTTTTCCCTTACCCTTGCGCTTGGACTTGCCTTTCTTGTTCGTGATCACCATCACAGACTTAGGCTTGTCCTTCTTCATCTGTATCTCAGCTGTCCTCAACATGCCCAACAACTCTGACAGTGGCCTATCAAAGTTGTTCATGTTGTAGTTCATCACAAACTGACTGTAAGATTCTGGCAACGATTGCAGTATCATGTCAGTAGCCAACTCTTGGCTCAGTGGAAATCCCAGTCTCTGCAGGTTCTCCACATACCCAATCATCTTGAGTGTGTGAGGACCAACTGGATCTCCTTCTGTCATGACGCACTTGAAAAGTGCCCTTGAAACATTGTATCTCTTGTCGTGCCTGATCTTCATACATGTTCCTGAGATGCTGAATAATCTCAATGACACCCATGTTCTCATGCTGTCTCTACAACTCATGGTTCATGGAACACAACATCAAGCACTTTGCATCAATGGCATCATCAAAATGCTTCTTGTAAGCATCTCTTTCTGCCTTTGGTGCATTAGGAGCGGGTTCCTCTGGAATTGGAGTATCCAAGACATAGAGCTTACGCTCTTGAGTGAGAATAATTCTCAATGTCTGATACCAGTCGTGGAAGTTTGTCCCATTTAGCTTGTCCTTGTTAAGGACCGATCGCAAAGAAAAGTGATTGTTGTTTGTTGCCATTTGTACTACAAAAGGAAAATATGCAATTTCAGTCCAAAAACTCATTTTTGACTTATTTGATTGATTTGAAAAGTTTGACGATATAATTAGGCCTTTAATTAATTATTGCTCCCACTATTTTACTTCAAATTGATATCCCTCACCATCAATTCGGAAGAATACAGCGTACAACCTTCTAGTGGGCAAGATCCTGAAATCCTCTAAGTCATGGACCAGCTTGGGCTGTCACCCACAACATAGATCTCTCAAGTAGGCAACTCTTTCCAATTGCATCATATGCAACTCTTGATAAGATGTCATATGAACTCCTTGCCATGATCATATCCATGCCTCAAGGTGCTAGATCCCATCTAGGTCACCTTGTTAAGTCTGACCCAAATCCAACATGATGAATATGCACCCTGCTTGGGCAGACCCACATATCCTTCCTTCACGCTTCGATGAGATAGACGGTGCACCACGCTTGGGTGTGCCCACACTTGGTCGATCAAGCTTTTCACGTGTGTCACATTTGGAAGGCATCTAAAACTTAATATTTAAGGAGGGATTTGGCTTTTATACACATATACATATCCAATCACCACAATACATAGTACGTATCATATACATGCTATATCCCACTAGAAAACATGCAAGATGATAAAAGCGATGATTATGGCCATCCTAATGTGATTCCTCGAGCCAAGAGGAATCACGATCATCTAGGTCTACATCACATGCAACCTGTACAAGATGAACTCTGTGCTTTGCCTTTGGATTACATCAACTCATCACATGATTGACTGCTCATCCTGGCTTGGTCGTCTGCGTGCCACCAGCCGATCGGTTGGCTCCTCCAACTGATCGGTTTGCCTGGTCGTCGTGCATCTCATCATGGCCGCCACCTACTCATCTCGCTCCTCGAACCGGTCATCAATCGATCAGTTCACTCCTTGAACCGATCATCTAGAACATCAACCGATCGGTTCACACCTTGAACCGATCGTCTGAGTTGTCGTCAGGATGTCCTCCGAGTCTTTGACATAATAGGAAATAAAATTCTATCCTATTTTACATTGTATAAAAGGAGAAACCCTGAGTTACACTCGGGGGGATCAAAGGTAGGAAAGAATCTCAAATTATTTTGACTTACATCAGGAATAGGAGAAGGAAGATTGGTGCGCAGACCGAGATTCAAGAAACCACATACAACCATACACATATAGGGTTTATTGGCCATAACCACACTATACATCCACCACAAAACTCGTTTAAGGGTGACGCGTATTGAGTGCATTTATAATACATATCATATATGTAATTTGGGATTTGTGGATTTAGGATTGGACATGCATAAAGCCAATTTTATTCGCATCGTATGCAATAAATAAAGGTGACAAAACAAAATCGATCATATCGATATTCCTAAAATATAGAGCAGTTGACGTGGCTCTGATACCACTGTTGGGTTTTACGGGAGGCAGAGAAGGCAGCGGAAACAAAAATTTTGTCCCCCAAACCCAAAACAAGGAAACGCGTCAACGTCTATATAATAGGAAAGGATGGTTTGTGGAATCATACCTTGTCCCGAGGCTTTCTCGGCGATAATACCTTGCGCCTTGCGCGGTCTTCACCTCTGGTCTTGGACGGTGTCTGTGCAGCTCCTGGTCGCACCGGGACTGACGACTCCTCCTCTCACTGGGACTGTCGGGGTTGACAGTTGTCCTCCTGAGCGGTAGAAACCTCCCGCCTCTAAAGTAGTCCACATAGACCACCTGGAACTCCACACTCCTTGTCCTACAAGGAGTTGGAAGGAGTCGCACCCTCCTGTTGACGTACTAGTCGCCAACACACTCTCTTGCCTCCAGTTGCAACTGTAGTTGTCTTTCCCTTGCTGCACCTTCATTTGCGGGTAGCACTTGCTCGGGGTCTCTCGGTTACCAAAACCAGAGAGAGACAAATTTGCAGAGAAACTGGTTGCACTGAGTTGTTCTTTGAGAAGCCCCCAATACCCCTATATATATAGGAGGGTCATAGGACAGGGTTCTCCATCCCGGGCAATGCGGGACTAAAAGCAGGAGTAGAAGGGTTTGAGATTTTCCACAAAAGCAACCAACTCGCAACCTGAACCGATCGTTTCACAACTAAAATGGTCGGTTGGGGACCTGAACCGGTCGGTTGACACCTCAATCGATCGGTTGGGACACCTCAACCACTCAGTTCACAAGTGAACTGGTCGGTTGGTGGTCCAGGTCAGTTCCCGATTGACTTTCCTTCTTTTGTTTCTAATTGGTATCGAATACCAATCCTATTTCCCAATCAAATTGGGCAATTGAAATGAAAGGAAAATTCTCACCAATCTTACTTTCCCAACTTGCTCGGTTGCACCAGTTGAATCGATCATTTCAACAATTGAAGCAATCGGTTCACCCTGATCTTGAGCCGATCGGCTCAACACTTGAGTCGACCGGTTCATCTCATGAACCGATCGGTTGGGAGTGCAGGTTGTGCAGAATCAGTCAATTGTGATTTCAATCAATCTGATACTCCAATCAATGTGTCCAACACCTTGAACATTATGAGATTGAGCGATCAATTGATTGAGTGTTTAATTGAACTACTAAACTCCTTTAGTAATCAATCTAAACATTGCTTGTGGACAAAACTCCTCTTCCAGGTTAAATCCTTTGTGTGTGACCCTACAGGTCCATTTCATGTTGGCAGTGAAAGTCCATAACACTTATGACTTCACAAGCAAAGAGCGGTGCCTAGTCACACATCAGTGCTACCCAAGTGAAAGTAGAAAGTTGAAGAACAACTTTCAATCCTACAATCCGTGAATGGTGTTACCGTGAATGTATAATTCCTTTGTCACTGATATCCCGAATGAACTCGAGGCATGGAACAGTCATCCTGTCAACGTTCATTCACTTTCTTGATCTCAGAGTAGATTGAACGAGATATGTATGACATCAATATCACATACTGATTCACACATGCGTGCGCACACCTATCTCAATCCTACTCATCAAGTGGCCTTGGATATCAAACTCCCTCAGGAGGGACAAATCCCATATCTATCACTCACCCCTCAAAAGCCCCATGTGTCAAAGCCACTCAATCATCACCTTTATAACAACCCATGTTTCAGGACTGCGTTTGATGATGTCAAAGTGTGCCCAACGACATGTGTTGAGTGTAGTGATTTTAGGTCAAAGAATCACACTCACCACCATCACTGTGAGTACTGACTGTGACTACCATGTCATGGTTCCATGTGTCAAACTCACGGTGGGTCTGTCCGGTACACTTGTTCTCTAACAAGTACCTATGTGTTTGGTTTGATATCTCTATATCATGAATAATGAGATTCTGTCATCAACGAACACCACAATCTAGTCTTGTGTGTCATTGTTGTCTATCTACCTTCCACAATGACATCCGACTGGGGACATAATGAGAATGGACAAACTCTTAGCATCTGTATGATCTCATCGTTCAGGTCCTGAACCTGAAGGCATACGTCATTGAGTACTGTCATTCTCTAGACATTCAATAGGTTCTATCACTATCTCATATGACTGAACCAGAAAGAATTGAAAGCTTGCCTTTGATGTTTATCAAATCAATCTTAATGTATCCCACCAATCATCCCATGATTGGCTCTCAGGGCATACATACCAACAAATCCTACGAGTGCTAACTCTTAGTGCACAAGAGGTAGTGCGTCGAATTCCAAAGTTTGTCAGGCGATACTAGGTGAGCACACCCCCAACCCGAGAGGGATGGGAGGAGTTCACTTAGAACCCAACCCGATAGAAGCAAGCAGTGTGACATGACCCTCAAGGCAACTTCAACATGTCGGGTCCCTACCTAGGCTTCAACCTGAGACGGCTCGCCCATCTATACCCGATACAAGGAACCCAAGAATTAACCCTAAGAGAATGCTAATCCAATATGTGTTTTAACCCAACATGGTACGAAACCCGGTATGGTCGATACCCATCACGACTACAACCCGATGGGGCCGACAGCCCGACACGACCATAGAGGGTAGGGAGTCCTTTCCCGATACGCCCCTTACCCATCACAATTCATGACCCGACACAGTCAAGAACCCGACACAGTTGTATCCCGATAGGTATCCTACCCGTTACTGGGTTAACATTATCTTAGGCGTCTGTTGCTATGTATATCGATCTCCTAAATCAAGGAGATCGATACCTATCTTCCCTCTTACAACACTTTACTTTCATTTTACTACTGCATTGTAACTAAACCCTTTTATCTCTTTATGATTATTGGAATCTGTGGAGTTTATCTCATGTTGTTCTGTGTATGGCTCCTTTTTGTTGGATGATTTCTTTATAGCATCTGAGATCTAGTCTCTTCTGTCTGGATCACGCTTCTGACTAGCTATCAAATCATGTTTCTCATTTTGACTCCTTTGAGAGAGGGATGTCGTAAACTGTAGAGCTTGGTCTGATTTAGGTGTACGAGAGTACCCATAATCAGGGCTGCCCCAACGTATCTTTCCACTCCAGTCTATGCCTGATACCCTTGAGAGAGGGAATTTGGTGCACGGGTAGTGGCACCTTGTTTGAGAAAAGAGGGTGCATGATGTATGCCATTGCTGCTTGTTACGATTAAGTTTTTTTCCTTCGTGTTGTCGCTGAGAACAGTTTTATCTCGTTGTCTTTCCTTTATTTAAAAACTTCCATTAAACTGCTACACCCCCAAATCTTAATCCTTTTGGTAACTCCCCTTGGAGATAGGTTTTTGGTTTGATTCTTTATAATTCTTTCTCGTTGCATCAAAACCTTATCCTTTGACTTTTCGACGTGCTTAGACAAGTAAAACGTGAGTTCTGAAGTGCTATTCTGCCAATCCCTATGTTCGACATCGAACTACTTCGACCATGTGCTAGTTGCAGGAGTCTTAAACATTCAAGTATTATAAATTTTTAAAGTCTGATGACCTAGACATGTCTCCATTTTTGGACCCACGTTTAAGGCTTGTCACCTGTAGAGTTGGCTGATTGAGTCGAGGCCAAGGTGGTCATTTGGCTCTAAAATGAGGGTCTTAAGGGTGTGAGTCGGCCATCTGGGATCAGCGAGATGGCCCTCTCACTGACTCAGTGGGTCTTTATAAACTTTGGAGAAAATCCCTACAAAATTTGAGAAAATGGATACATGTTTGCATAAATAAATCAAGAAGTGGGTAAATTGCAGTTTTATCTAGAAATTGCTAAAAAGGAGAAAATATAATGAAAATGACTAAGAAAAATATGCAAAAAGATGGATGAATATGCATTCATCAAAATACCCAAGACTTGAATCTTTGCTCATCTTGAGAAAATTAAATTGTAAATTTCCAATTTATACCCCCAAAATTTCATCCTCACCTTTGTAACATCACTTAATTCCTTACCTCTAGATTTTTGGCTAAGTGACCCAATCTCCTGGAACCATGTAGTACAAAATTCTATATTCCCTATCAAGAATAAATATCAAATCTTGCTTTTAAAATGCGAATTTGTAGAAAATAAGGTTTCTCAATCTTTCACTTTGACACTCTCAATTTTAATTTTTTTGTAAGTTATTGCACAAGAATAGGATGAAGGGGGTGATAACAAGGAAGATAAATAATTTTTTTTGATCCCTCCTCTATTTGACTTGGGATTTTGAATTTGTGGACTTGTGGCTACATTGGTAACAATTTTTTCCATGTGTCCTTTTTGGCAACTTTTGATGGTATGACCCTTTGCGGAGTATGAAGTTTTTTTATTTTAGAAAGCATGCCACCCCAGAGTTGATTTTTGTCCGATGGCGATTCTTGCTTCTCTTTTTTAGAAGAAAAATAGAGGGATAGAAGAGATGTTCTTATGATTTTAACATTCAACATTATTTATTTTTCAGAGAGTGACATGGCTCAAGTTAGAATATTCCTAAAATTTACATCATAGAAGTTTTATAACATGATAATATATATTTGTCTAAAAATAAGGAAAATTATTCTTGGTTCTAATTAATTCCTTATGACTTGCCAACTATTTCAAGGAGTGATGTTATTAAGGGTCCTAGGTGACATAATAGTTTAAGACATGGCAATTTCTAATGGATTTTGCAAAAGTTTCCATAAATTTAAAGGGGGTACAATGATAGAGGACTACTCAATGGCCAAATAGATAATGGCATTTACAACTAAGTAAAATAGAAAAGGATTTACGACTAGATAAAGACCATAAAATAAAGCAAAAACTTACAAAAATACAAAGAAGAAAGACAAAACAAATAGTAAAAAAGATAGGGGTGGAATAGAATCATACCACCCAACCGGACCAAGAATTTTTCTTGTCCCGAGAAAAACCTAAATTGGAGATGGAGGGCTAAGAGTCACTGAGGCAATGGAAATTGTGAAGATGATGGAGGGTTGTAGTAGTAGTTTCCCCAATTAGGTGAGTTGGGGTCAGGATAGGCCAGATGGCCCCCGTAGTCCTCTTACTAAGGTATGATAGCATTGTAGTGGCCTTGATGCACATGCCAGGACTTGTGGGAGCATTGCATCAAATACATATGGTTGAGTTGATGCCCTTGACGTTGCTGCTCGCACTGAATCACCTCCAACTAGTCGTGGACCTCGTAGAAGCCATAAGGCTCCTCGGGGCCTTCCTCATTGACTCCACGTATCCTATTGTAGCGTCGTAAATATGGCAGTGGTGGTCCAGTATCGTCACCATGTTCCTTCAAGGAGAAACCCCTCCTATGGGTCGTGGGCTTGGGGATGTCATCACTATGGGGATCCTCTAGAAGAAACCATGTGACATGTGCTGGCAGATCTATCAAGTCAAAAACTAGGTTGGAGGTTGCAAACCTAGTGTGGTGGGGAAGCTTGAGGACCTCCTGATAGTCTTTGAAAAGAAATTAGTAGACTCTATTGGTACCCAGACAGATGAACTTGCACCCCTTCAAGTAGGCCAGGTCAATCAAGTGGTGCTTCAGGGCTACTAGCTAGAACGGGATATGAGTGTAGCCCAGGAAAAGCACGATATACATGATTACATGGCCAATATAGTAAGAAGAAGAAGTGGTATGGGTAGCATGGTAGTGAAGATGGTCAATCATGGGACAACCCTAGTTGTAGGGCACACTATTTAGAAGACACCACAATGTATATAACTCAGAAAGAGTAACAACGCCCTAAGTACCTACCATGTCGAAGAATGTGTGGGCTGGGATGCAATGAAGGTAATAGAGCAGTGGGTTGTGGATGCTAGAGGCCTTCATGCTTCCAAGTAACATGGGTAAAAGCCCCATGATGTTTGCAAGAATTTCTCTACATTGTAGCAGTCTGGATGAATGTTGTGGAGGTGCTCCATGCATGGGTGAGCTAGTAATCGTTGACTCCATCAAGTATCATGGAGGTCACCTGCCTGGTGGAGATCTAAAAATCTTTGCCAAAGACTCGACGTTTGCAACTAGATTTTCCCCAAGAACTGTGGTACGGGCAATAAGTAGTGATGAAATGCAATGTCAGATCACTGTATACTGGAGTGACGTGATATGGAAAGATAAGAATGTGATTCTTGCTTAGGATGTTATCGACTGCCTCCCAAATGCCAAGCGCATTAAGTGTGATGCCACATGCCAAATGAAGAAGAGAGACAACAATCGTGGTGGTCTCCTTGAAACTTTTGTAGTTCTCGGCATTGACAAACTGTGTATAATTCTCCAGAGTCAGAGCTAGGCATGGCAGTTGAGGCACGGTAGAGTCAGAGTCACTACGAGATGTAGATTGTCCTTTTCTCAAATGCCGTGATGAAATTGAGATGATCAATATCACATCGTATTTCTAATGCCACATTTGCAGAGAACTCTCCAGTTGGCTCCTCAAAGTGAATCCCCAGCCTCGTACTAGAAAGGTGAGGTGGATCATGAGAAACTATCTATTTCACATGGTGCTTGCTCTTGCAAAAGTGGTTGAGGAAGCTACTTCTCAACCCTCCCTCTGAAATGTTGAAGATTTGCTGGTAGTGGACGTGAAATGGGCGTCCAACTAAACCGAAAAGATTTTTTGGGGCAGACGAGACGATCACGTAAATTGAATGAGGTGGGTGTTTTTTTATCAACGAGGTGGTCTTCTGGGGTATATCCACCGCTCATTCAGTGTCATGAGTGACAACCACAGTGCTAGTGCGGCAAGGTGTGTTCGACTGATGCCGATGAAGTGGAATGAGACGGTCCTCAGGATGTCACGGAGACGGCCTCCTGGAAAGGGTGGAACACCCTTTTGGAGGGGGAGGGAAGTGGTGTGGCAAGAAGGTCGACGGTCATTGATTCAGGCGAGCGAGATGGCCTTCTCATAGAAGAGATGAGTGTCTGCTGCGGAATGGCCGTCGAGGTCAAGGTAGATCATCATCTACAAGGTGATGGGGAGTGACCAGCCAGTTCGAGATGATTTCCTAGTGACTCAGAAGGGCAGCGGCCGTCTGAGAAGATAAACAAAAGCTCGAGGAAAAGAAGGAGATGCTTGGAGTGGGTGTGTGACACCCATTATCACATAAATAATGAGATTACATAAAAATACATGAAAATAACAATTAGCAGCGGATTACCAAAAAATATTAAAAATAAAAACCATTTTCCATAAGGATCCACTACCAGAAAACTCTTTACAAGAAGGCCCAAAGCTTGTCATATATATACAACATGGTGCATTTCTGTTCCATCTGACACAAGTTTGCCATCACCAAAATATGTACATGAGTAAACTATAAGAAACTACAACATATTAGTCAAAAGCTTAGATCGATCGTGAAACCATAGTGAGACTATCTCCTCAAGAACTTGAGACTACAGGGATGACACATAGAACTTGTATCTACAACAAGACACAACTGATAGCACACCACCTCAAATTTCAGGTCTTCTTCCTACTACTATCCTGCCTCAGCTTACATGATCTTTGCTTCCTCATGCATGTCCACCTAAAAAGTTTTGGAACCCACTGGGTGAGACAAAAATACCAGAGGGAGATATAAATCCCAAACAACACTATTATTATCAAATATATACTGTTATTAGAAGAGAAAGTAAAGTTGCACTATGTTAAATAGATCTGACCATATATTATGAGCATGGTAGAATATTATTATAACTAAGAAGTTTAGATAACTATAACTAAACATTAGGTCAAGTAATTACTTTAGAAGGAATATGAACAACATGTATGACAACTACCGATTATTTCATACAAATATAAGTGCAACCTCAATTAAAATTTCGATTTTCCATTCTCAAGAGAAATGAGCTACATAGATAACTGAATCTTTCAATAAACAATCTCATGATTATGCACACACTTATGCACACAATGCTCAAGCTTATGATGCACACACTGACATTCAAGCACAAGCTTATTTAAATAACAACCATTAGATCTTGTTTTAGGCCCTGACTTTTGCCCTGAGGATTTGAGTTGTACCACCCAAATCCAACTACCCCCCTACGAAGGGTTACCAACGGTGCCATACAAGGTCCAAGGAGTGTCAGACTCCAAGACCTCACCCACTACTCCCTATCAGTACGAGAGACAACATAGAGACATATTAGTCAACTGCTGATAGTGACATATAGTCAACTATTTAATCAACTAGCCCGCCTTGGTATAGGTCACCGTGCTAGGGAATAGCTCACTTATGGCTATTCAAATTAATATAATTGGCTCACTCATGGCCATTCTAATATATAAAGAATTGGTTCACTCATGGCCATTCTTATATAAGGATTGGCTCACTCATGACCATTATTATAAAAGTATTGGCTCACGCATGACCATTATTTAAGGAAAGGATTGGCTCACTCATGGCCATCCATATTATAAAAGAATTGGCTCACACATGGTCATTATTCAAGAAAAGGATTGTCTCACTCGTGGCCATCTATATTATAAACGAATTGGCTCATGCATGGCCATTATTCAAGAAAATGATTGGCTCACTCATGGCCATGCATATTATAAAAGAGTTTCCTCATGCATGGCCATTATTCAGGAAATCATATAACAATTGTATCACATACTTATTACTTTATCACAATTAACCAAGGATCTCAATCCTTTAAACATACTACCGAGAATCTCCTCTCATCGTCATTATCACATGCTATGAGGTTTCAATCCCCTTAGTATATTATTGAACAATGTCACCTATCACTAGGCAACAACCATCTCTAGGTCATAAGACCCATACAAACATCATACTTTTGTGCAAGTATTTCACATAGCTCACGAGGCCCATTACATCTATATAATGTCTCATCACCAAAGCCCATAGTTGGTTGTGCTTATTATCTCAAAACGCTTGCATGGTGAAGATCTCATGATAAAAGAGATATCAATTTAAATATCAACACCATGCCATAAAATAAAAATCCCTCAATCAAGTTACAACCCTCTCATAATTAGGGTTAGGGTTTCTAGTGTAGTCAATTAGGGTTTCTAGGGTTATATTCAACCACTAAACCCTAATTCATAACTCCTCTCATCTAGGCGATTATTTCCTTACCATAAGTATTCAAACGTACTTGATTACACTCATCAATTATCATTAATTGATTATCAACATGAGTGATGTAAGTTTCTCTCTCATCCTCATTAAGATACTAGATTCAAATTTAACTTGTTGTATTGACCTGACCTTCTTTAGGGTGTGTTGGCCTACACTTATCAAAGTGTATCCATCTCATTACCTCATAGTGTATCAACTGGATTATACTCCTCATGTGTCGACTTACAGTCATCTAGGTGTATCGGCCTACACACTAACCCTTTTGTCAACCTAGACACATTCACTTGTGTTGGCCTAGACACTATCACTTGTGTCGGCCTAGACACTCTTACTTGTGTTGGCCTAGACACTTGTATCAGCCATGACACTTGTATCGACCTAAGCACCTCCCATTGTGTCGCCCTAAGGCATCTCACTTGTATCACCCTATGTATATACACTTGTGTTTCCTTATGTATATACACTTGTATCTCCCTATGCATGTCAACATGTGTGTGTCACCATAGAACATTCTAGTGTATCGGTAACACTATCATCTTCTGTGTCGATCATGACACTATCATTTGTGTTGCTCATGGCACATCAAAGTGATATCGGTCTTGAGGTTCTAAAGGTGATATCGGTCTTGAGGTGCTTAAGGTGATATCGGTTTAGAGGTGCTTCAAAGTGATATCGATTTAGAGGTGCTTCAAAGTGATATTGGTTTAGAGGTGCTTTAAAGTGATATCGGTTTCTATCATCTTCAAGTTCCAAACCTTCATCGATTAACACTATAGCTCATGGGAAACCAGCCCCATATATCTATTAGATCTCATAGAATCACCATTCAACCACGGAAAATTGATATTGAAAATGAATCATCAAATATTTCATGATTGAAGGTGAATAATAATAGAATTGATTTCAAGTTATATAACCCGCCTCAAGATCACCACTAGATCTTAAAGCTTCAAAGATCCACATTCCCATGGGTGAAGATGACCTATTCAAGGTCCAAGATTCAGATATATCTTCACCTCCATCAAGAATAAGGCATCATAGTTATAAACTTGGTGAAGAATAAAAGAAAGAAAGAATTATGATTAGAGATACATAATTTTTCAAGGTTGAATATGGTCATGACATCACCTTAGACAAGATGCTTGATGTTCCTCTTGATCCTTGAGCTCCTAGGGTCATCCACCAATAAGGAGGTAGGAAAAGAGTCGAGATACTTGTGAAAAGAGAGGCTTATATAGTTGAGTTTCAAGAGAGAGAGAGTATATGTGAGGTGTCATCACGATATGTAACTAGGTGACACATGTACATGCATGGTGGCACCATGAAACCATAGTTATGTTATAATGCAAAACTCTTGTGGATAATTCAAGGATGGAATATTGGCCATTGGGTAGCTTTCTTGACAAGATATCACAACCCAATATTACTTTATATGCAACAGATACCACTTTTGTAAGGAACATATAAACTGATAGGCTTCACCTACTTTAGGTTCTTAGCCTGATATTAATACTTCCAAAAAGTTTCTAAACGAATATGGGACCTCCTCTATGGTTTCTAAACTCATAGTAACTCCCATATATTCTTCATAACTCGACACAACCTTATCTAGGGTTCAAGATACTCAATATTCTTTGGTTTTTTCACCACCAATAGTACTATCACTCAACCAAGACTCAAACAAGGTGACCACTCTTTCTCTTATCTATAAATTATGATAAGGGAGAGAAGGGACATTATAGAGGTGACAAATTGCACATCAACATCATATTCTGGGTAAATTGCAATTTGCACCAAAACTATCATATATAACACAAACAACCTTCAAACAATCTCAAACTTGAAACTTGAGCTCTCCAAAAGGCACCCCATAGAATCATCCTCTCCTTATGATGCTAAAGAACTAATGACATACTCAACATGTGACATATTACAAGATAACCCCCTCATCTTGTGTAGTTTGCACTCTGGTTTAAAATAAGCAAACATTGCTCAAACATTATTCAAACGGAACCAAACTCAAAACATAGGCATCTCACATGTTAGTAAAACACATAAAAGTATTATATTAAAGTTATAAACAACTTAATTTAGAGAAAAAAAAGGTTATCCCAAAACCCAGGCCAGGGGTGTTATAAGTTATCAAACCCTAACAAGGATTTCATCCCCAAAATCTTAAAAGAAAGAGAAAGGTACTTCCTTTTTTAACTCTTCATTAAACTTTCATGAAACCAACCAAAGGAATCTTAAAATAGTAAACTTACTTATGACTTTGCAAGATTCTTGTATTAAACATCTTCTTTTTTCCATAAGTTGGTTTGAGATTAACTCAGGTTCCATCTTATCTGAATTAGAATGTGATAGGAATTTCCATGCCACATTTCCTATTTCATTATACGTGTTAGATTGTATCAAAATGACTACTTGATCAGAGTAATAAGAAAGATAAAAATTTAAGAGTCACATACTTACCTTGCCTTCAATACTTGAATACCTAGCCAGGGTATTGAAGCGCTGAGATTAGGTAGTATGTACTTCTATTTTATATTATATTTAGGTTCTAAGTCTTAGTAACTCTTTTTTTCTACGTGTGTCTCTTTATCATGTTCCCATAAGAATAATTCAAAGGAAACTCAGTAAAAACTACCTTTCTTATGATTAATAGGAAGAATAAGGAGAAAATAAGTAAGAATGGAAAAGTTCTATCTTACCTGTTACCCCTTACGGGTCATTTAGTGTCTCGGGATGACTCAATGCATATAGTCTAGTCATTGCCTACTACTACCCTAGTCCTTAACTACTTGGAGTAGATGAACCAATTTGTGATTATTGTACACATCGTCGCGTTCCACTGAACTGTGGTACTTGTGAACCTTGTTGATTCTTCCTTGGTTGTTGTGTCACCTCATTGTGCCTTTATGGACAAAACGGTCTGGAATGCCCAACCTATCCACACCTATAACCTATCTTAATCTAATACCTTGGTATTACCGGTCCCATCACTATCTTAGAAACTTAGCTTGAGGCTCCAACTGGAGGTAAACTCTGTTCTCTTCCCTTACTTAGTGACCACTGCGTTGGTACACTAGATACTTGTTGAACTGGAGGTATTGAAAACTTTGGATGCATAGAACCACCAAATGATTGCTCCTGAGATTTTATAGACCTCTTCTTAATACTTGCTTCATGCTTCCATATCACAAATATCTCTATCCTCCTCACATATTGCACAAATGTGGCAAATCTTTCCCTACTTTCCAAAGTAGTTGTTGATGTAGACATCTCAGCATTCAATACTGTCTCAAAATGTCAGATCCTTTCTAACTTAGTAGCATCCATTTGAGGACAAAATCATAAATGTTCCATAAACCTAGCCTAATACTCATTAATTTTCATGGTCCCTTGTCGTATCTTCTCAAACTCCGAGATCTTTTCATCTAAGTACGTATGTGTTCCATCAATGAAATTCCTCCCAACTAACCTCTTCTTAATTACTTTTTACCTCTTTTGTGTCCCACCAATGACCAACACTACCTTTCAAAAGGTACACATCATGCATGACCTTGACACCATCCAGGATGCTAAGGATCTTAAAGGCTTTCTCTAGATCAGTAAGCCATAGATCTGCATATGTTAGGTCAACTATTTCATCATACTCTATAGCCCCTACATGATGTAACCATTCAAACGTATTACCAGAACCTAAAGCTTCTTCATTGGGGACTGGTACCCTAGCTATCCGATCCACCATGTGCACTATTATTGTCATAAACTTCCCAAAGAGAACATGAAAATTAGGGTTCTCTATCAAGACTGGATTAGGCTGGGGATTCTTATGCACTCATTCTTCTCTTCCTTGATCCCATGCACCTTCTCTTGGTGCAACAACATTGCTCTCGGCAACATGTTCATCAAGTTCTCCAGACATCTTTATGATTTCTCCTTTCTTCTGCATTGGAAGAAGTCACTATATGATATACACGAGGACACTAGAACAAACTCAACACCTTAGTCCTATATCCCTGTAGACTCAGAGAACCTACAAATCTGATACCAAAAAATGTGACACCCATTAGCACACAAACAACATGATTACACAAAACCACACGGAAATAACCATTAGCAGTGGATTACCAAAAAACACTAAAAATCAAATACATTTTCCATAAAGATTCATTGCCAGAAAACTCTTTTCAAGAAGGACCAAAGCCTATCATATATATACAACATGGTGCATTCATGTTCCATCTGACACAAGTTTTCCATCACCAAAATATGTACATGAGTAAACTACAAGCAACAACAACATATTAGTCAAAATATCAGATCGATAGTGAAACCATAGTGAGACTATTCCCTCAAGGACCTGAGAGTACAAGGATGACTGATAGGACCTCTACCTACAACAAGACACAATTGACAGCACACCACCTCAAGTTATAGGTCTTCTTCCTACTATTTTCCAGCCCCAGCTTACTCGATCTCTGCTTCCTCGTGCATGTCCACCTAAAAAGTTTTGGAACCCACAGGGTGAGACAAAAGTCCCAGCGGGAGATATAACTCCCAAACAACACTATTATTATCACATATGTTGCACTATGTTAAATAGATCTTACCATATATTATGAGCATGTCAGAATATTATCATAACTGAGTCGTTTTGATAACTATAACTGAACAGTAGGTAAAGTAATTACTTTAGAAGGAATATGAACAACATGTATGGCAACTACCCATTATGTCATTTCAATAAAGAATCTCATGATTATGCACACAGTTATTCACAAAATACTTAAGATTATGATGCACACATTCACTTTCAAGAACAAACTTATTATAATCACACACATTAGATCTTGTTTTAGGCCCTGACTTATGCCCTGAGGATTTGAGTCATACCACCCAAATCCAACCGCCTCCTACGAAGGGTTACCAACGGTGCCATACAAGGTCCAAAGAGAGCCAGACTCCAAGACCTCACCAGCTACTCCCAGTCAGTACGAGAGACAATGAAGAGACATATCAGTCAACTAATGATAGTGGCATATAGTAAACTATTTAATCAACTATCCTGCCTTGGTATAGGCCAGGGCTCTAGAGAATAGCTCACTCATGGCTATTCAGATAAATATAATTGTCTCACTCAAGGACATTCTAATATATAAAGAATTGGCTCACTCATGCCCATTGTTATTAAAGAATTGGATCACAAATGGCCATTATTTAATGAAAGGATTGGCTCACTCATGTAATACTAATATAATAGAATTGGCTCACACATGGCCATTATTCAAGAAAAGGATTGGCTCACTCATGGGCATCCATATTATAAAAGAATTGGCTCACACATAGCCATTATGCAAGAAAAGGATTGGGTCACTCATGGCCATTCATATTATAAAAGAATTGGCTCACGCATGGCCATTATTCAATAAATCACATAACAATTATAAAACATACTTGTTACTTTATCACAATTAACCTGGGATCATAATCCTTTAAACACACTATTGAGAATTTCATCTCATCATCATTATCACATGCTATGGGGTTTCAATCCCCTTAGTTCATTATTGAACAATGTCACCTCTCACTAGGAAAAACCATCTCTAGGTCATAAGACCCATATAAACATCATACTTGTTATGTAAGTATTTCACATAGCTCATGAGGCCCATCCAATCTATATAATGTCTCATCACCATATCCCATAGTTGGCTATGCTCATTATCTCAAAACACTTGCATGGTTAAGATCTCATGATAAAAGGGATATCAATTTAAATATCAACACCATGCCATAAAAGAAAAATCTCTCAATCAAGTTACAACTCTCATAATTAGGGTTAGGGTTTCTATTGTAGCTGATTAGGGTTTCTAGGGTTATATTCAACCACTAAAACCTGATTCGTAACTCCTCTCATCTAGGATCTTATTTCCTTACCATAATTATTCAAACATACTTGATTTCTCTCATCAATTATCATTAATTGATTATCAACATGAGTGAGATAAGTTTCTATCTCATCCTAATTAGGATAAGATTCAACTTTAACTTGTTGTATTGACTTGACCCTCTTAGGGTATACTGGCCTACACTTATCAAAGTGTATCCATCTCATTACCTCATAGTGTATCAACTTAATTATACTCCTCATGTGTCATCTTACACTCATCTAGGTGCATTGACATACACACTAACCCTTGTGTCAGCCTAAACACATTCCCTTGTGTCAACCTAGAGACTCTTACTTGTCGTCCTAAGCACCTCCCTTTGTGTCACCCTATGGCATCTCAATTTTATCACCCTATGTATATAAACTTGTGTCTCCTTATGCATATACCCTTATATCGCACTATGCATATCTCCCTATGCATATCAACATGTGTGTTTCGGACATAGAACATTCTAGTTTATTGGCCACACTATCATCTTGTGTGTCAATCATGACACTATCACTTGAGTTTCCCATGGTACATCAAAGTGATATCAGTTTTGAGGTGCTTAAGGTGATATTAGTCTTGAGGTTCTTAAGGTGATATCTCTTTAGAGGTGATTCAAAGTGATATCAGGTTAGAGGTGCTTCAAAGCAATATCGGTTTAGAGGTGCTTCAAACTGATAACGGTTTAGAGGTGTTTCATAGTGATATCGGTTTACAATTCCTTCAAAGTGATATCGGTTTCAATCATATTAAAGCTCCAAAACTTCGTCCATTAACACTTTAGTTCGTGGACAACAACCCCATATATCCATTATTTCTCAAAGAATAATCATTCAACCAAGTAAAATCAAAATTGAAAAGGAATCATCAAATATTGCATGATTGAAGGTGAATAATAATATAATTGAGTTCAAATTATATAACATGCCTCAAGATCACCACTAGAGATTCAAGATTCAAAGCTCATAATGCCCAAGGTTGATGATGACCTATTCAAAGGTCCACAATTTGGCTATAGCTTCTCCACCATCAAGAAAAATGCATCATAGATAGAAACTTGGTGAAGAAGAAAATAAAGAAAGCATTATTATCTGAGATACATAATCCGTCAAGGTTGAAGATGGTCATGGCATCACCTTATACAAGATTCTTGACCTTCCTATTGCTTGTTGAGCTCCTAGGGTCGTCCACCAAGAAGGAGGTGGTAAAAGAGTCGAAAGGTTTACTTGCTTTTGAAAAGAGGGGCTTATATAGTTGAGTTTCAAGAGAGAGAGTATATGTGAGGTTTCATCACCATATGTAACTAGGTAACATGCATCCATGAATGGTGGCACCATGCAAACACAGTCCTAATATTACTTTATATGCAAACTGATACAACTTTTGCAAGGAACATCTAAACCGATAGGCTTCACCTACTTCAGGTGCTTAGCCCAAGATGAATACTTAAAAAAAGTTTCTAAACTGATATGGAACCTCCTCTATGGTTTTGAAACCAATAGTCACTCCCATATATTCTTCATAACTCAACACAACCTTATCTAGGGTTTAAGATACTCAATATTCTTTGGTTCTTTCACCACCAAGAATGCTTTCACTCGTCCAAGACTCAAACAAGGTTCCCCTCTTTTATATTTCCTCTAAATGATTCTAAGGGAGAGAAGGGACAATCTAGAGGTAGTAAATTTCACATCAACCTCATGTTTTGGGTAAATTGCAATTTGCACCAAAACTATCATATATAACACAAGCAACCTTCAAACAAGCTCAAACTTGAAACATGAGCTCTCCACAAGGTGCCCCATAGAATAATCCTATCCTTACGATGCTAAATTACTAAGGACATACTGAAGATGTGACATATTTCAAGATAACCCCCTTATCTTGGGTAATTTACACTCTAGTCCAAAATAAGCAAATGTTTCCCAAACATTATTCAAACAGAATCAAACTTCAAACATAGGTAGGTCACATGTTAGTAAAACACCTCAAAGGATTATAATAAAGTTATAAAAACTTACTTAAGGAAAAAAACAGGGTTATCCCAAAACCCACGTCAGGGGTGTTACAGAGTGAGTCACTTTCCGCCGAGTGTCGTATTTTATAGACATGCTAGAGAAGCAAAACGACCATTTTTCCTAAGCTAGACAGCTGTATGGCGGTTCGAGGGTTGAGGTCAACATTTCACTTTTTGGGACTGTTTGAAATTTGAACCCACTTTTATTGAACCCCTTGATGGATGAGACGACTGTCTCGGGTATGTCAGACGGTCGTCTAGCATGAAAATGGAGCCCAATGACTTTTAAATTTCAAACGACCACAGATTTGAAGAAGATGCTTTGTCAGATGAGACGACCATCTTGCTCACCTAAAATAGACACAGATTGGGTCACCAACCCCTCATTTTTTTAGAATAAAAGAAAGTAAGTGTCTCAAATGTAAATAAAAGTGTTTGCTAAGAAAAATATAAAATATTTTTGCAAAAAATTAAAAGATTGGGTTTCCTCCCAATAAGCACCTAATTTAATGTCGAATGCCCAACAAAGCTAGAACATGGAGCTACTTCAGGCTCAGGAGGGGGAGGTGGGGGTTCATGCAGGTCGAGGTCTTTGAGTAAGGAGATTACATGTTCCTCAGAAGATAGAAAATCCTCAATGGTATTATACCATTTAAGCCTATGTCCATTAACATTAAACTCCCCTAAAACTTTATCCTAAAGAAGAAAAGTTCCATGAGGGTAGGCAGGCTTGACAAGGTAGGGCCTATACCATCTAATTTATGTTTTATAGGAAAAAGTCTTAATCTATAGTTATACATTAAAACATAATCTACCTCCCTAATGCCCTTTCACCTAATACGACCATCATGCCATAGTTTGGTTTTGTCTTTGTAAATTCTAGCATTTTCATTGGTCATCATTTAGAGCTCATCTAACTCATTCATTTGCAAAAAGTGGTTTTCACCTGCAGCAGTTATGTCAAAATTAAGAGTTTTGATGGCCCAATTCGCCTTATGCTCTAATTCTATGGGTAGATGGCATGATTTCCCATAAATCAATATGAATGGTGTGGTGCATAAGGGGTTTTTTAGCGGTCCTATATGCCCATAAGGTATCATAGATTTTTAAAGCCCAATCGATCCTAGTACGGTTTACCATTTTCTCTAGGATGGAAATTATTTTCCTATTTGACACCTCTACTTGACCACTAGTCTGAGGGTGGTACGGGGTGGAAATCTTGTGATGGACTTCATACTATTTGAACAAGGACTCAAAACTCTTCTCTAGGAAATGGGAACCTCCATCAGAAACTATAGTACAAGGTTCCCCAAATCAAGCAAAAATAATATCTTTGAAGAGTTTCTTCACAGGCTTGGAATCACATGTATTGGTGGGGATGGCTTCAACCCATTTGTAAATGTAGTCAACATCCACCATGATATATTTGTACCCGTAAGTAGAAGGAAACATGCCCATATAATCTACCCCCACACATCAAAAATTTCAATCTTCTGCCAAGAAGTCATGGGCATTTGGTCTCTCTTAGATATGTTGTCAGTCCTTTGACATTCATCACAGGAAAGGACAAAATGGTATGAATCTTTGAATAGATTAGGCCAAAAGAACCTAGATTGTAAGACCTTCCTAGCAGTTTTCTAAGAGCTCATGTGCCCTCCAGTGGGGCAGTGTGGCATTGCCCAAGTATGTCATGAGCCTCTTCCTCTGTAACACACCTGCGATAAAGTCTATCTGAACACAATCTAAAAGGATATGGATCATCGATCCCAATAATATTGTTTTACATCATGCAAAAATTTAGCCTCAGAATGTCCCTTATATTTGGGGTGTAATACACCTACGGCTAGAAAATTTATATAATAAAAAAACCAAGGATATTGGGATTCCATCTTTAACAATTTATCATCAGGAATGGAGTCATTTATGGGGATTCCATCATCATAAAAAAAATCAAGGCGACTAAGATGGTCGGCAAAAACATTTTTGCAGCCCTTTTTGTCTACGATTTCTAGGTCAAATTCCTGAAGTAACAGGACCCATCGAAGAAGATGAGCTTTGGCAGGCTTTTTGGTCATAAAATATCTAATGCCCGCATGGTCTAAGTAAACAATGACTTTGGAACCTACCGAATATGTATGGAATTTGTCAAAGGCATATACTATGGCTAGCATTTCCTTTTCAATAGTTGTGCAATTCCACTGGGCTTCATCAGGAGTTTTAGATGCATAGTAAATCACATGGTGCTTTTTATCAACACGTCATCCAAGAATAGAACCAATGGCATAATCACTTGTATCACACATTAACTCGAAAGGTAGGGACCAATTTGGGGCCCTAATGATGGGAATAGAAATAAGGGCATCCTTCAAATAAAGAAATTTACCATGCAAGCTTTATCAAACACAAAAGGAGTATATTTTTAAAGGACATTATTTAAAGGCTTGGTGATCTTAGAAAAATTATGGATGAAACGCCTATAAAAACATGCATGCCCTAGGAAGGCATGAACGTCCTTGACGTATGAAGGTGGTGGGAGTTTTGAGATGACCTCAATCTTGGCTCTATCCACTTCAATTCCACACTTGCTCACCCTATGGCCTAAAACAATTCCTTCAATCACCATAAAGTAACACTTCTCCCAAATGAGGATCAAGTGTGCTTCCTCATATTTTTCTAAAACTAGAGATAAATTATGGAGACACGATTCAAAATTGTCTCCATAGATGGCAAAATCATCCATAAAAACATCCATGATGGTATCCATCAATCCAGCTAAAATAGCAGACATGAACCGTTGAAATATGGTTGGAGCATTACACAACCCGAACGACATTGTCCTAAATGCATAAGTGCCAAATAGGAAAATAAAAGTCATTTTCTCTTGGTCGTCAGGATGAATGGGGATTTTATAGAAACCTAAATAGCCATCAAGATAGAAAAAATATTATTGATGGGTGAGGCGCTCTAGTACTTGATCCAGGAAGGGAAGGGGGAAATGATCTTTGCTAGTGGCCTTATTTAATTTCCTATAGTCAATACACATCCTTCACCCTATGACAGTATGAGTGGGAATAACCTCATCATTGTCATTTTTCATGAAAGTGATACCCCCTTTCTTGGGGATGACCTGAACTGGGCTAACCCAAGGAGAGTCACACATGGGTAGATGATCCTTAAAATAAAAATCTTGATAACCTCTAGATGCACCACCTCATTCATGTTGGGATCCAATTTCCTTTTAGGGTCTCTAGAAGGTTTGTACTCTTCTCCCATAGGAATTTTATGCATGCAAATTGATTGATCTATTCTTGTCAAATCAACCATTTTGTATCCTAAGGTATATTTCCTGTTATGAAATTCTATCATTAGCTTGGTTTCCTATTCATGGGTGAGATTAGAGTTAATGATAATAGGATAAAGCTCTTTCTCATCAAGTAAAGCATACTTAAGACCTTCATGAAGGGGTTTCATGTCAGGTGCCTTGGGGGGTTTAGGTTTTGCTTCTATAATGGAGACCATTTTTAGGTCTTCAAACTTGACATCATGAATATCATCAAAGGTGTGGAGATGATGTCTGAATTGCTCCAATTTATCATCTTCAAATCCATAATCAATAGGGGTCACAAGGGAATTTTGGATTGGATCCTCAACTAATTCCCATTCTTGTCTTAATTGTTGCATCTTCTCAATATAATCAAGAAGATAGCCATCTTCCAAGAGGCTTGGTCCGCACATGCTTTCAAATACCCTAAACCTTAGAGTTTATTTTCCTAGGCGCAAGAAAATGGTTCTGGTCTCAACACCAATGGATGCACAATTGGTGGCCAAAAAGGGAGGGCCAAAGATAATGGGGTACTTTAAGTCTTCCTTTATGTCCATGATAACAAAGTCACATGGGATATAGACATCCTTCCCAACTCTTACAGGTATGTCTTCAACGATACCCATGGGTTTTTCCATGGATGAGTAATTTAATTGGATGTTCATGGCATTAGGGAGCATGTCAACAAAGCCTAACATCCTAGAAAAGCTATATGCCATAATAGAAATACTAGTGCCAGAGCTGCAAGACCCTTCCTGCAAGCATTATCACCTAGGTAGCACCCAATCACAAAGGAACCATGATTTTCTGTTGGGTTATTAGGGAGACAGAGAAGGCAGAAGAAACAAAAAATTTCTTCTCCCCAAACCAGTATAAAGGAATCGCGTCAACGTCTATATAGTAGGAAAGATGGTTTGTAGAGACATACCTTGTCCCGAGGCTTGCCCAGCGACGTTCCCTCGCGGCTTGCGTGGTCTTCACCTCCGGTCTTGGACGGTGTCTGTGCAGCTCCTGGTCTCACCTGGACTGTCGGGATTGACAATTGTCCTCTGACCGACAGAAGTCTCCCACCTCTGGAGTAGTCCACACGGACCACCTGGAACTCCGATCTCCTTGTCCCACAAGGAATCTGAAGGAGTTGCACCCTCCTGTCAGCCCACTAGCCACCAAAACACTCTCCTACCACCAGTCACTTTTCTAAAGTTGTCTTTCCCTTGATGTGCCTCCCTTATTAGGTAGCACTTGCTCAGGCTCTCTCGGTTACCACAACCAGATAGAACGACAACTTTGCAGAGCAACTGGTGTTCTGAGTTGTTGTATCTGAGAAGCCCCCAATACCCCTACATATATAGGAGGGTCATGGGACATGGTTCTCTACCTCGGGAAATGCGGGATTAAAGTAGGATTAGAAGGGCTCGAGATTTTTCCACAAAACAACCAACTGTGCTAGCTGAATCGATCATTTCAAGCATGAAATGGTCGGTTGGGGACCTGAGCCAATCGGTTCACACCTGAACCGGTCGGTTGGGACACTTGAGCCGATCGGTTCACTTCTGAGACGATCACTTCATGGTCCTGGTTCAACTCAAATTGACTTTCATATTTGTTTCCAACTAATCAAATATGAATCCTTGTTCAAATTGAATTTGTACAAGTGAAACAAATTGTATTTGCAAAATAGTCTTTTGACTTTCCAAACGATCTCGGTTGGTCCACAAATCGAATGGTTCAACAATTGAGTCGATCGTTTCATGACACATGAGCCGATCGTCTAACTACTTTGAGCCGATTGGTTCACCAACCCAAGTCGATCGGTTCATCCCTATGAGCCGATCGGTTGGGGCAGCAAACTGCACAAATCAGTCAATTGCAGTTTCAATCAATCTGATACTCTAATCAATCGGTCCAACACCTTGAACACTATGATATTGTGCTATCAATTGATTGAGTGTTTAATTGATCTACCAAACTCCTTTAGTAATCAATATAAACATCATTTGTGGATAAACTCCTCTTTCAGGTTAAATCCTATGTGTGTGACCCTACAAGTCCATTTCACGTTGGCTATGAAATTTCATAACACTTATGACTTCACAAGCAAAGAGCGGTGCCTAGTCACACATCAGTGCTTCCCAAGTGAAAAGGAAACTTGGAGAACAACTTTGAATTCTACAATCCGTGAATGGTGTTACAGTGAATGTATAATTCCTTTATCACTAATATCCTGAATGAACTCGAGGCATGGAACAATCATCCTATCAACGTTCATTCACTTTCTCGATCTCAGAGTAGATTGGAGGAGATATGTATGACATCAATATCACATATTGATTCACATATGTATGCATGCCTAACTCAATCCTACTCATCAAGTGGCCATGGATATCAAACTCCCTCAGGAGGGACAAATCCCATATCTCACTACTACAGAAAATGCTTTTTACAACGAGAGATAGAGAACAGTTCTGATGATTGTGTTGTAGTTAGCATACTTATCACAACAAGCCCATTTTTGTGTTGTGTATTGTATATTTTATAAAACACAAGTCATTTACAACATTCCAAACATGTTGTAGTATAGGGGGATACTACAACAACTGCTAAAGTGTTGTAATAGGTTGTAGTATCACAACATATTCAAAACCGTTGTAAAAGATGTTATTAACACAACATATTTTGACCCATTATAATAGTCATATGTTGTAATAGACCATCATTACACAACACAGACTCACCCATTGTAGTATGTATTAATTATACAGCAGGCCTTTACATGTTGTAATAGACCACCATAATACAACATATTAAAACTCATTGTTATATCCCAACATGAGACAACAGACTCCAACCTGTTGTTATATATTATAATTACACAACATGTTGTAACCTGTTGTAATATCCACACATAAAACATCGTTGTAATAGACCTCCATTACACAACGTAAACTAAACCATTGTAATATACTATAATTACACAACATGATATCACCTGTTGTACTGGATACATATTGTAAAAGACCATAGTTAAACAACACGTCATATTCACATAATTCTCTGAAATTTTCAATTATTCGCGTATAATAAGCAAATTTTTTATTAGACGTATGGTACACCTAAATTTCGTATTAAACCCGTATTTTCCCCAAATTTTACGAATTATTTGTGTTTTATTCGTCATTTATGCATTTTCACGTATTATCCCGAACAAAACAATTTATTTCCGGATTGTTTAAAAAAATACTCACTTAGCATTGTTTCATGTTTCAATATTTTCTAAAGACTATTTCCCCTCAATCACTACTACAAAACTCAACAAGGCCGAAGGATTTTTCCTCAAGGACATAATCCCTGACAAGTGTATTAATTTTTCCGAAGGCTTATCCCTGACCCTTGTGATGCTATCCTTGATGAGTATATTAAATTTTCCCAAAGGCTTATCCCTGACCTTATGGAAATGTATCCCAGACTATTATTTAATTTACCCAAGGATTGCTCCTGACCCTCATTAACTTTTTTCCTAACCAATATTAACTATATTAAACCAACTATTATCTCTTTTACTTCCGTGAAGAGGATCCCTTTGATTGTGGACATTTATCCTTTTCTTTTTAGATAATCATAATTATTTAAATGGATCAGCCGTTGATTTTAAACAATAATTGCAATTTCCTTTTTTGTACCTTGTTGAATCCTAATTCATTTAGACGGTGGATTACTTTCCAATACATGCCTCCCTTCTGTTCTATATCTACTACTCCAAAAACAAAACAACGACGCCAAACCCTCACTCTCGCTCTCGCTCCCGCTCCGGAAATAGAATGACGCCAAAGTCCCGCCTCCAAAACCAGAACAAGCGCTCCCTCTCCTTGTGCCACTACAAGTCTTCTTCTGTCTGGTCTCCCGTTGTAATAGCTACATTTTGTAATAGACCATAGTCACACAATACGCTATAATCCATTGTTATATGCCAAGATTATACAATAGACTCTGACTTGTTTTATATACCCAGAACTGAGCTAAACCCAATTTCTTATTAGAGAATTTTATCATGAACATGTAATCAAATAATTATTTTTTCATATAAAATTATTGTCAAATATGGGTCCAAGTTCTTTTTGGGATTTAATTTTCTTAATATGGGTTGGTTTCAGTTTGAGAGGTCGATTGAACAAAATTTAATTTTGTGTGGTCATGGGAATGACAATTTTTTCACTCTGGGCAGATGTTTTGACCCAGAACCGACCACCCAATATTATATCACACGAAATATAATCATAAACATCTAATTAGAGATTTTTTTTATATTCACTATCAAATCTGGCTCCGAATTTTCTTTCGAATCTAATGTTTTCAATCTAGTTCATTATCAATTGAGATACCATTCGAACAATTAAAATCTAATTTTGCATTTGGGTCCGAGACTGACAATTGAACTCTCTAACTGGGCCATGTTTTGTCCCGAAACTGACTGACTCAAAACCAATTTTTAACACCCTGTGTGATATTATAACAGAGTAACTAATCAACCTCTATATTTACATGTTATACATATGTATCTACTATTTTACATACAAAATAGCATTTGAATTATTTTGCTAAAAAAAATTCAATTTTAGATTGGGTCCGAGATTGACTGGGCCGGTTCATTTTTTTTACCCAGAACTAACAATTATTTAACACCCTTATGTGATATTATTGCAGAATAATTATTAACCTACATGAATCATATACATTGCATATATGTACATGTACATGTATAATACATGTATAGATCTAATTAATAAATAGGTGTCACATAATGGTAAAACAATTCAACACCCGCGCTTCCTCTTTTCCTCCGCACACCCGTTTCTCCCAAAATTCACTTCCACCGCAAACTGCCTGCCGTCCCAGAGGGCCGTAGAGCTCACCGCTACCTTGGAGAGACTGACGACGACTGCTTTCACATCGCCGCCATCCCAGAGCGTCTGTACTACTTCTCCAGAAAGCTCTACCTTGGAGAGACGGATGACGACTCGACTCTACTGCCCTGGAGAGACCACCGACAACGCCTCCTCATTCACCAGAAAGCGCCGCTAGTTGTCCTCTGCAATTTCTTTTCCAGAAAGCGTTTCACACCCACCTCTACTTTGAGCTCCCTTCAATCCAAGGTTACCTCTTCTTACACAGAAAGGACTCGTAGCCCTGGGTAAATTAAGTAAAGAGCCAATCAATATCCCTGTAGCAAGATACATCCATAACTAGCTCACCAATTAATGCTCCATCCCTTTCTCCCAACCCACACTATGTCCAAAAATTACTAATCCAAGTAATATGTGTTTCCTTGACCACACTGGAGGATATGGTAGTTCATACGTTTTGGTTTGTAGTATATTACAAATTTAAACTGTTATAGAATTGGAAAATTTTGCAATATACTACCATACATACATGAAGCCCAATAAATATTTGCAATATTCATTCATTTTGGTTTTATGAGCATCTTAACATGGAGCCAACATTGTGATCATTGAATTTCCTTACAGTGACACAACTCTACCAACTGAACTAAATGTAAGATAGGTTGCAAATATATATGTAGATACAAGATTGTTAACAAACTACCTTGTTTTGATCTAGTTATTCTTTTATATGTTGAACACAAACTCCTGTATAATATTTCAATGGTTGAAATATTGGTGTGACTATGTCCATCCATGAGGCTCCCAACCAAAAGGATGGTCTGACAGACTCTAATATATAACATAAACCAAAAACATGGTATTCAATTCTTGGTTTATGTGATAAGACTTAATAAATAAGTTTTATTGATGGATGAAACGATACAAATATTCAAAAGAATGTGAAAACCAACTGACATTTGTCTATCATATTCAAAACTTTTAGCAGACAGATTTATAACCATGAATGCAATGAGGTCGATTAGCGAACAAACACAGATGAATGGATTCCTGGAATACAGAAAAGTTAAAATTTAGGAGAGGCACCTTCTCCATTAGCATCTAATGTCCACAGACCTTGTGAAACCACATGCCAATATTCTCAAAATCAGTGCATATCAGAATACTGATATTCTCAATGATTTTTAGGAGCTTGTATCATTTAACACCAATAAAAGATGAAATATTGAACTGAATGCAGACAAAGTCAACCTGATCATATTTGATGATTGATATAGAGAACAAACATCATACAATGGATATAATTATAAATACCACCTTAATAGTGTAGGGATGGGTTTGTAACCCGCCCTTAGATTTATGAGCTTTAAAAGATTAGATAGTAGATTACGTACATGGAATACTGATGCTAGTCCTTTTTCTAAATCCATAGTCCTTCATTTAACACAATAAACATTATAGAAACTAAAAATATTGTTAATCTTACCTGAGAGCTCAAATTCAGACATGGAATGTGGTACATAATAGTTAAAATGAGATATATAAAACAGGAACATCCAATGTTAACCATTTTTCACAAAAAGTACATGAGATTTGATCAATTCTAGACCAAACAAAAATATGAGAGGAAGATAAAACAATAGATTGATGGTCATACCTATGAGCACCAACGAAAATCCTATGGAATGCATCCCTCTTCAATCATAATTGTTGGCTCAATATGAGCCCAACAAGGAGATCAACCATGATTGCAGTTAGGCCAATCGATATACAAGTGTTTTGTAGCCTCATTTATTACAGTGATCCTACTGAGTTTTCTTGTTTGCTCTATGTGGAAAATCTACCTAATAGTATGTGAATGATGTGTACAAAGACTCCAAACACAAATAACTAAAATACTCTAAGAGTAATAACTAATAATAAAATGAATGCACAACCCTGACCATAGCAGAACATGCTCTATTTTAAAAAAGAAATAGCAGAACATGCTCTAATCCAAGGTGTAGAATAACTTTCAACCCTAGTATCTCATGAATTATATGGTATCATTTATGGCCATCAATTATGTCATAAATAAGGTTAGAAATAATTCCAAGGGAGAGGTTGATCATGGACTTGACCTATCATCCGATGACAGGGAGATCATAACCTGTTATCTTTTACATCCCTTGATCTTTGAGAGAGGAAGCCCCAAAGAGGCAGGAACTCGCCACACGGTGGGCAGAAATTGATCCAATGGCTAGATCTATATGATTTGACTGGTTGAGTGAGAGAAGAGGAGGAGTTTTGTTTGTTTCCTATCCTGAGTAGTTTCAGAGTCCTTTTCCTACCATTCCCTGTGACACTATATGAGTTGTGTTGTGCGGTAGCATGGTAAAAGGCATAATATTTAAAAACTAGAAGGCACATGATGGGATCGATAAGTTATCTAGCAAACAGGGGATGAAATAGTGTTAACCAATTTTTCCGTCGTCTGAATCTGACATATAGAAAGTATGTCTGATCATAGAACCTCCTGCTCAAATTCTTTATTTATCAAAAAGTTGTAGTTAGCTGGCTAGCAGTTAATGTGAGCATGAGGGATTAGGAATTTCAAACATATAATATAATGAGATTTAATTTCAGCACCTTTTACTCTTATATATTGAGATTTCATCGTGACAGCTGCTCTCAATTTTAAAGGCAAAAAAGCTCAAGGAGGTTGCATGCCACACAAGTTCTCAATCAACTTTTACCTAGAGGTTGGTGTTACTAGGATGCAAGATTTTTCTTTTACTTATTTCTTTTATTGGATACATTTTGTTTATTCTAATAGAAAATGTCATCTTATTCAATAGCATTGCGTCATCTGTATTATTTTCCATGAATATTTGCACTTAATCTGCAAATTTCCAGCGATCTAACTTCTTCTGGAGATTATGAGGTGGAGCATGTCTTGGGCCACAATCCATTGAAGAAACGGTATGTCATGTGTGTCTATGGCATGCTTGCAAGTTCTTGTGTTAAAGTAAATTTTGTCTACTGTTCGGTCCTATATTACTAAGTATACATAATCAACACGGTTTTGGCATTTGCTAGACAATAAAAAATTACAATATTATTGTCCTAAAATGATATATATGGTCTGAGATAATCATTTCATGTATAAAGTGTGTATGACGGAGCATCGTACCAGAACAACTCAATGAAGTCAATAGTTGGTGGCCCTCCAGTATAGACCTCATCAGGATCACCAACTAAAAGTGAGGAAGAACATCTTCCCTAGCCATTTACCCAGACATGTCTAATTTGTTTTACTTACATATACCCCCTAGTGGTGGGCTTTTGTCTTTTCTAGTCTGTTCTGTTAGAAAAGCCATTATTTTAATAGATATACCCAGTGAGCAATAGATATGACTATCTAGTCAACGTTTAGACTCACACCTTAGCTAACCCATATAGCTGAAGGGAAAAGAATGTAATCTGGCCATGCCGTTCTTGTCTTTGCATTCATTGGACTAAGACGAACCATGTCTCTCTATCAATGAATTAAAAGAGGATAGTAGGAGGTATCTTTTTCTGCTTGAGGATACTAAGACGATACTTATCTTTGTGATAAGATGGCATAATATATTATCGATATTACTATCACATGTGGTGTTTGAGTTGGTTTACTACATGTTGTGTTAACATAATAAAAAAAATTGCTTATGATTTTCACACACGGATTGCAAGAGATTTGCAATTCGTGTGTGATATTCATTTGCCATCACCTTTTGCTTAGAAAACTTCCTACCTAATGGTCTACAAAGTAGAGCACTATTTATACTCTTCATTCCCTTATGGAATGTAGTATGCACCATTAGAAGTGGCAATTCCATAATTATGTTTAGAACAAGGTCGAGATAATCTAAACATAATTGATTATTTCAAATGTACTAGTATTCAAATGAAGTATATGTTTAAAAATCACAGTGAGAAAGGAAAATCCAATAGAATATAGTTATGGATTTGGGTCCTTTTTGGGAAATTAGTTCCTTGTAAGTATTAGTATTGGGTAAAAAATGATGTCCTGATGCATTGTCAGGATATTGTACTTATCATTTCTAAAGAGGCATAAACTTAGTTCATATTAATTTGCAACATCCATTTCAATTTGTTGTTGGAAAATTGTCGATATAAATGTGTAACTCTAAATCAGTTATTGTACATATGTATTCCATGTTCAAAGGAAAGATTCCTAGATCTACCCATGTCTTCCTACTACACTTCATTCAAAATAGGATTTCAACATCCACAGTGTACTCCACTATCTTTCCATAGAATAGCTTTCCCTTCTAGTGATCACATCAAAGAATAATACCATTAAATTCCACTACTGGAGCAATAGGCTCTATGTCAACAAAATGAGCTATCTCTTTGTGAATGTGGTATACAGAGTGGATGTTGAGTCCACATGACAAGGGCCTACAATGCAGTCTTTAGAAAATTTGATGAAATCCCCAGTAGGTTCATTCATGCATCTTCCAACTAATCCACTGAAAGAGCAGCTAGGATACCCACAACCTTGCTCACCTTGAAAGGGGATATGAGAGTGATGATATATTGGTGAACTATTTCCCTATCAATTGTACTATATATTGGTGAAATCCCCAGTAGGTTCATTTATGCATCTTCCCTATCAATTTTACTAATTTTATGCTATGATAAGCTCTCAGAAATTTAGAACCTGGGTATTACAACATGAAGAAGCTTACAGATTACACCTTTAGTCTAGCCCTCTGTTTTACTAGATCCTTATGATTTCATTGTACTCCATAGATGAAAAATGGAGATCTACTGATTGGATCTATTCTCCGGATTGTCTCGAGGGTGACACCCTTTTATAGATTTATCTTTGTGCACATTCCTCTTTAGTTTGAGCTGTAGATTTAGTCATTTACCAAGTCAAACTTCTTTATTGGAATAGATGTATTCCAAGCACACAACGAAACAATATATGGGAGTTGTATTGTTGTTTATAAGGATAATAGTCTTTCTAAGCATAGTGGCAGCTCAGGTATTACTAATCATACCATATATTATGCACTAGAGGATAAACTAATTACAACAGTGTAAGTATATGGTATAA
Organism: Alisma plantago-aquatica; assembly: GCA_963693085.1. Lineage (NCBI taxonomy): Eukaryota > Viridiplantae > Streptophyta > Magnoliopsida > Alismatales > Alismataceae > Alisma > Alisma plantago-aquatica. Next base: position 34,406,156 of record OY856409.1, on the reverse strand, counting down.
GAGCGAAAAAACTAACTATCATTTCATTATTGTTCTTCAAGTGTAGAATATATTTGGGCACTTCAAAAATAACAAAGTGGCAAGATAAGTAGTCTATATGTTATTCCCTATTTCATGATAAATACCATAATGTCCCTATTTGATAGCCCAAAACTCTTTTTTTAAGACAAGGGGTACAAACTCCCTGGCTAGTAGCTACTAGTATAACCTGGGTCTCACTAAACCTGACTGACCCACCCACAACTCAATACAGTCACAAAACAACCATGAACAACACCAACAGTAAGGGTCTTCACCATCTATAATAAGTCTTACCCTAGGTAGAAAGGCTGGCCCAAACCAACCTACCACAAAGCCAAGGGAGCCCCACTTGTAGGAAATTCACAATATTCACCCATAATGTATTGGAAGGTTCTCCAAGAAACTGCACGGCTGCGACACCCCCTTGAAGAAACATTGAAGAAAAATGTTTTGCAGAAGAGTATTTATATGACAAGTTTATGAAGGGCAACTAAAGGAAGTCAAGACAAATTCCCTCTATTCAAAGTAAATAGTGATTTGTGTATAATACTCCAATCTCCGAAGTCTTTCAATGAGAAGATTACAATCAGAAGTTAGAAACAGTACAAACATATATTGTGATTAACTGATAGTGTTGATAGTGTTGACAGATGTGATGGCATCAAGACCCAACACCAAAAAAATTTGAATGATGACAGCAAGACTAACCTACATGAGGGAGGGTCAAGAGTATCAGATAAAGATCATGCAGTATAAAACAACCACAATAGAAAAGAGAATGGTATAGGTGTAGAGGTAAGCATATGATGATAGGGGCAATTAGGAATAAATTAGGCTACAAATTCAAGCCATTATAGATTCAACATGTGGAGTTGATAGAATGTGGGACTTGAAAACTTCACAAAATTACTGATCAGTTATTTACTCATATATTTAAGAACTTTTATACTCAGTGATATGTATTTAGAAAAGTCGCATGGCTTCAAGGGAATTTGGCAAATCACACGTCTAAGTATAGATTGACACATTTAGAATAACACTAACCCTAATAACACGTCATTTATGACCTTTTAATATCTGAAAGACATGAACACTCAATACCTTCAGATTGAGCATGCTCAGATTTAAATGACCCATCACCGCAGAATAAGACAAGATCAGCTTGACCCATTGTCTTGAGTGTCGCCTTCGATGTCAGATAATCATGTGTCCCTTATCTGTGAGATCATAAACTAGACAAAGATGTATAGGAACAGTTGGAAGATGTTTGAGATAATCACCTGAACAGATTGCAGGTCATGTAGCTTCACAAAGTCATCCCCATGTACCGAGCATGCCTCTAAAACAGCAATGTCTGAGATAATCACCTGAACAGATTGCAGGTCATGTAGCTTCACAAAGTCATCCCCATGTACCGAGCATGCCTATGAAACAGCAATAGTGCGACCCTCTATGGCCCCATCCCCACAAGCTTTTAAAATGGCAGAAAGCAAGGAATTTTCCAACGATTCTGTCACATCAGACTTTCTAACATATGGAAATGCCATTGAGAAGTTTGACCTAGTAACTAAGAGCTGGATATTAAAAAACATATCAATTATTTCAATTCGACCAACTGACTTCACAAAGAATGGAGCACAGTTAATATATCTACAATCTTCCATGTTATGACCACAAAATAAATTCAACAATGCAACATAAACAAAGTGAATTGAAGGTAAGTGAAACATTTGTGAAGCTTTTGAAAATCACTAAAATGTCCGAATCAAATACAGAATAATCAAGGATACCTTTAAAAGATCGACAAGAGAAGGATCCACACGGTCGTCTCTTGATATGTCCGATGAATATAACTAAAACAAAAAGGAAAGTTTGTTAGACATGATAGAGGGAAAAAGATGAACAATTTGTAAATTGTAATGTCAGTAAACTGACGAACAACCACAACATATAAGGTGTACATGCAACTGTATGTTTCTGTTCGCTCAAGACCACTGAACAAATGTTCTTGAGTTTGGTTCCTACTGTATCTCATCCACATCTACTATTTAGAGAATTCAGATTAAGCATCAAGAAATCCCAGATTGCTTCTTAATAAATTCCATAATATACCGATATTAATGGCGACTACACATTTTAATATAGAATGATGCAGTTTCAAAAAAAGGTTCAATTGTAATAAGCCATAGGCCCATAGAATATTTTTTAGGGATTTAAAATTAAGCATTTAGCAATGCCATGTTTCATGATAAATCCCATAATTTCCCTGTTTGATAGCCCAAAACGCTTTTTTAAAGACAAGGGGTACAACCTCCCTGGCTAGTAGCTACTAGTATAACCTGGGTCTCACTAAACCAGACTGACCCACCCACAACTCAATACAGTCACAAACCAGCCATGAACAACACCAACAGTAAGGGTCTTCACCATCTACAAGAAGTCTTACCCTAGGTTGAAAGGCTGGCCCAAACCCACCTACCACAAAGCCAGGGGAGCCCCACTTGTAGGAAATTCACAATATTCACCCATAATGTATTGGAAGGTTCTCCAAGAAACTGCACGGCTGTGACACCCCCTTGAAGAAACATTGAAGAAACACAACTAAACCTAGACATATATAATTTTATTGTTGCATATGTAGATATATACAAAACTTTAAAAGTTATACTTGGATGCATATACGTAACTGTGGTAATATGTGTATTTGAGGTTCCACTAATACACAGACAGACTCTTATATAAGTTATGTAATTCACTATACATCAGTTTTACACCTAGTAAGGGGTTAAAGAGAGCAGTGCTTTAAAAAGTAGCAGTAGATAATTTTGTTTCAGTAGATAATTTTCATTAATTTAGGGTTATTTTTAGTTTATATACATAGTTTTTGCAGCTAATATGGCTTCTTGAAGTTCCTAAAGCAAGCACAAAGGGATGTAGTATAAGTAGAAATGTACTGATATTGCAATTGGCTAGCTATTCAGGGGATGAAAATACCTCAACATAAAGATCAGATTCAACCAACTATCAAAGAAATAGTAACACAAATATCAAGAGTATTATCCAGAAAATAATGATAGTGTAGAACAAACAAACATACATATACTTCATTTTTATATTACAACATGTGTATAGCAAATAAATACATATATATAGGGTCAAGGGTCCATAAAAATACTTAAGGCGTCATATTGGCCAAGGCACAGGTCAAAGCGCACCACCTTAGGGCGCCTTGCCGCCTAGGCGCTCCCTTTGACAAGTATGTTATGCATGTTTGGAATAAACCTTCATTAAACCCTACCATAGGAATAAACCCTACCATAGGAAGAGCAAGGGAGAAGATGCTCCATGGACTGTCTGAATAAACCTTCATTAAAATAGTTGCTGATAAACAGTAAACAATTTTCTCAAACATGTATAGAATTATACTACATGGAACATTCAACAATCTATAGTAGCATACTCCCAACTATTCATTAAACCTAGAGATGGCGACTTATTTACCATGTAAGTAAAAATAATAGTAAGAAGTACTGTATTATCTAAACTATCATTTGCTATCTTACTGAGAGTGCCTGTCTTTGTATATATAATAGTAAGAAGTACTGTATTATCCTACCAAACTATATATATACAAATCACTACATCAATTTATAACATCACTATAATTTATTAGATATGCTACTCAAAAAGTTATAATGCAAACCTAATAACAATCTCCACGACATGCAGCACATTTATAATACAAATTGCGGTCAGCCTAATGAGTGACCAATCAAATAACACCAGTTACCATCTGTAACTAAGAAACATTTACCCCATTGGCTGCTTCAGGTAGACGATCCTTGTGGGTGCTTGTAGAAGGTACTACGTTTTGAAGCATAGGTTTTCCATCTAACCGTCTTGCAGTACCAGTGAAAGGGTTAAATTTGGGTCCTGTGTTTTCCGAAGCTTCAACTTTAGATGCCTTACTAACAGGAGTGGGAGCAGAAAGACGCTCAGGTTATATAATGTGCTTGGTTTCTATAATGTCTATATAGTTTTTTTTATTGTTATAAGCTACCATGATACTGTCGCCAGTTGTCAAACACGAGTAGTTCCTGAGAGTTGTTTCCAAAATATCTTTGGGGTTTGATATATCTAAAAAATCTTTCGTGTGAGGCTGTAGTTTAACAAAGGTTCCTTTTGGAAGGGTGGCATTCTTCACTCTTACAAAATCCCCCTCTTGCAAGAGCAAGTTTTGCATCATCCAATATGGCATATAAACCACACCTTCTTCAACAATAAACCATGCCTTTTTCACTCTTATAGCATTTTTGATTCTGTTTACACATACCTTTTATTAAGTTTTCTGGCTATTTATACCTTTCCATCCTCTTATTTGCTAACAAGTTCTCACAATTATTTGGATAACAAATTAGTATTTATTTTTTATAGTGTCCAAAGCAGCCGAACAATACAGATTGCGGGTATTATGTGCTGAAGTATATGAAAAACATCTTTGATGCGAGAAATAGAAACATTCCTGAATGTGTAAGCTACTTAACATTATATTCTTTTAGTTTGTTCAAATTTCTAAATAAATTGAAAAAATCACAATATGTTCATATATTTGTCATATGATTGCAGTATTATTCGAAGTATATTGGACGTTGCTTCAACCAAGAAGAAATTGATGAGGTCCGAAATGAGTGGGCGACATGTGTTCTTGAGCACACAAAAGATTATGTGACATGTGGGGGAGACATTTGTTCTTTACCATAGACCAATGTGTGAAACTTTTTTAGTTAGTTTTCAGTTCAATTCTAGAGTGGATACTCAGTACTTTGTATTATTGAATCATTGTATGGATGATTTAATATTAATTAAATTTAGTACGAGTTTCTTTCAAGGTTTGATGGAAATTTTGTTCAACTATGTGTTTGTTTGTGAAATGAAAAAGTATAATTACATATTTATTATAATTTATTAATAATATGGTTAATTTAATTAATACAATTGGTTCGATATATGACCTTTCAAACTCTAATCAAAGACAACAGTTAATAATATGTTGTAAAATGTATGATTCTACAACAAACAACACATGTTGTGCTATCCACACGTATTACAATAGGTTTGTCAGGAAAAAATACACCTATTACAACAAGTGTTTCTAGTGAACTACAACATGCATAACCTGTTGTATAAATTGTGTATATTACAACAGACACACACCATGTTGTCTAAACAATCTTATTACAATGGTTAAATGTATGCAAAGACAACATACTCCAACTGTTGTATAAACATGTATATTACAATAGGTGCACTGCATGTTGTAATAGACCTACCTATTACAATGGGTGTGTTTAGTGAAAGACAACATGCTTTGACAGTTGTATAATATATATTACAATGGGTGAACCGCATGTTGTAAAAAATACCCCTATTACAACGGGTGTGTTTAGCGAAAGACAATGTCGTTCAACTGTTGTATAATATATATTACAACAGGTGCACCACATGTTTTGTAAAATACCCATATTACAACAGGCCATTCCTTAAAAGACAACATGTTTCAACTATTGTATAAAATACATCTATTACAACATGCAATCACATGTTGTGTAAAGCACCCCCCATAAGACCACACGATCTAATACAACGGTTAACACTAGTTGTAAATTGAGAAAAGGAACTGTTGTAAAAAGCATTTTCTGTAGTAGTGTCTATCACTCACCCCTCAAAAGTCGATGTGTCAAAGCCACCCAATCATCGCATTTATAACAACCCATGTTTTAGGACCACGTTTGATGATGTCAAAGTGTGCCCAACGACATGTGTTGAGTGTAGTGATTTCAGGTCGAAGAATCACACTCACCACCATCACTGTGAGAACTGACTGTGACTACCATGTCATGGTTCCATGTGTCAAACTCACGGTGGGTCTGTCCGGTACACTTGTTCTCTAACAAGTACCTATGTGTTTGGTTTGATATCTCCATATCATGACTAATGAAATTTTGTCATCAACCAACACCACAATCTAGTCTTGTGTGTCGTTGTTGTCTATCTACCTTCCACAATGACATCTGACTAGGGACATAATAAGAATGTACAAACTCTTAGCATCTATATGATCTCATCGTTCAGGTCCTGAACCTAAAAGCATACATCATTGAGTTCTGTCATTCTCTAGACATTCAATCTGTTCTATCAATATCTCATATGACTGAACCAGAAAGAATTGGAAGCTTGCCTTTGATGTTTATCAAATCAATCTTAATGTATCCCACCAATCATACCATGATTGGCTCTCAGGGCATACATACCAACAGACTCCCACTTGCACTGTGAGCCAATCACCCTTGAATCATATTCATAGTAATCTTTATACATGTCCCACATGTTACTGTGCTCTAGTGCTAACATAGTGAGTTATGGCAACACCTTGCCAAAGTCGGTATTAACTGCATATCTCTCATCTCTTCACTGTACGTCACACGTATGAGATGGAGTTTCCATAATATGCAATCTAATATTCCTTTGATAACCTTTAGCCACATTGCTTGACCAAGCACTCCTAACTTGTCATCAATGACTGGAATAACTATAAGTTCATCTTTATGAACTCCTAGATCCATATAGTATCCACTACTGTTCTCTAACACATGGATACTCGGCATTTCCTTTTAAAACAAATTTATTGGAATGTTTCCATTTATCAACAAACATTCACTTTTATATATCCCATATATATTTTGCGATTAATTTTCTATCCTTTTCAGAAGTTCGCACCAGTGTAACTCTTTACAGTGAACCCTTCCTTATTTCCATAGAACTAGTACTTCTCAAGTACTTATCAAGTTCTTATGGTATTCCAGTAACCCTTACTGGAACTAGATAGACATCCACTCGTCATGTCCCACATACGAGTTATCAGGATGAGCACATCATATTGTCCTATCCTACATACAAGATGAAGAATGCATTTTATTCTTGCTATCCCCATACATGCAAGATAATGGGATGATTACATACATGATAGATCCTTATCTATTCTTAGTGTTTCCATTCTTCATAAGAATTGGACACTTGGCCTTGGGATACTAACTCCATGTAACATGGACAAGTTTTCTCCCACTGAATATGTGCATACTGAATCCTTCAGTATAGATTGCCAATGTATGCTCTCTCTTTTCAGGTCAAGAGCTTTTCGAGAACTATCTCTATAGATCTATATTCCTATCACATAGGAAATGTCTCTGTCTTCCTTAAATATAATTTCCACTTTGGATTTCCATTCTAGAACATTTCATTTCACATCAACATGTGGAATGCAAATACGTTCCCACTAAATCACATATCCCTTCTTTATCGTTTTCATATTAGTCAAACCCTTTGACTATATCATCAAAGTAAAGATCTAGCTCTGAGCTGCTTGTACTTTATCAATCACATTGATTAGTCCATTGTAACTTATAGACTTCATTTGCATTAATGGATTCATAAACCTTATAGGTTGTGTCACGTACACATCCTTGTTTTATTCCTCACAAGAATGCAGTTTTAGTATCTGTATGCCAAATATTTTAGTCATTAAGTTGCAATCAACAAGCATCATCCTTCTCAAAATGTTATCCATGTGTCTTAACACTTAAGACGCATTCACACTTATGGATTTCCTCCCAATGGGTTCTACCATCAAGGTTATGCCTTATGGTTCACATGGAAGTCATTTAGGATGTAATGGTCATAAACCATAACTCAAAATCTGATTCCTCAATATCGTCTAGATTGTTGACTCATCATATAGATATTTGAGGTGTATATGTTAAGGGTATAAGAACTCACAACTATTTGTGATTCTTAATGTCCTTTATTAGTGTAAGGTATTCTTTATTTAAGAAGAAATCAGCTATTTGATAATCATCCTCTAACTCCTTAGAGTATGACTCCTTGTTGATTTAGACATCACCATGCCTTAATCATGAGTTCACTGTGATACACTATCATAATCACTCATAAGGTTCTCAAACATTTGGTCCAAGTATTTCATTCATTGATCTCATCAAGAATTAACACTTTACCAAATTCGTACCTCATCTATGATATTCTTGAACACTTCAAGATATTCATATTGGTATTTCTCTAAACACCATTTGAAGTACTACCATTATCTCCAATAGGTATGTAAATACATCACATGTATTATACCTAATAGGATAATCATTCTTCCATTACCTTTAGTGAAGATTGATCAATCATGTCCAAGAGATTCATGTCTCTTACTGGTTCTCTAACCAAAAGAGTCTAGCTTATCCATCATATGGAAACTAGAAATGAATTTCTCATGATTTATGCTAATTTGATTATTTGAGTTATTAATAACTTTTAGGTATCATTTTATCTTATGCATATCAAGTACCACAAGATAAACAACACATTGCCATAAATATCATATCTTTGAAATTTAAACATCAACTTTATTAATTGCTACCATTATCATACAATATGCAAAAATTAAAGTGTTTCTATCCATTGGCAAATATGAAATAGCAGTTCACAACTCTATTACATGCCTTCAAGGCTGAAAATGAACTAAAGTACTCCTATCTATGGCGGCAACACTTGCCCCATTTATTGGGTGCTTTACACTTCATATCTTGGTATCATATACCTCAAAAAGTGTTACAAGTTTATTTCATGACACCTTCAGGTGGAGACGTCTGTCGCCTCCTTCTTCTTTAGTTCTTCCAGATAGAGTGGAAAATTCCTTCTCCAATGTCCTAGATTTTGACAATGGTGGCAATTGCCTCTCTTGGTCACTCATCCCTTGTCCTTGAGAGTTGAAGACGACTTGGGATGCTGGCTAGCATCAGAACCTTTCTTAGCCTTGCCCTTGCCCTTGAGCTTGGACTTGCCTTTCTTGTTGTTGATCATCATCATAGACTTAGGCTTGTCCTTCTTCATATGTGCCTCGACTGTCCTCAACATGCCCAACAACTCTGTCAACGGCTTGTCAAAGTTGTTCATGTTGTAGTTCATCACAAACTGACTGCAGGATTCTGGCAACGATTGCAATATCACGTCAATAGCCAACTCTTGTCTCAGGGGAAATCCTAGTCTTGTCAGGTTCTCTACATACCCAATCATTTTGAGCGTGTGAGGACCAACTGGATCTCCTTCTCTCATGAAACACTTGAACAACGCCCTGGAGACATCATATCTCTCTTGCCATGCTTGATCTTCATACATGTTCTTGAGATGTTGAATCATCTCAATGACACCCATGTTCTCATGTTGTCTCTGCAACTTGTGGTTCATGGAGCACAACATCAAGCACTTTGCATCAATGGCATCTTCAAAATGCTTCTTATAAGTATCCCTTTCTGCCTTTGGTGCGGTTGGAGTAGGTTCTTCTAGAACTGGAGTATCCAGGACATAGAGCTTTTGCACTTGAGTGAGAACAATTCTCAATGTCTTAAACCAGTCATGGAAGTTAGTCCCATTCATCTTGTCCTTTTCAAGGACCGATCACAACAAAAAGTGATTGTTGTTTGTTGTCATTTGTACTACAAAAGGAAATATATGCAATTTAGTCCAAAACTCAATTTTGACTTATTTGATTGATTTGAAAGGTTGACGATATAATTAAGACTTTAATTAAATATTGCTCCCACTATTTTTGTTCAAATTAATAGACCTCACCATCAATTCAGAAGATTGCAGCGTACAATCATCTAGTGGGTCAAGATCCATATTTCATCAAGTCATGAGTCAGCTTTGGCTGATCGCCCACAATCTTGACTATTTAGGTAGGACATCATGCCAATTGCATCATATGAAACTCTTAATGAATGAACATGCGCAACACCTTGCCATGAACATTCCGTGCCTTTGGGATTAGACACTCTAAGATTCACCAGTTAATTCTAACCCAAAAGTCGACACGGTAAACATGCACCCTGCTTTGGCAGAACCTACATGTTTACCCTTCACACTTCTGCGAGGTAGACGGCACACCACGCTTTGGCGTAACCTATGCTTGGCCGATCAAGTTTTTCATGTGTGCCACTAATGGAAGGTGTAAAAGACTTAATATTTAGATGCGGGATTTGGTTTTATAGGTACATATACATATCCAATCACCACAATACATAGTACGTATCATATACATGCTATATCCCACAGAAAACATGTGAAACGATAAAAGTGATGATTATGGCCATCCTAATGTGATTCGTTGAGCCAAGCAGAATCACAGTCATCTAGGTCTACATCACATGCAACCTGTCCATGATGAACTGCTATAGACGTCTGAGTTGATCAACTCATCACATGAATGACCTGCTCGCCCTGGCCGGTCATCAGGGTGCCACCAGCCGTTCAGTTGGCTCCTCCAACCAATCAGTTCGCCTGGTCATTGTGCATCTCCTCATGGCCGCCACCCGATCATCTCACTCCTCGAACCGGTAGTCTAGATCGCCAATTGATCTGTTCACTCCTTGAACCAATCATCTCAGTCATCGTCAGGTTGTCCACCATTCTTTGAAATAATAGGAAATAAAAGATCTACCCTATTTTACATTTGAATAGGGAAACCCCAAGTTACATTCGAGGGGACCAAAGGTAGGAAAGAAATCTCGAGTTATTTCGAGTTACATCAGGAATAAGAGATAGGGAATCGGTGCGCAGACCGAGATGCAAGAAACCACATTCAACCAAGAACACATACATAGGGTTTATTGACCATAATCACACTATACATCCACCACAAAACTCATTTAAGGGTGACGCGTATCGACTACATTCATATTACATATCATATATGTATATTGGGATTTGTGGATTTAAGATTGGACATGCATAAAGCCAATTTCATTCGCATCGTATGCAATAAATAAAGGCGACAAACCAAAATCGATCACATCGATAATCCTAAAGTATAGAGTAGTTGACGTGGCTCTGATACCACTTTTGGGTTATTAGGGAGATAGAGAAGGCAGTGGAAACAAAAATTTTCTTCTCCCCAAACCAGTTTTAAGGAATCGCGTCAACGTCTATACAATAGGAAAGATGGTTTGTAGAGACATACCTTGTCCCGAGGATTTCTCGGCGACGTTAGCTCTCGGCTTGCTTGGTCTTCACCTCCGGTCTTAGACGGTGTCTGTGCAACTCCTGGTCTCATCGAGATTGTCGGGATTGACAGTTGTCCTCCGAGCGGCAGAAGTCTCCCACCTCTAGAGTAGTCCACACGGACCACCCGGAACTCTAATATCCTTGTCCCATAAGGAATTGGAAGGAGTCACACCCTCCTGTTGGCCCACTAGCCACCGGCATACTCTCCTACCACTAGTCGCTTTTCTATAGTTGACTTTCCCTTGTTGTGCCTCCCTTATCGGGTAGCACTTGCTCGGGCTCTCTCGGTTACCACAACCAGAGAGAACGACAACTTTGCAGAGCAACTGGTGTTCTGAGTTGTTGTATCTGAGAAGCCCCTAATACCCCTATATATAGGAGGGTCATGGGATAGGGTTCTCTACCCCAGGGAATGCATGATTAAAGCAGGACTAGAAGGGTTTGAGATTTTTCCACAAAACAACCAATTGTGCCAGCTGAACCGATCGTTTCAAGCATGAAACGGTTGGTTGGGGACCTGAGTTGATCGGTTCACACCTGAACCGGTCAGTTGGGACACCAGAGCTGATCAGTTCACTTCTGGGCCGATCGATTCGTGGTCCTGGTCCAACTCAAATTGACTTTCATATTTGTTTCCAACTAATCAAATATTAATCCTTGTCCAAAAAGAATTTGAACAAGTGAAACAAATTGTATTTGCAAAATTGTCTTCTGACTTTCCAAAGATCTCGATTGGTCCATGAATCGACCAGTTCAATAATTGAGTCGATCATTTCATGAAACATGAGCCGATCGTCTCACTAATTTGAGTTGATCAGTTCACCAACTTGAGACGATCAGTTCATCCCTATGAGCCGATCAGTTGGGGCAACAGATTGTGCAAATTAGTCAATTGCAATTTCAATCAATCTGATACTCTAATCAATCGGTCCAACACCTTGAACACGATGATATTGAGCTATCAATTGATTGAGTGTTTAACTGATTTACCAAACTCCTTTAGTAATCAATCTAAACATCATTTGTGGATAAACTCCTCTTTCAGGTTAAATCCTATGTGTGTGATCCTGCAGGTCCATTTCACATTGGCAGTGAAAGTCCATAACACTTATGACTTCACAAGCAAAGCGTGGTGCCTAGTCACACATCAGTGCTACCCAAGTGAAAATGAAACTTGGAGAACAACTTTTAATCCTACAATCTGTGAATGGTGTTACAATGAATGTATAATTCCTTTGTCACTAATATCCCGAATGAACTCGAGGCATGGATTAGTCATCCTGTCAATGTTCATTCACTTTCTTGATCTCAGAGTAGATTGGAGGAGATATGTATGACATCAATATCACATATTGATTCACACATGTGTGCACACCTATCTCAATCCTACTCATCAAGTGGCCATGGATATCAAACTCCCTTGGAGGGAAAAATCCCATATCTATCACTGACCCCTCAAAAGCCCCATGTGTCAAAGCCACCCAGTCATCACCTTTATGACAACACATGTTTCAGGACTGCGTTTGATGATGTCAAAGTGTACCCAACGACATGTGTTGAGTGTAGTGATTTCAGGTCAAAGAATCACACTCACCACCATCACTATGAGAACTAACTGTGACTACCATGTCATGGTTCCATGTGTCAAACTCACGGTGGGTTTGTCTGGTACACTTGTTCTCTAACAAGTACCTATGTGTTTGGTTTGATATCTCCATATCACGACTAATGAGATTTTGTCATCAACCAACACCACAATCTAGTCTTGTGTGTCATTGTTGTCTATCTACCTTCCACAATGACATCCGACTAGGGACATAATAAGAATGTACAAACTCTTAGCATCTGTATGATCGCATCATTCAAGTCCTGAACTTGAAAGCATACGTCATTGAGTAATGTCATTCTCTAAACTTTCAATATGTTCTCATTATCTCATATGATTGAACCAGAAAGAATTGGAAGCTTGCCTTTGATGTTTATTAAATAAATCTTAATGTATCCCACCAATCATCCCATGATTGGCTCTCAGGGCATACATACCAACACTTTCTTCTTTTCAGGCATCTTGCTTTGAATAATATTAGAGGTGGTCCTAGAAAGCATGATTGTCTCATGATAGTCAGTGTGGTACTTCCTGGTCAAAGGAAATTTCATGTATTTGAACCAGGTCAGCATATCACCTAAGGCATCAACAAAGGGAATATCCACATGCATATTTTTCATAGATTCCCTAAATTTCACAAAATGAGTGTCAATCCTAGTTTGCTTTAGGTGGGCCTGGTAAGGTGGACAAGGTTTGTAAATGGGAATTTCTAGATCATCAATTTCTACAGGTGGGACCACATGAAAGGGGGTGGAAGGAGTGGGAACGACATGAGTGGGTGCGTGAGGAGTTTCAATGACCATTGTATCATCATCCTCAAAGTCCAAAGGGACAAGTGCGGGTTTCTCTGTGGGAGGAGTATGAGTCTTGCTCGAGCGAGTGGAGACAACCTTTAGATGTTTGAGATGTTTTGGGTTGTTCTCGGGCTATCCAGTGAAGGTCCCTATAGTGGGTTTTTGTTGGGCAAAAAGACGAGTAAATTGAGTGTCGGTTGTCTTTTGGTATGCTATTATGATTTTCTCTAAGGATTAAATATTATCCTCTACCATAGGGGTGGGGACATTCTGTTAAGGTGGTGGTTGATGAAGGTTTTGATATTTTTGTCCTTAGTAAGGTCCACAATTTTGGAAATTACCCCTAAAGTTCCCTTGGTTCCCAAAATTCCATTGGTTGTTATTGTATGGGAAACCTAGGGGTGGATGATAATTGGCTTGGGGTTGTGGTGGTCTTTGTGGAGGGGGAAGTTGAGATGATTTTTTAGCTACTAAGGAGTTTCCATATTGAAATCTGGGATGTTTTTAGGCTTGGTTTGGATTGTAGTAAGCCTGACCCAGGATACTATGGATAGAGTTAAGGTCCACCACTTGTTGACCAATATTAGATTGCATACAGATGTTATAGAGATATTGATATTGGAGGGTAGCATGATCGTACCCTTGGCATATCCCACATAAAGATTTGGTATCCCTCACATGTTGAGGTTGTCTTTCATAGGAATTAAATGAGAATTCCAAGCAATCATGTTTCAATAAGATTAATTTAAGATCTTTGACAATAATATGAATGTCTAGGTTTACCCACAGCCTTAGAAACTTTTAGGACCCCACTAGTTCCTTGTCTAGCCTGGGTTTCAAATGCTCTTTTAACTACCTCCCACACACTACTTAGGTTTTAGAACATGAAATTTCCCCCAGATGAGGAATTAAGAAATTTCTTAGTGTCATCATCAATACCATGATAAAATATCTCGATGAGTTAAGATTGTAATATGTCATGATGGGTGCAATGGCAGAGGAGTTCCTTAAATCTCTCCCAAGCTTCTCCTAAAGTTTCTCCGGGGACCATACGAAAGAGAAGGATTTGTCCCCTGATCACATAGGTAAGGGAAGGAGGGAAGTATTTATCCAAAAATTTTGTTTGAAGCACTTCCCAAGTGGTGATGGGGTTTTCACTCTCCATGGTATTATACCAACTACTGGCTAGACCTAAGAGAGAGTATTTGAAAAGCCTAAGTCTAATGTCATCTTAAGAGACACATGGGATCTTGGTCAAGGAAATAAGGTGAGTGAATTGCTGAAGGTTATCTTGATAGCTCTCACCCTTGTTCCCAAAAAATACGTTGTCCAGGAGCATGGTGATCCAATGAGTCCAGATCTCAAATTAGGGGGCAGTAATCGCGGGTGGCACAATTGGGTGTTGTTCATATCTGGTGTTTGGAGTGGAAAAAACTTTTAATTATTTTTGTCTCTCAGCCTCCCTCTGAGTGACTTCTATAGCCTCTTGCTCAGTGATATAGGTTGTGTGTAAGTTGGCTTCTTCGGCCGCACATTCAACCATCATCATCTCTCTTTGAGCGGTTAGTTCCTATTCAATCCTACAAGTCCTCTTTGTCCATCCTAAGTCAGTTTTGTCAATTTAAGCGATGGAAAGCCCTTTTAGGCTTGGGATCAAAAACTGGTGGCATAAGATCATTCGATGAGTGGTGCATGCACAGTTATACAAATATATTCAAATGCAGTAAAAATGTACTTCTGGAATGGAAAATCAATAAAAAGAGGAAATAGCACTTCTGGAATGTTGCTCGAAAGGAATAAAAAACTAAAAAAATGTTTTTCAAAAATTTCCAGGGTTCGATAAAAAGGTCCATTGTCCCCGACAATGGCATCAAAATTTATACGGGCTGAAGAGCACACCAATTCACTAGAATAACTATCCCAGGGTTTAATCCTATTTTACTTTCTGATTAAGGCTAGTATAGAAGGGTCGATCCCATAGGATAATGTTTGTAAGATTCATTTTCTTTTAATCCCCATTGATTTTTCAAATTATTTCTTTTTGGTATTTTTGGAAGACTAACAGAAAATAAAGCCCAGTTTTGAGGGGTTTGATGAAACAAATGCAAGAAACTAAAGTGTAAGAAGAATAAAAGATTACACTAAGAAAGAAAAAGGAAATATTAAGCTCAGCAAGAAAAGTAAAGGAAGAAGAATGTGAAGGTTAGCACAAAACTAAATATTATCTAAACAAGAATAAAATTTTCAAGAACTAAAAAGAAGCCATTGAAACAAATGTTGAATGAACAATTGAAATCGGATGGGGAAAATAGCAAGGCTTTCGAGTTTTTCACCACCTTAGCCAAAGTGAAGATCGAATAAAGATATATGATAATTAAAAGATAAAAAGAGGGTATGTGAATTATTTGTAAATAAAATGCAAAAGTCAAACTCAACGTGAACCCATTGGTCATGGCATTCAGGCTTCATAATTCATCATCCCAATGGAGATTTGTCAACGGTCACATCCAAATCCCCATGCAAGTGGTTTAGTTTTTCTAAATTTTGGGTTCTATAGTCGCATCTTCCAGAATTAACTAGCGATAAAAATGAGAGATCACTTCATCTAAATCAACGATTCTCTAAACCAAAAGCTATCTATATAAGAAAAATCGTAACAAGTAAATCTGATCAATGCAATGGCTAAGGGGCTATTTGCCTTGCCTCGATAAAAAACTACTTGCTACTCATAGGGAGAATGGGAGAAACAAGGATAGAAACAAAGGAAGCCATAGATTGCAATTTCGGAATCTCCAAAGAGTCCACGGTGGTGATAATTAAATGACTTAATTGCTTTGTCGCCTTCTCCAAAAAGAAAATGCAAGAAAAAGAATGACAAAAGCAGAGATCCATATGTAGAAGAAAAGAAATAAATTAATTGCTTGAATATAAAAGTTACACTAGGAAAGGAAATTGATAGATTTTCACTACTGATTGCATACAAAAATTTGGGACCCTTTCCTTAGTGGAGTCCCCCACTCCTTTTATAGGGGAAGGAGGGGTGGAAACCCTGAGGGGGGAAAGAAAATAGATAAGTGGTGGCTACTAAAAAGCACTGTCGGTCTGTTGTGAAATGGCCATCTTGCTAAGTGAGACGGTCGTCTGGTGATGGTTGGGTGTGGGCCTAGAAGATTCAGATTGAAACCCTAAGAAGAGTTCTGGTGGTGCCCATCTAGATGAAGTCTTAGGCTCAAGGCAACGTCCTAGATGGTCATTTGGGGTTTGTGGAATGATCATTATGAGTGTGACGTGGTGAGGCCTTAGAGTAGTGACTGAACCCTAGTGGTAGCACCCTTCTTTTGTTTCTCGGTCTCATAGTAAGGCCTCAAATGACCATTTGGTAAAATGAGGCACCCATCTCATTCCACCACATGTGTAATAAAAGCATTGTAACCCTAATAAAGTGGTTGCACACTTGCTTTGTGATGTTAGGCTAGGTCAAGTCGACCTATACATATTGCATGCTAGGATGTTCATCTCGCTCCATGAGACGACTATCTCGCTAAGGCGAGACGGCCGTTTGGCCTACAGAGTTGGATGATTGAGCCGAGGCCAAGGTGGCCATTAGACTCTGAAATGAGGGTCTTCAGGGTGTGAGTCGACCATCTGGGATCAGTGAGACGGTCGCCTCGCTGACTTAGTGGGTGGGTATAAACTTTCGAGAAAATCCCTGAAAATTTTGAGAAAATGGATAAGTGTTTGTATAAATAAATAAAGAAGTGGGTAAATTGCAATTTAGTCTAGAAATTACTAAAAAAGGAGAAATCTAATGAAAATGACTAAGAAAAGTATGCAAAAATATGGATGAATATGCATTCATCAAGTATTCTCTACTTTAAAGAACATGGATTGAACATTGAAAGGATAATGATTCCATGCCTCGAGTTCATTCCAGATAATACAGACAAAGGAATTATACAATCACTATAACATGTATCCCAGAATGTAGTTTGAAGTTGTTCTCCAACTTTCTATTTACTTGGGTAGCAATGATGTGTGACTAGGCACTGTTCTTTGCTTGTGATGTCATAAATGAGTTATGGGCATTCACTGCTAATGTAATATGGAACGTATAGGGTAACACACATGAAATACATTTGGGATAGGATTTTAATCATGAATGATAATTAAAGTGATTTCTAAAGTGTTTAGATACTCAATTTAAGAAACAAATTAATTGACTGGACTCCTAACTGACATGTTCAAGTGTTGAACCAACCAATTTGGAGTGTTAGGTTGATAGCAAATTTCATTGATTGAATTGTAGATGAACCAGGGTGAGAAATGACATGTTCACTTAGAGAAATGATCAGTTCAAGTTCACAATATGACCATTTCGTGAAGAAAGATGTTGGTTCATGGTTCAACTTAATTGAATCAAGGATTAGTGTCGACATAATGTAGTGCATTAACTAGATTAGAATTGCCAATACAATTGCAATTGGGAAATGTGCCAAAATGATCAGTTCACTATGTAAACCGACCGACTCACATGTCAACCAATTAGTTCATCCTCAAACTGACTATTTTTCCTATTGCAGGTTGCAAAAATTCCTAAAATTTTGATCCCATCCCTCCCACTTAGAATGGGAACCCTGACCCTGACCCTCCTATAAATAGAGGTGTACTGGGGGCTTATCATTCACAACTCAATTGCCTGGGACAATTGTTTGTCTTCTCTAGTTGTTGTAACTGAGAGAACCCAACCAAGTCCTACCCGCTAAAGGGAGGGATAGTAAGGGAAAACAATTGTAGAGAGTATGTGGGTGACTAGTATGCCAATGGGAGCTAGGGACAACTTCTTCCTATTTGTTCTAATAAAATGACAAGATTTCTTGGTGGTTAGTGTGGACTACTCCAGAGGTGTGGATCCTTTTCTTGCTTAGAGGAAATCATCAAGATGTTGTTCATGGGGATCAACCAGGAGGCTGACAAAGACATTGTTCTTGTGTGACTTGAAGAAAGTTGCACAAATGCAACAAGGTGATGGTTGATGGACTTGTTCTAGGACCAAATATGGCCTCATAAACCATACTTTCCCACTACTTAGTTGTTCAATAATTCTATTGGTTACATGAGGAATATGGACCGAAGCTTTTATTTTCACTGCCTATTACGATGTCATATTTTCCTACAGTGGTATTAGAGCCATATCAATTTAGTATGTTTTGGGATGATTGATATGATCGTATTTTTGGTTTTCATCATTTATTTATTGCATATGACGTGATACTTAAACATATTAATGTGCATAACTAAGTAAAGACCATATATAATCCCAAACTAATATATATATATATATATATATACATATATATATACATATATATATATACATATATACATATATATATACATATATATATATATATATATATATATATATATATATATATATATATATATATATATATATATATATATATATGCAATTTACATGTGTCACCCTAAAATTGGTTTTGATGATTGATGTGTAGCATGGTTGTTGCCAATAACACAAATATATGTATGTGGTTGAATGGTTTGTTTTGTTCATGTTATATCTCAGTTTTCATATCGAGCCTCTACCTTCTTCTTTCCAATGTAAAAGTATTATTCTTTCCTACTTTTCTCCCCTCAAATATAACTTCAAAGTTTCTCATTACCATATAATAAGTTTAATAGAAATATGATAGTTTCTTTTCTACAACGACGAAGATGACGATCAATTCCAGGCAAGCTGACTAGCTAGAGGACCAAAGAGGGCAAACCATTGGAAGGGTGAACCAACTGATTGGTGGACCCAACTGACTATTTGGAGGTGTCCATACATTAGTTGCATAGAAGACCAGATGATCATTTCATATGACCAACCGACCAACCAAGGGGTGAGCTAACCAGTTCAAGGGTTGAACCGATCAGCCCGAATTGGCAAGCAAAAATATACACCAATAATAGGTTCATGTGTGAGATGTAGATCTAGGTGGTAGCAATTCCTTGTGGCTCCAAGGAATTATAGTTGTATAACCATAACCATCACTAATGTTTTATATTTCATGTTTACATTATGGGATATAGCATGTATATGATACGTACTATATATATGGTGATTGCATGATGTATATGTATTTATATATAAAATCCCTCAATCTAACATATTTAGTCTAAGATTCTTTCCATTAGAAAAACACATGAAAAGCTTTATCAATTAAGTGTGGGAACCCCAAGGGTGGTGCACCATCAATCTCGTGGAAGTGTGATGGTAATAATGTGGGTCTTCCAAGTGGTGTGCATTGTATCATGTTGGCTTTTGATTTAGAATTAACTAAGTATTCTTAATGAGATTATGCACTAGAGGCATGCAGATGGATATGAAAAGGAGTTGTGCATACCATCTATCCAAGAATTGTCTAAGATGCAATTGGGAAAAGTTGCATACCTTAATGATTGATTGTAGATCCTCTAGAGTGATGTGCCGCCGAGAGGGTCAGAGCAGGTCGAAGAATAAGAAAGGGAGGCGAGCACGGTGTAGGTGAAGTTGGAACTTCTTGAGGTGTTGTAGAGATTGTTGGAAGCACCTCGAAGATGAATGACAGTTCAAATTGGAGAGATGGAGGCCTGAGTAGGAGCTATGCCAAGGAGGAGCTGATCGGAGAGGGCTCAGTTGAGGGTAGAGCCATCATGGCTTGCTCTGAGAAAATTGAAGGTGTAAGTGAACTAAAGGGGTCCAAGAAAAGGTGTGAGAGGGGTTAAATATGTAGGAGGAGAGAAGAGTGTGAGAAGTCCAATTCCAAGTTGGGTGCACTAGACAGGGCAGTTGTCAGAGATGGTCATGGGAGTGGTTTTTGTCGTCACTATGAGTCGTGTGAGGGGTTTTCAGGTTTGTGGAGACAAGGTGGAGGTAGTACCTCAATTGGCTTTTCACAAGAAGGGTCAAAGAGGGGAGTGGTGGTCAAGAGTTCATGGCCCCCTACTGTAGCCATGATCTCGCAGACCAGACAGAGGTTGAGGATGACCCCTCAGCCGTTCGATCCACCCCAGATTTGTGGCTGCACCATCGGATGGTCACGAGGAAACCCTGGGGGTAGTCTACAGATTGCTGAGTCAAACCCCCACCTGAAAGGGTCAATTGACCAATGAGTCATTCAAATACTAAAGTAATGAATCAATTAATTGATTAAAGAGGGACATTATATGAATCTTTGAAAAATCCTAGAGGGAGCTAGGAGTATCAGATTGACATGAAATTTTAATTAAAGCTTCACAGTATCAAACCCTACATGTTGGTAAAGTTTGAGTTCGAAAATCAAATCTTTGATTGGTCAAGTCATCATTCTTTGAAACTAGGGTTTAGGGTTATAATATTATAAAAGAAAAGATATAAAATAAATCTAGAAATTCACCTTATCACATCCTACTCAGTTTAAAAGAAATTTTGTCCTCAAAATTAAAGTTGCTGAAAGAGGTGAGGGAAATGTTGCTCCATATCTACATGTAGTTCCCAAGTTGTATCTTGTGCACCTTGATGATTCCATTGTACCTTCACCATCTGAATTTGTTGTTCCTGAGCTTTTTAACTTTAGAATCAAGAATCTTTGTAGGTTGCTCTGGGTAAGAGAGATTCTCCAACAATCAAGAGTCTCTGGATTCAACACATGATTATCATCCTTCACATAATGTTTCTTATTGGATACATGAAAAACATTGAGCATCATGCTATATTGTGGAGGGAGAGCAAGCCAATAAGAACATTCCCCAATGTTCTCCAAAACCTCAAAGTGATCCACATATTTAGAGATAAGTTTTCCTTTATTCTTGGTTATAGCACGGATGGGTCTGATCTTCAAGAAAGCATAATCACCAACCTTGAACTGCATGTCTAACCTGTGTGCATTTGCATATGATTTATGACAATCCTGGGCCCGTTTCAACCTTTGCTTGATCAAGGACACCTTATCAACATAGAGTTGTAATTCCTTATACTTCATCATTCTCCTTTCTCCAACTTCATCCCAATAGATAGGGGATCTACATGGCCTACCATATAGAGCTTCATAAATCAATACTTGATTGATAACTATTGTTGAATGTGAACTCTACTACTGGAAGGTAGTAATCTCAAGATCCTACCCAATCTAGAATACATGCTCTAAGAAGATCCTCCAGGATTTGGATAGTACGCTCTGACTGACCATCAGTTTGGGGATGATATGTTGTACTAAAATTCAACTGTGTACCTAGTTCATTCTATACCTACT
Organism: Alisma plantago-aquatica; assembly: GCA_963693085.1. Lineage (NCBI taxonomy): Eukaryota > Viridiplantae > Streptophyta > Magnoliopsida > Alismatales > Alismataceae > Alisma > Alisma plantago-aquatica. Next base: position 34,384,338 of record OY856409.1, on the reverse strand, counting down.
TCCATAGGTGTGATGTGTACTTTAGTTCCCAATCTAAGACAATAGATATTGGACCTCTGTGTAGTCGTACAATCTCCCTTATATACAACTCAAAAAGCTCAGGAAGTTTGGTTGTAGTCCTCTTGGGTAAGAAATGTGCATACTTGGTTAGACAATCTACTATGACCCATACCACATCATGCCCCTTCCAGGTCATGGGTAATCCCACTAAAAAATACATGGTTATGTTCTCCCATTTCCATTCAAGAATTGGTAACAGTTTCAGTAAACCTCCTGGCCAATGATGTTCGACCTTAATCTGCTGACAGGTGAGGCACTTAGAGATGAACTCTTCTATATCATTCTTAGACCCATGTGCCTCTTGTAAATGCATATTCATCTTAGTTTTAGTCACCATTTTTGGCCCGTTTTTGTAGTGCAAGCTCTCATATGCCCCCCAAATATGCTCATATATGCTTTTCCTCAGTTTTAATTGATTATTTAGAGTTTTGATCAAATCCATTCATCTCCATTGTAGGTTTAAGCATTGAAGTATGTGCACCAGTGTAGGACGTAGAGTTCCCACTAACTACTGGGGGGTCTAAGAAACTTTTGATAATTTGGACCCTTTTTTCGATGGTCAGTTCCTTCATCAGAAAGCATCCTCATCAGCCAGAGGATTCATCGACACAGGCCCATTGACCCATAGCAATAGCCCCTCCCCCCCACGGCGGTGGGTTTGTTCAAGTATGTCGCGACCGTAGCCAAGAACAGGATGCCTTGACCACGACTGCAACCCCCCACCACGACCGCGACATCCCAATGTGGTCGATACACCTCTGTGATCGTGGAAAACAAACTTCGACCGTTGCAAGCACTTTGACCACAGAAAAAAACCTTGACCACGGAGAACACCTCGGCATGGTTGGGCACACCTCGACATGGTCATGCCAACGAGTACCGTGACCGATACTGAAGGTCACGACCACAATAGTTAAGTCAATGCTCCTAGATCTACACCTATAAATAGACGACCCCCTCCTTCATTTGAGGTAGAAATTTTGCTCCATCCAAGCTGATAGGTTGTCGTTCTGTGCCCAACCAAGGAATATGATCTCTACTGCTCAGACTACCTCTGTGGTGTCCTTGCTACTCTGCCATCTCTACTCCATCAATATCTATCTTCTAGCCATGAAAGTGGTGGGATTCCATATCTATAACACCTTCATCCATCAACCATCTATCACTCCATCTCCGATGAGCAAGAGCACGAGAAGAGAAGGAATAAGGAGAGAGAAGATCATCCTCATCCATCTTGGCGTTCTTCCCCTCCTCGTTCAGTTCTGCCCCACCATCGTGTAGTAGACCATTTCTCCACTAAGTTGTGATCATCTTCTTCACTCTCTATTGTTCTTTTTGTTTTTATCATAAGGAGCGAGTAGTCCATTTTACTGGGGTGCGGGGATTAGCCCCGTTGCCTATGCTTACATGTTCATCTTATAACATTCCATGACTTGTATATAATTTTCTGTTTCATTGTTAATCATTTAATGTGTGCTTTGTGGATTGATCACCTGTCTTACATGATCTGTTATATTCCTTTGTTGTGAGAACTTCAATACTTAGGATTTGAATATCGATTAACATGGTTGATGCATGGATGAGAACTTCTAAAGGGTTATTTCCAGAGTAGTAAGTGTGTGACTCGTGGGAAATGAGACATCGAGCCCGTGGAGATGCTTATGCAAACTTTATTTCCTAATTGATGGTTTGCAACTCCATTGGGATAGTTGTATCTTTCCTAGATGTGTTTTGAATGTGTTTACATGTGTAGTGGTGGTGAAACCCAATTCTTCCCCAGTGATTCCCATCATTAATCTAAAATCAATTTTAATCCCACTCTTTTATTTTCCTTGCAATTAGTTTAATCAAAACCCAAATCAACTCCCTACTAAATATTAGTGTTAGTTGAACTAGATTCGACTAGAAAGATTCTTAAAAACATTGTCCCTTGGGATTCAATCCTTAACTACACTGTGATAAGACCTGTCCGCTTGCAGGTAGTACTATTACACAAGGTTTTGGTAAAAACTTAGGGATTTCAACCCTAAGTGAGTTTGTTAGTGTAGTAAAAACCTCATTAGAATATGCTTCTTAATCTCTGACTCCTCATGTACCGACATCCAATGATTGTACCTTAGCCCACCATCCATATCAACTGATATATGTGTCTAGGGTTTATCCAAAAGAGCAATCATCTCCTCCAAGCTAGGGCTATTCTTTTGGGAAGTCAGAATTTTAGAAAGAAGTCTAGGAATAATATTGATGTTTTCCAGAATGATAGTGCCATCTTCTACTTGAGGTGACCCATAAGTTGAAGGTTCCAGACTCATTAGATCAGAAGAAAAAATAGATGCACATATTGACCTCTTATTACTAAGAGCATCAACTATAACATTATCCTTGCTTGGGAGATAAGAAATAGTGAAGTCATAGTCTTTAAGATATTCAAACCATCTTCTTTGTCAAAGATTGAGATCCTTCTAAGTCATGCGATATTTGAGACTTTTTTGAACTATGAATATATCAAAGGTAGCACGATATATACAATGTGTCTAGATTTTGAGAGCATAAAAGATAGCATCTAACTCCAAATCATGAATTGTATAATTGACCTCACTAGCTTTCAATTATCTAAAGGCATAGGTGATGTGCACAAATCGTATCATCTTTTGGATCATGTTTGGTTACATATCCATGTTGTTTTGACTCAATTATCACTCTCATTCATGCTAGATTCTATATTTTTAGCTATTCTTACTTGTCTCATGGTTTGGATTGTAGGTACTACATTTTGCAATGAAATGATGAGGAATATATCATATTATCACTTATTGGATCACTCCTCAAGTATCTACATGATTTGAGGTTCGAAACTACACAAATACCACTTTTTACGGCATGTAAATCTGACCTACATGCCGAAAGTTATGAGCAAAATACACAGTAGCCCAGAATAGCCATTGACACGCCATGTCTTAATTAAGGCACCCCGTGCCTTAAAAAGACACGATGTGTCTTATTAAAGATACCACGTGTCTCAGTCTAGAAATTGAATGCAGAACTCCAGATTTGCAGCAAAACACAGTGTCTTATTAAAGACACTCATGTAACCTCCCATAACTCGATCCAAACTTTAGTTATTGCATAAGACACGCTGTGTCTTATAAAAGATACGTCGTGTGACCTGCAGATTTTTCCTAAACGTGAATGTAACTGTCACACACTTATATATATGACCCCAAGCCTTCTTGGGATAGTTAGCACGACATAGTTTAGACCTTTTGGAGTGGGACTCAATTAAAGAAGAGCTAAGGAGGAGTTGGAGGTGTTCTAAGGGAGAAATGGTGGTTTTCTGGGAGGAAAACTTCTTCTTCTTCTTCTTCTTTCTTCTCCAACAATTGCAGTAGGAATCTCTTTTGTTCTCTTCTCTACACTCCAACGTGAAGTTTTATTGAGAGTTTCTAGTAGCAAAGACAAATTTGTGACTCCTTCATCAGAGTTCCACATCTATCTTCCTTCTTCCATAGACATCCAAGTTTATTTCCTTCTATTATGATGTCTAACACTACTTTCTACTACTTGTATCTACTTTCTACAACCATGGATGAGTAGATCACTTGTTATTGGGCATGGGGGAGTAACTCCCATGTCATATCAAGTTTGAACACGAAATTCATATATAATTCTAGTTGTTTCATTGTTCTAAGGTTCATTGGTGTTTAATTTTTCTTACATGCTTTGTCAACCACTTTGTATGTTTGATTTTAGCTCTTTGTATAATCTGGGAAGATGTGCATAGGAGTAAGGAGATGTACCTTAGCTGCACTACCTTGACCACAAGAGTGGCTGGGATTTATAGGGGTTTAAAGGTTTGTAGTCTGAATCTTAGTATATCCAAGGGAGTGGTATACCAGATTAGGATTGTTCTACACTACCGGGAGGTGGGTGTAGGATACAAACCTCCCTTGTGTTATTGCTAGTGTCCCTGATCTTTTTTTTTCTTCATGTTATGATGTGGATGTGAAACCCTATCCTCAATAATCCCTAATCCAAATTGATCCTTAATACAATTATTTTCTATTTTAGTTCATTTCCTTTTGATTGCTTAGTTAACACACAAAACATCTCTTATTAAAAAATCCAGATTATTGAAAATCATAACTCTTGCACCTAGCCAACCAACGCTCCTTGTATTCGACCTCGACTACAACTACTTTCGTATACTTGTAGGAAATAGCTAGTTGAGTAAAAGATCATTATTATGATTGAAACTCGTTAGTGTAATAAACCAACAATAGGCAACAATTTTACCATCTTGAATTAGGACACAACCCAAACCTATTTTAGAAGCATCAAGAAAAATTACAAACCCATCATTTGTAGAAGGTAAAGTCAAGATAGGAGAAGAAGACAAACATGATTTTAATTTTTAGAAACTAGATTCACATTCAGAAGTCCAAATAAATTTGGCATCCTTTCTGGTAAGTTTGGTCATGGGTAGGGCTATTTTGCTAAAATTAAGGATGAAATGATGGTAATAACCTACTACACCAAGGAAGCTATGAGTTTTAGAGGCATTTGTAGGAGATTTCCAGTCAAGGATGGCTAAGACTTTGGTAGGATCTACATAAATTTTCCCACCCGAAATGACATGGCCAAGAAACATGACTTGGTCAATCCAAAACTCACATTTGGATAGTTTAGCATACAATTTCTGGGCTCTCAACACATCACATACTTTCTGGAGATGCTCACGATGTTGATGAATAGAGTTTGAATATATGAGAATGTCATCAATGAAGACCACAACAAAGTTATCTAGAAAAGGTTGGAAGAAAGTATTCATCAAATTCATAAACACTCCAGGAGCATTGGTCAACCCAAAAGGCATCACCACAAATTCATAATGTCCATATCTAGTTCTGAAAGCTGTCTTTGGAATATCGCAATCCTTCACTCATAATTGATGATAGCCTGATCTAAGATAAATCTTAGAGAACACAATGGTAGTATGAAGCTGGTAAAATAAGTCATCAATTATAGGGAGGGAATATTTATTTTTGATGGTGGCTTGGTTGATCATATGATAATTAATACACATTCACATTGACCCATCTTTCTTTTTAATAAAAAGGACAGGAGCACCCCTGGGAGATGTACTAGGATGGATGAATCCCTTATCAATCAGTTCTTCTAATTGTTTCTTGAGCTTTGTAAGCTCAGCATGTGACATTCTATAAGGTGCCTTTCAGACTGGAGCGGTGCCTGATGCTAACTCAATTGAGAACTCAATCTAACGTACTGGAGGTAGGCCTGGGAGCTCCTTAGGATATACATTCGGGTAATCTCTCACCACATCCAAGCTCTCTAAAGGTATCACTTTAGAATAATACACTGATACAACTGGAAGATAGCTTCTACATCCTTTGACTATCAAGTTTTTAGTTTTAATAGGAGAGATTATTATATTTTAGTTTCTTTCTTTTCTCTCAGGTATTATCAAAGGTTTAGAATTGGGTACAGAAATGATTACTTTCTTGTCTTGACAATCAAGCATGGAATAGTTGGGAAAAAGCCAATCCATCCCCAAAATTTGGTCAAAATCTTCCATATCAAGGAGAATGAAGTCAGAATGAAATTTATGACCCGCAAAACAAATAGGCCAGATTTCATTTTTCTAAAGAGAAGTATAGATTTTCCACTAAGATTTGTTACATCCAAGATATAACCTAGCTCTTTTATCTCTAATTTGATCATAGATGCAAGATTTCTGGAGATGAAGGTATGAGTCGATCCTGAATCAAATAGGGCCACAATAGGATGATCTTGGAGACATATCATACCTAAATTAGCATTTTCGTATAAGATTATGATTTAAGGGGGTTCATATAAAGAAAAAATTATATTAACATTATTACCCTCAATGAGATTGTTGTCATTAGCCCTAGCTTCCTCTACGTCAATTGTGAAGACTCATCCTTGATGATGTTCTTGCTGAGTCTGAGCTAATGGAGCAGCTGGTTGAATAGGTGGAGATCTAAGTTGAGCTAATGGGGTAGGATAGTGATGAGGTGCCCCTTGATCTAGGCTTGGGCAATTGAATCTCATATGTCCTTCATTCTTGCAATAGGAACACACTATTGTTTCAAACTTGCATTTCCACACATGTACACCTCCACAGTTTCTGTCATGGTTGGGGACCAAAGATGATCCCCGGTATGGTCCACCTAGACCCCGACCTCCTCTATTTGCTCCCCCTTGATAAGACCAACCTCTATGGTGAGTTCTTCCTCCTCTTCCCATGCCATGGCTATGAGGTTTCTTCCTATCCTTCTCCTTCTCTTTGCCCTTGGTGATGGATGCATCATTCAAGCCTAAGTATCCCAAACTTGGTGTCTTATTCTTCTATAAGGTTCTTTCTTGGGTAGGGGCACTATTGGTGGTACCTTTAAAGGTAGTGTGGTTGGATGTGCATTGGTAAACTTTCAGTTCATAGTTAAGGTCATCAATGAAGTGTTCAATCTTCTCATCTTCATCAAGGTGAAAAGTGTGATGCTCTAGGAGTTTAAAGTCCCTAATATTGTCAGCAACCGATAAGGTTCCTTGAGTGAGGTTATTGAACTGCTTCCTCTTCTCTTTTCTGGAAGATATGGGCATGAACTGAGTAGTAAAAATCACCTTAAACCCCTCCCAACTCGCATAATCATCTGGAAGTTCTTGTGTATGGTAATAAGTGTAACACCTAGGCCCACTGCCCAAGTATCTAGTAGAGTTTTAGGAATAATGACTGGCCCCACAGACCACCAGTAGCCTTAACAACGTGCTTTTTCCTCACTCACACGCAAGCCAGGGTCAACTTCCCGACTGGTCACCAATCCTAGTACTACTCCAAGCTGAGCACGCTTAACTATGGAGTTCTTTAGTGATGGGATCTCAAAAAAGGAGTTGCACCTTGGTGATATGGGTAGTCCAATCATTCCTTTTAAGATCATGTTATCCAAGGCCTCAAATCCTGGGACATTACAAGCTCCCCCACTTAGACTCTTGACATCCTTGTCAAGGCTCAACGATATGGCCACATAATCTTTTCCCCGTTTCAGTGTAGACCCAAATGACCCATGTACACCCAGCTCCCGACCATGGTTACCAACGCAAGGGTGGCTCCATCAACTCGGATAGCCCTTTCCAACATGCCTGGATACTACCGACACATGGGCGGCTCCATCAACTCATATAGCCCTTTCCAACATGTGTGGACCGTACGGCTCAAAGACTGGCATGCCATAGGCCCATGTGGGCCCCACCTACTGGAGGGGAATTGACATTGATACCATCTATAATGGAACAGGAATCCCAGTCCCATGAACCAAACAGATATCAAAGACGACATGCAGAAGCGTAATGCACATGAACAGATAACAATATAAAGGCACCAACATAATCTCAACAATCAACAAGATATATTAAGCAACATTATTATATTACACGATTTGAATTACATGTTCAAGAGTCACTTTGTACAAGTCTGCTCATGTATACTATATCTGGATCTTACAAAAAGTACACCTAGCATAACTCACCAAGCCCATCATCTTTGTAGCCATCTCTAAACCTAAAAACAACATACGAGAAATGGGTCAACACATGAGGTGCTGAGTACAGGGCAAAAAGATACATATATATAAGCTTTGCATTATTTGAAAACATTTCAAGATGAAACAAACAAGAATAAACATGTTAACTATTTAACAAAATGCGAAACCATGTTTTATGTCATTTCACTCCATTATATCAAAAATATCAAGCATGTTTAAGGCCTTTGACTAACTTCCCATCAGAAGGGTCCGTAAGGGTTATAAAATTAGCTAACCCTTTTATATGAGAGGGACCTCAAGGCCATAGACAAGAGATAACCCTTTATCAACAATATTATAATGTAGTTATGTATATATATGTGTTCAAGTTATAAAACCGATGAGGCAAACATTGAGTAAGACACAACAATACTACATGGCAAAATTGGGCAAATAAACAAACAAGCATACAATACACATCATTTTAAACAAGAAAGCTAGTCATATAATTAGATAAGGCCCGTACCTGATTTAGATATTCTTAACTTAACACGTCCATTACCATCTAGATCATAAGCCAACCTGATTAACAACAAGATTTCATATATGGATTAGATTCTCATCATTAACCCTTAAAATGAAGATAATTAGGGTTAATGATGAGAATCTAATGCATACATGTAATCTTGTTGTTAATCAGGTTGGCTTATGATCTAGATGGTAATGGACGTGTTAAGTTAAGAATCTCTAAATCAGGTACGAGCCTTATCTAATTATATGACTAGCTTTCTTGTTTGAAATGATATGTATTGTATGCTTGTTTGTTTATTTGCCCAATATTGCCATGTAGCATTGCTATGTCTTACTTGATGTTTGCCTCGTCGATTTTATAACTTGAACACACATATATATATACATAACTCCATTATAATATTGTTGATAAAGGGTTAGCTCTTGGTTATGGCCTTGAGGTCCCTCTTGTATAAAAGGGTTACCAAATTTTGTAACCCTTACGGACCCTTCCGATGGGAAGTTGGTCAAAGGCCTTAAACATGCTTGATAATGTTGATATAATGGAGTGAAATGACATAAAACATGGTTTTGCATTTTGTTAAACAGTTAACATATATATTCTTGTTCGTTTCATCTTGAAATGTTTTTAAATTATGCAATGCTTATATATATGTATCTTTTTGCCCCATTCTCAGCACCTCGTGTGTTGACCCATTTCTCATATGTTGTTTTTAGGTTCATAGATGGCTAGAAAGATGATGGGATTGGTGAGTTATGCTAGGTGTACTTATTGTAAGATCCAAATATGGTATACATGAGCAGACTTGTACAAAGTGACTCTTGAACATGTAATTCAAATCGTGTAATATAATAATGTTGCTTAATATATCTTGTTGATTGTTGAGATTATGTTGGTGCCTTTATCTTGTTATCTGTTCATGTGTGCTAAGCTTTACGCTTCCGCATGTCACCTTTGATATCCGTTTGGTTCATGGGACTAGGATTCCGATTCGGTGATAATAAGTTTCCCACAACAACTTCACAGACCCCCTTAGTTGATAGGTTGCAAAAGTGACTTTGTCTTCTCACCACATTTAAGGGCTCTAAAGGCATTTTCAATAGATAGGATCCATGCATCAACTTTATCTAGGATTTCACCTGAATCTTCTCCATGAAAGGCTTCAGGTTTAAGTTTTAGGAAACCACTATTGGTAGTTTCAGGGTTGGTCCTAGATGAGGAAGCAGTATTATTGTTTTCCTTTAGGGCTACGACATGCATGCATTCCAACATCACCTTCTTTTATTCCTCCCATTCACCTACAAACATGGTCTTACTAGGGTTTGAGTTAGATTCATCACCAGAGTCATAATCAGTTCTCTTTCTCTTGGATCTAGTTTTTGGAGGCATCTGCAAGTTTGTAAATCAAAAGAAGTAGTGATTATTTGAGGTAGATCATAATGCAATCAATCAAAATTTTATCAATCTTAAATATTTTTTTTTCAATTCTTCATGTCTTTTAGTTGTTCCAATTTCTCCTAACTACCCACATAATAGAGAGAGTACTTCATTGATCATGGTCGAGAGAGAGAGAGAGAGAGAAAGTAGATGAGAAGCTTGGTGTGTATTATTTACTAAATAGGTGGTTAGGGTAGTCCTTAATTGAGAAAAGATGAGAAGATGGGTTTCTCTAGGATAACGGGTGCCCACTTTAACAATAATTGCATTATCCAGGAAGATTACTTACGGCGGGAACCCTAGCCACTATGAAGATGGATTGAGTATTTTATGCCAAAACCTTCCACAAGTACCCTTCTAGATACCTCAACAACATATTGTTAAATGTGGGTTACCTTAGGTTTAAATAAGGTTACTAAGTATTTAATGCACATACATTGACCTATGTGCCTGCTCTGATACCATCTACCACAGGTTGACAATCTAGCCCCAATCCGCACTTTAGACCCAAAAGGGAATGGTATGCAAAGGGGTTAAAATTTCCCATCCCTAAGTGGATCAAACACACAAGTATATACATGCACCAAATAACCAAGCTTCCTTAAATAAACCAAGTGTTAATTGCATAGGGGCCTGAAGGCATAGGAGTACTATAGAAGAAAAACTTAATACATGAGAGTACAACTTTGCAGAATAAAAGAGCTTAAACTAGGAGTCCCATTTAACTTTAGCATCCCCATAAAAGATCTAATTTTGTTGAGCCATCACATTGAGTTGCATCATCATCGTCGTCATAAGAAAAAGTACCTAAAAAGCATTTGAAATTTCATGTCATCACAATATAATAATATATTGTACTGAGTATTCCTACGTGTCTTTAAATATACCTATAATTATATATTGAAAATAAGATAAAATTTGTACTTGGAAGTAATATGAACAATTATAACCAAATAATGTAGTTGAACAAAGATGTTGATAAAGAAAAGAGAACACATATTTTAGGCTATTTTTTCCATTATATACTCATGCATCTTCTTACCAACGAGATAGATGCTTTAAGGCCTTATGATCAGCTTATCAAAGAGATAGATCATTACACATGGTCATCTTCTTACCAAAGAGATAGATCACTCCCAAGCACTATGATTACCAAAGAGATATAATGTTGTAATATAATGGAAAATATATTTTATGTTCACGTGTTGTAATATACTTATAAAGAACATCATTGAAGTTGATCATACATAAATATCTATTTCAGACAATACCATATGCCAAGTCTTTTACATGTATAATACAACCATATTACTTAGTAGGGCCACGTAAGAGGTAAGGGCGTACCTTCTACTAAAAAGTGGGGAGTCTAGAGATGCTCTTCAAATTATAAGAGATTTGGTACTAATTAGATATATTGTCAAAATCATCATTTAGTTCCAAAAGAGTATAAACGGTGGTCCATTTCTTAGTTAGAGTCATGAGTGTAGAGTATGAGTCATGGAGAAAGTATCATATCAGAGTAGGATTTCCAGATGATTTTGGTGGTCTTTAGATCATTATAGATAATTATAATAATTTTGGTAAGAAAAAATAGAGAAAAAGAGTAATAAATTATCTTTGTTGATATTTGAATCACAAAAATTCTAATTGAGTGTCTCATAATTATCTAGACACAAAAAGAAGACAAATAGAGGAATTTGGTGATTTATTCATGCTTGAGTATTTTCTGAATAATTAAACAAGGTAGAACCATATCTGAGCATGAATATTAATACAAGTTAGATTTAGGGTCAACTAAAGGCAGATTCGTGTTCATCATAATGTTTTGATCAAAATGGAGTATGGCTTTGTATTTTTCCAATAATCCTACTATTTATAGTGATTTTTTCAAGATCAGGATATTAACTGGCGCTTATTGAAAATCGAGGATAAGCAAAAGAAAAGGGAAATAGATGGGTCGTTTGATGCTCAGATCCAATGATCAGTATAAGACACATGGCCATAGATAAAAGAAAGAGGCAGATGAGGTGGATTTACCTCATTGGTCCACGTAGGATCCAGTCAGTGTGGGGTCCACTCATCTCTCCATCTTTCTCATTTGCTTGCTAGCTCAGCCCCCGACTCCGGCGAGCTTGAGGAGACAATAGAGGGTCGTGTGCATGCAAGTGCCTTCACGATCACCTTCGTGAGGTTCCTTAGGATCAGGGTGGCAAGATCTCGGGTCATGCCCCCCTCTAGAGAAATGTGCTGCTGAGACAGTTAGAGCAGGTCGCTACTCGCAGAGAAGAAAGGGAGGTAAGTGTGGTGTAGGTGAAGCTGGGACTTCCTGAGGTGTCACAGAGGTTACTGGAAGCACCTCAAAGATGAAATACAGATCGAATTGGAGAGATGGAGGTGGTGGCAGTCTGAGCAGGAGCTACACCAAGGAGGAGCTGAACGGAGAGGGCTCGGTTGAGGGTAGAGCCATCAGGGCTTGCTTCGAGCAAATTGAAGGTGGAAGCAAATTAAAGGGGTCCATGTGGAGGTGTGAGAGGGGTTGAATAGGTAGGAGGAGAGCAGAGCATGAGAAGCCCAATTTCAAGTTGGGCGTGTCGAATAGGGAAGTTTTTGGAGATGATTGTGGGAGTGGTTTTGGTCGTCACTGTGAGTCGTGTGAGGGGCTATCAGGTTTGTGGAGATAAGGTGGAGGTAGTTCCTCGGTTGGTTTTTTGCAAGAAGGGTTAGAGAGGGTAGTGGTGGTCAACAGTTTGTGCCCCCCTATTGTAGCCACGATCTCATGGACTGGTCAGAGGTTGAGGATGACCCTTCAGTCGTCCGATCCACTCTGGATCTGTGGTTGTACCATCGGATAGTCACGAGGAGACCCTAAGGGCAGTCCACAGATCACTGTGTCAGACCCCCATGTGACAGGGTCAATTGACCAATGCGACATTCAAATACTAAAGTGATGAGTCAATTTTTTTTTTGAGGTTAAACGGTCTACTTTCATTAGCTAAGCAAATTTTCTCTAATGCAGTTCATTACACAAGGAGGAAATGAGCTATAGCTACGGAATGAAAAGCTGCTACTAGAGGCCATCCAGGCTAACTTATGTGCCAAACCATTAGCCTGTCTACGGAAAGAAACAAAAGAAATACTGGAAAAGAAAACTTTAAGGTAGGCTATGTTCTCGAGGACGGTTCCCAAGAGATCTGCCCTTCTAGTCCCGACCGCGATGAGCTTGATCACTGCTTCGGCATCCGATTCCAGAATTACAATGGTGAGGTTCATTTCTTTGGATAGCTTAAGGCCTTCTCAGATAGCTAATGCTTCAGCGCATCTAGGATCCTTCAGAGTCAGCTGTCTTCTTCCAGCTATACGAGTGACATTTCCTTCAACATTCTACCATACCAGCCCAAAACCATCCGTTCCTTGAATAGCCACCGTAGCATCACAATTAACTTTCGTGACCCCTTGCGGTGTCCTGCTCCATCGTGCGTGCTTGTCCCGTGGTGCTGTGTTGACCATTGTGTTGGTTGTGTCCCTATAAACTTTGACTAATGGAAGCATTGAGTTCTTCAGTATAAGCGGGTGGCACACCTTGTTCCCGAAGGTGATGTCATTTCGTCTTGTCCAGATCGCCCATAGGGCTGTAGCCGTATCTTCATTTGCAGACCCATTTTCCGGCCAGACTGCTGCCATAATTGCTTCGGCTATGGGCTTTGAACCAAGCTGTCGGATGCGTCCTTGCACGCCCACCGGATATTCCTTCCAAAGCTCCCACACCTGCTCGTATCTGAAGAGCATGTGGGTTATGTCCTCCTTCTCCCTACGGAAGATGTTGCAAGTTCCGTCATGGTGGCAGTACCTATCAAACATCCATCCAACCGTGGCCAGTGAGTCGGCGACGCAGCACCAGAGGAAATGCGTAGCTTTGGGAGCAATTTAATGTGATTAAAGAGGGACATTATATGATCTTTTAAAATTTGTAAATAGATCTAGGAGTAACAGATTGACATGAAATTTGAACCAAAGCTTCATAGTAGAAAATCCTATATGTTGGTAAAATTTGAGCTCGAAAATCAAATATTTGATTGGTCAATTTATCATTCTTTGAAACTAGGGTTTAGGATTAAGATATCATAAAAGAAAAGATTTGAAAGAAATAAAGAAATTCACCTTATCACAATATTTGTGCAATCTCCATTTCCTTTTTGTATGTGATGGAATCATTTGATCATTTCCAAGTTAATAGGGATTAGAAACTTGCTCTGGGTCAAACAAACAGATAAAATAGAATATAATTTTGGCTCACAATTCCTACTAATTTAAGTTAAGCAGTTGATTGAGACAAGATAAATATCTTACACAAAAATGGAATCCATTTACTTACTCGAGTGAATTTCACAACATCATCTTTAAAGTAGTCATGCAATTTACATTGATTGATTTCCTTGATTGGGCATATCACCCCCCTACTTTGCCACCTCTCTAAGAAAATTCACCAACACATGCCTAAATTTATTGAATTTGACAACAATTATTAGAATGTTTCAAACATTAGTATTAAGAAATTATAAATTGTCCTTTTTATTAACATTATTTTCTTCATAATTTATAGTAGCGCTAAACATTATACATATACTTTTATAAGGGGTAGACTCACTCTAGTGACACAACAATAAAAATAATACTCACCTATTGGTTCAATGATATCATCTTCATCAATGGTAATAATGTCATTCCATTCCACACCTTTGGAGTGTTTTGAAATTGGTAAGGAGTCTTCAATTTCATACAAACAAGCACACTTAGTATGTTGGGTTGGTTGATTTGTTGACCTCTAACTTTATACCATGATTAATTGATGCAAATTTATTATCACTATCATTTGTAGCTAGATCGCTTGACATGAGATCTGATGTAGTACTCTTACTTTGATACATCTCTCACATTATTTACAAGCCGATATTTATAAAAAATAAAAAAAAGTAGTATATGATATGATATACAAATTGTTTATTGGACTTGACAAGATGAATTTATGTCTCTTTCTAGAAAACAAATGAGTATTAGAAAACAAAACAAGAAGCATTATGAGGAAAATACATTGCTTAGCAAGTGAAACATATCATCATCATATACCAAGGAATAGAAGAAGGGAATTGATTCTCAACTAAAAGTAGATCAACTATGTTAATTAGATAAAGAGATATATACTATGTGTTTATTGTCCTAGGTAATATTCCTCATCCTATGAAGGACGAGTTTATGCACAAAGCCCATAATCATTCAGTGGCTAAGAAGACACTACAACATTTATAAGAATCTCCCATAGTTGATCATGCAAAAGACTAAAAAACAACAAGTTCAGATAGGCATCAATCATACCAAAAAATGAATCATCCACCAAAAATCTCTATAACTAATAACAAAAGTACACATATTTCCCTATTAAAAAAATAAGAGTTGCATGAACTTCATTACATAAAGCATACAGAGCATAGAAGAGGCATAAACTCACAAGGCCTTGAAATGAGCTATTCTTCATAAGGTTTTCCTACATTTTGAATAGAATAATCATACTCCTAATAAGGTTCTCAGATGATGTTTATAGTTTTCCTAAGAAAGTGTTTAGCTTTCTTGATCTGGTTCTTCTATTCTACAAGGAGATGTTGTGTTGTATGAGACCTTTGTAGATGCCCTTGTTTATATTTCAAGGATTGTGTTGTGAAACATCAATAGTTTTAACTACTATAGGGAGCCTGAATTACCTTTCTAAAGTTTTTGTATGGATGGAGACCCATTCCTAGTGTGCATTCTTTACTTGTAGATTGATTTAAGACTAATGGATTATTGGTCTCCCTTTTTAGTGTTGTATTATATCAAGGAATTCATGAGGTGCCTTTGATGTTTTAAGGGGGGAAGAAATATGGATTCATTCATCTTGTGTGGGATAAGTGGGCATTTAAGTCAATTTAGAGATGACTATTGGTCAATTAAGGAATGTATAACGTCATATAACGTCTAACTTCAATATTGAGTTAACTTAGGTATGAATATGCCAAGCTAGGTCTAGTTCAATTATTAAGATATCATTTTATGCCTAATTATTTGTAACTGTGCCTTGTTATTCAATTTTGTGGTCTTATGAATTGGAACTTCTTACAACATAATTCTTCAGTGATCTAGGTCAATTAGTTCATGTTTATTTAGGCCTATCATATGGTTTTTCTTGGATTAAAGTAACTACTTATGTAAGTCTTTTACTATTATTGGAATTAGTGGAATACTGACGAGCCTTAAACGTGGGTTATCAGACTTTAGAAATTTATAATACCTGAATGTTTAAGAGACCTGCAACTAACATAGGGTCGAAGTAGTTCGGGGTCGAACACAAGGATAGGAAGAATGGCACTTCAAAACTTGATTTTCACTTGTCTAAGCACATCAAATAGGTAAAAGGATAGGTTTGGTTGTAACAAGAAAGCACCATAAAGAAATTAAACTAAAAGGCTATCTCCAATTGGAGTTACTAGAAAGATTATGATTTTAGGGTTTAGCAATTTTTATAGAGGTTTTAAATAATAGAATCTGAGGAGATAGAATTTTCGTTGAGGTAAAGCACGAAGGAAGAAAACTTAGGCATAACAAGATGCAACGAAAGACATCTTGTAGCCTCTTCTCTCAAAGAGGGTACCTCTAACTATGCACCATTTCCCTCTCTTAAGGGCAGTGGTCGTAGATTAGAGTGGTAAGGTAAACTGAAGCAACCCTGATCCTAGGTACTCTCGTACACCCGAATCAGACCAAACTCTAGAGTTGCGACAACCCCCTCTCAAGGGTGTCGAAACAGGAAACACGATTCGATAGCTGGTCAAAAGCGTGATCCAAAAAAAGAAACTAGAGTTCAGATGCTATAAAGAAATCATCCAACAAAAAGGAACCATGCACAGAACAACAAGAGATAAACTCCATAGATTCCAGTAACCTTAAAGAGAGTAAAAAGGGTTTAGTTACAATGGATAGGGAAATGAAAGTAAAATGCAGTAAAAAGGGAAAGATAAGAATCAGTCTACTTGATTTAGGAGGTTGATATACAACAGCGGACCCCTAAGGGACTGCTAACCCGGTACCGGGCAGGAGCTCCGCTCGATACACCCGTGTCGGGCAACCAACCCTCTCGGGCGAGAGGTGTGACGGCCAGGGCGTATCAGGAAGAACTCCCTACTCGACACGGCTGTGTCGAACAGCCGGCCCTCTCGGGTGACATACCACAACAGTTAGTCTATATCGGGTTCGGTATTGTGTCGGGTTAGGAATCACTTAGGTTTTCAGGTTCTTTGTATTGGGTATAGAGGGTAGAGTTGTCTCGGGTTGAGGCCTGACTAGGGACCCGATGGGGGGGCTTCCTGGGTGTATCATGCTACTGTGGCTACCGGGATGGGTTCTAAGTAAACTCCTCCCACCCCTCTCTGGTTGGGGTGTGCTCACCTAGTATCGCCCGACATGCCTTGGAACACGACACACTAGCTCCTGATGTCTTTTCGGAGTTAGCTCTCGTGGGTTTCTGACCCATCCCATAGGAGTCTTGTAGCTTCTATTTATAGGCAGCAGCTAGTAGAGGTTGCGGTTCTCATGGGGTCACGTGTTCTTTATCGGCTCCGTTTACATGGCTACAGAGGAGGACCGATGCGTATGTCACCCGACACGGCTGTGTCAGGTTGCGAGAAAATTGCTTGATCGTGTCAGGTAATACTCCTAGCGGGCAACTTTTCCGATGAGTGGCTTCATCACGCGATAGACTCTATCGGGGTGAGACGTGGTGGGAAAAGCTCCCTGTCGGGTAGATGGCGTATCGCTCGTCTGGGCCCTCAGGCGACACACTCATGTCTGGTTGCTGCTGTGATGGGCAGTGATCATGACGGGTAAGTGGGCGTGTCGTGCAGCCAGTAAAGGGTCGTTTCAGGTGCTCGCTGGAAGTGGGCCGGGACGGGCCTTTTTACTGATTTTGGGTGGAAAAGCGAGAGAAAACTCTGCAAAAGATGGGAAAAGAGTTAGCAGTTCAATGTGGGTTATTCTTATGAAAAACATGATAAAATGTAGAGGAAAACAGTTTAGAAGGCAAGTTTGACAACGAAATATGAGCCATAAATAGCCATAAAATGGGTGTTATCAACTCCCCCAAACTTAGCATTTTAATTATCCTCAATCAATATGTACTTATTTTAAAACTTTGTTTTGCGATACTTCTTCATAACCCGACATAGCCTTTGGACAAGGGGTTTGAGCGAGTTTTTGAGACGTCTTTGAGGAGAAATACGTATGGCTACGAACAACGGACTTTATTTTTTTTTCTGCCTTATTTAAGCAAAAAAAATTTCTCTCTTCATCTTCGACGAGACTTTGGTGCATGATTTCGAAGTTAGCTTTCACACCAAACAGCTTTGGGGGTAAGAAGTTGGGTTTTTTGGGTAGGCTTAAGGCTTTTTGGGGTTTTCTTGTTTTCCATTAATCCATCTAGGTACGGGTCCGTTAATAGGAAAGTGGCCCCTGCAGTCCAAGCCAGTTGGCTTTAGAGCAGTGATTTCACATCCTACGTATCACTGCCCCAGATCTACCATGCCTAAAGATGAGTACTTTTGGAAGGACAAGTGTATGTGTCTTTTTTTTCATTTCACACAACTCTCATGCTTTTATTCACTCTCATAAGGCTTTTCTCTCTTTTTCGGATTTTTGATGGGTAGGGAAACAAAAGAAAGCTCACTGTTTGGGTAGTTTTTTCCTTCACATACACATCTCTTAGTTGTTGCGAGATTATTTTTAGAAAATTTGCGTAAAAAAAGTCATAGTCTTTGTCGTTTGAGACTGCATTTTCGGAAATAACATAACAAAAACTTGCAAATCCTTAGACACAGAGAAATCAAGCTGGGAGAAGTTGTATCAGGTTTTTACTATAATGTGTCTTTCTGCAATTGTAGAGAAGCAAGGGGTTGGATATGCACTATATTGTATTAGACATGTATATATGTGTACACAAGAAAAGAAGAAAGGCAAAATGGGAGAATTTTTAGTACCTCCCTCACTGATATATAGTTCCCCACCCAAACTTACCCCACACTCTATCCCAGAGTTGTGAGATAGATAAGGTAGGGTAGTGATAAGTCAGTGAGGGTTTAGCTGGTGAGTGTGCCTCAATCAGATAGAAGCTCCAACACATATTCGTCGTGTTTGTTGTGGTAGTCGATGTGTTGGAGCTTGTCAGGTGTTTGTTGTAGTGCCACCAAGCTAGAGATCCATTCCAGCACCTAGATGCCACCATCATTTGATTATGGAGTTTGTTGTGGACTACTGTGGCAGAATTGAAGCTCGTACCATTTGTTCGTCGTGTTCTCTAGGAATGGTTGGATCAGCGTTGCCACCTCGATGTAGCATTTCCTTGCTAGGCGCTCGAGTGGTGTCAATGTTGTTGATATACACTACACCAGATGATCTTTGTTGTTGTCAGAGCTATTGTAAAAAATTGCTACTCGTGGGTGAGTGTACACTGTCAGGAATGTCCAATGATTGTAGTGCAATATTGGAAGGAAAATGATACGCGGCATTCTGCTTTGTATCTCTGCCAGAAATTATTGTTTCGCTCCTGACTCGTCAGCTAGGAATATGTCGTTGAATACCATCGAGTGGGCGATATAGGTGTGTTCAAACTTCTTCTGTAGGATCTAGATGTAGGTTGCTGCTACCGATATCGCCATACATCCTCCTGCCTTCACTAAGTCCCAAGGATCATCAAATGGGACTATGATGCTGCCTGTCTCATAGATGACATCTGTGGGGGTAGAATCAGCTAACTTGAGGAGAATTATTTTGACTTGTTCCTGAGTTAGTGTAGCACACGCGGAACGGTCGAAATTGCTGATAATTGTTTATGAAATATCACGCGAAGCGGGGTCTTCATTGGTGAGTATTTCTCACAGAACATCCATCCACTTGCATGTCCCATAGATGTCCATGGCTATCTCGGCCTCTTCTCCTGGAAGGCTACTGGTCAGGGAAGATTCGTCTTCTTGATCATTGTCCAACAACTTCTCTGGGATGCATGTGTCTCAGAAATAGTGCTTGTCCTTGATCAGCAGTAGTGCATAGGTGCTTTTGAGCTGATAGAAGTTCTAGCCTTGGACTTGCCTTATGTATCCGAAGATGTGGAGTATCTCCATGGCGTGAAGGACTATGAAGGCACTATTTCTGCTTCATGTTTCTTCTTATACGGGGAAGTCTCCGAGGGTGAAGAAATTCCAAACGCCGATGTGGTGTTGGATCCCATTCTTGATCATGCGGAGAAGACGCAGCGGAAGAAGCCTGAGATGCTTGTCTTCTGGGCGTACACATATGTGTCCTAAGTGTGGGACCTCCTCATTATAGTAGCTGAGGAGCTAGACGTCGTGATTCTAAAGATCCACTATGCAAAGGAACCAGTTTCTTCGGTGCTTGTTGGGAGCCAACACAAAGTTCAGGTTGTGTTCTTCGATGTTTTGTAGCATGTTAGCCACCAAGATCGAGTTGTACACCCCTCTCATTAGTCTTCTTTCCAATGCCAGGGTGGCGGTGTAGATTGGTTGCCAACCTATCCTAGTGCCTAGGTTCTCCATCATCGCGCTCTCCAGGACCCGGAAGAGGATCTTCCCGACGATGGATGGGGAGCGGAACATGCTCTTTAATGCTTCTCATCATACAGCGAAGTAGCCGTCGCTCCATACAATGTCCTCTCCATCTACTTGCAATCTTAGGACCTTGTTTAGTAGCTTCTGGTCTCTGATCGTCAGGTATCCGATGGCTCGTCAGTCAAAGTCTACCATCTCAAAAGAGGGGATCTCCGACGGTGTAGAAAATGCATATGTCATCGAGCTCATTCCTATAGGGGGTGTCTGTCGTTGGAAGAGTATATGTCCCCCCTTCTCCCTCTGATTCTTCATAAGAACCCTCCTCTAGGTTGATGGATATGTCCATGTCTTCATCTACTTCTAGGGAGGGTGAGGGAGCAGTTGTATCAACACCGTGGGTGCTCTCCTATCCTGCTGGAATCCCGTCGGCAGTTTTGTTCATCATTTCTTCCTCAAGTGTTGTGGAGGGCCCGCTGGAGGAGGAAGAAGATGACGTTCCCGAGGAGGACGCCGAGGATGATGGTTGGGGGCCGGGGCTGGGAGGCGATGGAGACCTCCTTGGTTGTCTTGAGTGGGGGTGGTCATCCTTCCGATTCAGCCTCTCTTTGATGGCGTCGAGGCGTTGAAGCACTAGCTGCATCGTGTTATTCAATGCCTCTAGTTGGCCAGGAGGCCAACTAGAGTTAGCATTTGACGCTCCTCCTCACTCAGCCTACTCTGGAAAACACTAAACTTGTGGGTTAGGGAAGCAAAAGTAACAAAGTGGTTGCTTGTTACCTCCCATAAGTGGTCAAACTCTTGACTGAGGACCTGCCCTAGTGTTGGAGGGGTTGCGGCTGATCGACCTCTGGTCCTCATTACGCTCCTCACACTGGATGTTCGGCCCGAAGAGTGTACATCTTGAAGTGGGGCCGAATCCATATGTATTGTGCATGAGGGTGTTGCTTCAATATAGGGCGTCAGCTGCTTCGTGGTCGCCTCTGCCTCGTCAACTTGTGGTAGTGGAGAAGGGCACAGAGTAGGCAGATGCTGATCTTCCATCCAACTCTCAGTGTCCTCCTCCACAACGACTATCAACGCCGTTGGCAGCGGCATCGGTGTTGACTGCACAACCCTGAGATCTGCCTCGAGGAACTCAGTGAACATGTCATCACTAGTGTTCAGTGGCACCACCGCTTCAGGACCTGCGACTGTTTCTTCCACGGCAGTGCCCTCAGGGGCTGTCATCATAGAATCTGCCCCGGTGGTGTCAATGACTTCAACAATCATCGTTGTTTCCTTAGTGTCTGCGACACTTGTTGTTGTAGTGGCCGCGACCGGCTCGGGAGAAGCAACAATGGCTTCAAGGGCGGCTGTCACTGGTTTGGTGGTGGCAACTGTGGCTTCAGGAGCGGCTACGTGGGTTGCATGGTGGTGGTAGACAGCTCAGTGGGGGCGATGACAGTCACCGACTTGTCTTATCGAGCGTCTAAGAGGACTGGCCTTCCTGTCACGGACACCCTCTCTTGTATTCTTGTGGTGGTGGTGTAAGCAGCTTCAACCAGCATAGCTTCAATTTCCATTGTGGTGAAGACCAGCTTGTCTATGTCGTAGTTGGCGTAGTGTGGGAGCGGTAGGAGGGTGATCATCCTTACGAACTTATAGAAGTAGCAGTGGCCCTCATTCATGATGATGCTAGTCCTCATTAGGAATTTGAGGTCGATCGTTTTATCACATCTCGTCCTCAACAGGATACGCGGTTCCATGGGGTATCCTAACCGTACCGTGATTAGGTTCACTAGCCCTCCCATGTTGTAGTCCTTGGTGGCATCCTTCACTGGATGAAGTCGGTTGAGCAGGAACCACCCCAGGTTGATCGTGCATCCCTCCATCATGTGCCACATGAGATGGATCTCTTCAGTGTACAAGTTGCTCGATTCGTATTTGCTGAAAAGTAGACACGCCACGATCTTGTGCACTATCCTCCAGAAGCAGGAGTGCACCACCACCACTTTACTCCCCAGCTTGAACGTTGACTCGCCAATGAGCCTCCCCCAAAGTGCGACCGGGTTGAACCCATCGCCTTCAGTGATTCTAACACCATTGTTGAGTAGGTCTTTCTCAGCTTCACTGGAGGAGAACATCTTGTTGAGCAGCTTTTCAGATATTACATGCTCAATGTTGTATAGTCACCCTTGTAGTCGATCCGCTCCGATGGAGGGACAACATGAACTCCTTCGTGAGTTTTGTGTAAGAGGCGGAGTGGTTGAAGCATATCTTCCTCATCCTGGCAGCCTTTAAGACATTTTCTAGCATGTCGAAAATGCCTATATGGTAGACGGACGACTGGTGGCAGAAACGGGTTGGCATGCAGACTTTGGCTGCCAACTCTACATTCCTCTGACTGTGCTTGTCGTCTCTGGGCACAAATCAGCCCGGTGAGTGATTCAGAGGCGCTGGTTTGGCCGTCGCATTTGAGGTGATTGCTGGTGCTTTTACTACTCTCGGCCTCAGACGGTCCTGTTGTGTCGGGGTTTGGGCACTTTTGCCGGGTTGTGGTTGCTTCAGTTGCGGCCTTGGGACTGATCCTCTGGCTGTGTTCATCGACTTGGACGACTGTCTGCTTGGTGCGGGCCATGTCTGCAATGTTTATACACTAATAGGTAAGTAATGAGTTTACTAAATGGGTTTCCTAGCTCGATATCGGGCAGTAGACAAAGAGGGTCATGTCGCCCGATACAATTTACCCAGTACAAACTAGTCGGTATCGGATGTATAGGTGAATATGTTTGTTGCCCGACCCCAGGTTTGGCTGATATAGTAGGTCGATATCGGGTTGCCTCAATAGAACAAACTCTGCCTGATATGGATGCCCGATACACGTGTCGGCCGATAAGGGTTGGAAACCGATACAATCTCAAAGCGGCGGAGAGGTCGTTAGTCTATCGCCCGATAAGCTGAAACACGTCATAAATAGTGACCTTGCCCGAAATGGGATCATGAGAAAGGTGTCACCTGATACAATAAAGTGTCGGGCGATACAAGTCTTGCCCGATACTATGTATTGTTTGGGTGATAGGTGCATCACGCGACACATATATCGCGTGATACGGTCAGAAAAACATTGAAAAACCCGATAGGAGAAACTCGTCAAAGAGCAAAGGGCGTTTCTCGACACAGCCATCATGTAAAACTATGTCACATGACACACGTCTTATGAGATGCTCTCTGGGCGATACACAAAGTTAAAGCCTCAGGCATGACACGGGAATCACTAAAGGAAAACGCCGCACGATACGACATACTCGACACGGGCTGCATGGCATGATAGAGCATATCGGGTTATACCTGTATCGTCTGAGGGTTGTCGCGGGTGACACGGGAAGTCGGGAAGGCTAGCCAGCATGAGAGCAAAGAGAAAACAAAATGCACGATACGGGAGTAGGTGAAAAGTAAATGCAAGTTTCCAACACGGTTAAACTGAAGTTACTATATATAGCCAATACGAGCGGGGGTAAATCGGGAAAAACTGGAAACGTGTCGCGCGGTAAAGCACATCGATTTCTGTAACACTGTAAAATCAGTCAATCCACCATGTTGGGAAGTGATTTTCCTTCCTAAGCACGCTTTGTGCTGCACGGAACACATGTCATGTGAATCGGGCATGTCAGGCGATACACTTCTTTGTTACGCCCTTTGCCTGATACAGGGAAGCGCGCTTCAAGCCACCCGACATGCTAGCCCGATATGATTGACCAACACGGGAGCCCGAAATGAAACTCAAGGAGTTTGAAGGTGTCGCCCGATACGATCAAGGAAAAGTGGATGGACGATATGGCCAGAAAAAGGGATATCTGGCAGAGCAAAAACTAAAGGGGTGATCTACTATGGATGCCCGATACACAGAACAAAAGAGGAAAGGCAAGGGTAGAAAAACTAAAGCTAAAGATAGGAAAAAAACATTGATGGGTAAAACATCATTGGCTAAAAAGGGAAGACTTCCAGCCTCAGATAGTGTTACCCATCAAGGTTGTAAAACTAAGTCGGTGGCCCATAAAACAAGAGAGTCTGTGCATGTGGCGTATGCACTGACTCGGGCCTTATTACAATAATAATGTTCGTAAAGTTTTTCAGCATGAAAGGAAATAACATCCTATGCTAGGAAAAGTAAAAATTCGGGCTGCCTCCCGAAGAGTGCTTTAGTTTCCATCGTCAGCTTGACAGGCTTCAGATACTTCTACTCCGATCCTTCGGCTGTTTCCTCAGCGTCCTGCAAGGTTATCTCTGACCTTCTCACAAATGCTTCATCTTCGTAAAAACTTTTGACTCTATGCTCGTTCAATGGAAAGACCTTTGCCGGATCATCTTTGTCATACAGTTTCATCATCCCTAATGGATATATCTTTGCCATGATGAAGGGTCTAGACCATCTGCTCTATAACTTCCCTGGAAAAAGACGGATAGAGAACTTAAATAACAGAACTTTATCACCTTCGCTGACATCCTTTTTCTTCAGATGGGAATCATGAAAGATCTTGGTTCTTTGCTTGTAAATCATGGAATTTTCATATGCATGGAGTCTCAATTCTTCAAGCTCCTAAGAAAACTTTTCTTTCCGGCCAGCGTCTGGTCCATATTAAGTTGTTTGATTGCCCAGAACACTTTATGCTCCAATTCAAAAGGAAGATGGTAGGCTATTCCATAGATCAAGCGATAAGGTGTGGTACCCAGTGGTGTTTTAAAAGCGGTTCGATATGCCCACAAAGCATCATCTAGCTTAGCTGACTAGTTCTTGCGGGACTTGCCAACTATCTTTTCTAAAATCTGCTTTATCTGTTAATGGGAGACCTCCATTTGTCCCGATGCTTGTGGATGATATGGAGTTGCAACCTTGTGGCGGACGTCGTACTTACGCAGAAGCGATTCAAACTGTCTTTTCGTGAAGTGAGAGTCACCATCACTAATGATGGTCCTTGGAAATCCAAACCTTGGAAAGATAATCTTGGTAAAGAGTTTGATTACTGCCCTTGCATCACATGTTGTAGTGGGTATAACTTCTACCCACTTTGAGACATAGTCGACTGCGACGAGAATGTACTTGAAATCATAGTATGAGGGGAATGGTCCCACATAGTCAATACCCCAAACATCGAAAATTTCAACTTCAATCCAATCTGATAGTGGCATCTCATTGTAATGGGAGATGTTACCGATTCGCTGGCATTCATTGCAAGACTTTATAAAAGTGTGAGCATCCTTGAACAAGGTCTGCCAGTAGAAACCAGATTGTAGCACCTTGGTAGTTGTCCTCTCACCTCCCAGATGTCCTCCATAAGGAGAGGAGTGACATTTGAATAGAATTTTTGAAACCTCCTCTTCTGGTATGCATCTTCTATATAACCCATCGGCACAACGCCTGAACAACAGGGGATCATCCCAATAAAAGTTCTTTAAATCATAGAAGAACTTCTTCTTCTGATTATAAGACATATCTGGAGGAAGTTGCTTACAAGCCAGGTAGTTGCAGAAATTTGCATACCACGGCCCCTTAGGGTCTGCTAACTGGGCTGAGTAGATGGATTCGTCGGGGTAACTTTCATTGATTGGTAGTGGGTGATCATCTTGCACCCGAATCCTAGAAAGATGGTCTGCAACCACATTCTCTGAGCCCTTCTTGTCTTTGATCTCATGGTCAAACTCCTGTAACAATAATGCCCAATGTAGTAGTTTGGGCTTTGCATCCTTCTTCTGCATTAGATATTTAATAGCCCCGTGGTCGGTGTGAACAACCACCTTCGAACCCATGAGGTAAGACATGAACTTGTCAAAGGCGTACACGATATCTAGCATTTCTTTCTCTGTGGTCGTGTAATTCTATTGAGCCTCTTCTAGGGTCTTGCTCACATAGAAGATCACATGATGCTTCTTGTCTCTCTTTTGGCGGAGTATGACTCCTATAGCAAAATCACTGGCGTCACACATAAGTTTGAATGGAAGACTCCCATCAGGGGACTGGAATATCGGTGCAAATATTAAGGCACCCTTCAGGGTTGAGAATGCCTTCATGCACTCCTCCGTGAAGTCAAACTTCACATCTTTTATCAGAAGGTTAGAGAGAGGCTTGTCTATCTTTGAAAAATACTTTATAAACCACTGGTAGTAACCGACATGACCTAGAAAACTGTGAAAACCTACAATTGAAGTAGGTGGTGGGAGCTTTAGCTATCACCTCAACCTTGGATGAATCGACTTTAATACCTTTACTTGACGCCTTGTGTCCGAGAACAATCCTCTCTTGTACCATAAAATGGAATTTTTCCCAGTTGAGGGTGAGGCTATGCTCTTCACATCTTCTCATTATAAGGGATAGATTGTTCAAACAGTTATCAAACAAGATGCCATACACGCTGAAATCATCCATGAACACTTCCATCTTGTCTTTGAGGAAATATGCAAAAATGGCGTTCATACACCTCTGGAAGGTAGCGGGTGCATTACAGAGCTCAAAGGGCATTCTTCTAAAGGCAAAAGTCTCGTAGATACAAGTGAAAGTTGTCTTCTCCTAGTCATCGGGGTGGATGGGGATCTGGTAGAAACCCGAGTATCCATCCAACCAACATAAGTAGGAATGATGGGCCAGGAGTTCTAGCATCTGATCGATGAAAGGAGGAGGGAAATGGTCCTTGTGGGTGGGGGTGTTATGTTTCTTATAATCTATACACATCTACCATATAGTGACCATCTTGGTGGCCACCTCGACCCTATCATCCCCCTGGACCAAGGTCATCCCTCCCTTCTTGGGAACTACTTGGAATGGACTCACCCATGTGCTATCACTGATAGTGTAGATAATTCCAGTGTCTCAGAGCTTAACTACTTCTTTTCTAATGACTTTGCGAAGATTTTCATTCAACTTTCTTTGTGGCTGGGCATATGGCCTGGAGTCCTCTTCCAGATGGATCTGGTGCATGCACACCGAAGGGTTTATCCCTCTCAGTCCCTGATTGAGTAGCCCAGGGCTTTCCTCCACAACCTTAACTCTTTGAGCAGTTGGTCTTTCTGGCAATCTATCAACTTCGAGTTGATGATTATCAAGTGCATCTTCTCTTGATCCAGAAAATGATACTCAAGGCCTTTCGGCAAGACTTTTAGCTCTGGTGGGACTTCCTTTTTCTGTTCTTCAGTAGGGGATTCTCGGAGAGCGGCATATCTAACTGTCTCAATAGGATCTTCATCCTCAGTCGCTTTTTCAATATCCAAATAGGACAACAATTCCCTGAACTCAGGATCATCGATCTCTCATAACTCACCAGTTAAGGCGCACATTAAAGGATCTACCATGGCCTTCTCTTCCTATACTTCATCGCATAACTGTTGATAGTTCTCAACAAAGTAGGAGGATTCAAAGAATGAGGGGGCCCTCATACAATCGTTGATGTTGAAGTCGATGTGATCTCCTCCAACACGGATGGTAATCATTCCCGCCTCGACATCGATAAGAGCTCGGCCAGTGGCAAGGAAGGGTCACTCGAAAATGATAGGGCAGCTCGGATCTTCTATGGTATCAATCAAAACAATATCGCAAGGGATAAAGAAGCATCCCACTCAGATGGGCACATCTTCAACGACACCAACTGGCTGGGTGAAGGTATGGCCATCTAGTTGTATCCTCATGTTGGTGCTTACCATATCAGTGAGCCCCACTCTCTTGGAAAGGGATAGAGGCATCAGACTAATGCTGGCCCCCAGGTCTGCAAGACCTTTCTGAGTTACATTATCTCCAACTTGAAAGGGGACTAAGAAGGTCCTTGGATCCTTCTTCTTCAAAGGCATATTAGTTTTGATGAAAGAACTAGACATCTTGGAAAGCTTCACGGTATCTACATCTTCTCATTTCCTTTTTCTTGTTATCAGGTCCTTTACGAACTTGGAATAAGTGGGCATTTCTTCAATGGCATCTAGGAACGGGACGTCCACATGCAACTTCTTTATAGCGGCCATAAACTTTTCATACCTCTTCTTCAGTTGGGCTTTTACCAGCTTCTATGGGAATGGTACGCGTGGTGTGTACTTATCTGGACGCTCTTCAGAAGAGACATCGTTAACCTTATCTTTGACTACTTTCTTTGACTTCTGCGGAACGTCTTCCTAACAACCTCTGTGCTAACTCCTTCGGCAGGTGTTGTTGTTGACATTATTGTCTTCTCAATGACTGGTGATACAATAGTTCCTGACCTTAGAATGACCATTTTTGTCGATTCATGTCCTCGTGGGTTGGCTTCAGTATTGGAGGGGAAACGCCCCACCTGATGGTTGAGGGATTGGGTGAGGCTTGCACTTACTGATCAATCTATTTGTTATGCTGCTGGAGCTCCCCTATCTGGGTAGAAAAACCACACATCTGTTGCTGCATTTGTTTGAGCAGAGTTGTGCTATCCACTGAGCTCTTGTGCATCTTTTCATTGATGTTGTTCTGTCTCTTGGCGAAGGACATAAATTCTGTCATCAAAGATGGTGGTGGTTGCTGGTTTTATTGGAAGGCCCTCTGTTGCTGGAACCCTATATGTCATTGTTGATTTGATGGTCCCCCCAAAGGTTTCCCGCTCACCAGCTGGTGAGAGTTCTTAGAAGCACTGGTGTTCCCATAAGAGAAACCAGAGTGGTCAGGCCGTCAGTATGGAAAAAAACTCACATTCTCTGTAAAGTCCCCTTCGAGATCTTCTTGGGATGCGGTGTGCCGGCAGAAATATGACATGTAGTCGGGCTCTCCGCAGGTGATGCAACTCTTCATGACCTCTTTTTGAACCTTCCCTTTGTAACCTTGCTCCTTGAGGGACTGGACATCTGTCATCAACTTGTCAAGCTTGGCTGCGAGGGCCTCCATAGCCTTATATTCACTTGGAGTAGTGTGGCTTAGTGACTCTCGGTCGTATTCTCCGTCTTGTTGGTTCATAGCCATATTTTCAATAATCTCCCTGGCTCATTGGGCACTAAGTCCCTAGAAATCGCTGCCAGCGGCAGCATTCAAGGACTTCCTCTCAGTGGGGCACACCCCGTTGTAAAACATGGTGATGAGCTTAGTTTCTGAAAAACCATGATGCGGGCATTCACGCTGGTAGCTCTGGAATCTTTCCCAAGTCTCATGAAGATTCTCTGAGGGCCTCTGGGAATACCTCGTGATCTTGTTTTGACATTTGATGGTCCTCTCGATGGGGAAGAACTTGGCGATAAAAGCATTGGTAAGATGCTCACAATCAGGGAGGCTCCCATCCTGTAAGCTGGTGTACCAATTCTAGTGCCTTGTGCCTCAGCGAGAACGGGAAGAACTAGATGTAGATATGTGTCAAAGGGACTCTGTTGATCTTAAAGGTGTTGCACATCCTCTTGAATGTCGTTAGATGATTATACAAGTTCTCCTCAGAGGTGTTTCCACTGAACCTATTATGCTACAGGAGCTGGAGAGAGGAGGGCTTCAGTTTGAAGTTAGTAACGTTTAGAGGTTGCATTACAATCGAGTTTCTCTCTTCATTAGCTCGAACTTGAATGAACGAGCGAAGAGAGTGAGCTTCATGGGCTTGGTCAGCCATGACTTGTCATGAGCTTGGATGACCTAGAAAGAAAGAAAAGAGTACCTGGAAAGAAACAAAGGTGTAAGAGCATTATATAAATTATGAACAGTAACTATTATGTGCAGTAAATAATTGTAGTATTATATGCATATGTACAAGGTTTTGGTAAAGTGCAAGCAAAAATAAAGTTCATATAATGGTTTTCTTTGCCTATCCTCGACAACAGCGCCAAAAAGTTGACGAGCCTTAAATGTGGATCCAAGAAAGGAGTCATGTCTAGGTTATTAGACTTTAGAAATTTATAATACCCAAATGTTTAAGACACCTGCAACTAGCACAGGGTCGAAGTAGTTCGGGGTCGAACACAGGGATAGGAAGAATGGCGCTTCAGAACATGAGTTTCACTTGTCAAAGCACATCAAATAGGTAAAAGGATAGGTTTGGTTGTAACAAGAAAGCACCATAAATAAATTAAACTAAAAGGCTATCTCCAATTGGAGTTACTAGAAAGATTATGATTTTAGGGTTTAGCAATTTTTATAGAGGTTTTAAATAACAGAATCTGAGGAGATAGAACTGTCATTGAGGTAAAGCACGAAAGAAGAAAACTTAGGCATAACAAGCAGTAACGAAAGACATCATGTAGCCTCTTCTCTCAAAGAGGGTACCTCTAACTATGCACAATTTCCCTCTCTCAAGGGAAGTGACCATAGATTATAGTGGTAAGGTAAACCAAAGCATCCCTGATCCTAAGTACTCTCGTACACCCAGATCAGACCAAAATCTAGAGTTGCGACAACCCCCTCTCAAGGCTGTCGAAATGGGAAACATGATTCGATAGTTGATCAAAAGCACAATCCAAAAAAAGAAACTAGAGTTCAGATGCTATAAAGAAATCATCCTACAAAAAGGAACCATACACAGAACAACAAGAGATAAACTCCATTTATTCCAGTAAGCTTAAAGAGAGTAAAAAGGGTTTAGTTACAATGCATAGGGAAATGAAAGTAAAATGCAGTAAAAAGGGGAAGATAAGCATCAATCTCCCTAATTTAGGAGGTCGATATACAACAGCGGACCCCTAGGGGACTGCTAACCTAGTACCAGGCAGGAGCTCCGCTCGATACACCCATGTTAGGCAACCAACCCTCTCAGGCGACAGGCATGACGACCATGGCGTATCAGGCAGAACTCCCTACCTGACACAGTCGTGTCGGGCATCCGACCCTCTCTGGCAACATACCACAACGGTTAGTCCATATTTTGTTCGATATCATGTTGGGTTAGGAATCACTTAGGTTCTCAAGTTCCTTCTATCGGGTATAGAGGGGCAAGCCGCCTCGGGGTGATGCCCGACTAGGGACCCGACGGGGGGGGGGGTTCCTGGTCATATCGTGCTTTTGCAGCTAAGTGGACGGGTTCTAAGTGAACTCCTCCCGCCCCTCTCGGGTTGGGGGTGTGCTCACCTAGTATCGCCTGGAATGCCTTGGAACACGACACACTAGCTCCTGATGTCTTTCCGGAGTTAGCTCTCATGGGATTCCGACCCGTCCCATCAGAGTCCTGTAGATGCTATTTATAGGCAGCAGCTGGTAGAGGTTGCGGTTCTCGTGGGGCCATGTGTTCTTTATCGGCTCCGTTTACGTAGCTACAGGGGAGGACCGACGCGTATGTCGCCCGACACAGTTGTGTCAGGTTGTGAGCAAATTTCTTGACCGTGTCGGGTAATACTCCTAGCAAGAAGCTGCTCTGATGAGTGGATTCATTGTGCGATAGACTATATCGGGGTGAGTCGTGGCAGGCAAAGCTCCCTGTCAGGTAGATGGCGTATCGCTCGTTAGGGCCCTCACGCGACATGCCCATGTCAGGCAGCGATCGTGATAGGTAAGTGGGTGTGTCGTGCGACCAGTAAAGGGCTTGTTTAGGTGCTCACTGTAAATGGACTGGGATGGGCCTTTTTGCTGACTTTGGGTGGAAATGCGAGGGAAAAATCTGCAAAAGATGGGAAAAGAGTTAGGAGCACAGTGTGTGTGGCATACAACTCATGAAAACAAGATTAACTAATGCAGAAGCGTTCACTAAGCAGTGGATTACCAAAAATCACTAAAAATTAAAACCTTTTTATCAAAGATCCATCAAAGGAAAACTTTCTCACATAGAATCAAAGTAACATAATTACATTCTTGTTCACAGGTACATATTCTGTATCATATCCTTTTGAGAATTACAAGCATTAACTGTCCTGTCAAGCTAAACACAGGTAGTATAAAATCTCGAGGCACTGAGCCAAAATCTCGAAAGCACTAACTACTACTCCGAGGACCTGAGAGTACATAGACAACACATAGGACTCTATCTATACAAGGCATGACAGTCAGTGTCTCCACCTGAGACTTCATTGTTGTCCCTGTTGCTACTGCTGTTGTCCTTCTCCAACTGAAGGATTTCTGCCTCCTCGTCCGCGTCCACCTAAAAATGTGGTTCCCACCGGGGTGAGACAATTGTAAATTGCCCCAGCGAGAGATATAACTCTCCACCAGAAACATTATTATTGCAGCTTAAGAAGATAAATATACACAAAGGAATTATATTTGTTTGGTAGCATTTTATTCAATGTCTAACAGATTAGAATATCATTCTTATCAAAAGCAATACATATATAATTTGATAGAACAACATGTCACTTATCCTTTAAGGAATATGAAGAACATATATAACATTTATTCACTATAGAATCATCACCACAACATTAATTCTCTTCAGGCTTAGATCATATATCTAATGCCTGGCATTGTCATTGGGGAGTCATGGCCTGTAGCCATACTCTTTTCACACAGTATTGGGATCTTAATCCCTCAACTCATCAAGCACAATTCCACTTCTTAACAAGTTCATCATCATGATCATAGATTCTGGGTATTTGAACCCATAACTCACCATAGAACACTTGTTACCACTTATTAGGTAACTTCATACCTTCATATCATATGACCCAGGGACATGATAATTCTTGCTACACAAAGCATTGCACATAGTTCAAAAAGCTCATACCACCTCTTATTACCCCTTAATAGGCAATAAGGCATATTATGGCTTATGAAGCTCATAAACAATCTAAGATAATTAGCACATCATGTGACACGCAGGACTCATTAATTGTAGGTTACCTCTCACTAAGCAACAAAGCATATGAAGGCTTATAAGACCTATAGAACATTTTCAGTATACAGAACATCATAGCTCATACCTGGCTATGCTCATCATCTCAACATAACTGCATGATTAGTGATCATTATACCATTACATATCAGTAACATGCAATACAAGGGTTATCTTATTACATTCATAACCCATCAATCTGTATTAGAGTTTCAGATAGGATTACTCTATGTTAAGACTTCACATAGAATCATCTTGTACTAGGGTTTCACATAGCGTTACCCTGTATTAGGGTTCACATAGCATTAAATTATGTTAGTGTTTCACATAGCATTACCCTGTATTAGGAATTCACATAGCAAGGAATCAATATGAATAACATAAGTGTTCAATCACACTCATTTATTCTCATCATTCATCATTGAATGCATTATCAACACAAAGTATGAGTTTCTCTCTCATCCTTTCTAGAATATGATTACATCATAGTTTATAGGTTTGGAATAACCTTTTCATAAGGCATGTTAGCCTATAATCAACAGAGTGCATTACATCTCAATGTAACCATTGACATGACACATCTCATGTG
Organism: Alisma plantago-aquatica; assembly: GCA_963693085.1. NCBI lineage: Eukaryota > Viridiplantae > Streptophyta > Magnoliopsida > Alismatales > Alismataceae > Alisma > Alisma plantago-aquatica. The sequence continues at coordinate 34,350,817 of OY856409.1, read as the reverse complement.
TCATTCATCCAATTATATTGGACTTATAACACATCAAGGTATACCAGTATTGGGGTGTTGTATGTGATATCTATCATATCTTGATGTATCACTTCCCTCAACACCTTTATCTTACTTGAGTTCATACACTTAGTTTGTATTAGGGTATTCCCCATCCTAATACTTTATGCACCAGTTCATCACAATTGTCATGTAAAGTATTGGTCATTAGTCACTCACTTAGATTATACAACCATTGCCAATACTATATACTCATCCTTACGTTAGGAACTATTAATATAAGGATATCCATTATCAACCTTTCTAGGTGTTACATTTGTCATAACATTAATCACTATTCCACTATTAAGAATAGTATTCTCCACACTTATAATTTGAGGATTCACATAGCATATTCCATATATTTATGGATTTCACATAGTATTACTCTTCAATAGAGTTTTACGTAATCATTCTTCTATATCAAAGTTTCACCTAGTATTATGTGAAATTAGGATTTCACAACACATCACCCAGTGTTAGGTATTCACATATGATTAGTGGCACTACCCTATATTAGGGTTTCAAACACCTTAACCCATTTTAGGGATTAAGGTTTTCTATTCACATCCAAGTAAGGTTTCTCTTACCTCATACCCAAATTGGGGTTAGGATGTACAATTCCCATTAAATTAGGGTTTCCTTCATTGTTACACTAAGTTAGGATTACATCATCACCCTGGATTTATGATAACACTCAGCTTTGCCCTAGATTAGGGTTTCACAGATAGCTTTGTTCTAATTAGAGTCTCACACATAGCATTTCTCTAATTAGGATTTCACACATAGCATTTCTCTAATTAGAATTTCACACATAGCATTGCTCTAATTAGGGTTAAGGCTCATTGATTAGGGTTTCATGATCTCATTATTATGGATCAACCATTATCACATAGTTTACTCATAATGAGAGAATTAGGGCTTATTTATATAAGCATTCATCTCTCTCATTCTCTCTCTCATCCTCTTTAGGATGTTAACTACTCCAATATTAATCTAGGTTAAATCTTCACTTGAGTACACATTCCTAGGGTTAACCTTCACAATCATCATGGGTCTACATCTTTATTAATCACATAGATGATTGACCCTTGATCATATTAGATATCCAAATGGTCTAATCAATTAAACCATCAATTATATAATGAGTTCAAAAGAATTGACCAATTAAACTTTCAATTCCACAAAATGATCAATTGGGTTAACCATTGAAATCTTCAATTGCATTAAGTATCTAAATAGGTTCACCATATTGGTACATGAGATATCGAAATGGGTTAACCATGTTGATCTTCAAAAAGTTAATTGGTTAGACTCTCAATGATCTTGGTTCTCATACATCAATTGGTTGAAAACTAATTGAACAAGTTATACTTGAAACCAATTGGACAAAGTAGGTATTGAAACCATTTGCACTTTGGGTCTCCAAACGGTTTGAGATCGTTTGGTCCCATTTGGACTCAAACGGTCTTGAGATCGTTTGGACCCAAATGGTCTTGAGACCGTTTGGTCCAAACCTTCTCAAAACCGCATGGACCAAAAAGGCACTTCAACACTCAATTGACTCAATGTTTCAATCCATGGACCAATTATAAATTGAACCATTTAAAGTATTCATCAATTGGACCACTGAATCACCATTCAATTAGACCTTCAATTTAGGGTTTTTAACCCAATTCAACTAGGTTTGATAATCAAGAAACCATTACTTAGGGTTTGAAATCGAGGATCCATCAATGGTTGACATTGTGGAATCAAATCAATTGAAATCAATGAACTATCATCATCACATGATATGTCCTGACCTCAAACGGTCTTGGATGACCACCAAATAGTCTTGAGACTGTTTTCCCATTCCATCATCAAAATCCATAACATTCAATTAGGGTTTTGGACCATTGGATTGATTATCAAATCACCACTTAGTTGCAATTCAATTTGGTACCATTGGTCCTTCAAACACTTAGCCATACTTAACCCTAGACCTCCAAACAGTCTTGGGTGACCCCCAAACGGTCTTGAGACTGTATGGGTGATTCCCAAATGGTTTTGAAACCGTTTGGGTCAATCAACCCAAAACAGCATCTCAATCAATTTCAAAAGCAGCACTTAGCCGATTAGGGTTTGCAATTAAGGGATCATACACAATTGAAACCTTCAAGATCAACCAATTCAAACCATTGGATCAAGATCCAAGTACCACAGCATATATCTCAAAATGGTCAACCATTTCAAATGGTCAACCATCCCAAACGGTTTGGGACCCAAACCACCAAACAGTTTGGTGAAACCGTTTGGTCCCAACATTGAAATAGTTTGCCCTAGATATTTGAGGAGGTGTGTGCTTATGATGATGTCATCATCATCAAGCTCCAAACTCATGAAATCTTCTGTGATTTCCATGGAGATTGCATCAATCAGCCAAACTTAATTTCGGAAATGTAGAAATGATCACCAATTGATAAGGAATTGATTGCAATAATAAAATTAAGGGTTCAAGTTATAAAACCCGCCTCCAATTGAGCTCCAAAGCTCCAAGATCACGGAAACAATGGTGGATGAATATCTTGCAACTCCCCCTAGGATCGTCCTCAAGCTTCTGTTTGAAAAGTTTGGCTAGGGTTGAAGAGGAGATCAAAATAAGAAGAAATCAATGATTTATTTTCGATTTCCACCATGGAATCAAGGAGAACGAAGGTCAAGGTCTTACGAACAGGTTGGGGGTCGTCCTATTGTTCCTCCACCGCTCCTTGGTCGTTTTCCAAGCAAGGGGAAAGAAAGAAATCCGAAAAAGCCTTTGTTTTGGCTTAGAAAGGGTACTTTTATAAGAAAATTGATGAGAGAGAAAATCTCTTATAAAAGTCTATTAATTCCAAAATTGTTTCCACCACTTCCCCCTTGGTTTCTTGCATGAATGGGAATCTCTATCCCCACCGAGATCCCTTCCATTATCCAAGAATTAAGGGAAAAGAAACTAAGCACCTTAACCCTTATAATAAGAAATATCCATATTTGAGTGGAATTGCTTTTTCTTATAATAATGGTGAGTGGAATTTCACCTCCTTAGGATATGCTCGTGCCTTTGCAAGGCTTTAAGCTCATCCACACACATCTGAATCCAACCATTTTAATTTTGGTTGAAGGCCCTTTAATTAATACATTCATTTTTGCCCTAAATTGAATTAGGGTTTCATTTAGGATTAAATCTTGATTATTTTAATATCAAGATTCTCTCTCCTCCAACTTAATTCAAATGAGGCGCCCCTCTCATTTTATTTGCTCTATATGATGCCAAAAAACATTAGGGACCTTATTGAAGTGGTAATTTTCATATTGAACCCTAGGTTTTGGGTAAATTGCACTTTACACCAAAATTAGGTTTTAATGCACAAGGATTGTTTTACAAGCTTAATCTTGGTGCCCAAGCTTATGAAAACCATACCACTACATCATATTAATTCTTATGGTGTCTCAACATCATAGGAACATGTTATCATATGCAATTTGCAAATTCACCCCTCAACTTGGGTAATTTGCACTTTAGTCCAAAATAAGCAAACATTGCTTCAACATTGTTCAAACAGGACCAAAATTGAAACATAGGTTTCTCATGAGCCCTAATTACTTTTACCAAGATAAGATTAAGAATTTACTCATCCTTATTAAGAAAAACATCTAGGGTTAACACATAACCCAGGTCAGGGATGTTACAGTGTGGGTTATTCTTATGCAAAAATAGGATAAAACGGAGAGGAAAACAGTTTAAAAGGCAGGTTTGACAACGAAATATGAGCCATAAATAGCCATAAAATGGGTGTTATCAAATACACATGCTCACACTTTGGATATATAAAACATCTTCATGGAATATGTTTATTATGTATCTCTAAAAATACTTGCAAAATAAAAAACCATGCCTTAGAGTTAAAAAATAAAAAGGAGGTAGTGGATTGACAACCTTCCAACTTGGGGAGTGCTTAGTGAAGTACCTACAACTTGGAATTTTAACTTCCTATATGGATGATGTAGAAAACTTCTTTGTATTGGTTTTTATTGGGAAATATTCCTTTTCTAGGACATCTCTTGATGTACTTCAGTATATGGTAAAATGTTTCCATGTGGGTGTGTATGATAAGAAGAAATCTAATTAATATTGAAATATTAGGTTTAGTATCTCAAGAAAGAATATATTATGAATTCACCCTCTACTTCAAGAAGAGTAATACTTTTTGAATTTATTAATAGACAAAATAGAGAAAGTACATCATTGTAAGTTGGTAAATAAATATTTATATAAAATGAAGTTTAAAGCAAATACAACAACTTACTCTAGGTCATTGAAAATCTATTTTCCATTGTTATCATCACCATATTCAAAGATCACACGAACATCATATGATCTTCTTTCCTTAAATTTAAGAACATGTAACCATTGTTTTTCGATCTTATCCTCTATGTTAAATACTTTCTTACCTTGAGAGTAGAAAATGACAGATCATCTTTCATTGATCAACTAGTATGCATCAACTTAAAAAAATCACATAACGGTGGGTTTTCTCATAAGCCTTGAACCCCCTTTGTGAACTTATATCTACCCTACAAAATTGAATGAGCACTACTCTACAAGTCCTAAAATAATCAAATTCATTAATGTCTTTGAGCTCTCTATTGTAAGGAACCCATCAACTTCATCCATTATTCTAAAATTTGTGCCTTCTTGTTTCTTTCATGGTCCTTCTTGTGCTTTTTGTATCCATTAACCATTAATTCCTTATATCTCTTGGCATAAAAATTCATTTGTTTAACTAATCCTTTTTCAGTATCTCCTATTTTTCTCATATCAATGTTAGGTACCTATTATAGTGGAAATATATTATAAACACTATGTACATTATAAATTTATTCCTTATGATCTATGTCCAATTTAATATTAACTAACAACTAAGACATCTTACAAAATTTTCTAGAATTCATATATCTTCTTATGCTTGATCAACTATGTCTCCTTTCTAACGACAAATCTAAGAGTTCTCTAAAGAAAAGATGGGTGAGCTAAATTCCTATTAATTCTGGATATGAAATCAATCAATTATTATGACTCATCTTACATTTTTTGGGTCCTTCATAAAGTCCTCTCAATGGAGTATAGCATAACAATGTACTTGAGACATACTTTTTTCATCAACATAAATACATTTAACAATCGAAACTCAAAAACCATAGGATTTGAACATATATATACACTAATTTAGAAGAATGTCATCATCTCATTTTAGTTTGTTGAAAACCATCTCAGTTTCCTCCATTTATCTAAAATAATTGGTAGTTGTCTCTTACAAAATATAGCCCTATGCGATGGAAACCTCTAATTGAGCTCTATTTCATCTATAGACTTTTATTTGACCATGATACCTAATGTGAAATCAACTAGGGGTCAAAATCTACATTTCCTTTCTGATAAATATATCTAATGAAAATAAATCATTGAAGGACTAAATAAGGTTTAGACCTTCAATGGGACACATCCATCCATTCTAAATAGGTTCACCATACTTGACTTGCTAAACCAAATGAACTAAAAGGTGAACTATAACAGAAAAATCCATCTCCATACAAGAATCACTAGTAAATAGGTGACCTTTAACGTCAATTAAATAAGACATTTAACATTGGTCTTTAGGTGACACCTAGGTGGGTGATGTTGTTTATCTATGACTATGACATCAATTTGTAGAGGAAGGCAAAATTACTGTAGTACCACAATAGAGGTTTTCAAAACTGAAGTCTAGGATATTACAAACCAGTGTGAATAACTTATATGTCAGCAAAATTTGTCTGATATGGGTCTGTTGTCAGTTTAGTCTAAAGGTGTACATGGAATAGGAATTATGATGTCAATTGTTTGCAAAATGATGTAATAAAAAGTTGAATGTTAGATTGTTGAAATTGACCAGTACAGTCTATTTGTTTACAAAACTAACATCACACATGTACAATGTTGGCTTCCATCCAGAATGAAGTAGTAGGATGTATTATCACTTAAAAAGTTAACTTACAAGATTCTTCTTTGATGTTAATTTCTTTTTACAAAATTGGTGTCACAATATATTGATGTCAGTTTTTGGCAAATAACAAATGTCGAGATATGTATTTTTCTATAGATGGTCTGCAGTCTGATTGTTTAATAGGATGCAAAAGTTGTTGTTATAATGAACAATAGGTTCTTAACAACAGGGTGTTTGAACCTACAAAACATGCAATAAAAACATGTATATATACATCCAAATTCACATCTATATCTTTAATTGTCCCATTGTGTTCATATACATATCTTCCAATTACACTTGTTTTCACACATACACACATTCACAATTCACATTCACATCCTAATTCACATTCACAACTTCAATTATCCAATTAAATGAAGAGTCAAAACTCACATGCATTCATTATAGTCTAAATTAAAATACAAAACATTATTATGGATCCACAAATATAATTATAGAAACAATAAGATTCAAAGTTTCATACATAATAAATCCCAATCAAATACAAAATCAACATAAGCTATCAAGCACTAAGCCCATGGTTCTCGTAACTCATCTACTGTGTCTTGTGTATAAGGTTGTTAGGTGTTAAATACCTATACATATAATGATGTTTTCTCATTGAAATAGAGATTTTGTGCATGTCATTGTTGAGGTTTGAACCTGAGACCTCTTGGTAACAAACCATGGATCTAACCACCAGGGTGTCCCATTTTGGACACAAAAATAACGATATAAACAATATAATAATATTATATAAAGCTATTTATAATTTGTATTTTATGTTGTATATTCAAAATGTCTTGTGATGCTTCTATGACGGTAACATCTATATATTTTATTTAATAGTATCCACACTCCCAATCATTATGTTATGTAGGGAACTACAATTCACAAATATGAGAAATGTTAATAAATAAAAATTAGCAGAGTTGGATTAGATTTTGACTCGTAAAACTACTTTAACACTAGTCTAGGATATTCATTTCTTTTGGGTATCTAAAGATCCTCCTATGTTGCAAAATCATGTTACACCCCTACAAGTTAAAGTAATATGTGTTATATGTGTAAGTAGTTATATAATGATGAAGTAATTAAAAAATATGTAAACATATAAAATTTTAAAATTACACTACATCTGGGATTTTCAGTGGGTGTCCCTCACCTGTCAATTTGTTAACCAATGGGTCTAGATAATACACATCCGCATGGTTGAGGTGTTTACCAAAAATTCCCAATGTCTATTTTTGAATAAAGAATAAGACAAACAAAAAAACAAATAGCAGATGAATAAAGGTAATACATTAGTTAAAATTACAACAAAAGTCCTAGATACTTAGCTAACATTAAAAGAAGACAAAATCAAGTCATTTCTAGAAGTAGAAAAATGCTTGAATGTGGTAGGAAACACTCAAAAGTACCTATTTGTTCTCTATATACACTATTAATCAGTGACATAATCAGGAATGCCACATTGACCAATTCATACTTTGTGCTCTTGGTATATAAGTAGATGTGAGAAAATGTGTAATTGCATAATATATAGAATATCATTCAAGATATATATTCATATAGAACAAGGTATCTAGCATTAAGGTCTCACCATATCCATTCCTTTGGTATGGAGGTATTTAACCATTCAAACTCAAATATCTCCTTAATATCGTGAACAAAGATGCTAGTGATATGATTTTTTCCTATCACATCATCTTACAAATAGAGAAACATATTTGACCCTTGTCGAGTACTATCTAACCATCAAAATAAGAACTCACACTAAGGACCTAGCAATTCAAACAACTCATGTGAAATCAGAGTAGGCGTAATTAGGTTTGGAGGAGGAACCATACAGGGCCTCCTAGGTGTATTGGGGTCAATTAATATTCTTGTGTCACTTGTAAACATATATATAGATAAATAAACATATTGACAAATCATAATGCAATATATATATATACCTTTTCATAGATAACCCAACTTCTGAGCCACCCAATAAATTTGCCTTCTACTTCTCTTCGTGTACGTTATTCACCATGAGGCACCAAAAGTTGTGTGTCTTTCACAAGGAAAGGTTGGGGAGTAACACATCAAATTAGTTGTCATTGGAGTAATATGTAGCAAACTATCAATGTGTGGGAAAACCTCATTGTCACCCATGACAATGAATATAGGCTCATAAACTGCAACTCGACACTTCCTAGCCACCTATAATTTTGTACAATTTTATATATACTAGTAACACAATTTATATGTGTTAAATTGGAATTACATCAAGAAGTAACTTACATCACCAGACGGGCTAACTAGTGATTATATGGGAGTACTCCCAATATCCCCGTGTACCTTGTTAGAAGAGCAGTGTATAGTCTGAGCAAGTAATTGAGATTCATATGGTTAAATTGAACTCATTGCTTCTTATATTCTCTATTTTATCATCTCATGTATCTCCTCATGCGACATACTTCCACTCTTGGATGATCTAAGCACCCGTTCTGATGAGCCAAAACATGCTTTTATCCCAACACCAAATATTACATCCCTAACACATCTAGAATGCTATTGAATACCAAGAGAAACTGTCAACTCATCATTTTGGCCCTCAAGAAAGAAATTTCCTTCTTTCCCTTTCTCATGGATCTCCTACTAATCATACTCAATGGAACTAGTAGGTAAAATCTAACTATCAAAATTAAAATAAACATACATTATGAGAGTTGAACTTTACCATTTTTTGATCCACCTTAGTGACTGCGGCGTTGAGAATTTGTCCATTGTTATTTGTTCTAGCATTTATCCACTCCTCATGTCAGAGTAGTGGATGGTGACTTCGAGTTATGCTTGAATCCCCCCCAGACAATCATACATATTCCAAGTGTTGGCATTGGAAGGCATAACCACTGGGACACAACCAATGGTGGTGCACATTCATTGTATGCTTTTCTTTTTAAGCCTCATGTGTAGTCTAGTTATTTCAAAAAAATGTGTTAATTACATAATATATTGAACTTTTCAAATTAATCATATGTATATATTAAATTATTTATTATGATTGAGACTAAAGTAGATGACATTGATCAACCAAAGTCCTACTAACCTATTAATCATCGGATTGAATACTCATCTAACTATTAACAACTTTCAGAAACTTATTAGGGTCACAAAATCTATCTAAGAGTGGCATGGAGTGGATCAAATAGATTTTGATCAATAAAGGGCATTGACAACTTAACTCATTGACCTAACTATTTGAAGTTGACTACCAATTATAGTTGACTAGAGATTTTTAATATTCACCTTTTCATGTGAATAACAAGATTTATTAGAATTTAACATTGGTTATTATATTCATAGAATTTCAGAAACTATAAATGTCAAAATTATGATTAAAACATGTGAATGTATACTCTTATTGAAATGATATGAATCCAATTGATGATATCTAACTAATGAAGTTAAACTTATCAACAAATGTGATATATAAGAATCAGATACATCACCAGATCAATGGTATAATGACTCATCCCTAATTGTGTTAAATCTCCTACTAGTATTTGCGGATCTATAAACTTTATAAAACAATTTCAGTGTCCTAGTCAATCCTGAAATCTTACTTTAGAAGACCAAAGAGTGACTAATAGGATTTTCACTTTCAATACAAGGTTTACAATACCTCCTAGTTTTCCTCCAAATAATGGGTAGTTTTTACCTATGTAAAAAAGTTATGCAAGTAAATAAGTGTATATTGGAATCGATTATATCATTCTATTAAATAGTAGGCAGCGTTAACCTGTTTACTATATATATGTAATCAAATAAGGGTCTTCTTGATTTGTGTCTTAAGTATGTTCATTATAAGGAGTTGATAAAATGGATGAGATGGAGTAGGCCAAAAATATCTAGATGTGTCATTAATTTATTTTAATACTTTGGACTAGGGGTTGGATTCTAAGAAACAAAACTATGCTAATGCATTTATTCTCTTTGATTATAAAACTAGAATTTTTTTAATATTTCAGTAGCTTTGAGGGTGACAATCTATATCTAATTAATCAATACGATGATCTCCATTAGTCAAAAGACAACTTTAGATCGACAACAGAGTCACACATACACACATAGAGATAAAAATAACCATTGTTCCACAAGAAAGAAAGAAAGCATGGATCGTTACCTATTAGATATCTTAAGTTTGGATGATCCTCAATGAGATACATCCCTGAAGCCATAACCAGTGGTCATTCCGTCTGGTTCTAGTGTTTCTCCTAGAATCCTAATAGAGCCTACAACCGTCAGTTTCCTAGTGGCCAGTGTCTCCAACAGTCTCCTAGTGTCTCCATCGTCTCCTACAAACATTACCAACCTAGTCTATTGACGTTGTCAAGCTATCATACGTTTCTCTTGACATGTAAATAAAGTCCAACCTCTTCATCTCCTAATGCAATTTTCATGGTTGTTGACCATGGTGAATATATTCCAATGGAGGAGAAATGAAACCTCCAAGAAGTTGTTGGTAGAGAGATAGAAAGCCAAAAAGAAAATATGTAGCAATTGGATGGGGGAAGAAGAGGGGACATTTTTTATGAAGCCTAGAGAGATGGGGAGTGAAAAGGAGTGTGGATGAATGAGTCATGGAATGATCGGAGAGAAATTGGGGAGTATTTGGTGGTGCATGAGAAGAGGGAGTGACAGGAGGAGAAGACAGAAGGCCCTTCCATCTAGGATTAAATTAATTTAAAAAATGAGATTGCACTCTGATAGTGGTTGTGTAGGGGTCGAGGGGAGTGGACTATGAAATAAGGTGTGGATGATTTCATAATTTTCTAGGAGTGTTCATGATAATGAATCATTTTCCAATATACTCATGAGTTATGGCCTTATCCAGTGCCAAATCTAGAAAGTTAAACAAGGAAGGGGGCTAAGTTAGATGAAATATGTATATTTTTTCTAAAAAATCATAGCAGCTAGGATTTGAACCCAATCCATACGTAAACAAACCAACACCATTCTATCCAACATTTAGTTTTTCACACTTTGATAATTGACTATATGTAATGTCTCTAATTTTCAGATAAGAATAAAATCAAATATTTATGTTTGAATTTTGGGTGAGGGTAGAGTCGATGAAGCCCCCAAACTCACCCCTTGTGTTACACTTGATATGATAGCCTAATAGTGTCTGTACAATAATGACTAATATAAGTTTTTTACAAACTTGATCTTAGTATAACCATGGAACAAGACGTCGATTTCGGCATGTATGGAAGTGAAAGTTTATAGAAACTTTAAGGAAACTTCGATGAATCTTTTGCTTAGAAATTTGGAAAAAAAAGCCAACAATAGAGAAATTGTGATAAATTTAGATAAAGTAGTCCATTTTATCCAATGAAGATATTTATATGCAACTTCTTCAATGATTTCATTGAAGACACATCTTAACACTCTTAACATACACCTTTAAAAATTATTACCATTGAAGTTTTTCTTAATGTAGAGACAAAGTTAGTTACAACTACCATGTAATAAGTTACAAGCTCACAATACCAAACAATACAGTTTTAAATACAAGATAAATCATATACCAGTGTTTCCACTTGAATCCTAAATTTATTCCTATTTTGCTTTTAACATTTTTAACATTCAATTCAATCATTAATAAAGTCACAATGAATACATCGTTTATTGAATTTTTGCAAATATACACAACTTTGGTGGTTGGCATAGAACATCTACTTAAGTTATTATAGAAATAGGTAATAGGACCCCCAACACATGAATGTACTTTTAGATAAACCCCATTTGGATTTTGGGTACACATGGTGCAATCAGAGCGATGAAAATGGTGCTAGATAATATAGAATCAGTTTGATCTAGTAGAGGATGGGTAGATGCAATAATTCTATCTTGAAAACAAAAAAAAGTCCAGTAAAGATACTATCTTTAGGTCCAATGTATTTGATTCCAAGATAGAAGGAACAAAATAGTAGTTCCAGTATAATAGCATAGTAGCAACAACCTACTCTAAGTTGGTCAACATTTAGGTAAGTAGTCCACTTATCTTATTTTTTCTATAGGGTGGACCGACATTGCCGATATTTAGCTTGACGTCATTAATGTTGTTTGAAACGTCATCACTATTTACAAATATGGAAGCTTGGTCAACTTTGACTTCACTATCCGTCGGCATCAATACAACAAATTTTTGTCGAATCTCAAATATTTTTTGTACCATGGTATATAACCAATTTGGTTTAGATTTAGCGGTTCCATTGGCAACTATTTGAACTATGATTTTAATATTCCTTAATAAGATTTTTTTAGCGCAAGTCATGCATAATCACGAATATAGCCTCTTAGGAAAACATTCTCAAAATAGCACATTTAGAGTGAAATCTGCCTGTTTAAGTGGTATTTTATAGATGTGGGTCTGAAATTGCAACAACAATTGATGTTCTTATTTGAAGAAACAATTGAAGAAGGCACATTGAGGGGTATTCATAACTTGACTTCTAAGACAAAAGCATGATGTCAAATACTTCTATAAAATAAAAAACAAAACTGTCAATATTTGTGGTGATTTTCTATGTCGGATGTCTAAAATGCCATATAAAGTGACAATTTTTAAGTGAAAGAGTGATATTTAAGAAATATTTACTCCAAAGTATACTAAATTAAATGATTGTTTAAAAGTATACTACATGACATTTTTTTTCTCTTTCTTCTTAGTATTTTCGAAAACACTTCACTTATCAATACTTTTTCTTTATCAACTCAATAGACACTTATAGCTCCTTCCAAAGACAATTATATATGCAGATTGAATCCGATGAGCCTTACGACCACTTCTCTTCAGATTTTGGGAATAGGCTGTCGAATTGAAATTCTGAAAAGGGAAGACTATTGGTAGGGTGATCTTCTCCTAGACAGTCTAACTAAATTTGCCTTTTAAAACCTTTTGTCATCTTTTAATTTGTGTTTATAGTAGAAAGTATATTGCAAACGATAAAAAATACTATGAAAAGGGAGTATCAGATTAAGGAACTGAGGCTTGTTTGAATTCAATGAGATATAATCCTTAGTTAAGTGAATGCGATGTTATAAATCATCTTCTATTGTACAATATGTGCTTAATTAGGCCAATCAAGACAAACTTGTACAATTCATGTTGTTTAAAGCCCACTCCTATGTTTCTTTTCACAATATATATTTATGCTTAATTAAATATAAGACTATATATTGTGGATTATAATTTAGTATGTGTCTACAAAACATGGGCAGGACACGTTCCCAGCGGTGCCTACATATAGCTAGCTCCACCATTGGTTCATAATTCTGCCTGGTAACGAAAAGTAACTTTAGATGAGGACAAAACAGGAGCAGTAGATAGTGTGGGGGGTGGTCGGGCAGGATAAATCGAACTGGGGAAAAAGATTCCTTTTTTCTTAATTTAAAATAATATGTTGAGGAGATGTCATACATATTTCTAGATTTTCATTCCAACTTGTCTAATCTGTGCCCATTTGCACATGAGATCTACTATACAGAGGCAAACCTGGATACACTTTGGGACGAATTTTGGCATTTAGCCTGCTAGATAACAAAATAGAGGAGTGAAGCAACTTAAAGCTAAACTTCGTCCCAAAGTGTGTCCATGTCTGCCGCTGCATAGCATTTTCCTTTGCACATTTATGAGGTGTCACTCCCGGAGTACACATCTTACGGTCGATGCCGGATTGCCTGTTCAGGGCACAATGCCCAATCTCCCACAGGAGAAAGGTAGATAAGAGAGAGCAAAGTGTCATTTTTATACATTTTAATCTGTAACGGATTTTCCAGTGACATAAAAAGGATTAGTTTTATCAGACAAAGTTCTAATAAGACACAATATTAACATACTTTGCGAAAAATAATAATATTAGAGAAGTACAAGACTGATGTATAAAAAGGTGCAATATCTTGAAATAAGAGGTATTGTAACAAAAATATTGGCATGTATTTAGGAATACAATACCCACATTTTGAAGTACAATATTCATACTTTGAGATAAATTAGTCATATTTTGAGATGCATTATTCTCTTTTTGGGTACATTTTGAGATATATTATTAGTATTTTGGGTAAAGTACCTTGTATATTCGAATAATGTATGTCAATTAGTAAATATTTGTATTGCACCCAAAACGAGAATAATGTAACCCAACATATTGTTACCATATACCCGGGTAGATAAATAGTAGGAGTAAAGTAAATGTGCTTTGGGGTGCATTACTTCTGTTTTTAGGGTACATAAATGTTTACTTATTGTTCTATTGTACCCAAAATACGGTTGTTGTATCACATAACATGAATTGTGTACTCCAAAAAAAATATAATATATTTCTCATATATTATACTTTCTCTAAAATATATCATTATTAGTTTTGCTGGAAACAATTTTTTTATAAAGAATCTAATATTTTTTATTTTATCTAAAGTTTCGTTACGGATTGAAAGTTATGAAGAATATTGTATCGAAATACAGGTAGCGTACCCCAAAACATGGGGCGTTATACCGGAAAAACAAGGACTATATTTCTATCTAATTATTTGTTCATCTAAAATAAATCAACATTAGCGTTGTTAAAAATAAAAAGTAGTTTTAATAAATTTAATACATTTTTATTTCATATATGTTTTTTGATACGGATTGGAAGCTACGTAGAAAACAATTTTGTCTTTCATTCTTTCTTAATTTTTTGTTATTTAAAATAAAAAATATTGTGTCTCACATTAGACAGTGTGACTGAATGAGAAAAAGTGTTGTTGGCTAAATTGGACATTAGTATAATTCTTTTTGTTTTGATGATGAAAAACATTTCATTCTTGTCGACCTAACGTGCTACTTGAGTGTTGCAGGAATAAGGTGGATGACAAAAGATTTGGGAAATCTATATGCTTGAATTGTTGTTATTTCATGATTGTAATCAATTGAAAATCTTGTACAAGTATATAATGTACAAGTACTTAGACAACATGTAAATCAAGTGTTAGATCTTCCCTAGCCAATCACAATACTTAGATAGGTCATCCCCTACATTAGTGTCACAAATGCACACTCATACATACACTTGAAACTTAGTTTAAAACATTGAAACAGGGTTAATCTCGGTCGGCAAACTCCTCGACCGAGACACTCTCGGTCGACAAATTCTTCGACGGAGAATGACCCAGGTAGCCGTTAGTCACAGCAGACAAAGTAGTTGGGAGTTGAATCAGAACGTTATATACACTTAACTCTAGACAGTCCCTCGGTCGACAAAACTTTGACCGACTGGGATCTCGGTCGACAATTTCTCTACTGAGAATGTCTCTGTCTGCACTTTTCAGAATTGATTAACGGCTAGTTAAGCACTTGGAACCCCCTAGAAAGTGTCTAGAACATCCTCGAGTACTTGTAGGTTATTCCTATAAATAGGACATGCCTTAGGACACCTAAACTCAGTCATATACACTAGTGCAATACTTGAGCTTACACTTGCAATTGGCAATCTGTTTTGAGCAATTGAGCAACACTAGCATTGGCTACTCATTCCCTTGCTCCAAATTCGTGTCCTATAGGCTAGCATCTCCTATCCACTAAACCTACACTTCAATATTCATTGGTTAGGAGATCTATATGCTTGATATAGGCAAATCAAGCCTTGAGCTACAAGTGGTATTGTAATTTCTATTTTTCCTTCTTGTTCCTTTTATCTTCTGTATTCTCCTTGCTACTCCTAGGGTTGGAGGTTGCAGATTGGAGAAGGTTCTTCTCGGTGGAGAAGGTGGACTTTGGACTACTTCAAGAAGGTTGTTGCAACAGGAAGCTACTTTAAGAGGAAGGCTACTTCAAGGGGGAGCTTGAAGTTACTTCAAGAAGGTTGCTTCAAGGTTGGTGCAACTACTTCTAGGTGAAGGTTGTCCGAATGGTTTGGTGAAAGAATTGTAATTTTATGTAATATCCTTGCGAGGTAATAAAATTTAATTCTTTCAAAATCCCGGTTGGGTAAGCAACTGGGTAGTGGATTGACTGCCTTAGTATTTGCTAAGGTTGGAACCACTCTAAATCCTTGTCTCCTTGTTCAATATTTTTGTGGTTGGTTGTTTGAGTTAAATTATATTAAAATAATCATAAAACCCTATTCACCCCCCTCTAGTGGTTTTTCAATTGGTATCAGAGCAGGCTTCAAGGAGCTCTAATCGAGTCTTGAAGAATGGGTGACAGGTTGCTCAACAACCTCAACTTGGAAGGAACACTCGTGGCTAGGCCTCCAGCTTTTGATGGAACTAACTACACTTACTGGAAGAGGAGGATGCAATTTTACTTCCAAGGAATCAGTTCGGACTTATGGAGAATGGTATCAACTCCTTATGAACTTCCTCTTACGAAGTATGCAAATTGGGATATCAATACGGTAAAGTCTGCCCAAATGAATGCAAAGGTTGTAAGTATACTTTATTGCTCAATTTCCGTTGGTGAGTTTAATAGAATATCAAACTGTGAAACGGCATATGAGATATGGCATAGACTTTCTATAACATATGAAGGAACTGTTCAAGTTAAGAATTCTAAAATCAGAATGCTAAAACAGAAATTTGAACAATTTCGTATGGATCAAAATGAGTCTATTAGTGAAATGTATGCAAAATTCTCTTCTAATGTGAATGGTTTAAATGCTTTTGGTAAAGTAATTAGCGAAGAAGATCAAGTTTAAAAAATCCTTAGGTCTCTTCCTCCAAAATACAAGCCTAAGGTGACTGCTATTGAAGAAGCAAACGATCTCACCCGGCTAAGGATGGAACAACTTATTGGCAACATAGAAGCACATGAGGCAACTTTAGAAGAGGAAGAAAGATGAGAATGTGAACTTCAACAAGGGAAAAAGAAGGACATTACATTCAAAACATCAACCAAGATTAGTCATGACACAAGTGAAGATGATAGTGAAGAAGAAACTCTCATCGTAAATGGTAAGAAATATAAAAGTTTTAAAACTAACAAAACTTCTAGTGTTTCTTCTTCTAGGTACTTTGAATGTGGCAAAAAGGGACACATGAAAAGTGATTGCCCAAAACTCAAGAAAGGAAAGAAATCATCTCACACAAAGAAAGAAAGAAAGAGCATATAAAGCTGCATGGTATGATTCAAGTGATGATAGTGATGATGGAAAAGAAGAATTAGAATGTCTTATTGCTACAACAAATGAAGAAGAAGAAGAGGTAAGTCTTTTTGATCTACTAAAAGAAGATCTAGTTGCTACTCTTCAAGATACACATGAGAAATATATTGAGTGCAAGAAGAAATTTAAGAAATCAAATAAAGTAAATGATGAGTTAAATGCTAAACTTCTTGCTCTAAAATCTCAAAATGAAGATCTCAAAAAGGCTATTGAAGATTATGATATTAAGCTGAAATATGTAGAAGTAAATTGTAATCTTCTTTCCCTTGAAAAGTTAAACTTGCAAACTCAAGTAAATGATCTTCAAAAACAACCTATTTTGTGTACACATCTAGATTATGATATTATTGTAAAAGAAAGAGATTCTTTGTTATCTAATCTAGATCAAGCAAAATTAGATATCAAGAAGAAAATGGATGAGATTATGAAGTTACAACAAAAAGTAAGTAGTTTGAGTAACAATAACATTATTGATAATATCTTAAATGATTCTTATCGTCAAATTGGAAGGAGAGGACTAGGTTATAAGACTAAGGGAAAATCTTATCAAAAACCTAGTTGGAGAAGGACACAAGTGCTAAGGAATCAATCCATGTATGTACCCAAGAACAACTCAACTCCTAGAAAGAGAAATGAGATTGACTCTATTAGTTGTCATTATTGTTTGCGTCTTGGACACTACTCTTTTTCATGTCTATACAAGAAAAGGAATGATGATCTATCTTGGGTTCCTAAAACTTAGAAGTTTGAATTTGACTAGTTGAGATTTGACCTAAACTGATTCTTGATATACAAATGTCATATCTCAACACAATTGAGCTTTCACTTTCATATTCTTATTTTACTTAGAAACAAATTACTGAAAATAGTTCTAAAACAGTACAGAAACTTTCTCGGTCGAGAAACTGTTCGACTGAGAACATTGTCGGTCAAGAAATAGTCGACCGAGCAGGTTTTTGTTTTCAAGTTTGCAATAAATCTGAACCTGTTTCAATTAATCTAGTTTTCTATCAATTTCTTGTTAATAATTGATTTAATATGTAAATCAAGAATGAATCTTGGAGACCATCTTTTCATCAAGACATATTGATCTTTAGCATCATGAATTGTTGAATTAAAGTATAATATTATGAATATGAAATCCATTAAAACATATTACAAAAAGTGCTATATGAAGACTGATTTTGAACAAACCTTATTCTTTGATTAAAAACGTTTATCAAGCATGTTCATGGTGTGTCTTAAATTTGAAAATCCATAAATGAGATTATTTTGGTTTATCCTAAGTATTTCTTGGTCTAACTATATAGGAACTATGTATATTAAAATTTAGTTTACATGATCAATCTTGATCATTGCATTGAGGATATGTTACTACTGTTCTATCATAATTATTATGCCATGATCATTGTGTTTCAGCTCATATGATGATGTCATTTTTTGGCACAAATGCATTTTAAATTGAAAAATCTGCAGAAATTATACTTCACATAAATGTTCAAATTGGAAATCTGCAGAAATTGCCTCTTGGTTGAAATCAAATTTGACCAAGGGGCGCTATGGTCGAAGTCAAGGTCGACCTAAAATAAGCTTGACAAAATGCTTATTTGTACATCATTTTACTGCACTAAAATCTTAGTATCTTGATCCAAAATGTGTATTTTTTTAGTGCATAAACTCTTATAAAAGGTCAACTTATTATGATCTAATATTGATTGTGACCTTAGAATCCTTAAATTATCTTGACTATATGATTAAGGGGGAGCTCATACAAACTATCTTGATTATAAGATTAAGAAGATTACAACACTTTGTAAACATCATTTGAAGCTTGTTATGACCTTAGTATTTTAATCTTGGTTTTGAAAATAAAGGAATCTACAAATTTCATAAATGTGATATATATCTTGTTCTTAATGGAATTCTCTAAACAAATCAGGGCTTAACATCCCGTGTTTTTGGTTAGAGACACCTTTCATGAACTCTAAGCTTACAGGAATCTCATTTCATTTTCAGGGCTTAACATCCCTTGTAAAATGGGTGAGCAATCAATACAAAAATACCATGAACTTAAAAGGAAATCATATCATTTTAAGGCTTAACATCCTTTGCAAATGATTGAGAAATACATTGTGGCTAACTTCAACAATAAATGGCTTACATTTATATATTAATCCCTTGAATTTAAATTTAAGGGGAGCATAGCATAAAATTAAGGGGGAGAATTAAAAAGTCATACTAAATGATTATCTTGGATATCTTTTTGAAATGCTAAAGGGGGAGAAATAATATAAAATCAAACACATGAAATAAAATGAGTTTCATAATATCTCGGCCAACACCCACTTGCAAAACAAGAATGGCTACAAAGAGTAAACTTCAGGTATGAAACTCATATGTTTTATATTTCCTTATTTTATATTTAGGAAATGTTTGTCATCTTCAAAAAGGGGGAGATTGTTGGCTAAATTGGACATTAGTATAATCCTTTTGTTTTGATGATGAAAAACATTTCATTCTTGTTGATCTAACGTGCTACTTGAGTGTTGCAGGAATAAGGTGGATGACAAAAGATTTGGGAAATCTATATGCTTGAATTGTTGTTATTTCATGATTGTAATCAATTGAAAAACTTGTACAAGTATATAATGTACAAGTACTTAGAAATCATGTAAATCAAGCGTTAGATCTTCCCTAGCCAATCACAACACTTAGATAGGTCATCCCCTACATTAGTGTCACAAATGCACACTCATACATACACTTGAAACTTAGTTTAAAACATTGAAACAGGGTTAATCTCGGTCGACAAACTCCTCGACCGAGACACTCTCGGTCGATAAATTCTTTGATCGAGAATGACCCAGGTAGCCATTAGTCACAGCAGACAAAGTAGTTGGGAGTTGAATCAGAATGTTATATACACTTAACTCCAGACAGTCCCTCGGTCGACAAAACTTCGACCGACTAGGATCTCGGTCGACAATTTCTCAACTGAGAATGTCTCTGTCTGCACTTTTCAGAATTAATTAACTAGCCGTTGCTGAAGCAACTAAAGTGTACCTAATGGCTAGTTAAGCACTTGGAACCCCCTAGAAAGTGTCTAGAACGTCCTTAAGTACTTGTAGGTCATTCCTATAAATAGGACATGCCTTAGGACACATAAACTCACTCATATACACTAGTGCAATACTTGAGCTTACATTTGCAATTGGCAATCTGTTTTGAGAAATTGAGCAACACTAGCATTGGCTACTTATTCCCTTGCTCCAAATTCGTGTCCTATAGGCTAGCATCTCCTATCCACTAAACCTACACTTCAATATTCATTGGTTAGGAGATCTATACGCTTGATATAGGCAAATCAAGCCTTGAGCTACAAGTGGTATTGTAATTTCTATTTTTCCTTCTTGTTCCTTTTATCTTCTGTATTCTCCTTGCTACTCCTAGGGTTGGAGGCTGCGGATTGGAGAAGGTTCTTCTCGGTGGAGAAGGTGGACTTTGGACTACTTCAAGAAGGCTGTTGCAACGGGAAGCTACTTCAAGTGGAAGGCTACTTCAAGGGGGAGCTTGAAGTTACTTCAAGAAGGCTGCTTCAAGGTTGGTGTAACTACTTCTAGGTGAAGGTTGTCTGAAGGGTTTGGTGAAAGAATTGTAATTTTATGTAATATCCTTGCGAGGTAATAAAATTTAATTCTTTCAAAATCCCGGTTGGGTAAGCAACCGGGTAGTGAATTGACTGTCTTAGTATTTGCTAAGGTTGGAACCACTCTAAATCCTTGTCCCCTTGTTAAATATTTTTGTGGTTGGTTATTTGAGTTAAATTATATTAAAATAATCATAAAACCCTATTCACCCCCTCTAGTGGTTTTTCAAGTGTCAAGAATTTTTTTTCTTGCATCAGGAACGCCTGAACACGCATCTCCACTTGTTTGCCCCACTCACTCCTCTCCTGCTACCTCCCGCTGCCTGGCCTTTCACTTCCTCAATCTTCCTCTGCAATTGGCCTGGATGCCGCCAACAGGCTAAAGTTGGACTAATCATAGCCGGTTTTACCATTAACCGGTTCATCGCGGTTCATAGGAGACGGATGTGGGGCGAAAAGTTTGCTATGTCGTCTTTTTGTGTCATGTGGGTCGCTTTCAGTCCAAAATGAGGGCCGATGTTTTGGTTGTTGTAGGTTGAATTGGCTGCTTTATTTGTACATAATCATAATATGCAGATTAAGGCGTCTAGGCCTCTTTTGATATGTTGGGTTGTCATATGCATGGGGGAAATGGATGCCATTTTACTAAGGCGTCTAGGCCTCTTTTGCCTGATGCGCTACTATATTCACGAATTCCCTGAAATTCTGTGCTGATCTCCTCCGTAGGGCGGAGCTAGAACTTTATAGTTAGGGGCCAATAAAACTCTAAAGATGTATGAAAATATAACAAATAGTATAGTGGAGAATTGAACCTACAACTAATCAATAGACCATACAGTAATCTTTACTAGGGTATTTTTGTAATTTTACTATATTTCAAAGTAATGTAGTGGTAACCTAAAGTTATTAAAAATACAATTATTGGGTATCGAACCAAGGCCATTTATACTAAAATATACTAGTGAACAATTTAAACCAATACGGTACCAAACATTTAATGATGAGCAAATGACAATATGTGATTTTATTATATTTCTCTTGCTGCGAAGTTAATAAAGAATAAAATGTTAGGTATCGAACCCAGGCATGAAGACACAAACACAATACTAGACATTCTAAACCATTGCGCTAATAAAAATTTGATATTAAAAACTTGATAATAAGAAAAAGACAAATTATTAATATATTATACTTTCATGCAACATAGTGACCTGAGGCTGAGAATAGAAATAAACAATCAATGGAAATCGAACTCAGGCAACCAACCCCCAAGCACACAAGATTGAGAAGTGTAAACCAGTATGCTACCAAACAATTGATGATTATATAAGGACAATATATATATAATAGTGTCGACGTATTACATATCTAGCTATATATATGAATATTTACTTTATATATATATATATATATATATATATATATATATATATATATTTGGGTGGGGTGTGACCCGTGCTTGCCCCCCCCCCCCCCCCCCCCCCGAGCTCTACCGTTGTCCGTAGCTAGGGTTTCTGCCTATGGTGGATCACACAACTCTTCCACAACAACTCCCTCATGGTTCCTTCATAATTCCTTCTTCTCAGGGTTGTCCCATTCAATCAAGAGAGGGCTCATATGTGAGGTTTGGCTGTATGAATTTTGGCAGTTCATAGTGTCACAACTTCATCCGACCCAATTGTCAAGTTTTCAAATGAGAAAATATGTGAGTTCTTGCAGAATAACAAGATTGAGAACAAAGAAACAATCTAACAAGAACACAAATTTTATGTGGTTTAGTCGATATGACTTACTCCGCGGTAGGGGGTGAGATTTTTACTATATAAAAGTAATAGAGTACATGTGGATCATTCTTGAAGTAGGCGGAGTACGGCTTGCAGTACAACAATAGCCGTCTCAAAAACAAAATACATGCTGATGCAAAACACTAACCAGAGCACAAATACTTATACATGCAGAACTGTACTAAGATCCTTATTCGAATCTGAAATTTAGACCATATCATACCGCGGGGTCTGCGCCTGCACACCCTTTTGGCCCATTAATTGGGTTGGTGAAAATCTATCTAATTTTGGACCGGATCTATAATCAGATCAACATAATTCTTTAAGACACACAATACAAAAGCCTATTTGTATGGGAGTTGCGGCTCATCGCGAGGTGTTCACTCAAAAAATTGTAGTATAATATGTGCCTTATACTTTTTTTATAGGAGAACCAATAAAAATATCAGAATTTATCACATAAAATCACTCCTTGAAAAATAATAAAGAGAACTATTAGAATGAACTTAAATGAACGTTCGTACCAAATAATTATAGGAGGCCTCCTATAATAAAATTAAAGTAATGTGATTCGTTGACTCGTCCTACATGTATAGCTTTTCCTACCCTAATCTCAGTCCTACATCATCTTGCATATCTCTTTTTTGTCATCTCCTACCATTGCTTCTCCTGACACCGTTTTGTTGCGTGTGAGTGAGGTCGGCATCTCAACATGTTGTTGTCACTACTCATAATATTGTAAAAACCTAGCCTATTGATGATGGCTTTCTTGGTCATTTAAGCTTAAAGGAGTTCTTGTGGGTGTTCAATCTCCATATCTTCTTAGTGTTGTTCTAGTTTCTTCAGTTTAATGGTGAAGGGGACAAGTCAGGAAGAACATTCATATACTTTAATGTATGCCTCTCTTGACACTATATTTTTTAGTGCATACATTTTCATCATTGAATGAGTTATAATCATGAAAATTGGTAATTAAAATAGTGAATGGATCCAATGAAGATATATGAACAAACTTAAAAATAAAAAAATATTTGTCAATGAACTATGGGCATAACCATAGTGATTCAAATCTAGTTGAGAGGTACTACTGGTCATCCTAGAGTGAGATAAAGAAATACAATCATCTTAGATCCACAACTAACATACCGAGAAAAATTAGGATATGAAGAAATGATTCAATGTGATATTCAATAAATCCATCTAACCAAAATCTTTTTAATACATATGCAATCAATTATCAATATAAAACTCAATAATCACTAAAATGCATAGAAAATTTTTTTTCTCGTCAAAATGATCCTAGTCTCTCATTATTAGAGCTCATAGTCACACAATTTAGACATTAAAATCCCACATTGAGAAGGCTACTGACCTGATCAGATATTGAATCCATGGATGTTCCTCTATAGACTACCTTTCTTGGATGTGTTATTTCTAGAAATCGGGACCAAACACGGTCTCCATCACCTCACCACCCAAATCAAACCACTATAGAGTACCTCAAACTCCTACCCTTTCAATCCATGATTGCACTCATGCATGTCTCCCACTTCATCCTGATTGGATTTTCATATAGACTACGTCAGGTGGGGTGTCTACTAGATCCATCCCCAACTTTGTGGACTCAGAACCCATAACAAACATCAAACATTTTGTCCATTCAAAATATTTGAAGACCTGATAAGTGGGGTGCCAACTAGAATGTACACCCCTTTAAATACTCAACACGACACCGCTTAAAATGCTACTAAAATACCCGAAAGGTAGAGCATGCACCAGGAATGGCACCTTATCAGCTTTGGCTAGTCAACAAGGCTTGAAATGTGTATGAAAGTCTCCATAAGTAGCGACACCTCCAAGACATGTTCCCCTAAGTTTTAAAACCTTTCTTGACTTAGTTGTGGGCTTTAGTAAACCCTAACATTAAGCAACCCCTATATACCATATAAACTCCCTCTTGGATGTCATTTACAAGGGTTGGCCCCTGACTTGAGTCTATTGAGTCCTATTGAGAGAGTTTGCAACCTTTTTAGAGAGGTTATCCCTGTGATGACCCTAAATTTAGTATTTTCATACCTAATATATTTTTTTAAGAAAATAAATGTGATCTATATGATTGGTACTGATGTGAGGAATTGATTATACAATTATGGACTCCTTTCGCCTAAAAGTATACCCAGAGATGCAATTGATGATTAATAAACCTAATTGAATTCAATTATGATGAATAGATTTGTATGCATTAATTTGGCTACTTATGAGGCAAAGAGGTCCATTTAGTAGTCAAAACAAACTCAAGTAGCCAACTAATGAGCCTTGAGGTAAGTTAGAATCATAACAAGATTTTTTGGACTTGTTAGATTAAGAATGAACGACCAGTTGAGTTGATTCAAGGTTTTTACATCTATTTATAAGATTTCCCTAAAATTAATTTTTGTGAATAAATAAAGGAGTTTGTGTATCAAAATTTGACAAAGGCCACTTTAGGATGCTAATAATATACATCTAATAAAGTTTCATGAATGAATGAGGTTCCTAGTTAAAGATATATATTTGTAAAAATATTGGATATTTTGATCAAAGGAGCAAAGTTCAATGATTTTAGAATATAATCCAGTTGCCATTGCAATGTTACGCTACCTTTTGGGTGATTTCATTATGTGTAACCTTTCTAGCCACTGACAAAATAAGGTTAAATAGCTCCCAGGTCACCCCTCACCTTTGAAAATAGAAGAATGGAACATGGTTGAGGTGTAGCCTTGATCTAACAAAGGTGGGACAATCATTGGTTATTTTTCTTGTGAACTAGGTATCTACAAAACCATATGAACCCATTGGTTCTTCACATGACATTGGAGACCCATTATACTAAAAGATTGTAGCTATGCTTTTCCATCATCTCTCATAGGTGGTATCCATAGTGGTCGTGAGAGTTTTGGGTCAACCCTTTTCACCATGTATGTTTCAATCAAAGTTGATGATACCTCCTTTAACATCAAGGCATCTAGTTCCAAAACCCAGCCAACTTCATAGCATATTAACCACAAGAGATGAAGCCTTGTTCGGTAGATGCATCTGGTGCTTAGGAGGATAGATGAAGACTTGGTGGTGATTTTGGAGATCCTAGAGGAGTTTTTGGAGGTACCGACCTTCAAAAAAATAGATTTCTAGGCACCTTGGTTGTCTTGAAATCTTTCCACCTTTCTCATTCCTACCACAGTGCTCCATGGCATCAAGATAGGCGTTTTTGAGAAGCTGGACCCAAGCCAAGATATAGGGACTTGCAGGATAGTAGATATCCACAAGAGGTCAGACCTTCCTTTGAACCTACATGAGGATGTCTTCTTTGACAAAGAAACATTCATCAGTGTGTCATCCTTGAACTATCGCTTTGGAGCCCCAAGTCAAGATGTAGCCTCTAACTAGATCCACCAAGGATATTATAGGTTTAGAGATTCTTCTAATCAAGTAGTTGCATGACTAATCTTCTCTTCTCTCAGTGCCATATCAGATGGTGATGATGTGGATTCAAGCCTAATTTTGGCTAAATCTCCTCACTGTAGCTCCGAGAAAGATACCACCATGGAGCTATGAATATCCAATTGATGCCAAAGCATGTTGTTGTTGTATCTATTACCTCTAACTAAACAAAGGGCATGGTGGAGCGTACTGACATCCCTTAACATAGATCTGATAGTCGATTAGAGGCCAACCTCATGATGACAAGCTATGTAGAGAAGACACGTGGGAATTGACCACACCCACGGTAGATTTGTGAGGATAAGGAAGAGACCCCAACTTGGTTAGACATGTTAGGAAACATGTTGATCTATACTATAGATCCAAATAAATCCTAAAAGGTAATACTTTGCTATTATTTCTTGAAAATGACTTTCTTATAGGAATTTCAATAAAAATAGCTCCCTTGGCCAATAAATACCTTAAAAATATTCCTATACTTGGACAAATGTCCACTTTTGTAAGACCGCTGACCCATCATAGTGTTTGGTTGTTCTTGATTTGCTTAATAAGATGCTTAAACCTTAATATAATCTCTTGAGATGCCTTAATAACATGTGATAATCTTATGTTTTCAGTTTGGTCCTGTTTGGTTGATGTTTGAGATAGTTATGCTTGTTTTGAACAAGTTGTAATTTACCCATGATGAGGGTTTATAATGCAATTTTTCACATGTATAGTGTTCCCTCTATGTCTTGGCATCATTAGAGAGAGAAATAAGTATAGGGTCTCTTTTCTTGGACCATGGTTGATGATGTGATGTCATATTCCGATAATTGGGTTTCTAGGGTTTGCCTTGTTGATGTGTGCCAACCATGCTAGGGTTTGTGTGTGTTTCGACCAAAACACCACTTTTGGATGAGTATTGCAACCACAACACTTACCTTGGGTGTTGTTTTATTTGATCATGGTGACCTAGGTGTGGTTTTGTCGATAGAGTTTGGCTTTTAGTGGAGTGTTTCGACCATGTTGGGTGGGTGACCTAGTGTAGTAGTTGCTACATGGTCTACCTTGGTGTGTTGCGATTGCAACATGGGATGCACCTAACCTAGGTCTTTGCTACATTCCCTAGGTTATATCACCCTTCAATGCATGCATATGTTAAGTTGTTGCATTGATGATTCCTTAGTGGACAAGTGTCCTTTTTTATTCTCTCTTGTGTTGACACCACATAACCCCCTTACTTCCCTCGTACCATGTGTGTATAACCCCTCTCCGTCACATGCAAGTATCCTTTTTAGCTCCCCTCTTTCCCTTCTCTCTTGTGTTCATCCTTGGAGCTTTATGGAGCACAAAAAATCTGATCATGGAGATTTGGTGGCCGAACAACCTTGCATGTAGTGATCTTGAGCGTGATCATTTTTCTTGTGGTGATCCTTGGTGATCTTCCTTCTTTGTATGGTGTTATCTTTCCTTGGTCACATTTTCTTTTGATCTCTACCCCACCTTCTTCTCCTTTCTTGTTCGAGAGACTATGGTTCAACAATGGTGGCTATTATTTGAGGATCTTCACTTCACTAAGGTCGCAGACTATGGATTTACCATGATGGTACCTATTTGAGAAGAAGTTATC
Organism: Alisma plantago-aquatica; assembly: GCA_963693085.1. Taxonomy (NCBI): domain Eukaryota; kingdom Viridiplantae; phylum Streptophyta; class Magnoliopsida; order Alismatales; family Alismataceae; genus Alisma; species Alisma plantago-aquatica. Next base: position 34,323,014 of record OY856409.1, on the reverse strand, counting down.
CTCTTTCTTCTCTCTTGTTCATCCTAGGGTTTGAGTTTCCTTTTCTTGAGATCTCCTTTAACCTTGGTGTTTCTTCATCTTAAGGTGATCTTGTGGCCGAGGAGTTGATCTTGTTTGGAGTTTCTTCTTCCCTCTTGGAGCTTGTGCCTTTGGAGCTTGGTTCTGTACATAAGGCGAGTTATATAACTCTTCTCCCTACTATTATTTCTCCATTTTCTAGCATACATGTTGCAGTTTACCTCTTTAAAATGTGATCCTAATATGCTATATGGAGTTACCATAATCTAGTGTTTAAGATTTGGTAATAATCGCATGTTGTTTACTTCTACCCCTAAACCCTAATTTCTTGTAACTGATTTGTTGTAATTGTGGAATGGATGTTTTTCTCTTGATTTTGATTATGGATTTCTATCAACATGTCTATGGTTCAAGTAACTTGGAGTATCATAAAGTTTTAGTATTGTTTTACATGAGTTGAATGTGGGTTTTATCTCTCTTCACAAAGTTCTTTCATGGTGATTTCTATGATACATGTTTTAGAGTTCTGGTGATCATCTTTGTATGGAATCTTCCTCCTATATGATACGTTTACTTGATGTTCATATTCTATTTTGAATGTGGCTTAGTTCTGTTGTAGAGGTGGTTATGTGTTCCTTGGTGTAGCTTGACCATTGGGTCATTACACTTCCCTTGGATGCTTATGGTCTCCACATGTTGTTGGGTTGTTGCATGCACAACAAATGCTAACCCTAACTAGGGTGTCCTCTACATACATGTCTTGGTTGGTCAAAACAATTGGTTCTTGGTTTGTTGACTTCTATAATTGTTGTTGCCTTGATGTGTCTAGTTTCAGTTGACACACTTTGATTTGGTTGGATGGTTGCTACATATCTTTGCTTCGATCACAACATGTTTAGTGTAGCAGGTTAGTACACATGGTTTGATGTTTTCTTCAGTCGTAACAGGTCACCTTTGTGTGCTAACAGTCTCTACCCTAACTACTACACCTATTTAAGCATATGCTCACTACATGTAGTCTATGGTCACTACACTTTTTCCAATCGGTCGCAATACTATGTTGTTGCTCACTACATGTTGATGTGAATATAATTAGGTAGTTATTAATGATTAACCCTAATACACTCCAAACATATCAGAGGTGATGAAACTAGGTTTTGGTGATTGGATGATACTAAGGAAACCCTAATTGGTTAAACATGAAACTTGAACCCTAATTTTGTAACATATGATTTGATGGACTGGATCTCTGGCTTAATTTTGAGGATGAAAATTCTTTTAAGGTGTGTAGGATGTGATGGAGTGGACTTTTGAGATTCTAAATGTCCAATGACATAAGTGAATTCATACATCATGAGTTAATTATAAGAGTTATAAGTTATTTGCTAGAGTGTAGATGTTGATTGATGTTGATTTCAAGATTAATATCCCAAAGTTTATGTCATTTTGAGGAATTTAATTGAAGACCAGGATAGTTGGGAGTTGTGTGGAGAGCTAATGTACATGTGGACCTATTGTCTTAAGATCTTGTTGTTTAGTGGTAGTACATGTATATGTATAAGTTTGTTGTTCAATATATAATACCAAATGTTGTAATAATTCATTATGTAATTATATGTTGAATGGTGAACATGTGTTGTATGGTTTTATTATTGGTCATGTGGATGTGCTACTATTGTTTCCTTCTGACTTCCTCTGATTTTCTTCTTCTTAGCCTAGTGTGTGGTGTTTAAATTGGGATGCTCGCTAAGGTGAGGTTTCAATTTAGATGTCACACATCAGATTAAGTTTTGGAAAATCTGGGGACGTCACAGGTGGTATTAGAGCATGAACAATAGCAAAATTTTGACATTTTCTCATTATCCAACTCAAAACTAAAGAACCATGAACTTAAAACAAATCTTTTAGGGTTATATTAGTCATCTTTTAGAGACTAGATCTGACCTAGCCTCTAGGTTAGCACCTAGATGTCTGAGAACTAGGTTTAGACTGGTGCTTGTTTTATATCAAGTCCTTAGGTGTCATTCTTTCCTTATAGTGTAGTAGTATGGGACATTGCATTGTTTGGAAATGATGTACATCAAGGGAAGAGAAACCCTAGACATATAGTGCTCGTTGTCTAGAGTAGCTACACTAGTCTACACCATGTTCTCACCCTTTTCACTAGTTTTCATGGCATTGTACTCTCTATGATGTGTGAGGCACTCATTTTTTGGATTTGGTTTTTGATTCCGATCAGATCAAACCTTGACAATTTTCTATGACTCATGTTTTATCAGAGAAAAAACTATATAATATTTTATTATATATGTAAGTATTACAAAAATGTGCCCCCACACATGTACGAGTAGGAGGTAGTCATGCAGCCTAAGTGAAAGTGAATGACATTATTCTAGAAGAGAGATTGGTTCTAGATTAGATGTCTAGAGCCTTGTTTGAATATGTTATAGACGGAATATATGAAATAAAATTTGATGATGATATACGTCTTATATAGATGACATAAGATGGTTATGATAATATATGTTTGTCTTCGAGGACTTAAATTCAATTTTGAGGATTTTAGATAAGTTTTGATGATGCTATTATGCATTCTTTTATGAGAGAAGATATGCTAAGTTAAGATAAGATGTTGATCAACATGAGCCTCAAGCTCTTTTACAAAGGATGACCTCTAGTGTTAGGACTAGTTTTAGGGTTAACTCCAGAGAGAGTGAGATGTAGAGGGAGAAGGTCAAAGAACCTAAATTCTAAGATATGAGAATAATGAGAAATATGTTATATGATATGTCCTAAACTAGACTACTCCTAAGTGATGAGTTGAGTTGCTTTATGCATGATTCCTATAGTCTTGTTGAACCCTAGATGTCCTTGGGAGGACCAAACCCTAGAGACAAATAGAGGTTGGTTATATCTGAATATGTGTATGGATAATAAATATCAAATGAATACCTAAAATCATGATAATGCTTTAGTAACTCTAAAATATGATATATAATCCACAAAATATCAAATATTATGATGTTGATACAAAAAATCATGTAATTTTCTCCATATGGATAAACAGGGCTAACAACCCTAAATAAAATGCAATAAATACACACATGCTCAATAAATGATGGAATACTCAATATAAGATAATATCAATTTATGGAACCTCAGATTTAAGTATGATATCAAGATGATACACATAATCCATGTTATATGAAGATGATTAATCTTAATGTGATATTAACCCTAATATGCTTAATGAATATGATCTAGGGTTAATATATGCACAAAATGATGTGGAACCTGATATTTAAATGTTGAACCCTATCATGAGGAAATAATCTAGAATATGACATAAATATGATAATTTCAAGACAAGAATACAAGTAATGATGGAAATATCCTAATGAGATTAGCTAAACCCTAAAATGGACATAACTAGGGTTAAGATGATGAGAATATAATGCATGGCATATATGATCTTATCTTAACTAGGGTTTGACCAAAAGGATGTAGTTGACTCTTGGATATATGGTGATTAGGTTTGTCTCTTGATCAAGGTACACCATTACCTCTTTCTTGGCTTATTAAACAATATGGTTGTGTTATATGTGTAGTAGAAATACTTGCATATGATATTGTATGAAATGATTGTTCTTGTATGATATGTTGCATGATTTTCCATACTTACGACTATGAACACATCAAACCTAATATATCTGTTCCATTATATGAAAGCACTAAACTCTTTGGTAGTACAATGCTTGGAAGTGACCTAACTCTTTGGTAGTCAGTCACATTGTACATATGATCTAACTCTTTGGTAGTTGATCATAAAGGCCTTAATCTTAAGCTCCTTGAGAGTCAAGAGAATGCATCAAAACCTTCGGCAGTCAATGCATGGATATATAATGGAAATAAGCTTAAAATATGTGTTCTCTTTTGTTAATGAATATCTTTGTGCAAGTATACACTTTTCTTATATTTGTTAATGCTGCCAAGTATTAGTTTTATCTTATTTCCAAGTTTAGTAATGAGAGGTATATAAAAGAAAAGTAGGCATACTCAGTATAATATTCTTGAATATTGTGTTGACGTGTACCACATGTAATCTTTTGTTTAGGATATGGACATATGTTCTTGAAGACCAGGATAGTTGAGAGCTGTGTGGCAAGCTGATGTGCAGGTGGACATGTTGTCTTAAGATCATGTTGTTTAGTGGTAGTACATGTATATGTATAAGTTTGTTGTTCAATATATAATGCCAAATGTTGTAATAATTCATTATGTAACTATATGTTGAATGGTGAACATGTGTTGTATGGTTTTATTATTGTTCATGTGCATGTGATACTGTTGTTTCCTTCTGACTTCCTCTCCTCCTCTTCTTCTCTGGTTCCACGTGAACTGATGCCCCTCACATCATTCCCCGCCTGACACTGTGCGCGTCAGTCTTCAGCACCGTCGGGAGGTGAACCTCAGATTGAAACATTCAATGATCCAATAAAGTACGGTGGGATCCTCATCGCTGTGGTGAATGAGGAAAGAGATATTAACATCTCTACCTAACGCTCGATGCCTATGTGCGTCGTCTTCTCCACTTGATGTGAGTTTCGACCATGATCTGATCGAGCACCGCTACATGAGTGCACAATAGTGAGAAGCCAATGAAGATCTGCACCTCGTCACCAACATTAGAGAACTCCATCAACCTCATGTCCTATTCTCTACTCTCAACAATAGAGATGAGAGCGAGATTGATAGCTCATTCTCCCTACTTCTATATCCTGTAGGTGATGATGGAGAAGCCATGGGTGGTTTGGTGTCTATCTCTCTCGTCTTTCCTTGGAATAACTAGTTAAAGGGGTCAGTATGTAGTTATTTGTACTAAGACAACCACTCACTCACCTGTCTTCCTCATGCCATGATCTTCGAGTAGCGCAACATGAGGTGAATCACACCTATGGTTGCTTGTAACTGCAAGAGTGAAGATGACTACAAAGACATATGATCTTGCAACTGTGTGGCTGGGATCATTCCTCCACATAGCCAATCCATGGGATTAGCCCACTACCGAGGAGCAGCAACCCCGTAGTACAAAGAGTCCCATGCGGTGATGGCTGTCATACGCCCAAATCTATCGGACATGATCTGCCGTAATATTTAGTTTATAACAATTATATATGCTCTTCATATTCCTTCTATAAATATAAGATGATCTACTAATTAGTGTAGATGCCTAAACTACTTCATTAGTGTTAACTATCTTACTTATATCATTTTATTGAATCTGCTCACTTTAATGATGATGCTATCTTTCTGTTATAGTATATTTGTGCTTATAATAGCTGTTGGTGGAGATTTATATCCCTCGTTCGGATGTTTGGTCTCAACCCGTGTGTTTCCACATTTTTAGGTGGTCTTACACAATGAGGTAGAGATTTTGCAGTTGAGGCTGAGCAACAAGATGAGCAATAACTGTTAAAGGTTGGACATGCTGCTAGTGTTTTGTAGTAGAGTCCTATTTGTCGTCCATGTACTCACAGTTGCTTGGGGAGGTTTTTACTATTATTTCTACAAGTTTTGGCATTAGGCCATGGTTGTACATACATGGTTTGAATATATATGTACAAGTTGTAGTAAGGTGGCTAGTGAACCGTGATGTGTACATTTTTATGACATGTTACGTAATACATGTGGCAACGTTATGGACTTAGATGTGATATGCTATAGCTTGAGATGTCATGATGTAATCACTTTTAATTTACCATGGTTTCTGGTGATTTTCTTGATTAGTTATTATTCCACACTTTTTTTGAGTTATCTCATTATGTGTGACAACAATGTCACAACATTGGTATTGGTCTCCTAGATCAGGCTTTTTAAGCACCTAATTCTGGTTGCTAATTTAAACTTTTAAGCCTCTATTTAGGTGTTCATTTAATATAAATTCTTTCTACTCATGAGAAATTCCTAGAAAAATATGTATTGGACCGTAAATGTGTTTAGATCACACTAGTGAACTCTATATTGAAAAATATTTACCAATGATAGGTCTTTTGTTATTAAAGCCTAAATACATGCATTTAATCTCATAATAATTCTATATAATAGAGGAAGCATAAAAAAATATGGAAATTTAGTTAGACCCTGATTACGATATATGGGTCAGTCTAAAAATATCAAAGACACATTTAGTATCAATTTGAACCTAGGTTTTGATAAACCCTAATTTGGACATTAAGTATCAAGAATAATAATGATCATATATTACTGATGATTAATTGTTACTAATCAGGTGATGCCCAAAGATCTAAATGATCATGGATATATCGGGAATCTCTAATGATACTTATGTGGGTTTATTTTGTTATATGACTATGATGTTGTTGGTTGAAATGATGATTTTTATGCACGCTATATTTGTAACGAACTGAAACTTGGACATATTCTCTTTTTGACCTTCTTTATAAGCTTTTCCTTTCCTTTCTATCCTTTCTAGCCTTGATGATCAATTTTTGGAAATAATAATGGTTTTGGGTGAATTTGATCACCATTTATGCCAACATATGAGTTTATGCACAAATGCCTCGACAAATATTTTTAATAAGGGTCTATTATGCAAATTTACCACATATGTGAGATAACGATAAAAATAGATTCTTTCTCAAATATTCCTTAGCCTTTTGTTGTAAGAAAGAGAAAAAGGAATGAATAATAATTCTTAAAACATTTTAATGTGATATTTGATTATTTAATATGAGAAATAGTAGTAATATTAGATAATGGGATAAATTCATAAAAGGAAGACTAATTGGTTAAAGTTAACTTGAGATTCATTTTCCTTGAGTTTGGTTTGTCTTGGAGGTCAACTTTCATTTTTTTGGATGAGAATAACTATATTTAATTTTATTTTGAAAAAAAAGGAGAGCTTCCAAATATGAAATAAAATATTTAATGACTCAAAAAGTGGAAAATAATATTGGATTCATAATCTACACATTAAAAATAGCCATTGGGTAAATTTTCATGTAATTTGGTTAATCTTTAATATACGTGTCAAATCAGGAGAGAGAGTGTGTGTAGAACCTTAAAAATATTAAATAAATGTACAAAAAACTTCAATATGTATAACTAGTGGAAAACTTGTATCCAAGGAAGTTAATGTGACTTGCTGGTGAAGTTTCATCAAATTTGGAGAATCTTATAACCATTAATGTTGGAAGAAAGAGAAAATAAGATTTGGTTTATTTAACACACCAAAAGTTCTCAAAAGGCAAATCAAATTGCATATTCATATTCCTCATATAAAAAAATTTATATGTTTCAGATTTCATTTAATTTGGAGATCATTTGCACCCTCAATTGAGGAGAGAAAAAAAAAGAAATTATTGTGATCATACTTTATTCGGAGTCATAATCTATTTGGAAATTTTTTTCACGCGATCATCATTATTCTACAAATCTCGCACCTTCTATCGGCTGTCAGATTTCAGATCGAATGGTGGCTAACTTGTCCCCTACCTCCGTTCCCAATGTTTCCCACGCGAATTGGGAAACCAGTTCTGGCGATTTTTTTTCTCTGATTTCTCCTTCAACTCCCCACCTTTTCCTCCGATTAGTTTTCCACAGTGTTCATCACATCTTTGCACTGAATCTGCTACAAGTTCTCTATGGTTTCATTGCCTATATACGTTTGGGAACCCCAACCACTCTACTGCTATGCTTGTCCCTTGTTTCTCCTCTTCTTCACCTCTCCTCGCCATCCAAGGGCATCAGACCCCTAGGAAAACCTTCCCTCACGTTCATCCGGTGATCCAAGTTTGATTATAATTGTTGGATTGGTCTCACATGTCCTCAAACATACTAGACCTATGTAGAATACCTACAACACACACCTTGACTCTGATGACAAGGTGGTGACTTCTTGGAACGGTTTTAGACATCCAAAACACTCTGAGGTGATCCCATAAAGGGTTTACATGCATTGGATCAACTTAATTTGAGGTATATCCAATTTCCCCCTTTCTGATTTCATATATGTTGGCTTGGTCATTGTGGGAGATTCTCTACGTATTCTTGATTATTCACAACCCTTCTAGAGACTCTTTGAGTTTCAGGCCAACCAAAGATGTGGATTGCATGATTCCATGGTATTTTCTTCATGATCATCACTCATGCTTAGGTTTGGTCTGATCATCTTTTGCTATGGTCTTTTCTCTTACAGGTTGAGAAATGATAATAAAGAAGTTTTAGTGTGAGTAAAACCCATAAAACCCTCATGTTTGTTTGATTATGTTTCTCGCATCAGGGGCAAAGCGGTCCTTTTTCCCTCGTATTTCTACTTTGTGAGATGGTGCTTCTCTAGCTAAGGGCCCAGACTGGTTGTCCGTCTTTGATTGGCCCACCTTGGCAAGTTGACCTTGCTTGATTGGACTTTATCCTTTGACGTGGATTCTTAGAATTTTCTTATTGATCCAACTTTTAAAAATCATATCTTTGAATTTGCTTGTCAAAAAAATTTAACAAAAATATATTTTGGAATCAGATAAATGTGATCTTTCTAAGAAAAACACTTTCGGGCTTGGTTTTGAGTTTTGTTCAAAGGTGTTATCTAAAAATGATTTTAATACATAAAAATAACAAAAAATACACTTTAATCATCATAACACCAAAATTATATGTTTTCTTAATCAAGAGAACCTAATAGGATCAATGGTGATGTTTTCAGAGTCTAAATTGAATTTTTGTACAAAAAGTCAAAAACTAGGGTTTTCTATATATTAATGCATATGCAAAACCCTAATACATGATTATACATTGAAAATAGGCAAAGTGGACATGGGACTCAATTAAAGTGGTGAAAGTGAGTAATTGAATTCATTAAGAGAGGTATGTTCTTTCCTTACATCTAAGTTGGGAATAATTGCAAACCCTAACCTAGTTTCCTTAATGAGGCCCTTATGAAACCCTAATTTCTCTTTTGTAAATTTTTTTGCTATATTTTCCTCAAAATTACTTTTGTTATTTATTTCTTGGGTCTCTACCCCACTGCCATATTTCTACTATTTTATTCTTATTCTTTCCATACTTCTTTAATACATTGATTTTATTAGACTATTTAACTAGTGTAGTGGTACTTTTGTACAACCACCCATAGATAGGGAATGTGTAAGTTCGCCCAGGGGAATGTGTTACTCTCCCCAACATAAAATAATTGATAGGTGACTGGAATGTGTTACTCTCCCTCACCTATTTCGTTGAGGCCCGATAGGTGCCTAAACCCTACATAGTTAAGGTAGTCAATATTAATCATGCATGCAAACCTTTTATTATTTTTCTTGTTATGGAACACATCTACTTGATTATACCTCATACTTTTGACCATCTTCATCTTATGAAGAAATCTTAGCTTTCTTACCATGTTATTTCTTGATATTATGTCCTTGTTCACCATTGACACATACCTTGTTTCCTTTCTCTTTCTAGGTGTTTTCCCAACCACCCAGGCCTAGGATCAAAGTTGATCACCAGGAGCGTGGAGGACTAGCTAAGAATTAGAATGAGATGTACATGGCTTCAACGTAGACTTATCTCATGAAGTTGTTGCTTGGAGAAAAAGTTGGAGTAGTTTAGGTTTCCCTCTATCTAGATACTTTTGTTGTATCTTTTATGTAAATCCTATATGGGAGATTGATGTACATATGCAATATTTTGTGCAAATTGAATATAGTCACTATTTCTATTCTACTGCTATACACTTTGGTTTTTTGTATACCATTATATAAAGATTTGAAAATTTTACACCTGTTCCAACATACCTTTTGAGTATGTTTGGGATGGATGTTTTATTCTTCAAATTTTCACTCTTTTACAACATGGTATCAGAGCCCATGGTAGTTAGAATCTTACTATTTCAATTTTGTCTCGCCAATTAGAGACCTTGATGTACATAGTTCCTCTTTAAGTGACATGTTTGCCCTAGAATTGATCTATAGATGTTGAAAGGTTGATTTAGGATCCTATGAGTTTCACATTAGAATAATGATGAATAAACCCCTAAAATATTTACAATTATAAGATGTAAGTAAACATAGTAACTTGAGTTGTTTAGATTTGCCTTTAGGTAGCTGCTAGGACATGAAGTTGAAAGCAAATGTGTCTAGAAAGGATCAGAGTTCATGGGTTGGCAAGATTTTCCTCCACACCACTATCTTGGTTTACCAGGACTCTCACATCCATATGATACCATCCTGGCCTTAGTTGATATGAAATATCCGAAATAGCATGCTTTTAGGCAATAGTAATCCTAGACATCTATGTTGGATATCTTTGGGAATCCTAATATGCTGGCCTTGTGACTTTGTTTGAGGATGGATATCTAATATAGTTTCCTTATGTCCCTTAGGGCCACATATTTGGTCAGCCTAATTCTAGAACCTAGAATTTGAAGTTTGGTAAGCTATCAGAGTGTGCAGTGGAAGCACGATGGATCTAGTACATGGTTTATTAGTTTCATCCTTTTACCTCTAGATTAGTTTGACATGGTAGGTCAAACCATTCAAGGGTTGGAGAGTAGTTGGTTGTTGATGTTGGGTAGTTAAATTTCGAGGATGAAATACTTTTTATGGGGGATGGAGCCATGTGCCATTTCAAAATCTAGCTACTCCAACTCTAGAAACCCTAACTCTATGAATAGGAGGATAGTGTGCTTGAATCCTTAGTTTTTACCAAACAAATCTATACACTAGTACAGAAATGACATATAACGTCACATTTCCTGGCGTCGGTTAAAATTAAAACATTGATGCTAATATACTACGATGTTGGTTTAAAACAACAACCAACACCTATATGTAAAGGTCGAACACTTTAAAAAGGACTCATGTATCACTTTTTCTTTAACGTCGGCTGGTCGAAATAAAAACTGATGCCAAAAATCACCTGTGAAATATAATTTTCCAAGGAAAACAAATTGCCTCCAAAATTTTCAATTCGACGTCGGTTGGAGAAACACCAATGACTCATGTTCCGCACCTAGCCTTGCAAAATTTTTATCCCCCCATATGTCTTCGGTTGTTTAAAAAATAACTAACGACTAAATATTCTTTGCGAGGCAAAATTCATTCATTATTTGGCGTTGGTTTTTGCACAAGAACCGACGAGGTTGTGTGTTCGCCCGTTGTCCTCGTGACCCCCCCCAATTTTCCTAATCGGCGTCCATGTTAGGGGAGAAACCGACAACTATGATTGTAACTCAAGAACAATATTTTTTTGTCGACATATGTGGATAGACGTCAGTTATTATATGTTGAAATCGATAACGAAGACCATGTCCCAATGCAAATTGTTTTGTTTGAAGTTGTATATAGGTGTCAATTTTAGTTTAGACCGACATCTATTGTTTTAAGCGTCAGTTTTACATAATAACCGATGCCGAAGATTAACTTAATAGCACCCGCATGATCCATACTCTTCCGCTTCCCCTATTTCACTCCTGGTTCTTTGTTGCTACTAAAGCTAGGTCTCCGATTCTGTGTTGCCGCTCGCCGCCGCCGCTATCGCTGCTGTGGAGAGGAGCTCACCACCACCGTTGTAGAGAGGAACCGCCATTGAGGAGCTCACTGTTGCCGCTCTAGTTCAGTCGTTGAGGAGCTCACCACTGCCACTCCAGTCACCTACCGCCAGTCTAGTTCATTCGTCGCTGCCCCGCTCACTTGCTCAATCATCTCTGCCAACGACCACAACCACAACCTGCCATCCTGCCACCGCTCGCCACCAACTTCACCGCAACTTCAGTCATCTCTTCCGCCACCTCTTGCCACATGCTTCACCTCTAGATGCGACCACCTCCACCTCCGATAACCACCACCACAGCCTGCTCCACCAGTGCGGTGAGTTTTCTATAAAAATATTATTGATTAATTAGGGTTGATTAATATTGATTAATAAGGGTTAAATGAGGAATGAATGAACTTAGTTCAATATTTAATTGTTCTCCAAAATTGTGTAGTTGATTAATAATGATTAACTAGGGTTCATGATGAATGAATGAATTTAATTAATTTATATTGCTTTCTTTCTCTCTTGTTAGTGATTGATTTAACTTATTTCAATATATAATTGTTCTTCAAAATTGTGTAGTTGATTATTAATGATTAATTTGGGTTAATGATGAATTAATGAACTTATCCAAATGAAAGAATGAATTGAATTAAATGATTTTACACAAAACCTATGATATAATAGATGATACTATGATTGTAGGTATATGAATGACAACATATATACATGTATTTTTTTGGCCTAGAAACTTGTCCAAGATTTACTCATTATGAGTAAATCTTGTATAATCCTCAGTTTGGGACTGTTCTTGAACACTTAATCTCACTTAGGATGTAAGTGTATAATGTGTATTCAGTTTTCATGATGTTTCGTCAGCACTTCCCCGTTTGTTCTCTAAGGACATATGTCGGTGGGCATTTGCCCATGTACATCAGAGTACTTAGAGAACTGTAGGGAAATGCTGCCGAAATTTCTTGAAAATCGAATACACATTATACACTTACTAGTGGGATTAGGTGATCCCTAAACCCTAAACGTTTAACCATAAACCCTAATCTTTTAACCCTAAACCCTAATATTTTAACCTTAAACTGTAATATATACTTGTTTTCTCTTTGATCATAGAATGGATAGATCATGGATATCCATTCCAAATCGCTGCACCCTAGATTTTAGTTTTGGTCTTGATCAATTTATTAGATTTGCCGAGGAACATAGGAAACAACCTGGAGATAGGTTCTACTGTCCATGTAGGCATTGCGGTAACAACTTGAAATTCAGTACTGGTGACAAAATCAAAAGTCATGTCATGTGCAATGGGATTGTACAAGGCTATATAGAACGACACTAGCATGGAGAGATTTCAAACCTAAAATTAGTGGATGTCGATAGTGGTGCTTGTGTGGAAGAAGAAATTGTCTCCGATGACGTAGATGTGAATGAACCGGTTCCAGTAGACACCGTTGATGTGATGTTGGATAGTTGTGGGGTAGAGCACACTGATCCACCTCTCATGTTTAGAAACATTGTGCATGATGATGAGAGACTGTTATACATAGGTTGTACTAAGTTTACGAAGCTTAGCATTGTGTTGAGATTGTATAAGATGAAAGCTAACAATAGATGGAGAGACAAAAGCTTCACGTCATTGTTGTATTTGTAGAAAGAAATTCTTCTTGAAGGAAACGAGCTGCCAATCTCAACATATGAGTTAAGTAAATTGTTGTGCCCAATGGGAATGGAGGCCAAGAAAATACATGCATGTCTGAATGATTGTGTATTATTTCAAAAGGACTATGTGGATTTGAAAGATTATCCAAAATGTGGTGCGTCAAGGTATAAAATGACGACTTTAGGGGAGTCTAAAACTGGTTCTCTTTCCAAGGTGATGTGGTATCTGTTGGATAAATTGGATATTATGATAAATCCCCTTTGTTTCGATGATGACAAACATTTCATTCTTATTTATCTAACGAGCTACTTGAGTGTGCAGGATGGCACAACTATAAGGGAAATCCAACGTGAAGTATTTATATTTTCATGCAAATGTAATCATTGTAAAAACTTGTACAGAATTATAATGTACAAGTACTTAGAATCGCATGTAAATCAAGCATTGGATTTTCCCTAGCTAAACACCTTAGTCATCCATTCAATAGGATCACATAATGCACACTTATGCACACACTTAGTATCTTAATTGAAAGATTGAAAACAGAGTCAATCTCGGTCGACCACACTCCTCGACCGAGACACTCTCGGTCGACAAACCTATCGACCGAGATTGACCAAAAATAGCCGTTAGACACAGCAGTTAACAGTTGCAAATAAACGTTAATCCAGAGAGCCTGTCGGTCGACAAATCCTCGACCGACTGGACATCTCGGTCGACAAGTCCTCGACCGAGATGGTCTCTGACAGCAACTGCAGAATTAATTAACTAGCCGTTGCTAATGCACCTAACTTATTCCTAACGGCTAGTTAAGCACTAGGAACCCCCTAGAAGTTGTCTAGAATGTCCTTAAGCATACTTAGGCCATTCCTATAAATAGGACAAGCCATAGGACACTAAGATACACTTCTTACACTTGATATACTTGAGAAAATACTTGAGCCCTCTTGTGCAATCTGTGTGAACTGAGCTGTGTGATCAATTGGCCATTTTTCTCCTTTGCTCAAGCTCGTCCTATAGGCTAGATTTTCCTAACCCTAGCAATCACAAGTCCATCATATTGGCTAGGAAAATCCAAACGCTTGATCTAGGGAAATCAAGCCTTGAGCTACAAGGATAAGTTGTATTTTCTTTTATTCCTTTCTCGTTCCTTTGTATTACTTGTACTCTCCTTGCTACTCCAGGTAGGAGGCTGCGGATTGGAGAGGTTGAAGCTCTTCGTGTGAAGAGGAGGACTTTGGACTACTTCGGAAGGCTGTCTTGACGGGAAGCTACTTCAGGAGGAAGGCTACTTCAAGGGGGAGCTTGAAGTTACTTCAAGGAAGGCTGCTTCGAGGTTGGCAAGACTACTTCAGGGTGAAGGCTGTCCAAAGGGTGTTTAGAAAGTATTGTAAATTTTATGTAACATCCTTGAGAGGTAATAAAATTTAGTACTTTCAAAATCCCGGTTGGGTAAGCAACCGGGTAGTGGACTGACTCCTTAGTATTTGCTAAGGTGGAACCACTCTAAACACCTGTGTTCCTCTTCTCAATCTTTACTTTGGTTGTTTGAGTTTAAATTATTTTAAAATCTCTATAAAACTCTATTCACCCCCCCTCTAGAGGTTTTCAATTGGTATCAGAGCAGGCTTCAAGGATCCCTAACAAGGTCTTGAAGAGATAAAGGGAGGAGGTAACTACAACCACAAGAAAAGGAGCATGGACCAAAGTTCGACAAGTTGCAATTGGTGCTTAGGAACAAAGCACTCTACGTCTAAATGTCCATGGAGGTCAAAGAAAGGAGATGCACATAAAGAGTGTTTCGTTGCTACAATAAGTGAGGAAGAAGAAGAAGAGGTAAGCTTGCTTGATTTACCCAAGGAGGAGTTAGTTGCTATTATAGAAGAAACATATAATAAATATGTTGAATGCAAAAAGAAGTTAAAGAAATTCAGTAAAGAAAATGATGATCTAAATGCTAGACTTCTTGATCTTACATCCGAAAATGACGATTTATATGCCAAATTGAATACTCTTGGTTTTGAAAAAGATAGCATTATGTCTGATAATCATACCTTGAAATCATCTCTAAGTAACAGTGAAGTAAAGATCTTTACTCTAGAAACAAACTATGATCTTCTATGTCAAGAAAAAGCTGAATTGCTTACAAAATTAAATGATTTTCAAAAACAACCTATATTGTGCAACCATGTAGATTATGACAATATAGTGAAAGAAAGAAATATGCTATCATCCAATCTAGACCAAGCAAAATTAGATATCAAGAAAAGAATGGATGAGATCGTTAAGTTACAACAAGAAGTTAGTAAGTTAAGCAACAATGGAATCCTTGATAGAATATTAGAAAATTCCTATCATCAAATAGGGAGAAGAGGACTAGGTTATAAACAACCTAGAAGAACACAAGCGAGTCAATCCGCTTATATACCTAGAGGCACAAAAATGAATATACCCAAGAATAACCTAGATCAAAACTATAGAAAAAGGCTTGAGGTTGATTCAATTTGTTGTCATTATTGCTCACGCCTTGGACATTATTCTTTTTCATGTCCATACAAGAAAAAGCATGTCGAAATGGTATGGGTTCCAAAAACCCCAAATTAAATAGGTTCGACTAAGTTGAGATATGACCATAGATCTTAATTTGTATATCCTTATAACATTTAGGGATAACAAAATCTTTACATTGTATGTGAAAATTATTCTTGAAAGATTCTATTTAATCATTCTTTTTCAGAAATACTTGCAATGAATAAAATGTTTCAAATAAATTTTTGTGTATGCTTTTATATTATAGTCTATCCAAAGTAATCTTAAATTCATGAATGGATATTATTCTTGAATATGCTTCAGCTCTCATAATTAGTACACTTTAATGTGTCTCAAATTGATATTTGCAAGCTATCTGCAGAACTCATACTTCGCATATAAATGATTCATACTGGAAACCTGCAAAATATGCCTCTTGGTTAAAATAAAATTTGACCAAGGGGCGCTATGGTCGTAATCAAGGGCGACCTAAAATAAACTTTGATAAAAACTGTTTATTTGAACATTATTTTATTGAACTTTATCTTAGCATATTTTTAAATTAAAACGTCAAATCATTTGTGGTAATCAGAAGCCTTAAATATTATTACTCCCTTGGAATATACATATGCTCTACAAAAATGTTCTATGATTTGCATTAATATTCAGCAAAAAAAATTGAACTCAGAAAGTTAGTCGGTCGACGAGTGCTCGACCGAGAACCACTCGGTCAGCCCGTCTCACTCGACCGATAAATTTCTAAACAGACTCAGTCTCAGACAAACTGTCGGTCGACGAGTGCTCGACCGAGACAATGTCGGTCGAAAAGCGCTCGACCGAGAAATAGCCGTTGGATATGACCGTTGCGACTCGACCGTTATGACCGTTTTCTTTACCGTTGGAGGACCAAGTGGCGCGTCTGCAACTCGACCGTTGCGGACGCTCGGTCGACGAGCCGTCGACCGACCGGGTCGCTGGAATTCTATAAATAAGTGCAAAAACGAGCCACTTACTCACACTTGCATTTCCTTGCTTCCATAGTTCATCTCTAGTGCAATTTCGTGCAATCCTTCAGCACTCTTACTCTCAAAACTTCCTTGCTTCTTCTCCACTCTCAAGAAACACAATGGCCTCATCATCAACTGTCCGAGGGAAGAAGAAAGTTGCTGGAAGAAAAAGAAGAGAAGAGAGGGAAGCCACTCCGCCACTGACGATCATCAATGACATAGCTTTCGTCGACGGAGATGCTGGAGATAGATACTTTCGGCTTTCCTCTAAAGCTCCTCTTCCCCGACGTCCGGTCGAAGTGATGGACTTCATCAACATCGTAGACCTGGAGCATCTCTTTGGAGTACAAAAGCTGAAGGACTTCATCAATCCATCCTTTCCTTCCTACTCCATTAAGGTAGTAAACGAATTCTATGCCAATCTTCTATCTCACACCGAAAATGACACCACTTTCTTCTACACCATGGTCAATGGGCATAGTTTTAAGTTTTCCGAAGGGGATATTCTTGACATGCTTGAAATTGATATAGATGAGTATCAAGATTTCCTTGACCTTACCACCAGCAATCCAATAAATCTATTTTCCCATGATGACCACACCACTAGCCTAAGTGATATCAAAAGAGCCATATTTCAAGCCAATACCACGTGTCATGAAGATAGGGGAACCTATTATGCTATAAACCTAAAACCGGCATGTAGAATAGTAAACCTCATTGTTTCCACCAATATACATCCACGAGCCAATAAATCCGAGGTTCCCATTTTCCGTATGTGTCTCATTTATGCTATCATAAAAGAAATTCCCATCAACTTCATTCGCATAGTACTTAAAAATATGCTTGAGTTTTCTGGCAATCCACCATATGCCGATTTTGTATGCCAGATTACTCAACATTGTCTTAAGGTAAACCTTGAAGATATGGGATATATATGGGAGCGTAGACCACCAAAGATAAGTAAGAACACCGTAGAGAAGATGGGGATTGACTTTGGCCATAAAAAGGCAAGAGTAGAAGGAGAGTCATCACATCAGGATATACCACCCCCTCCTTCTACTAACCTTTCCATTGATCCCATCCAAAATACCCTTACTTATATTGCTGGCTCCCAATACCATCTTAGTAAACAATTAAACTACAATCACCATGCCATGACATATTTGAATCAAAGAATGCAAAACCTTTCTCCTGGCCAAACCGATGAATATCCGCATTCTTTAAACCCTGGCATGCTCGACCCATTTAACCCCTCATACAACTACTATCAACCTCCACCTTCACCATCAATGGATCTTGCACATACTCAATTTTCGTCCATACAATTGCAAGACATAGCTGCTCACTTCCGTTTTGACCGAGTTCCCACTTTCCTGGAAGCATATGCGTTGACTACAACTGGTGCTTTGGATTGGAAAACTTTGGTCCAATACTATGGAGCTGAGCCATTTCTTGGGAAAGATCCGGACATTGATGTAATTCTTAAATCTTTCCTGTGAAGTGTTGGTGTTGTAATAGTTGTATTCCATATGATTGTAATCTTCTTCATGTTATTGAATGAAATTTGCCATTTTTATTTACATGGTTATTTGTTTGGCTTATGATGTTATCTTCAAAATATGGGTTATCAGTTCATTATTGTAGAGCATAACAACTAAGGGAATTATAATAATTAAAACAGGCAACTATTACAAATTAAAATAACAAAATAGTTCTCCAGAAACACTCTCGGTCGAGCAACTGGTCGACCGAGAACATTGTCGGTCGAGCAACTGTCGACCGACTGGGTTTCTGTTTTTCCAGATTGACAAAATTGCATACATCTTTAAAATCTTGGACATTTTATGTATTCACTGAGTATTCAAACTTTCATTTGAGATGTCTATCGAAGGGGGAGCAAAGCATAAGAAAGAGGGGGAGATCATTAAAACTTTGATAATTGTTTAAAAGAAGCTTACAAAAACTTTGCTATCACTATGTGTAGCTGAATATTTTTTTAAGAAATCTATATCGTGTACTTGAAGGAACTCTCTACCCAAAATGGGGCTTAACATCCCTTGCTTTTGGATGGAGATATTTTTAGGATTCTCATTTAATCTATAACTTAACATTCTTTGCTATATGAGAAATCCATTCATCATATGCTTAAGGGAATCTCATATCATTTCAAGGCCTAACATCCTTGCGAATGATTGAGAAACAAATTGTGGATAAATTAGATACAAATCCATGTTCCTAATAGGATATCTAATTACGGGGGAGCATTACATTAAGGGGGAGAAGATCAATAAAACATTCAACTTGGATATCTTTTTGAAATGACAAAGGGGGAGAAAGAATATAAAAGTATATATAAAGGAGTTTTCATCATATCTTGGCCAGCACTCACTTGAAAAACATAAATGGCTACAAAAGGTAAATTTCCAGGTATGAAACTCACATGATTTATATTTCCTTATTTCATATTTAAGAAATGTTTGTCATCTTCAAAAAGGGGGAGATTGTTGGATAAATTGGATATTATGATAAATCCCCTTTGTTTTGATGATGACAAACATTTCATTCTTATTTATCTAACGAGCTACTTGAGTGTGCATGATGGCACAACTATAAGGGAAATCCAACGTGAAGTATTTATATTTTCATGCAAATGTAATCATTGTAAAAACTTGTACAAAATTATAATGTACAAGTACTTAGAATCGCATGTAAATCAAGCATTGGATTTTCCCTAGCTAAACACCTTAGTCATCCATTCAATAGGATCACATAATGCACACTTATGCACACACTTAGTATCTTAATTGAAAGATTGAAAACAGAGTCAATCTCGGTCGACCACACTCCTCGACCAAGACACTCTCGGTCGACAAACCTATCGACCGAGATTGACCAAAAATAGCCGTTAGACACAGCAGTTAACAGTTGCAAATAAACGTTAATCCAGAGAGCCTGTCGGTCGACAAATCCTCGACCGACTGGACATCTCGGTCGACAAGTCCTCGACCGAGATGGTCTCTGACAGCAACTGCAGAATTAATTAACTAGCCGTTGCTAATGCACCTAACTTATTCCTAACGGCTAGTTAAGCACTAGGAACCCCCTAGAAGTTGTCTAGAATGTCCTTAAGCATACTTAGGCCATTCCTATAAATAGGACAAGCCATAGGACACTAAGATACACTTCTTACACTTGATATACTTGAGAAAATACTTGAGCCCTCTTGTGCAATCTGTGTGAACTGAGCTGTGTGATCAATTGGCCATTTTTCTCCTTTGCTCAAGCTCGTCCTATAGGCTAGATTTTCCTAACCCTAGCAATCACAAGTCCATCATATTGGCTAGGAAAATCCAAACGCTTGATCTAGGGAAATCAAGCCTTGAGCTACAAGGATAAGTTGTATTTTCTTTTATTCCTTTCTCGTTCCTTTGTATTACTTGTACTCTCCTTGCTACTCCAGGTAGGAGGCTGCGGATTGGAGAGGTTGAAGCTCTTCGTGTGAAGAGGAGGACTTTGGACTACTTCGGAAGGCTGTCTTGACGGGAAGCTACTTCAGGAGGAAGGCTACTTCAAGGGGGAGCTTGAAGTTACTTCAAGGAAGGCTGCTTCGAGGTTGGCAAGACTACTTCAGGGTGAAGGCTGTCCAAAGGGTGTTTAGAAAGTATTGTAAATTTTATGTAACATCCTTGAGAGGTAATAAAATTTAGTACTTTCAAAATCCCGGTTGGGTAAGCAACCGGGTAGTGGACTGACTCCTTAGTATTTGCTAAGGTGGAACCACTCTAAACACCTGTGTTCCTCTTCTCAATCTTTACTTTGGTTGTTTGAGTTTAAATTATTTTAAAATCTCTATAAAACTCTATTCACCCCCCCTCTAGAGGTTTTCAGTATCTACCTATAATATCATGGTTTCAATGCTTGTTTTCCAATCCGATAGATGCGAAGAATTTGAGGTGGCATGCAAATGTTAAGAAAAATAATGATGGGATCCTACGACATGCAACTGATTCCCTACAATGGAAGAAGATTGATTTATTGTACCCTAAATTTGGTGAAGAAGTCAAGAATCTAAGACTTGGGCTGTGTACACTTGGGATGAATTCATACAGGACATTGAGCATGCAACATAGCACTTGGCCTGTTATGCTAGTTATATACAATCTTCCTCCCTGGTTGTGTATGAAAAATAAGTACAATATGATGTCGTTGTTGATATTGGGCCCTAAACAACCCCAAAATGATATCAACGTTATCTTGAACCTCTGATTGATGACTTAAAGAAATTATAGGGTGAAGGTGTGATGACCTATGATGCTTCACGAAGAGAGACATTTCATTTGCACGCTATGTTATTTTGCACTGTTAATGACTTTCCAACATATGGAAATTTGTCTGGATATAGTGTCAAAAGATCTAAAGCGTGTCCTATATGTGAAGAGAACACTGATTCAAAATGACTAAAATATGGCAAAAAGACTATATATCTTGGTCATTGAAAGTTTCTTCCAAAATTCCATCTGTACCATAGGTTGCACAAAGCGTTCAATGGACGGAATGAGGAACGGAGTTCACCTAAACCTATACCAGGGGAGGTTGTTTATGAAAGAGTAAAAGACTCTGTCAACAAATTTGGTAAGAGATAACAATGTTCTATGGCCACATGGAGTGACAAATCTTTATTCAAGAAGAAGTCAATATTTTGGGATCTTCCTTATTGGAATTTTTGGTAGTCAAACATTGTATCGATGTCATGCACGTTGAAAAAAATGTCTGTGATAGCATCATTGGCACTTTGTTGAATATACCAGGTAAGACTAAAGATGGGATAAAATCCAGAATGGACCTATGTGAAATGGGAATAAGGAAAAAATTAACAGAAGTAGTTAGTAGCGATCAGAGAACATACTTACCTCCTGCTTGTTACACATTGTCCAGAAAGGAGAAGAAAGCTTTTTGTGATTGTTTGGTAAATGTTAAGGTGCCACAGGGTTACTGATCCAACATCCATAGATTGTTATCAATGAAAGATCTAAAGTTGATTGGTCTTAAATGTCATGATTGTCACACTCTAATGCAACAAATATTTCCTATGGCAATTTGATCTATATTGTCGAAGCATGTAAGGTTTGCAATCACCAGACTTTGTTTCTTCTTCAACAGGCTGTGCAACAAAGTTATTGATCCTGAGACCCTCGATAAGTTGCAAAGAGAAGTGGTTGTTATCCTATGTCAGCTTGAGATGTATTTTCCTCCTTCATTCTTTGATATCATGGTACATCTTGTTGTCCACTTGACTAGGGAAGTGAAAATGTTGGGACCAATTTTCTTGCATTGGATGTATCCTTTTGAACGATACATGAGTATTTTTAAAGGTGATGTTCAAAACTGTTATCGACCTGAAGGGAGTATTATTGAGGGTTATGTGACGAGATAGGTAATGGATTTTTGCAATGACTTTCAAAATGGTAACGACGCTACTTTTAATGAAAAGAACATTGAGGAGTATTCTGGCAAAGGAATTTTAGGATCACGGATGAAAGTAATCAGCCGCGATTTGTTCGAACAAGCTCACTTGTATATTTTATACAACATCGATGAAATGAGTGTTTATATCGAGAAACATACCAATTTCATCAAGAAACAATATCCTCGAGCCAATTCAATGTGGCTTGCTAGAGAGCATAACAAGACATTTATTAAGTGGTTTGAAGATAAAGTCTTACTTCAACTATCTCAAACACCAAATAATCTTGCTGAAAATATCAAATGCCTTGCCTTTAAACCAAAATTGAATGTTATGTCTTATGAAGGGTTTGACATAAATGGGTTCTCATATTACACAAAGCGTCAAGATGATAAGAGCGTTGTCCAAAACAGTGGGGTCACCCGTCAAGTTTCTTCATTATTTTTTGCAAGTGCAAAGGATAAGAGTCCACATGAATCTAAAATGTCATATTACGATGTCATTGAAGACATATGGGAGTTTGACTACGTAGATTTTAGAATTCCACTCTTTAAATGTAATTGGGTTGATAAAACGAAAGGAGATATAGTGGATGAATTGGGTTTCACATTAGTGAACTTTGAAAAGATTAGTGAGATGGGTAAACCATTCATATTGGCATCACAAGCAAAACAAGTATTTTATATTGATGATCCAACAAATGATAAATGGTCAGGTGCTCTTCATGGTAAAAGACAGTTCATTGAAGATCTTATAGATGAAGAAGAGTACTATGATAAGTATGATGACTCGAGTCCATTCTTAGTTGGGTTGCCAACACCACCAAATATTGAAGCTAACGATGACTTGTATGTGCACGGAGATCACACCAAAGGAATGTTATTTGATAAAAGATCATAGTATTATAGGCATGTTTTTATTTTATTTTATATGTTTTATCTTTTTGAATGTGAACTTTACAATGTTTTATTATCTTCTAGTTATGTTAAATGTTAAATGTTTGATTTTTTAATGACACTTTCAGATGACTAAGCATGAGTATGATGATGTTTACCATGAGGGTGAGGATATCAATGTGGTGCCTCATAATGTAAATTTTAAAATATATCCTATATTTCTATCTGTATGTCCATTTATAAGTTATATCTTGTAAGTGTGTTTTTTTGTCAAATTTTAGGTTGATGATGTACCCCCTGAAGAAATTGGGGCACTTGATGTGCAACAATTTTTTTTTGAAGTGAGGGGCATCACTATGATGAACAAGTTACTACAACAAAGGGGCAATGGACCCAAACTGGTTGTGGATTTTGATCATGTAGGAAATCCAGTTGGAGTGAAATGCAACTCATTTATTTCATATCTTAGGGTTCTTACTCATAGCCATTGTAGTCCTAATGTAGAATCTTGGCATAAAGTTCCTAAGGGGAAGAAATACTTAGTATGGAAGGAATTATTTGTGAGTTATTATTATTTGTAATTCTATTTTGTAGATTACTAATTTTTAGGATACTAGTTAAATATATGATATTTTGCAGAGTGTATTTGAACTGGATGAAAGCCTGCATCGTAAATGCGTGATGCAACGCTGTGGGAGGGTCCTAAGGAACTATATGACAAATCTCACCTAAGATTACATATGAGATGCTGAGAAGAGGAAGAAGTCAGCAACTGAGCAATGGAACTACCTGGACCCCAATGACTGGGAGGAGTTTATTGCTAAAAGAAAAACTGATGAATTCAAGGTATTAAGCTCCACTCCCAATTTAATTAATATACATTCTTATGTATTTAGCTATTCAAGATTGACCTTTAGTGTTACTAACCAAATCAATGTGCTTACTAACAAGGCTATCAGTGGTCCTCAAAGAGCAAGGCATGCATTGAATGTGCATGCACTACTACAGAAATGGCTTATAACGTCACTTTTAAAGGTGTCAGTTGTATAAATACACCGACACCTAAAACCTAAAATGTCGGTTTAATAAAAAAAACGACATCTATCAGTGAAGGGTGACCAGACATGGGTATCGCTTTTATTCAGTGTCGGTTCCCGAATAATAAACTGACGCCTAAAATTAACCGCCAAATCCAAAATTTCACGTGAAAAAAAATTACCTCCAAAATTTGACATATGGCGTCGGTTATTTACTAAAAAACCGACGACGAAAGGTTATTTGCGATACAGAAATTGGGCAGATTTTGGTCGTCAGTTTTACTACAATAACTGACGCTTATAGGTTTTCGCACATTTTCCCAGGAATTTTTTCACACCCCTTTGAGCGTCGGTTTGAGAAAGAAACCGACGACTATGGTCATTAATCAAGAACAATTTTTTAATCGGCATATTTAGATAGACGTCGGTTTTTTTCTAGTAAAAACCGACGAATATCATTGAGAATAGGTATCAGTGTGTTTTTAGAACCAACACCTATAGTTTTACATGTCCGTTATTTTTAATAACCGACGCCGATTGATAACTTAACAGCACCCGCACGAGCCTGACTCTTCCCCTTTCTCTGTTTCATTCATTGTCTCGCACTGCTACTCTAGGGTTTGGTCCGGCGATTTCTGGTGATTTCTCCTCGGCCCCCACCTCCGCCGCCGTTTACTCCAGCCGCACGCTGCTCCGCTTGCTTGGTTGGTCTTCTGCCCACCTCCGCCACCGCTTCCCTTCTGCCCCAGCTCAGGCAGCCTTCTCTCTTTCTCTGGCGACCTTCTATCTTGCTCCGGTGGCCTGCTCTCCTGTTCCTGCTGCTCGCTGCTGCTACTCTCCCCGCCAACGCCTCCGAAGGTACCTACTCTGCTCTTCTTCCTCCTTTTCTTCCTCTGCCCTCAAGCAGGTACCCTGCTCTGTGACCGAGGTGTGTGAAATCGTAGGTTGGCACGGTCGTGCTGGGCAGCACGACCGTGTTGGTAGCACGGCCATGCTGCATAGCACAGCCATGTTGGTTGATTTTGTGCTATATTTCTCAATTATAATCGGATAGCCTATAATGTTGTGCTACATTACTCTTCTAAAATTATTCTTCTATTGTTGAATCGGGTCAATGACCACACCTGCTATTGTGCCTGAATTATGCTATGTATGTTTGTACAAAGTGAATCATATCGCTCTAATTGTGAATTATTGCATGTTTGAAACTATTGAATTCTTGATTTATTATTTAATAATGCTCTAATTGTGAGTGATGCAATGTAAGTGAGCAAATACATGTAGTGGATATGTACTCATTAGCCTAGAAACCCGTCCAAGATTTACTCATTAGGAGTAAATTTTGGATAGTCCCCGGTTTGGGATTGTTCTTGAACACCAAATCTCACTTAGGATGTAAGTGTATAATGTGCATTGGGTTTTCGAGAAAATTTTGGTAGCATTTCCCCGTTTGTTCTCTAAGTACATATGTACTTAGAGAACAGCAGGGAAATGCTGCCGAAATTTTCTCGAAAACCCAATACACATTATACACTTACTAGTGAGATTAGGTGTTCAAGAATGGGATAGGTGGTACACATTTATTATATATAAGAATGACATCACATGTATTTGTTGGCCTAGAAACCCGTCCAAGATATACTCATTAGTAGTAAATCTTGGATAGTCCCCAGTTTGGGACTGTTCTTGAACACCTAATCTCACTTAGGATGTAAGTGTATAATGTGTATTTGGTTTTCAAGAAAATTTTGACAACATTTCCCCGTTTGTTCTCTAAGTACATATGTACTTAGAGAATAGTGGGGAAATGTTGCCGAAATTTTCTTGAAAACCCAATACACATTATACACTTACTAGTGAGATTAGGTGTTCAAGAATGGGATAGGTGGTATACATTTATTATATATAAGAATGACAACACATGTATTTGTTGGCCTAAAGTTTTAACCATGCAAAAACTCTAATATGTTAACCCTAGACCCTAATCTTGTTGTAATGTATATTTGATTTCTCTTTGATCATAGAATGGATAGATCATGGATGTCCATTCGCAATCGCTGCACCCCAGAGTTTATTTCTGGTCTTGACCAGTTTATTAGATTTTCTGAGGAACATAGGAAAAAACCTGGAGATAGGTTCTAATGTCCATGTAGGCATTGCGGTAACAACTTGAAAGTCAGCACTGGTGACGAAATCAAAAGTCATGTCATGTGTAATGGGATTATACAAGGCTATGCAGAATGGCACTGGCATGGAGAGATTTCAAACCCAAAACCAGTGGATGTCGATAGCAGTGCTTGTGTGGAAGAAGAAATTGCCTACGATGACATAGATGTGAATGAACCAATTCCAGTAGACATCGTTGATGCGATGCTGGATAGTTGTGGGGTAGAGAACACCGATCCACCTCCCATTTTTAGAAACATTGTGCATGATGCTAAGATATCGTTATACACAGGTTGTACTAAGTTTACGAAGCTTAACGCTGTGTTGAGATTGTATAAGTTGAAAGCTGACAATAGATGGAGCGACAAAAGCTTCACGTCATTGTTGTCTTTGTTGAAAGAAATGCTTCCTGAAGGAAACGAGCTGCCAATCTCAACATACCAGGTAAAGAAATTGTTGTGCCCAATGGGAATGGATGCCAAGAAGATACACGCATGCCCAAATGATTGTGTATTATTTCAAAAGGACTATGTGGATTTGAAAGATTGTCCAAAATGTGGTGCGTTACAGTATAAATTGACGACTTCGGGGGAGTCCAAAACTGGTTCTCCTGCCAAGGTGATGTGGTATCTACCTATAATATCACGGTTTCAACGCTTGTTTTCCAATCCGATAGATGTGAAGAATTTGAGGTGGCATGCAGATGTTAAGAAAAATAATGATGGGATCCTACGACATGTGTCTGATTCCCCACAGTGGAAGAAGATTGATCTATTGTACCCTGAATTTGGTGAAGAAGTCAGGAATCTAAGACTTGGGCTTTGTACAGATGGGATGAATCCGTATGGGACATTGAGCAGCCAACATAGCACTTGGCCAGTCATGCTTGTTATATACAATCTTCCTCCCTGGATGTGTATGAAAAATAAGTACGTAATGTTGTCGTTGTTGATATCGGGCCCTAAACAACCTGGAAATGACATCGATGTTTATCTTGAACCTCTGATTGATCACTTAAAGAAACTCTGGTGTGAAGGTGTGATGACCTATGATGCTTCACAAAGAGAGACATTTCATTTGTATGCTATGTTGTTTTGCCCTATTAATGACTTTCCATCATATGGGAATTTGTCTGGATATAGTGTCAAAGGAGCTAAAGCTTGTCCTATATGTGAAGAGAACACTGATTCAACAAGACTAAAACATGGCAGTAAGACTGTATATCTCGGTCATCGAAGGTTTCTTACAAAATTTCATCCGTATCGTAGGAAGCGCAAAGCATTCAATGGATTGAATGAGGAACGGAGTGCACCTAAACCTATACCAGGGGAGGTTGTTTATGAAAGAGTAAAAGACTTTGTCAATGAATTTGGTAAGAGATCACAATGTACTATGGCCACACGGAGTGACAAATCTTTATTCAAGAAGAAGTCAATATTTTGGGATCTTCCTTATTGGAGTTCTTTGACAGTCAGGCATTGTATCGATGTCATGCATGTTGAGAAAAATGACTGTGATAGTGTCATTGGTACTTTGTTGAATATATCAGGTAAGACTAAAGATGGGATAAAATCTAGACTGGACCTATGTGAAATGGGAATAAGGTCAGAATTAACAAAATTTCGTGAAATGGGAAATCGGAGAACATACTTACCTCCCGCTTGTTACACATTATCTAGAAGAAAGCTTTTTGTGAATGTTTGGTAAATGTTAAGGTACCACAGGGTTACTCATACAACATCCGTAGATTGGTATCAATGAAATATATGAAGTTGATAGGTCTTAAATCTCATGATTGTCACACTCTAATTCAACAAATATTTCTTGTGGAAATTAGATCTATATTGCCGAAGTATGTAAGGTTTGCAATCACCAGACTTTGTTTCTTTTTCAACAGTCTGTGCAGCAAAGTTATTGAACCTGATACTCTGGATAAATTGCAAAGAGAAGTGGTTGTTACCCTATGTTAGCTTGAGATGTATTTTCCTCCGTCGTTCTTTGATATCATGGTACATCTTGTTGTCTACTTGACTAGGGAAGTGAAAATGTTGGGACCAGTTTTCTTGCATTGGATGTATCCCTTTGAACGATACATGAGCATTTTTAAAAGTAATGTTCAAAACCGTTATCGGCCTGAAGGGAGTATTATCGAGGGTTATGTGGCGAGAGAGGATATGGATTTTTACAATGACTTTCTCAGTGGTAATGACACTCCTGATAATGACAAGAATATTAACGAGCAATTTGTTAAAGGAATTTTGGGATCACGTGTGAAAGTAATCAGCCGTGAGCAGTTGGAACAAGGTCACTTGTATATTTTACACAACATGGACAAAGTGAACGTTTATATCGAGGAACATACCAATTTCATCAAGAGACAATATCCTCGAGCCAATACAATGTGGCTTGCTAGAGAGCATAAAGACATTTATTAAGTGGTTTGAAAATAAAGTCTTACATCAACTATCTCAAACACCAGATGATATTACTGAAACTATCAAATGCCTCACCTTTAAACCAAAATTGACTGTTATGTATTATGAAGGGTATGACATTAATGGATTCACATATTACACAAAGCACCAAGATGATAAGAGTGTCATCCAAAACAATGGGGTCACCCTTCAAGCATCGACTATGTTTTTTGTAAGTGCAAAGGATAAGAGTCCACGTGAAGCTAAAATGTCATATTACGGTGTCATTGAAGACATATGGGAGTTTGACTACATAGATTTCAAAATTCCGCTCTTCAAATGTAATTGGGTTGATAACACCAAAGGAGTTATAGTGGATGAATTGGGTTTCACTTTAGTGAACTTTGAAAAGATTGGCGAGAAGGATGAACCATTCATATTGGCATCACATGCGAAACAAGTATTTTATATCGATGATCCTGCAAATGATAAATGGTCGGTTGTTCTTCATGGTAAAAGACAGTTCATTGAAGATCCTATAGATGAAGAAAAGTACTATGATAAGTATGATGACTCCAGTCCATTCTCAGTTGGGTTGCCAACACCAGAAAATATTGAAGCTAATGATGACTTGTATGTGCACGGAGATCACAATGAAGGATTGTTAATTGATAAAAAATTGCAATATTAGAGGCATGTTTATATTTTTTTATATGTTTTATTTTTCTGAATGTGAACTTTACAATGTGAATTTTACAATGTGAATTACTTTATAATGTGAACTTTACAATGTGAATGTGAACTTTACAATGTGAGCTTTACAATTTGAATTACTTTACAATGTGAATGTGAATTTTCAGATGGCTGAGCATTCTCCTGATGACCGTGCTGATGATTACCGTGAGGGTGAGGACATCAATGCGTTGCCTCACAATGTAAGTTTTAAAAATATATCATATATTTATATCTATATGTCCATTTATAGTTATATCTTGTAAATGTGTTTATTTTGTCAAATTTTAGGTTGATGATGCACATGTACCATCTGAAGCACTTGAGGCACTTGATCAGCAACACCAAAAAGTTGACAAGAGAAGGGGCATCACTATGATGAAGAAGTTAATAGCGCAAAATGGCAATGGACCCAAACTTGTTGTGGATTTTGATAATGCAGGAAATGCATCTGGTGTGAATCGCAATTCATTTGTTTCATATCTTGGGTATGTTACTCGTAGCCATTGCGATTGTAAGATAGATTCTTGGCATAAAGTTTCTAAGGAGAAGAAAGACATAATATGGAAGGATTTATGCGTGAGTTATTATTAATTTGCAATTCTATTTTGTAGATTACTAATTTTTTGGATACTAGTTAATAGCAATTCTATTTTGCAGAGTATATTTGAATTGGATGAAAAGTTGCATCGTAAATGCGTGATGCAACACTATGGGAGAGTCCTAAGGAACTATAGGACAAATCTCACCCGAAAATACATAAAATAAGCTGACAAGAGGAAGAAGACAACCACTGAATAGTGGAACTTCCTGGACAAAGAAGAATGGGACGCGTTTGTTGCTTCAAGACAAACTGATGAATTCAAGGTATTAGGCGTCAGTCCCAAATGTCATTAATATATGTTGTATTCACCTATTCAAGATTAACATTTACTATTACTAAACTAATCATTAATGTGCATACTAACTAGGCCCTCAGTGAGGCACAAAGATCAAGGCGTGTACTGAATGCGCATGACCACACAATGGGTCCAAAGGGATATGCAGGCATTCGCCAAAGACTATAGTTTGAGGCTACTGCTCAGTCTGCTACTACTCAGGAGTCCTCCACTATAGGTAGCACACCTCTGCCTCGCCATGATGTCTGGATAGCTGGGAGGCAAAATAAGAAGGGAGAAATAAGGAAGCCCGCAACTGCTGAGGCAGCTGCAAAAATGGTAAAATACAACTCTTACAGCAATCATTCGAATATTGATTGTTTGTGGTGTTTACTTAATTATAAATTTTTGTTTTGGCAATTAGAGGGAGTTTCATGAGCTGAGGAAACAAGGCAAGTTCATCCTTGAGGGCACAAGGGATGAATTGACAGTTGCTCTGGGTAACCCAGAGCATCCTGGACGTGTTAGGGCTTCAGGCGCTGGTGTGGGCATCAAAGCTTTTTTTGGGCCATCCCAGCGCAAACATGTCCCAAAAGTGGGACTTTCACAAGAAGAGATAACATATTTTTATCCATGTATAGGTAGAATTCAATAATTAGAATTTGATGTTTCATTTATCCATGTATAGGTAGATAAGCTATTTGATAGGAAACTCGAAGAAGCAATGAAAAAGTGTCAGGCATCTCAGACTGCCACTTACCAGACAGTACCTATGGTGTCTCCTACTGTAGGCTCTACTCCTACTGCATAGGTTGGGAGTAATCCTGTAGACCCACCACCTAGCAAATCCATTGTAAGTATTTTTATGACATAGTAACTAGTTTTTTAATTCAAGATGATATGTTTTCAAGATGATATGTATATATGAAATTGTAGTCATTTAAAAAAAAGATGTTGTGTATATATGTATATAACATTCTTTACACAAAAATTTGTAGGGGTTGAAGCCATGCCATCTAAAAGTTAATGAATATGTCGTTGCAGAGGCGTCGGCTTACCCATCCCTACTAGGGGAAATGTTTCACGGGTCTCCATTACTAGCTGGATGGATTCGTGTGAGCCCGATACATATATTCCCCAAGTGGATGGATCTTCCATTGCCATATGCCCACCCAGATTGTGAAACGCTTGGTATGGCAGAAGGCGGAGTGATATTGTGGCTAAAAGCGGATGTCATCTTTACTGAAACTGTATGGTAAATTTACATTACGTTAAAATGTTAGTGTGTGTATATGATGTCAGTTGATCTGAAATTATTATTATATATATACAGGTTAAAAAGAAGACACCCACAACATCTAGGCCTCCACTTCCACCTCCTACATTACCCAGTTGGGTTCCAAAGGACCTACATGTCCCGTTAGGTCCTAACTGTAGGGGTATGGAAATATGGTTAGGCGAACATGATATAAATTGCCCTATAACTATTTCTATAGATTCAGATGTTGCAGGTCAATCATACGAAAGCAAACTATTTATACAAGATATTTTGGAGTTGTTTCGATATGATTGGCTAAATACATCTGTGATAGAGCTATGGATAAGGTGAGATCTTCTTTATACATCCATATAACTTATGTAGGATCTGGTTATCTGGTTTCTTCTTTATTAATGCATGCGTAATTAATACATATTTTGCAGCTACTTAGACAATATATGTGCAGATTTTGCATTCGAACATGTAGGATTTTTGATTCCATCTTTGATTAGTCTAGTAGCTAAAGACCCTCCGTTAGTTCAACAATACTGCTGTGAGGCTTTTACAATTTTTGCTCAAAATAAGAAGACGGTGATAATGGCTCCATTCAATGTAGAGTAAGTTTACTTTGCTTATTATAATTTGGACTTAAGAAAATTACATTTTTATTGTGGATTTTGAGTTATTAATTTTTAACTTTTTTACCTCTAGTGGTATGCATTGGGAGTTACTGGTTATTGTCCCCGATACGTTCACTGTCTATTATCTAGATCCTAAGGGGAGTAAATTGAATACAAAATATGGACACATAATGAAAATGGCATTATTCCGGTGAGAAATATTTCATTTTCATATCCGTTAACATATGTTATTACATTACTATTTAATTATGCAATGTACTGTGTTACATTAACATGTAGGGGTTTTGATGAGTTCAAAAAGGCTAGAGGAAAGGTCCCCATGAAAAAGAACCAGCCAATAATTTGGAAGAATGTGAAAGTAAGTTCCCGACTGCAATATATGTATATATTATTTATGTGAACAGTGCTTAATTAGTTGTATTTTTTAATATTTTGTATGTTTGAATTTATAGTGTGCTACACAAGACAACAGATGGGCATGTGGATACTATGTGATGCGATTTATGCACATGATTATCAAATATGTCGTAATGGACATCGATTGTATTGTTGAGGTATTATATAGTCTCATTAGATAATATGAAATATATCAATCTTATTTATAGCTCATTAATTATATATATACATCATTCTCTTTACATGTGTTTAAAAATGAACACACTATAGGAACGGCCTTACCAGATGTACATGCTCCCTATACGACGAGAGAATTAAATGAAGTAAGAGAAGAATGGGCAACAACCATACAAATAGTGGGGGTTTTAAGATATAATTGGGATGTTGATAGCGAATAATGACTAAAGAATGATATTTTGTAAATAAATTTCTGAATTATAATATATGTGTGAATGTTTCTACATGTCTGGATGTTTCTACATGTGTCTGACTGAAAATGAATGAAACTGTTGGTTGCTATATGAATGTTTCTACATGTGTGAATGTGAAAATGAATGGAACTACAGATTGCTAGCTACATGAATGTTTCTAAATGTGTGAAAATCAAATGGAACTACAGGTTGCATTGCTAAATGTGTGAATATTTTTGTTGTTAATTTTGCAGGTTTGTGGCCTGTTGTTGGCTGATATCAATGGATGTCGTAAAACCTGCAGTTCATAACTGAACTGCAGGTTTCTCATCCTACGACTAGCCATACAACAAGTCTGCAGACTCACAGAAAAAAACAAAAAATAGGCATCGGTTATTTGTATAAAACCGATGCCACATCATTACAGTGTCAGTTTCTAATAGTAACCGACGTCTATTTCATTAACACCACGGTCGTGTTGGCCAACACGGCCGTGGCAGCGGACCAGACACCCAGCACGGTCGTGTTGGGAGTGCACAGCCATGGCAGCAGACCAGACACCACGGCCGTGCTGGCCAGCACGGCCGTGTTGGGAGTTATATGACGTCGATTTCTTATCTAATAACCAACACTGATAGTTCCCAAGATGGCACCCTTCTGTGGCGTGAAGGTATATGACATCGGTTTATTATCTAATAACCGACACCTATATTGCCCTGCTGGCGCGTTTTCGGTGGCGCGCGAAGGGTTTTGGCGTCGGTTTTTGAATCGACGCGTAACGGCTGGGCTTTTAGCGTTGCCCACATAGGTGTCGTTTAGAAACTGACACTAAAGGCCTTAAATAACCGACACTAAAGGTCGGTTATGTACTAGTGATGACCACATGATGGGTCCAAAAGGCTATGCATGCGTTCACCAAAGACTACAGGTTGCTGTTACTGTTGAGTCTGCAGCTTCTCAAGAGACAAGGGAGTCCTCTACTATTACTCCTGCACCTTTGCGTCACCATGTTGTATGGATAGTTGGGAGGCAAAACAAGAAAGGAGATATAACCAAACCCACAACTGCTGAGGCGGTTGCAAAAATGGTAAAATTCAACTCTTAGAGTAATCAATATTGATTATTGTTATGTTTACTTATCAATTTCTATTGATGGAGATTAGTGGGATCTTCACAAGTAGAGGAAGAAAGGCAAGTTCATCCTTGAGGGCACAAGGGATGAATTGACAGTTGATCTTGGTAACCTAGAGAATCCTGGATGTGTTAGGGGTGTATGCACTGGTGTGGGCATAAAAGGGTTCTTTGGGCCATCACAACGCAAACATGTCCCAAAAGTGGGATTTTCAAAAGCTGAGGTAACCTATTATTTTTTTAGAATGTTATTGCAAAAGGGAATTCAATAATCAAAAGCTAGTGTTTCTTTTGTCCATGTATAGGTAGATGAGTTAATTTATAGGAGAGTCGAGGAAGCACTTGATAAGAGACTCCATAAAGAAATGAGTAAGTGGCAAGCGTCTCAGACTGCCACTCAGATAGTACATGTGGTGTGCGTCTCTTCTCCTATTGTAGAGGTGGTTGGGAGTAATCCTATAGATCCACCACCTAGAACGTTTGTTGTAAGTATTTTTATGACATAGTAGCTAGTCTTTTCAAGATAATATGTTTATGTATATATGTATATAACATACTTTACATAAATTTGTAGGGGTCGAAGCCATGCCATCTAAAAAGCAAAGAATTTATCATTGCAGAGGTCGAGGATTACCCACCCCTTCCAGGGGACACATTTCATGGCACTCCAGTACCAAATGGTGTGGTTCGTGTGAACCTGAGACTTGTACTCCCCTATTGGAGGCATCATCCATTGCCACATGCCCACCCATATTCTGAAATGCTTGGTGAAGCAGAAGGCAGAGTGATATTGTGGCCCATAATGGATGTCGTCTATACTGATATTGTATGGTAAATTTACATTATGTTAATTTGTTAGCGTGTATATATGAGTCAATTGATCTGAAATTATATATATAGGTCAAAAGGAAGAAACATGCTACAACTCGGTCTCCACCTGCACCTCCTCCTGAAGTACCTAGTTGTCTTCCAAGGGACCCATACAACTCGTTAGGTCCTAATGTAAGGGTATGGAAGTATGGATAGGCAAACATAACCCAAATTTTCCTATAAATGTTTCTATTCTAGCGGATGTTGCATGTGAATCATACGATAACAATCTATTTATATAAGAGATTTTGGAGTTCTTTCATTATGATTGACTGAATACATCTATGATAGAGCTATGGATATGGTGAGATCTTGCTTATATATCCATATACCTTGTTTTACATATGGTGATCTGGTTTCTTATATATTAATGCATACATAATATAAGTTTTACAGCCACTTACACATGATATGTAAAGATTTTTCCTTTCCCCATGTGGGATTTCTAATTCCATCTTTGATCAGTCACATAGATAAAGGGCCTTCATCAATTACCTCAAACTGCTCTTTTACTTTTAAATATTTTGGTAAAAAAAGGACGGCGATAATAGCTCCATTCAATGTTGAGTAAGTTTCCTTTTTTTATAATTTGGACTTAAGAAAATTACATTTTATTGTGGATTTTGAGTTATTAATTTTTAACTTTCTTACCTCTAGTGCTAAGCATTGGGAGTTACTAGTTATTGT
This sequence comes from Alisma plantago-aquatica, assembly GCA_963693085.1. Lineage (NCBI taxonomy): Eukaryota > Viridiplantae > Streptophyta > Magnoliopsida > Alismatales > Alismataceae > Alisma > Alisma plantago-aquatica. Next base: position 34,287,252 of record OY856409.1, on the reverse strand, counting down.
CCCCAAGATGTGGACTGTTTATTATCTAGATCTTTTGGGGAAGGAATCTGACTCATTATATGGACACCCAATGAAAAGACCATTATTCACATGAGAAATCTTTCATATTTTATATCCATTAACATCTATTATTACATTACTATTTTATAATACAATTTTAATGTGTTATATTAACATGTAGGGCTTTAAAGGAGTTCAAAAAAGCTGAAGGAAATATGTCCAAGAAAAAGAAACTATTACTTTGGGAGAATGTGAAAGTAATTTCCTGACTCCAATGTATATATTACTTATGTGAACTATGTTTGTTTGTATTTGTTAACATTTTGTATGTTTCAATTTGTAGTGTGCTACACAAAACAACGGATGGGCATGTGCATACTACATGATGCGATATATGGAACTAATTATCAAACATGCTGCAATGGAAATTAATACCATACAACATGTATTATATATAGTCTCATTAGATTATATGAAATATATCAATCTTATTAAATATTACCAATTATATATATACATCATTCTCTTTGCATGTGTCTAAAAATGACTTCACTACAGGTGAAAAGCTATTAGATGTACATACTCCCTATGCGATGGAAGAATTAGATGATGTAAGAGAACAATGGACAAAATCCTTCCAAGTAGTGGGGATTTTTTATTATCATATTGGAATACTAATGGCGATGATGACAATGATGACGATAAAGAATGATATTTCTGAACTTTGTTGTCATAATTATTTCTGTATTTGATGACATGTTAAACTTTGAAAGACACATTTGTTATATGTACATGCCTGAATAAATTTTTTTGAATTATCTTATCTTACATATGTGTGAATGTGAAGATGAATACATGAATGTTTCTACATGTGTCTGAATGTGAAAAGAGATGAATGAAGGGAACTGCAGGTTGCTACATGTGTGTGAATATGAAATGGAGGAATGAAATGGAACTATAGGTTTCTACATGTGTGTGATGAATTGAATTCAATGTTCTTATACATGTGTGTGAATCACATGATCCATATAAATGTTGTCCATACTTGTTAATTTTGCAGGTTTGTGGCTTGTTGTTGGCTGAAATCAATGAATGTTTTAAACCTACAGTTCAAAACTAAATTGTAGGTTCTGCATCCTGTTGACCAGCCAGACAGCAGGCCTACAAGTTGATAAGAAAAAAAAAATCAAAACATAGTTGTTGGTTAACAAAAGAAACTGACAACAAAAACTTAACTCATTGGTGATTAATAGTTAACTGACGTCTTTATACCTAATGGTGTCAGTTATTGTTTGGTTAACTTACAATCTGTCAATAATTTTAGGTCTACAGAGTCGGTTTTTTGTTGCTAACTGACACCAATGGTCTAACCTGGGGCCAATATTCTTGTTCAGGATGGGATGTGGCATCGATTTTGACTTCATAACTGATGCCTATGGTCCCCCTGCTGGTGCATTTTTTGGGTTGCAATCAGGGGATGGCTTTGTGTCATCGGTTATGAAACTGACACTAATGGTGTCTACATTTAGTGTCACCCACTTGGGTGTCGCTTGGAAACTGACTTTGAAAGTCATATTTAACTAACGCTAAAGGTGATATCTATACTAGTGATAGTTGTGACTCTAACATGCTTGTTTATATACTAATGAACATATAATGGTCATCTAATGGATAGTTCATATGTTTGAACCCGAATGAATATTTAACATATATAATATAAATAATTCACATATTAATCTTCATTATGGATATACATGATGCTAACCATGTGATAAACCTATAAACCCTAATGTTATGATGAGCAAGTTAATTGTCACCTAATCTTGGACTTAATGCATGCTAAGAAGTTACAAGTAAAGTATAATGATTGTATTAACTTGAATCCTAAGTTGTAATCATCTAACTCTGATATATACATCATTAATGTCATTCATGACACATCAGTGACATTAAGTGTCATAACCAGATAAATACCTTGATACACACTAATGATATATTATCCTCTAATCATAGATTAATCAAGTCATCAATATGTAATGCATATCACCTTGTTCTCTAAAACACACCTAATTATTCACCTAATCATGACTTAGTATGTGAATCAAATCGTAAATTGATAGTATGTTCCACGTTGTTCACTAAAATACATGTAATGACTCAAATATGGATAAGAAGTAAATGGATTCATATAAATGTGCATAATCTATAATAAGAAGTGAATACATTTATTGAGATAATTGAGTAACCTCTTATTATGCCAAAATTCTCAAATAATAAATATACATAAAGGATTTTTGCATAATAATGAAGTATAACTCTTTTGGAAATAAAGTGAATATGATATGACATAATTAATAGAATAATAATGATAATATGATAATGAATATAATGCTAATAAGCCTAAAATGTGAATTGTGTTATATCTAATAAAATGAAATCTTAAATGTGGAACCCTAGGTTATCCTTGAGAACCTGACCCATGAGAAGTTATTAGCAAAAGTTTTGGTGAAACTTTTACGGGTTTTTTAATGATGAGTTGTTGCATACTCACACTTCCATCCTTGCTTGTGATTTCGGGGACGAAATCCCTTTTAAGGGGTGGAATGCTATAACGAACTGAAACTTGGACATATCTCTTTTTGACCCTCTTTCTAAGCTTTTCTTTCATTTCTATCCTTTCTATCCTTGATTTTCAATTTGTGGAAATAATAGTGGTTTGGGGTGAATTTAATCACCATTTATGCCAACATATGGGTTTATGCACAAATACCTCAATAAATATTTTTAATAAGGGTCTAATATGTAAATTTACCACATATGTGAGATAATAATGAAATAGATTCGTTTTAGGATATTCCTTAGCCTTATGGAGCAAGGAAGAGAAAAAGGAATGAATAATAATGCTTAAAACATGTTAATGTGATATTGGATTATTTCATATGAGAAATAGTGGTAATATTGGGTAATGGGCTAAAATTTATAAAAAGAAGACTAATTGGATAAAGATAACTAGAGATTCATTTTAATTGGGTTTGGTTTGTCTTGGAGGCCAAGTTTCATTATTTTGGGATGATAATAACTATATTTAATTTTATTTTGAAAAGAAAAGGAGAGTTATCTTCCAAATATGAAATAAAATATTTAATTACTCAAAAAGTAGAAAATAATCTTGGATTTGTAATCTACACATTAAAAGTAGCCTTTGGGTAAATTTTCAAGTAATTTGGATACTCTTTAATATACATGTGAAATTAGGAGAGAGAAAGTGTTTTGAGCCTTCAAAATATTAGATAAATGTACAAACAACTTCAATGTATAAAATTAATGTAAAATTCATATCCAAGGAACTTAAAGCGTTTGAAAAACTCAGTTGGCACTTTATTGATGACACTCTTCTCCACACCTCAATTCCCAGGGGGATTGTCACGATCATCATGCAGATCATTCAACCAAGTAAGACCTACATTCTTTGGAATGGGGAACTAATTGGCTCATTCAGTCCCTCTTCTGGTGTCAAGCAGGGAAACCCCTTATAGATATACATTTTTGTCCTATGTCTTGGGCATCTCAACCAGCTAATAGCTTCTGAGGTGGAAAACTGTAATAGGAAACCCATTGTCATCTCTAGAGTGAAGATCCCCTACACCAATGCAAGCTTTGTAGAAGATACAATTTTATTTATTGAAGCCTCAATGCACCAGGCCAAAATAATATGTTGATATCTCTATTTGCTTAGCAATGCCTCTACGTTGTTGTTCCTTTCCCATGAAAAATCATTTGTCTTCTTCTCTTATAGGACACCGTGTGCGGTGAGAAACCAAATCTATAGGAAACTCGACATCAATGAAACCTACAATTTAGGAAGACATCTTTGAATCCCGATAGTGCATTGAAAGAAAAGCAAAGAACTCTTGCATTCGCTTCTAGAAAAATTTCATCAACACATTAATTCATGGTAGAACAACCTACTCTCTTTAGATGGAAGGATCACTCTGGCCAAATCTATTCTATAGTCGCAAGCTTGTTACATAATGAAATCTACTTAGCTTCCTGCTTCAATCTATGACAAAATTGATCAGATGACAAGGAATTTCATATGGAATGGAGGCTTTACCTCTAGATGTATCAATTTAGTGGCATGCAAGAAAGTAACTAAACCAAATAACCAGGGAGGGCTTGGTATCAAGAAAGTAAGGGATTTCACCTCCGCTCTAACTATGAAGCTTTATTGGGTATTCCTCACAAGGCAACGTGTACCATGGGTCGATATTATGGTTGGGAAGTACTTCCATAAGGGTCAACCAAAAGCCACTGGATCCCACATATGGTGAAGCATAAAAAGCTTCTTGCCTTTCTTGCTAAACAACTCAAGACGTATCACTATTTCTGGGAAGGAAACTATGGTTCACACAGATGAGTGGGTGGGTGAAGGAGTCACCCCTACCCTCAAACCAAATCGTTCCATACCTAAGGAGTTTCTAGATGTAAAAGTCTCAAGACTAGTACTAGATGACAACACCTGGGACACAGATTTCATCAACTTCTGGTTCACTCCAGACTTAGTGACCTCTATATGCATCATGCCTACCCCCAACCCCCTCTATGGGGAGGATACCTGTATCTAGAAACAAAACTCTCATGGCATCTTCTCGACTAGCTCGACATACAAACTGTTGACTCACACGACTGGTGACAGTAGTCAGAACTTCTTACATTCAATATGGTCACTCATGGCCCCTTGTTAGATCAAGACTCACCTTTGGCTTATTCAACACAACCATCTTCTCACGACTGTCCTTCATCTTTAGAAGAGGATGACATAGGATCCTCTCTGCCTAAGATGCAAGTCTTATGATGAAGATAGCCTTCACACAATATGGGATTGCATGGAGGCCAGAACAACTTGGTCTAATCTCCTTCCACCAAATGCTACACAATTCTTCACATCTCTGGACCTCAAAAATGGTTAAACTATTATCTCAATAGCCTAAACCACATTGAAGGTTGGCTGACTACCTTTGCGGTATCTTGTTGGTAATAATGCAAGAACATGAATTCCTTAATTTTTGAACATAAATTAATACCTCGGAGGTTACTAGCAGTTCTATGTAAAGATGAAGCTACTTTTATCCTACGCACATTAGCGGTCCCTGACACTTCTATCCTACCCAAAGGAGAAGACAAGATGATACCACTAAAAGTTCACATCCAATCCATGATCCTTCATGTTGATGTTGCAATCTCTCACAATGTTAACAAAAAATTTATATGTTCTATTGCCAGAAGGACAATAGGCGGTTGCATCATCAACTCATCTTGCTTAACCCTAGGTACAGATCCCATGGAAGGTGAGTTGCAGGCAATTCTTGGCATCAAACTGGCACAACAACAAGCTTTTCCCAAGGTGATCCTCATCTCTGACTCAAGTAATGTAGTCTAGTGGATTAATGACTGTGCCCAACTGCCAGACAAATATTTACTCCTGACTAAGTAAATCCGAGAAACCTTACATGATACTGGCATTGAAGAGGTGGTGCACCAAAAGAGGGATCAAAATAAACTCACTGATCTCCTTGCCAAGTTCTGCCTAAAGCAACTAGACTCCTATATGGAGTGGAGCTCCTTCCCTGTAGTCGCCTTATCTTTTTATTTACTGGACCAATCTTGTTTTCCTTCTATGTTTCCAACCTATGAGAGTTCCTTGATGTAATCAGCCCCATCTTACATTCTACCAAAAAAACATAGCTCATAGTTTAGGGATAGCATTAGATTCTTAATCCCATATACTAATTTTCATCATTTTCACTTCTTCTCATATTCATTAGTTTTAATTTCTTTCATTTCAAGATCACTACTACTCTAGTATCAAATCATTTAAAATTTAATTTTTATGTAAAGTCACACTCTCATTGAAATCCTTCATAATTTAGTTTTAATATATTTCATTCAACTTAGACCAGCCCAGATGTAATTACAAAAAATAGATTACATACTTCATAATAAACATTCCATTAATTTCATTCTTGACTTGTCGTTACCATTTAGTTCATTCGTGTGTATTTCCTTTCCTGTAATATATGAGTGTACTATGTCATTAACTTCCAATGGCATTATTGTACTTTACAAACATCACTTATCTCTTATAATACTACTCACTTTAGTTTAAATAATGGATTAGGTTACGTCTTCTTACATTATAATCTTTAATCATATTTCCCAATTCATTATGATGTATCTTGTATAAAAGGACCCACATTCATCTGAGGGGTTTCTCATTATTTTACAAAAGATACTAAAATAGATGCATTAGGCTAATATCATATCACTAGACTCATAATTTTCAATTGAGGTACTAATACCTACACTTCAACATTTCATCACATTTATAACATTATATACATGTTCTAGATTTATCACTCATACCTATCTTAATACTAAACTTCTAGGGTTTTCAAGAAGTCGTCTTAGTTCAATGCATCATAAGAATCATATTATTCACTATTATCATCAAGGTGTATAGAGGTTCTTATAGTCTATTTAAGACACACAAAAACCCTAGATTCCAGACCACCCAATCAACCAATCATTACAAGCATATAGTGATTTATTGACTCGTTTGAGTCCATCCATCAACATTAACCCTAGACATGGATTTCCTCCATATCAAACCCTCATATACCTATGCTCGTGTACATACCATATTCAATGCAATTAAGGATTCAAAATTCTAGTTGAGCAACTCATGATTTGGGTTGAAATATGATTACATTCATGACTATGGAACTCCCAACCATATCGCGTATTGATTGGATTTTAAGAAAAATGGGTATATATAGATATAGTTATCTACCCATAAGACATTACATATATATTGAATCAATAGGACCAGTAGACAAATAAAAATTAATGAGAATGGATCTAAATCAGTAGCCTTTATTTTCCTAAAATCATCCCAATTGATTATACAATTGCATACAAGTACTAGCAATGATCTTGATTATTTTAACCAGATGTAATAAAACTTTCAACATGATTAAAAATCTTAATAGGGAGAGAAACACCCACCTAAGGTGACAAGAACATTAAAAACATAGGTCAAACTCTGACTTTATAGAAATCTACCAATGTTCTAGCTATTGAATTCATTTCTTCGTCCTCACAACTCAGAAACCCTGGATACGGAGAACATGAGTGAAAGAGTAAGAAAATAGGGAGATTTCATATCATTTCGAATCAAATCATATGAGGGATGAAATTTTTACTGTGAGAGAAGATTCACCATGAAATACTATGCAAAGAAGCTAAACTTACTTGATTTCAGCAATTCTTAAATGACAAAGCCCTAGGTCAACATCTCCACCTTCTTCCTCACTCAAACCCTAATTCTCACTCTCTCTCTGGAATTTCATTTACCTAGAATGAATAATGAAATATGATATCTCCTTGGGTGCTAGATTACTCATATATATCAATTAAGGTGCTAGGGTCAATTGCAAATTAACCCTATTTTACACTTTATTTATTTTAGTAGAATTTTTGTCATAAAATTATTACTGAAAATCATTTACTTCATAGGTCAAATCTTCTCCAAAAATTATAAACAATTATTATGTTTTATGAATGACCATTTCTCAACACGAATAAATTTTATAGATCAATCTGAATTATCAATAAATAAATAACAATCAAGTGCTAGACTTCTATATTTCATCCAGAGTGCATGGTCGACTGAGTTTGTCCTGGAGAAACACGACTGACACCCCTTTTGGATAAGTCTAGAATCATCCAAAAATACTAAAAATTTAATGATATATCTGACATGTAGTTTCAAGACTAGAATCAAAATTTCAAATCAATTGGATATACTAATAAAGAGATAAAATTCAAATACTAGACTATTATATTTAAATATGAATACATGGTAGAATGTGTTTGTCCTAGGGTAACTCGGCCGAAAAACATGTCATAAAACATTACAAAATTCTCATATTTGCAATAATGCTTAAATTGGAGTTCTCCAAACCATATCCAAATTTCAAATAAACTACAATTGTATATAAAATACTACAAATCATATAGTACACCACTACTTATCAAATTTTGTATTCATATGCTACTAAAACCCTAATTTTGACCGATTAGTGTTTTCAATTCTCAAACCCGAATTATTTAAAACAAAAGCATACTTAATGTTTCTCATTAGGTTCAAAGAACCAAAAATTAGACTACCATCATTAATCAATCTCGAAATAATGATCAATCTATTTAAGCATGCAATCATCCAAGTAAACCCTAATTAGATGGCTAATCTAAAAATGGGTCAATACAAGTTCTTCCCTCCATTTAGAATTTCATCCTAAAATCCATGAAAAGATATGGAAAAATATCATATCATCTAATCATTCATCTCTTTCAGCGTCAACTTAGAGTTATTTTTATTTTATCTTTCTTTCATATGACATCATTTTCTTTCCTATGGTTCTTTTACATTGAAATTCTAAACAGACAAGCATTAGATGGATATTTCATCCCTTGTCATCATCATATCTCTCTATGAGTATTACAAACACTCATTTCACAAATCTTAGTAATAAATCTATAAGTAACACATCCCCTTTCATATTTTTTAAAATTTGATAATGTATCTCATGGATCAAGATTACAATTCATTCTATATTATTATCCACATTCATCCGTTATCTTCACAAAAAACATCATTTAGTGGGCATCATTCTTAGTTTTCATCTTTATCTTACAATTTAAAATGCATACTCATGTTCTATTTCATAAAAGTTTACCTTAGAAATCCATTAAATTCTTTCATCCTACTAATATGAAATTTCCAACTTGACTTAGGTTCCATATTCCATAATATAATACATCCTCTTTCTCCATTTTATCCTTTTATTACAATGATACATATTCTTGTACTCCCAATCGATATTCATCTGAATGTTTGGTCAAGGCATCTAGAAGAAGTATAGTTGGCAATTCCATACTATCTTAACTCAATACTCAAATACTTGACCAGAGTATCTGGATACTGTGTATAGTTAGTATGCATATCATTCAAGTTTTGTTCAACATTATCATTTACCCCTAGATAGTATTATCCCTACAAACTTATCTAACCTATGTTCTGATTACCATGTTGTCAGGACCTCTCTTTTGATCAACATTAATGCCAACCATTATAGGGAAACCCAAAATCTAATCCCAGATTATGAAGAAAAACAACAAATTCTCAATAAACACGGTCAACACAATATATGAAAAACATAGTGACACCATTTTCTCTCTCATAAAGCCTTGTAACGAAGTCAACTTAAAAACAACGTCTTTAATCACCACAAATCATATTCAACTCCATTAAAACAATAATTAAAACTTATTTCTTAGATGTTATTCAATTTACATCAGTTACATGAATGTGAAAGAACTACTTTGTATACTACCCATACAAGAAAGAGAGAGTACATGGAGATTCTATTCTGTCTAAACTATTATGTTTACATCTTCTCAATTATGACCTCTCCAATGGATACCATTATACCTAAAAATATTTGAAACAACCTTATGAGACTCATATAGATCCCTAGTGAGTGGATACCTCCCACTCAAGCTAGGTGCATGCATCAACATCAGAATAAGTATAAAGAACTTAAAATAAACTTGCAAATATTGGAAAGTTTATCAGATAGTTCTCTCACCTAGTCAAATCTAGTTTACTATAATAATCTAATCAATAAAATAAGGTAATCACTTATACCAAATATAACTATAAAACATCTTTTTAGATAATGTTAATGAACAAATCAGTAGATGTTACTTAATTCAGATTGATAATCCATTAGTATGAGTAATAAGCCATGATCTAAGCATTTAGAATCAATACATGATAATAACATTGTCTTTGTGACACCCCACCAGAAGGATTGGGAACACATCCTATAGTCTGGAAGCTGAAGTCCACATAAGACATACTTACCAAACAATACTATCAAATGACAAGCAATCCAAATCATATTTAGAGTGGATATAAATCCCATCAGTAACTACTTGTCACTATTTAAGATCAGATTCTAAACTACACTGATAAGAATATGAAGCAGATAATATCTTCAAAAATGACTATTTTCCACAATAAGAAACATGATTACCGATGGTAAATCATCAACTAGCAGTACAAGGAATGCCATAAACATTCAAATCATATTCAACATAGCTTATCATCTTTCATTTTCCCCAAAACGACTTGGCTTGTACCTCACCAAGTAGAAGGTGCCACACCTGATTCTTGTGTCAACAACTCACCGTCACTATCTTAGGGTTTACTTGACCCCCTAAGATATCAACAATAGATTTTGGTCCACTATAGGGTTGCCTAAAGAGACTCACATCCTCATCTCAAGTACACACCATAGGAACCAGTCAAACAATATATCATATATTACAATATATCTCATAATTTCATATTTCACATATTTCATTTCATTAGAGTCTATTCCTCATGGGAATAAACTTTCACAACATGGATTTAGGGCCAAAACCACACAAGCTGACTCACTTCAAAATCCTGGTGGTCTAACCTTGAAGGTCTTGATCCACACTCCAAAAATCCTTCTCATAATTCTTTGATTACTACAAGGAGTTTTGTTTTAGTTTCCTAGTGTGGTACTCAGTGGAAACTCATGGTGTACATGGCACCTAACTAGATGTGTCATCTTTCCACTTGCTATTAATCCATGTTACTCAAGATGCAATATCATTTATCATACATGTATATTCTCAAGTAACTAGAATAACATGAATAGAATTGGGCTTATAAAAAAGACAATGATTAAAATAAGAAGCACAACAAATATATAGTTTTCAACACATATGCTTCTTTCAATGTTCCTCATAATCTCATAGCAGTCATAATCAGTGGACTTTCATCTCGAGGCATACTCTCATTGTCCAACATATACTCTCACCAAGGTTTCTCAAATGCAATTACCTCATGTTAAATTGAATCTCAACATTTTTGTTATCAGTTCATTCTATATCACAATTCTCAACAAATATTCACAGAGGCATTAAAAGTAGCAAAAGTATAGGCACAAACACATCTTGTATCAATCATCATACTTATAATAGGTTCATCATGCAACATATACTTATTTAATTTAATTTATATACATATGAATAAATCTCAAAGAATGAATGTGCATAACACACTTAATACTCCTCACTTACTAATGACCACTCTTCAGTTATGGATACTATTCAACACATACGAGATCTCATTAGAACTTCATTAGGGAATGCCTTTCTTAGAATACAAGTATCTTAACATACAATCACAATCCAAAAGCACATCTGTATAAACCAAATCATATCCTTGAGCCTCATCTTGTAAATTAATTGAACTACAATCATATGCATTCCTTAATCCCTCATTTCAAATTATTATGCATTAGCATCAAATAGCTCATGATTTTAGGGTTAGATTCTTAAACCCATCTACTAATTTTCATCATTTTTAGTTCATTTCATATTCAATAGTTTTAGTTTCTTTCATTTCATGCTACTACTACTCTAGGATCAAATCATTTTAAATTTAATTAATATATAAAGTCTCTCTCTCATTTAAATCCTTTATAATATGGTTTTAATATATTTCCTTCAATTTCGGTCGACCCACTTGTAATTGTGATAAATAAACTATATACTTCATCATACACATTTATTAATTTCATTATTAACTTGCCATTACCATGCAACTGATTCTTGTCTATTTCCTTTCTTATAATAGATTAGTGTATCATGTCATTGAATTCCAATGCCATTCTTGTAATTTACAAACACCACTATGTCCCTTATAATACTACTCAATTTTTCTTAAAGAATGGATTAGGTTAGATCTTATATCATAATGTTTCATCATTCCCAATTCATTGTTATGTAGCTTGTATGAAAGGACCCACATTCATGGGTGGGTTTTCAAATGCCTCTCATGCTCTCACCAAGATATGTTTCTCACTAGATCATTTTCCTATATATATATATATATATATATATATATATATATATATATTGAATCAATTGATCAGGAACTAGGTAAATACAAATCAATGAGAAAGGATCTAGGTCAATAGCCTTTATTATCCAAAAATCATCCCAATTGATCATACAATTGCATACAAGTACTAGCAATGATCTTGATTATTTTAGCCAGATGTAATTAAGCTTTCAACATGATTAAAAATCTTAATAGGGAGAGAAACATTCACCTATGGTGACAAGCACCTTAAACACACAAGTCAAAGTCTAAATTTCTAGAAATCCACTAAGGTTCTAGCTATTGAATCTATTTCTTCCTCCTTTCAACTTGGAATCCCTAGATATGGAGAATAGGAGAGAAAGAGTAAGAAGAGATGGAGATTTAATATCATTTTGAATAAAATTAGATGAGGGACAAAATCTTGACATGTGAGAGGAGATTCACGATTAAAGACTACTGATAGAAAAACACTTCCAGACCACAACCCCTTTCTGTGCCTCCATATCTCCGACTCAAGTAATACTGATCCTCCACATTCCTCTGAACACACATGTCTCACCCTTCCTACTTGCCCACTAGTAGATACACTCTTTCTCATTTCCCATGTAAGGACATCAACTGATCTGTTCTACCTTCCTTACCTACACACACTACCTTCATCCCCTCCACCTCAGCTGATCCCAAACCTTTCAACATGGCTCTTGCAATACACCTTGAGAAGGAATTCTCGATTGACCTACTGGTGAATTATATGTGCATTCTCAAAGTCAAAACTATTCATAACATCCTAGTCTGCATCACCAACAACATTGACAACAATATTGTTAACATACTGGATATTACTAGAGCCATTTCTCTTTCGCTCCCTGGCCATAGATTCCTTAAACCAAAAATTTTATCCCCGTCACAGCTCTTGTATTATGTCCCTAAAGGAGAAAAACTCGATAATTTATTTGGTCAAGTTGTGACTATACCTTGTGGAACTAGTTTTGTCCAAGACAACATCTCAAAATAGACTCCTTAAAAAGGATCTTCCATTACTAGTTCTGGAGGATTGGTGTTGGTTTCCATATCTGACCTTCCCCCACATATGTGGAGGTTGAGATCTTACGAGCAGTTGCTCACTCTATTGGAGTGACCCTCCAATTTGTTAGCCATGATATGCTATACCCATCAAATTACATCAAAGCCTTTTGCGCCATCTCTATTAAACATGCAATCACTCTACTGACTTCCATTAAGATTAGATTAGGAGAAAAGATTTACATCATTGAGCTCATCACAAAAAACCCTACTGACATCTCCACCACATTCTCTAACATCACCCTTGAAGCACCTTCTTAGTACTGCCCCATCAAATCCCAAAAGACTTCGAAAGTCATCTGAAAACCTTTCTATAGGAAAATGGTTTGGGAGAGATAGAATGCATCATGTCATTCACAGTCAGACTCCAACCCACAAAGCCAAAACAAGAGGACCAGAATGTGCTCACCTTATATGGACAACAACAACAATTTCCTCCAAGACTCCTACAAACCTTTCCCTTTCCACAAAAATCCAACCACCATCACCAACCTCGATTTAGACATCGAGCAAAAACTTAAAACAACAATCATGGAGGAGATCATATCATGACAAAGCCCAAAATAGAAGAACAAAGGCAAGAATATCATCTCAGTTCCTTCGTTCAAACCGCTAGATGCAACACCTGAGATACTGATGAAGATGAACTTCTTTGTTTTAGAAGAACAATGTAAGATTTCTAACAATAATATTACAACACAATACACCAATTTACCATCCTATTCTTGTTCTACTCCTGTGCAGGATAAAGAAAATTAGTTAGGCAATATTGACATTGTATCTTGGCCAGAAATCCATTCCTTCTCCCAGTTTGCTGATACCCTAGGTATCACCTTCGACTCTAAATAAGTATCCCACTCAGCCTTAGACAATATAGAACATTTCATGAAATGACAGAACTAAAGACATCCACAAAAAAAACATTGATCTACAAAATCTCCACATTGTATCATAGATTGGGTCCTCAATTCCGATGTTTTTTATGTATTCTTCTATATGAAGATCTCATCATGGAATGTTTGTGGTGCTTCAAATCTTAATAGGAGGAAAAATTGCAGCAACATATATATAAATATCATCAATATTATCACCATTCTAGAACCAAAAATCACTTTACCACCTTTTGGTTTAAAAACTATCGGGGGAAAATATATCAAGACTTGGTATCAAATACCACCTAATGGCTTCAATGGAGGCATTAGAATAGGTATCGATGGTTCTATGTTTTATATATCTCATATAGAGTACCATGATTTCACAATTACCTTGCATATCACAAACACCTCTGACTCCAACATTTGAATATTCACTAGTGTATAGTGTGAACCTAGTTATGACAAGGCTCTTTTCATAAAAGAGGTAGATCATATTCTCAGAATTCATGCCACCAAACCATGGCTAGTGGGATGGGATTTCAACCTCATCACATATCCTTCTGATAGAAAAAAAAGACTAATAGATAGGCTTGATGACCTCATCAGATAAAAACTTTAGGGATCTCAACATCAAGCACAACATGATCAAAATTACCCCATCTACTGCACTTTACACCTGGAATAGGAACCACTCCTGGGCCAGAATCGACCACTTCATTTGTACTCCCTCTTAAGAAGACCTTTATCCACATTCCTTTGTTTCCATCGCTCACAGATCTATTTTCGAGCACTTCCCTATCATCCTCGACACCAAACATAACAAATAGGACCCTAGACCTTTCAGAATCAAAAACTTATGGCTGACAGATCCAACATGTGTGGAAATTTTTAAACAAAACTAGGCTACTTACACACAAACCTCCTCAAAACTAGGTTACCATATTGTTAATAACACCATAAGGATTAGGTCAGCCCTCAAAATATGGCAAAAACAAAAATATGGAAACATCATGCAAAAACTAGCTGAGCCTAACTAACAACATCTCTTTGTAAATAGTGACCCCCAGGATGACCCTGCTCTCTCTCTCTTGCCATCAAGGTAGAACTGGATCATATCCAAAGCTGCATAGACTCCATTTGGAGACAGAGAGAAAAGATCAAATGGGAAAAAGAAGGTGATTAAACAATAAATACTTCAACAAATGCTACAACAACAATACCCAGGTGAACATCATCTCCAAATTGTACATAAATGGTACCCTCATGTCAGACAAATACAATATCACCAATTATATCATAGAACACTTCCAGAACATTTTGAACACCAGCCATGAGCCTATCATGTTAACCTCCATGAATTGGGCTCATATTTGCTAAAAAAATTATGCCTTTTCCTAACAACATTATTTGATACTTCACTCTTGATGAACTTAAAGATGCGATCTCATCACTAGGAAAAAATAAATCACCTAGACATGATAGTCTCAATATTGAATTCTACCTCTCTCTATGGGAAAACATCAAAGGTTATTTCATGCAACTCCCCTACTCCAGATCCAAAACACCAACATTATCCCTAAACAAATCAGGGTCATTGATCACACAAATATAGCCTTGATAAAAATAGCGGACCAACCAGACATGATTACACAATTTAGACCCATTAGTCTCATCAATAGTTCCTACAAAATATTGGCAAAAAATCTTAGTAATTGTATCAAATGAAAACTAGATGGCATCATAGTGCACAACCAAAATGCTTTCCTTAAACATATAAATATTCAAGATGCTTACATTATGGTCAACAAAACTCTTCATCTCTATTATAGAAATATAACACTAGTAATTGCCATCAAACTTGATTTAAAAAAAAGCCTTTGACTATGTAAATATGAATTTCCTTACACATATGATGAGAGGATATGGCTTCCCTAAGAAGTGGATAAACTATATACATGATTGCATCTCTACTAATACCTTCTCCACCATCATAAATAGTACACCTTTGGTCACTTCCACAACTCAAATGGTCTCAAACAAGGAGATCTGTCATCACCCTACCTCTTCATTCTTATTACATCACTTCTCACTAACATTATAAGTTAGGCACCTCTAATGGTCTCATCAAATCACCAATATAATGTTTTGAAAACATCATACAATATGTAGAGGATACCATGATTCTAATTGAACCTGAAGACAATACAATCCTCAATACTATTCATATCATTAGTATTTTCTCTTAAATCTCTACCCTCAGAATTAACCTCAATAAACCCTCCATCATTGGAATCAACACATCTATGGATTCTATCCATAGATATCAAACCCTTTTGAAGTACAATATTGAGAACATTCCAATTATGTACCTTGGCTTACCCATCTCTCCCTAACCCATACAACACAAAACATGGATACCCATCATTGAAAAAATTCAACATAAACTCTCTTCCTGGATCAATAACTTTCTCAACCTAGGTGGTCATCTTATTCTCCTCAACAACGCAATCATGCCAATTGCTACCCACTACCTTAGTTGCATTCCTTTACCAGCCAAAACAAAACAACAGATTGACTCTCTTAGGAATTTTTTTTGATGGAACTGTTTCTCAGAGAAATCAAACAAATCTAGATTACACCTGGTCAACTAGGAAATCATATGCAACAAACTAGAATATGAGGGATGGGGCATCATCAACATTAACATGCACTCTATCTTCCTTATTGCAAAAATTATACATGCTCTCCTCACCAACACCTCAAAATTCTTGGAAGCCTTTCATTCTCCATAAATACTATAAAAAGTCAAATCCTTGGAACAAAACAAAAACTAAAATATCATCGCCACTTTATAAATATATCAACAAAATTTAAACATCATTATCAATATGGCCAACATCCCACAACATACCTTCACCAATAAAAAAATTTGGGCTGACCCATGGTTGCACAACAACTACATCCAAAATTTTGTCATAAACTTCAACATTCTTCCACATCTAAAAAACATCAATATAGCTAAATCTCTAAATATACTCACTAGTAATAGACATTACGCCCCCAAAACTCTCCTCACTCAGTCGTTCAGTTCTAACACAACACTAGATATCATTCAAAATCTCGAATACAACATCACTAGCAATATATCTTGGAAATGGGGAAGTAAATATGCTCCAAACAAAGCCTACCACTTCTTATCTTACAGAGGGCATATATCCATTTTTTCTCCATTTTGGAAAATGAAATGTCCAAAAAAGCTTAAAATCTTCTTTTGGCTCATCATCACGTATAAAAAAATCCTTACTGACTATAACCTCCGCAAGAGAGGTTTCCAGGGCACTACCAGATTTCATCTCTGTATAAAAGATGAAGAAACTATTAAACATCTCTTCTATTATTGTCCTATCATTATTTGACTCCTACGTCATTATTTTCACCATCATACTACCACAAAAGTCATTGATTTACACGCTCGAATATTTAAGTTCATACCCTTACATACCCATCACTCACCACCAAACCTGATCATTACCAGTTTGTTGAACATTTTGATTGAGAGAAACAACAAAGAATAAAAAAATATTGCTCGACCTTTTTATCAGATTCAAAATGATATCAAACATTCCTTATCTATCATTTCATTATGCAAGAATGACATCAACATCGACGCTGGCGAGGGGTGATAAGGATGCAGAGCGATGCTCTTTGGAGATAACAATGTTGATGGTTACCTCACCTTGGAGAAGATCACGGTCGACGACACATGCTTCTAGCTTTTATAATCTTCAGTGTGTCTTTTTATCAATATGATCTTGAGTCTTAGTGTTATAGGGGTACCTCTCCCAGAACTCTCGTTTCTGCTATGCTGTGTTTTATTGCTTGTCTTTTGCTTTATTGTTGTACCATCTATGGCACGTCAGACTAAACACGTTAGGTGTTGACTCTGGTGGTGTCTTCATCCTATACGTTTTTGTTTACATACACCTTTGTTTATAAACTCTATCTACCTAGTTGATATTTCATCAAAAAACAACATGAAAGACTATACAAAGAAGCTAAAATTGTTGGAGTTCATCATGTCTTATATGATAAAGCCCTAGGTCAACGTATCCACCTTCTTCCTCACTCAAACCCTAACTCTCCCTCTCTCTATATAATTTCGTTTCTCAATAATGAATTGTGAAATATGAGAGCTCCTTGGGTGCTAGATTACTCATATAGATCAATTAAGGTTCTCGGGTCAATTGCAAATTAACCTCATTTTACATTTTCTTTTATTTTAGTAGAATTTTCTATAATAAAATTGTTATTATCATTTAATGAATGGGTTAAATATCCTCCATAAGTTATGAATAATTATCATGTTGTCTAAGACCAAATTTTATAGTTTCAATAAAGATTTCAAATAAAACATAGTTACCAATAAATACATAAAAATTGAATACAAGACTGCTATATTTCAGCCACAACGCATTGTTGGCTGAATTTATCTTGGAGAAATGTGACTGACACCCCTCTCTGGATCTGTCTAAAATTATATAAACATTATGAAAATTTGAAACAATGTCTAAAATGGGGTTTACATACTACAATTAAAATTTCAAATCAATTTTTTGTACCAACAAAATGATAAAATTTAAATATTAGACTGTTATTGTTCAGTCTGAATAGATAATAGGCTAACTTTGTCCTGAGGTAACTCGGCCAACAAACATGTCATAAAACATTAAATATTCTGATATTTTTCAAGAATTCTTAAATTTGACTTCTCCAAATTATATCCACATTTCAACTAAATTAGATTTGTATATAAAATATTGAAAATTATATAGTGTACCATTTCACTTATCAAATATGTATTTATATGCTGCCAAACATAATTTTGGTTGATTAGGGTTTTTAATTCTCAAGACCTAATTATTTGAAATAAAAGCATTATTTTGAGTTTCACATTAGGTTTGAAGAATAAAAAAATTGTCTACCATAAATAATTAAGCTCTAAATAATGATCAATCTAGTTAAGCATGCAATCATCCAATTAATCCTAATTAGATGGCTAATCTAAAAAAGGGTTGTTACAAAAAGGATGACATATTTAAGAACAAACTGTTCAAAGTAACTGAACAAGAATTTGTATTTAACATAAAAGTTGGATTTGTTGATTAGCCTATGGTTGAGATAATGAAAATACCGAATTAAAAGTTGATTTTTTAGATGAAGAGAACGCTAGGACGGAATGAGTTTCACCACCCTTACCTGCCATTCACTCTCTCACTATATCATACTAAGCATTAAGTTAAATATGTTGAGGCCAAGAAAATATCCATTTTGTCACTAGCATCATAAACTAGACAAATATCAACCTAAGCTCTCTATTTCATTACCTAGAGATCATTTGTTACAACCCCAATTTTTGGGATTCATCTGGTGAGAAATGTAATTTCTCATATTTAAGATAATTGAACAAAGAATTGTATAATTTTTTTTGAATACATGGATTTTGTTTACAATAGCCTTGATGTCTGTGTTGTGGGCTTTATTGTCTATTGGGCACAAATAACAAAGAAAATTCAATTAGTAATTGAATAATTGAATATTTGAGAAAAGGAAGAGGTAGAAACCTCTAGAAGGCAAAGAGATGTAATCCAAGGATGGATTTCGTACCTCTTGGGTTCCTTGGGTTCCAAGGAGTCCAAAGTTGCAAAAAGAAAGCAATTAAAAAAGAAACGATTAATTAGGTATTTCTTTATTAAGAAAGAAATTGAAAACAATGAGAAAAGGTGGAAAATAAGTGAAAAGAGGTATAATTGAGTTATCCTTGGTGGAATTTCATATCCCAAGGATTTCTAATGATAACAGGAATTCCAATGAGGAAAATAAAAGAGAAATAAAGAGAAATCCTCAAACAGAGATATTTTAACGAGAAATAAACAAGATAATGTGAAATAAGGCATAAAGATGCATCTAGAAGGATAATAAGTATCCAATAAAAATAATTTCGAAATAATGGAGTGTCTTGGGATCCAAGGAGTCCCAATAAAGAGGAAAGAAAGAGAAAATACCAAAATTTGCAAAATAAAAGATAATATGATACTTTATTAATGATTTTGGTGCCATTATGAAAAAGGAAGTAATTTTATTAAAAGAAAATAGAAATTCGTTCTAATGGATTAAAGAGCAAGAATAAAGGGGATAAGAAAGAGGAATTTTGAATTTCCTATATACTCAAATAATAGAGGATATCAAAAGGATAAAGAGAGAGAGAAGGATTACTTATCCTTGAAGGAAAATGAATCCTTTTGGAAAAAGACTCTTTGTGTCGTGTTTAAGCCAACCTATGGGTTCGTTTCTCTCCCCTATAAAAGGGGTAAGATATTGGTTCAAGTTTAGGAGGGAATCCCACGCAATTATCTCCTTCCTCCTTCTTCTTTGCACACAAACATAACCAAGAGAAAGCATGCTACCCCAGAGCAACCAGGTATCATGGAGAGGTTACAATGGAGATCTGACGCTTCCACGGCACCAAGAAGGGCGCAATCATCTTCCTCGCGCTCTGAAACTCGCGTAGCAGCCATTGCTTGGCTACAGGTCAGGCAGGTAGTGCGGGCTTGGAACAAGAAATCAACCCGCTTTGGCAATGATCCAATGGCGCCCTCGCCTGTACAGAGGCACGACGAAGGTGGGCGGGCTATCCCTAATGGCCGTCCGGATCTAAGAAGGAGAGGTCGGGCTGCGTTCAGTCATGACCTAACGGCGGTTTGCGGTAGCAACTGCGGGCTTTTTGCGGTCAGGAACGGCCATGTTGGCCACATCTTGGGGGTGCCCTGCGTGCACCAAGGAGAAGCGGTGCTGGGGCAGCCATGGGCGGCGACCCTCGGGCCGTGGGAGAGGAGTAGGAGCGGCGCCAATGGCGTCTAGGGCGGCCATTGGGCGCCGTCGTGAGGTTGAAGGTGATCAAAGCACGTTGGACGAAGTTGCCCCTCCACGGGCTGAAGAAACACATCACTTACCGAGGGCATAAGGGTCAATCTGTTATGTTTCCAAGAAAACCGTGTTGCATGGTAAAGGATGATGTGGCGCCATCTGATTGGCCGAGAGGTACTTTTCCTTGCAAATTTCATAAATAAAGATTGGTAACTCCGATTAGGACAAGTAATATATGAATTTTGATCAGAAGAACACAAGTAATCCAACAAAAAAAGTTTTATAGCCTGAATCTGATCATAGTTCGAGATGTAGTGTAAATTATCATCTTTAATGAATTAAAGATTAATAAACCTTATTTTGAAATGAATAAAGTGTTTAATAGGGTTTAATGGATCATGAGAGTTAATGTTAACCTGTTAAATGTAAAAAAGGTACATTATATTCAAAAAGGAAGAAATTTGCACATGATTAGTCTAATTTAGAGTTTATGTGCATAAATGTGCTTGAAATTTGAAAAGGACATAAAGTTATCATCTTTAATGATTTAATTAAAGAAAAACTCTTAGATTTGATGATAGATGGACTTAATGATGTTATTTTGATAATTCAAGTTGATATTAACATGTTGTTAATAAAAGTGAAAATAGGATCTAAAAAGATGATCTTTTTATATAATTGGCTTAATTTAGGGTTTCGTGCATGATTATGCATTAATTAGCTTGAAAACCCTAATTTAGGAGAATATGTATTTTAATTAGTTTAATTGTTCAAATCCATGAAAAAATAGGGATATGATGATCCTAAGTCAATTTGGGTATAAAAGACTATTAAAATGGATAGTTGAGCAATTAAGGTTCATGTAAATGGAAAAGAGTGTTTTAGGGTTGTTGACCTAAAAGGGATTAAGTTTAAGGAATGGATATAAGAAACCCTAATGAAGATTAATGAAACTCTGAAATGGATACAAAAACCCTAGAAAGTGAATCCAAGTCAATAAAGTATATTCTTGCTAAAGTGTGTAATAAATAGAATGCATATTCTTTTCAAGAATTATCTGATGATTGAATTGCTTGCTTGGATTTCATTCTTGGTTGGGTTTACTTAATGCTTGTGAAATCATCAAATCAGGTATGTGGTTACGCTTATGAATAATCTCTCTAGTTTCATGGCGATTCCCGAAGTTTTAATCGGTTGCTTGAAAATAATTGTTGGATGTCTATTTATTTCATGCAACTATAAAGTGACTATGATTATCATTATAAATGTGTGTATATAATTGGCTAGATCCGGATCCACCTCTATTGCTTTGAAAAGGATAAAAAAAGGGGTAATCCTAGAGCAAGGTCTAGGTTACTGAGAGTTAGAAACTGGGCTACCTACGTGTAGTGCCATGAGACTCATTAGCCTGCCATGAGTTAAGGAGTGGGCTACTTACGAGTAGTGCCATGTGACTCAACCCTAGAAACTGGTTCACCTATATGTGGGACCATGAGGGGTTTAATGGGGATCTACCATAAGGAAGGTAGTATCCAGGTCTACTGCAGGGATAGCACAGAGGATAGGGTACTCATGGATCGCAGACTTATATTTAAAACGTAATTCTGATTGTTAAATGATTAATTGAATGATTACGTTGTTATCATAGTTGCACGTTTATTGTTTCCCCCACATACCAGCTTCGGCTGACTGGCGTTTTGTTTGTCGGCATTTTAGGAACAAGCCAAAAGGACAAATAGTAAATCGTCATATTGTGAAATACATGAAGTAAAATACAAGGAGGATTAGTTAGAGTAGAATCCTTAAGTGGATAGAAGTTTAGAGATTCAAGTTTTCAAAAAGGTATGCAAAATTTTATTTTCTTGTAGCTTTTCAGTATAGTCTGTTAAAATTTGATAATTGTTCAGGGTTAAGTGTCGAACCTTTGATCTGGAAGTTATGGGTGCGGCTTCGACCTCTCAGTCTCCCTTAATTGGGTGTTATCGGAAGGTGGGGTCGTAACATTTGGTATCAGAGCGTAGGTTCCCCACTTAACCATTAGTAATTATTAAATTTTACAAACTCCATATAACCCAAGGGAGTTATTAGAGGATTATCCGAAAGATGGAGGTGTCTAGAAGAGGATCACGACCGGGGGCTGATAATATTTTCCTCCGCACCGCTAGTCGGAATACGAGGACTCCCAGATCCGTGTGACTTCCTGGCCAAAGTCATAGGGTATGAATCAAAATAAGATACCTTTAGGACTTTCTCATCTTATTCATCCCTTCTCATCACAAAATTTTGCTAAGAACCTTAAGGATTAGGGTTTTCTCTTCTCCTCACCCTCTTGAGGTATGGGTAAGGTTAATAAGGTGTAAGGAATCCTCCACCAAATTAATGAAAAGTATGTAAATAAGATGTCATGGACATAAGCTTAATAGATTAAGCGCAATCTAAAGAATGATACATGCTTAGGCTGTATGACATAAGTTGACATGCCCTCAGAAGAGACCTGAGGCTAGACCTTCTTATCAGGAGGATAGATAAAGAGAGTTAGTCTTGGAGATAGAAATCTCCATTGCAAGTAGAGACCTGACACATCCTCAAAGGATGATGTTAACCCTAACCCTAAGTGAAGGTTAGAGAGAGAGATGGCATGATGAGTTAGACTAGGTGTTTGGATGGATATGCCTTGCATGCCATATGAGCCATTGGATGACCTAGTACCTCTGGCAACCCAACCCTGGGAAGGGTCGAGTAGGTTAGAGTGAAGGATAGTTCCTCCATGGATAAAGCTAGAGAAGAACCTATAGAACCCTATGGGCTTGTGCAAGTAGGGTATGGCTTGCACCCAGGACACGTCAGTAGTAACTTATGAAATAAGCATAAAGGGATACAGATGATCTTGAGCAAACATAAGTTCGAGCCTAGGCTTCACCTATGTAGAGGATGCTTTTGAGGTTGATCCTTCATGGAGAGAGGACCTATAATGGTGAGGTTGGTTGTAGCGTTAGCTCTAGAGAGATAGAAGGAAACCAAGCAAGAAGGTTGGAATCCTAGACTCCAGGATACGAGGAGAAGTCAAGAGTTGAGGATGATGCGACCTAAGTGGATGATAGTGGTCGTCACATGTCTGATCCCTAGAGGTTGATGATGTCTTGGTTGCCATGGGAGGAACCAAACCCTAGAGAGAGGATGAGGTTTCTGGAACCTATGTGCCTATGGTATAAGAGTTTACCTTCTGAGAAAGGAAGAAGCAGTTTTGTATACCCTGGAGAGGATTAGTAGCAGGTTATGAGGCCTTGTACCTTGTTGGTTGTCCTTGAGGAGGACCCAACTCTAAGTGTTGCTCGAGTTGAAGGATGAAAGGAAGTACATGTCATGCCTTTTTCATGCTTGATTCATGGTTAAGAGTTTGAGCATGCAGTTGGACACCCAAAGGTGAACCTAGGGTTCCTAGGCCTAAGAGGGGAAGCAGTGTACCTAATTCTCATGACGAGAATTAAGTTTCTATAGTTTCAAGCATGGTACTCCTCATGTATAGAGGAAAAGAGAAGCCCCTTAAGTTTAAGGTATGTTTGATGAACCCCTCATAGCTAGGTTGATGATAAAGGAAGGTATGATCTTGATCCAGCATTGAGGAAAGAGGACAAGTATGACCTAGCATGGTTTAGTAGGTGATCTGCTTGTGCCTTAATAGCTTTCTAGGGTTAAGTAGACTCATGTGGATGTAAACCCTAGACCTAAGAGCTTTTGTGACCTTGTTGTCAAGAGATAGTTTTCCTCCCCTCCTGGGAGAGGGACCCCTTTGGTAGGGTGTATAATAGTTTTGTTGGTTTAAGGTAACCTAAAGAGGTCTCATAGGATCTTGAGAAGCTAAGTGAAAAGTACATGGTACGAGAATGAACTTGTAGACCCATATATATCCATCTCTAAGTGCATGTGGATGTGTTACCATGGAGGTAACTGGTAAGGGGCCTGACCAATGTAGGCATGTCACCATGACCCCTATGAAAGGATGGATGTCAGCCCATGTATACAAAGAGAGATGATGAAGGCTTGGGCAAGGTTCTAAGTTGCACATGTACTATAAATGGAGCATCCTAGGGTCAGGTAGGGATAAGACCGATGGAAGTAGGAGTTGCCTAATTCCCCAGTTGCACATGACCATAGGGTCGGGAGGTAACAACTATCCTTGTCTGAGGGCCATGGGTTAGGAGATTGATCACCTTCATGAACTCATGGGACCCAAAGGGCAGGTGAGTAGGGCACTCTCTTGATGCATGAGGGAAGAGGGATGACCCCAAAAGAGCCGGCACCCTATAGACCTAGAGGAGATGACCAAGGATATAAACCTCAGTAGGTTCAAGACTAGTTTTCCATGGAAGTAACTTTGATATAATGATGAGGCATAAATGGCACGTTTCAATTTAGAAGGTGTACTGGCAAGGTGGGATGTACCATCTCTACTCTTGGAACAGGATGAACTTTGTATTTGGACGGCCGCCAAATGCTTATTTCTTCTTGTTATGGGAGTGAGAGATAGGACAGTACGCATGCCATAAACCAAGGATAAAAGATGGATATGAGTTGGAACGTTGCTATGAGGTCAGAGGACAAAGATGATAACATATCCTTGTAGAGTGAATAATACATAAATGGTTTACAAATAGTAAGAGTACTAAGGTAATCTTTATCATGAGATATGAGTCATACAAGATTGAGTTTGATCACCTAAAAGATGAGCTCAAAGTGTTCTCGATAAAGATAGACTTAGAATTCGAGTTTGAGATGATAAGTGAAATATGTGGAAGTGTATGTCTTCAATGTTACCTAATACCTAAGGATGTGAAGTGGTAATGGATGTTATGGTTGAGATCTATCTGACTAGTTTGGCTAGAATCTAGAAGAGGTTGTTAGGCTAACCCTAAGTTTGGAAAGGAGATATGTTTGGCTAATACTCCCGATGTAATGAGATTTTTTGAACAAGTTAATGGTTGTTTGGTTATCCAGTCTAGTCCTTGATGCTATGAAATGATGGTAGTAGAACCTTAGATGCACTTCTTTGGAAAAGAAGGCGATGAAACCCCGACTAGAGTGGTTTAGGGTTTCTGAGGAATCGATCTTGAGGAGATCATGATTTTAACATCACCATACACCGTACCACCAAGATAATAAGTGACAGTAGGACTTTGGATAAAGTTGCATGTGGTATATGGCCATGCAAGCCAGGAGGTAAAGGACGAACCCCAGTAACCCAGTGTATCGATATAGAGGACAAAAAAAGTCCATGAGAGGGAATGGGAGTTCATCATTATGAATGTGGTGATAAGTCTCCCCTAGACCAAGGAAGGTCAAGATGCAATATGGGTTATGGTAGATCGCCTTACCTAGATGACATGAGAAAGAAGAGAGTTCTGTCAAGAGACAGATCAGGTTGAACTACATATGAGAGAGATGGCTCAACTACACCATGATGTGAGTTCAAAGGTTCTTGAGTTTGACATAAAGGTTCCCTTCCAAAAGGTGGAAGTAGGTACATGAAGAACTCAATGTTAGTACAATTTATCACCCCAAACTAATGGTTAGTATGATCCAGACTAAAGGGTCTAATGAGAGCATATGTGCTCATTTAGGGTGATAACTAGAGACAATTCTTGTCCTATGAAAGATGTGATGATGACCACCATAGCCAGTATCAAGATTCTAAGAAGCTCTGTAGGTGAGGTTGTGTCAGTCACCACTTTAGTAAGGTGATGTTGGTGAAAGGACCACGTGATGGTTAGAAAAGGACAATAGTGTGTGTAGATGAAGTAGCTTTGATCGTGCAATGGCTGAAAGGAGCCTAGAGATGACAAGAGTCGTGAGCAAATGAAAAGTAGACTGATATGCAGTTCACTGTGGGAGAATATGTGACATGAAAATCCAACCCCTCTAAGTTATAGCTAAGAGAGATGAGTCCCCGATGCATGGGTTCTTTTGACATGGTTTGGTGGAGAAGGTTAAGATCGACCTTACCCCTCATGATAAAGTAATGTATGATGAGTTCGATGTGTCCAATTTAGAGTAGTATGTGAGGTGCCTCGACCATGTGCTGAGCAATGAACCTAGTGAGCCCCAAGGGAGGCTAAAATGGCCTGAGTCCACCTGTGCAGTTTTTAGACGCCAAGATGAAAGAACTCAGAGAAAAGAATATGTGATGATAAAGGTTCTTTGGAGACGCCATGAGTATGGTAAAGACACATATGGGCCAATGATGGACATGGAAAAGTCTTATCCTGAATTGTTTGTTTGCTTGATAGAATTTTGAGGACAAAATTCCTATAAGAGGGGAAGGATGTTACAACCCCAATTTTTGGGATTCATCTGGTGAGAAATGTAATTTCTCATATTTAAGATAATTGAACAAAGAATGGTATAATTTGTTTTGAATACATGGATTTTGTTTACAATAGCCTTGATGTCTATGTTGTGGGCTTTATTGGCTATTGGGCCCAAATAACAAAGAAAATTCAATTAGTAATTGAATAATTGAATATTTGAGAAAAGGAAGAGGTAGAAACCTCTAGAAGGCAAAGAGATGTAATCCAAGGATGAATTTCGTACCTCTTGGGTTCCTTGGGTTCCAAGGAGTCCAAAGTTGCAAAAAGAAAGCAATTAAAAAAGAAAAGATTAATTACGTATTTCTTTATTAAGAAAGAAATTGAAAACAATGAGAAAAGGTGGAAAATAAGTGAAAAGATGTATAATTAAGTTATCCTTGGTGGAATTTCATATCCCAAGGATTTCTAATGATAAAAGGAATGCCAATGAGGAAAATAAAAGAGAAATAAAGAGAAATCCTCAAAAAGAGATATTTTAACGAGAAATAAACAAGATAATGTAAAATAAGGCATAAAGATGCATCTATAAGGATAATAAGTATCCAATAAAAAGAATTTCGAAATAATGGAGTGTCTTGGGATCCAAGGGGTCCCAATAAAGAGGAAAGAAAGAGAAAATACCAAAATTTGCAAAATAAAAGATAATATGATAGTTTATTAATGATTTTGGTGCCATTATGAAAATAGAAGTAATTTTATTAAAAGAAAATAGAAATTCGTTCTAATCGATTAAAGAGCAAGAATAAAGGGGATAAGAAAGAGGAATTTCGAATTTCCTATATACTCAAATAATAGAGGATATCAAAAGGATAAAGAGAGAGAGAAGGATTACTTATCCTTGAAGGAAAATAAATCCTTTTGGAAAGAGACTCTTTGAGTCGTGGTTAAGCCAACCTATGGGTTCGTTTTTCTCCCCTATAAAAGGGGTAAGATATTGGTTCAAGTTTAGGAGGGAATCCCACGCAGTTATCTCCTTCCTCTGTCTTATTTGCACGCAACCCTAACTAAGAGAAAGCATGCTACCCCAGAGCAACCAAGCGTCGTGGGGAGGTTATAATGGAGACCTGACGCTTCCACGACACTAGGAAGGGTGAAGTCATCTTCCTTGCGCTCTGAAACTCACGCAGTAGCCATTGCTTGGCTGCAGGTCGCGCAGGTAGTGCGGGCTTGGCACGAGCAATCAACCCACTTTGGCAACGATCCAATCACACCCTCGCCTATACAGAGGCACAAAGAAGGTGGGCGGGCCATCCCTAATGGCCGTCGGGGTCCAGGAAGGAGAGGTCGGGTTGCGTTCAGCCCTGACCTAGCGACGGTTTGCGGCAGCAACTGCGGGCTTTTTGCGGTCAAGAACGGCCATGTCGGCCACGTCTTGGGGGTGCCCTGCGTGTGCTAAGGAGAAGCGGTGTTGGGGCGGACATGGGCGGCGACCCTCGGGCCATGGGAGAGGAGCAGGAGCGGCGCCAATGGCGTCTAGGGCGGTCGTTGGGCGCCGTCGTGAGGTTGAAGGTGATCAAAGCACGTTGGACAAAGTTGCTCCTCCATGGGATGAAGAAACACATTACTTACCGAGGGCATAACGATCAATCTGTTATGTTTCCAAGCAAACCGTGTTGCATGGTAAAGGACGACATGGCGACATTTGATTGGCCGAGAGGTACTTTTCCTTGCAAGTTTCATAAATAAAGATTCGTAACTCCGATTAGGACAAGTAATATATGAATTTTGATCAGAAGAACACAAGGAATCTAATAAAAATAGTTTTATAGCCTGAATCTGATCATAGGTCGAGATGTAGTGTAAATTATCATCTTTAATGAATTAAAGATTAAGAAACCCTATTTTGAAATGAATAAAGTGTTCAATAGGGTTTAATGGATCATGAGAGTTAATGTTAACCTGTTAAATGTAAAAAGGTACATTATATTCAAAAAGGAAGAACTTTGCACATGATTAGTCTAATTTAGAGTTTATGTGCGTAAATATGCTTGAAATTTGAAAAGGACATAAAGTTATCATCTTTAATGATTTAATTAAAGAAAAACTCTTAGATTTGATGATAGATGGACTTAATGACGTTATTTGGATAATTCAAGCTGATATTAACCTGTTGTTAATAAAAGTGAAAATATGATCTAAAAAGATGATCTCTTTATATAATTGGCTTAATTTAGGGTTTCATGCATGATTATGCATTAATGAGCTTGAAAACCCTAATTTAGGAGAATATGTCTTTTAATTAGTTTAATTATTCGAATCCATGAATAAATAGGGATATGATGATCTTAAGTCAATTTGGGTATAACAGACTATTAAAATGGATAGTTGAGTAATTAAGGTTCATGTAAATGGAAAAGAGTGTTTTAGGTTTGTTGACCTAAAAGGGATTAAGTTTGAGGAATGGATCTAAGAAACCCTAATGAAGATTAATGAAACTCTAAAATGGATACAAAACCCTAGAAAGTGAATCCAAGTCAATAAAGTAGATTCTTGATAAAGTGTGTAATAAATAGAGTGCATATTCCTTTTAGGAATTATCTGATGATTGAATTGCTTGCTTGGATTTCATTCTTGGTTGGGTTTACTTAATTCTTGTGAAATCATCAAATCAGGTATGTGGTTACGCTTATGAATAATCACTCTAGTTTCACGGTGATTCCCGAAGTTTTAATCAGTTTCTTGAAAATAACTGTTGGATGTCTATTTATTTCATGCAACTATAAAGTGACTGTGATTATCATTATAAATGTGCATATATAACTGGCTAGATCCAAGTCCACCTCTATTGCTTTGAAAAGGCTAAAAAAGGGGTAATCCAAGAGCAAGATCTAGGTTACCGAGAGTTAGAAACTGGGCTACCTACGTGTAGTGCCATGAGACTCATTAGCCTGCCATGAGTTAAGGAGTGGGCTACTTACGAGTAGTGCTATGTGACTCAACCCTAGAAACTGGTTCACCTATAGGTGGGACCATGAGGGGTTTAATGGGGATCTACCATAAGGAAGGTAGTATCCAGGTCCACTGTAGGGATAGCACAGAGGATAGGGTATTCATGGATCGCGGATTTATATTTAAAACGTAATCCTGATTGTTAAATGATTAATTGAATGATTACGTTGTTATCATAGTTGCACGTTTATTGTTTCCCCCACATACCAGCTTCGGGTGACCGACGTTTTGTTTGTCGGCGTTTTAGGAACAAGCCAAAAGGACAAACAGTAAATCGTCATATTGTGAAATACATGAAGAAAAATACAAGGAGGATTAGTTAGAGTAGAATCCTTAAGTGGATAGAAGTTTAGAGATTCAAGTTTTCAAAAAGGTATGCAAAAATTTATTTTCTTACAACTTTTCAGTATCGTCTGTTAAAATTTAATAATTGTTCTTGGTTAAGTGTCAAGCCTTTGATCCGAAAGTTATGGGTGCGGCTTTGACCTCTCGGTCTCCCTTAATTGGGGGTTATCGGAAGGTGGGGTCGTAACATCATTCATCCATCACCTCAAAAACACCTATCCAAAGTTCTCATCAAATTTTTCATAAGAAATAGTCGATATCCAAGATCTTGGGTTTGCAATTCTCTACATCCAAGATTGTGATAAACATGTAAAACTGTAAGCATAAACTATTAATCCTAAACATATACAAGTTTGTACAATAATAAATTCAGTAAAGAGAACAACATAGGGTATCAGGGCTACTCCCCACATCCTAGCGAGAGGACTACTCGTGTAACACCCCAATTTCTCACAAAAAATTTAAACCTTAGAATGTGGTTTTCCTAAATAAAGATATTTGACGGGCTTAATGTAAAATTGTCATGAAATGATATTGCTTATATAATAATGAAGTGAGGAAAAAAAAACTCAAAATACACCTTCTCTTACATATATGCAATAATGTATTACAATTAACTCAAAAAGATGAATGTTAGGTTTCCTTTCTATTTTCTCTCTCCTAACATTTAGGATTCTTAAAGGAAACAAAAGAGAAAGAAAAAAGAATTTGGAATTCAAAAATATGAACTATGTAACTTAATGAAGAAGTTTACATTTTCCTGAAATAGCTTATAACATAAAGGGAAAGCATCATGGTTCTCTCTTTCTCACCCCTACAAGAGAATATATTCAAAATGCATGAAGACATAGAAAATAACTTTTGAAGAAGTAATAAATGTTCATCTCAAATTTGGACTCAAAGGCTCTCAAAGGAAAGTCTTTTCACATTATCCCATCCTTCATTGCATAAAAAATCAAGTTAAATGACCAATATAGAAATTATGGACAAATGATATAAAAAACTCGAATAATATTAACTAGGAAGGATCTACACTGTTTAATTGTTGTGTGCTCCAAATTTGGTTTCATTTTAACCTAGTTTAATCCTCTGAACCTATTGCAAAAGTATTTATATAGTTTGATTGAAGATTTAATGCCAAATTCAATTAATTTGATTATTACACCTAAGATACTATTATATATCTGATAACCTCCCATTTTGTGATGTTATCTTACTAGTTTTTCTTAGTTTTTCATACTCTTTTTTAGATAAATTAGATTAAATACTTAATTTTCTAGCTTTATTTTGAATATACCAATAGACTGATATTTCTCTTTTCTTCTTATAGAGAAACCCAAAAAAATTGCAAAAGTCTCAACCAAAACGGTCCAAAGACCATGAAGGTCCAACCGGTCCCAAGATCGTGAGGACCCAAATGATCCCAAGACCAAGTAAAGCTTACTAGTCCCAAGACCGAATGAAGATCCATCAGTCCCAAGACCGAGTGAAGGCCAAATGGTCCCAAGACCAAGTGAAGGCCAAACGGTCCCAAGACCGAGTGAAGGCCTATCAGTCCCAAGACCAAGTGAAGGCCTATCTGT
Organism: Alisma plantago-aquatica; assembly: GCA_963693085.1. Taxonomy (NCBI): domain Eukaryota; kingdom Viridiplantae; phylum Streptophyta; class Magnoliopsida; order Alismatales; family Alismataceae; genus Alisma; species Alisma plantago-aquatica. The sequence goes on along the minus strand of OY856409.1, from coordinate 34,255,082 downwards.
CCCAAGACCGAGTGAAGACCCATCAATCCCAAGACCAAATGAGGACTCATCGATCCCAAGACTGAGTGAAAGGCTACCGGTCCCAAGACCATGAGGATCCAAATGGTCTCCAGACCATGAAGATCCAAACGATCTCAAGACCGTTCAAGACCCCCTTGGAGCCTATAAATAGGACTCAAGGGGTCCTCATTGAGGGAGGTGGTCATAGATGCCCAAAGGCTGCTTCCATTGTTTGAGAGCTACTTCATCCTCCATCCTTCGCCCCAAGGCTACTGGTCTAAGATCCATACTCCATCTATAAGCCTACTTTCTCTCTCATCGACATAGAAGAAGGGAAGTGAAGGATTCATCACCAACGAAACCACGTAGTATAAAGATAGTTGTTCTCTACTCCAAGGGGTCGACCTTTATCCCTCCTATGTGGGGATGATGTTTTCCTTCTCCTCTCCTATCTTCGTCTTTGTTCTTTCCATGAGCGAGTAGTTCCATACACTAGGGTGCGGGAAGTAGCCCTGCTACCCATGTTTTCATACCATGCATTGTAATTCATGAGTTTGCAATACAAAATACTATCTTTTCAGTTCAACATCAATCGTTAAATGAATGCTACTTGTTTGATCACCAACCTATGTTACTTATTATCTGCTAGTACGAATTGTCTATGTTTGTGCTTTTAGATTCGATTATTGATTGTATGTTGGTTCTTGATGTATGTAGTCACCATATATCTATTTTGGTATCTAGAAGAGCTTTTCAAGGAGTGGAGTAAACTCACCTCCATCATTGTACTTTCATACTATGAAATGGAATCAGTTGATGTATGAAAGTACAACTTTGATAGGTCAAAGAACACACTTTGCGAAGGAAGTGATGCAAAGTAAGTGACCATTCGTTCGGGGATGGCTGGCATTGCAATACTCCCACGTTTCTCATAGTTAGCTATTCGAAAGGAAACTAAGTCTAAAAAGATACTAATTGTTTAGAATCTTATTGAAAACCATGTTATTATGATGTGTGTCATGATCCATGCGCAGTGGTGGTGAAACTCGATCACATCCTAGTCGTTTCCAAATATTGTTTACAACCTTAAGTTTACTTTCCTGCCATTTAATTTATATTTGCATATTAATTTAATCATCAAATAAACTCTTTGATCTAGATTTGTTTCCCTCAAGTAGATAAGTGGAATAATAATGCTTTCCATCTTGTTAATCTTTAACAAGACCGTTGTCTTGTGGATTCGACCCTCAACAATACTATGATAAGACTTCCACGTATCTTAGCGTACATGGGTGGAGATCTTATTATAGCACACACAAGGCTAAACTTAGAGACTTACTATCTCTAGGATTTTTAGTGGTGCCTGCAACTCCACATGAGTGGAGGTTCCATCAAAAAAATTGGTGTCATTGTCGGGGATGACATAATGTTTTAATTTCATTTATCAACTTGCTAGTTCATATCTTTTTTATTCCATCATTTTTCCGTACCATCTAAAGTGTGATTTTTCTTCTACTCAAGTAGAAAATGTGTATGCAAAACCATGGATTCTCCCCTAAACCAAAGTATGATTCTGAGGTAGAATGAAACTTCCACCGACGCATCAGACTCAACTGCCAACAAGCCAGACATATGGCTGAAGAACAATGCGAAGCCGCCTTGATACTGGAAAGAGTCAACACAACTATAACAGCTCAAAGAGCACAACTCATCACTGATACACGTGCTCAAGTCCAAACCGAAGTTCGAGCTGAAGAGAAAGATCGTATCAAAGCTGAAAATGAGGCAGCCACAACAGCTGCTCAGTTACTGATAAGGAACAACCAACTTCGAGACTACATTGTTCCTAAGAATTCTGAGGATAATCATCCAGTTCAGCCTCCAGTCATTAATGTTTTAACTTCGAGATTCAAACACAATGGATCCAAATCATGCAAGGCATCTCATTCTCTGGTAACACTGGAGATGATTGCATGGACCATCTGAAGTGATTCAAGGCACTCTACCGATTGGTACCACAAGCCGGAGCTACGCTCGATGCAATCATCCTCCGACTTTTCAACTTCACTCTGTTTGGAAAGGAACTAAGCTGGTATAACTCTTTAGATGGAGAGCCAATCACCACCTGGGCTCCCTTGGAAGAATTTTTCTTTGGAGAAGTTCTTTCCTCCCTCATTGACTTATCAGTTTAGGGGACAGATCAACCTATTCCTCCAACTTCTTGGAGAGTCACTAGAAGAATCATTATAAAGATTTAAGGAACTTCTGAGAAAATGCCCACATCACAGAATCTCACAAAACCAGCTCATAGAAACATTCTATAGAGGGGTAAGTGATGAAATAAAGATGTTTTTGGATTCCTCATCTGGAGGAAATTTCATGAGACATAATTATGAGGACGCCTGGAAGATTGTTATGCTTAGAGTCGAGAACCAATCTAATTGGGGAAGGCCATCTATAGGAAGAGTCCTAAATGTCTGCAAAGATGAAAAATCTATAGAAATGAAAGCCATTGTTGAAGCTCTGAAAACCATAATTCATAAGCAGCAATCCCTTGAAACATCGTTTGGAGAATATGACAGGAAGAAGAACTCCTAAGTTCAATAAGTCAAAGTAGCTACTGAGACTTGTGAAGCTTGTCATCCATCATATCACCCCACATTATCATGTGGCCTTTTATACGATGTGATGATGAATTTGTAGACACCTCAACCACAATATGAACCAATCATTGAACAACACGAGGATCAACTGTGAAAGTAGGTTAACTCTATCCACACCATACCGGGTCAAGCATACTATAACTCGGATCAACCGAGAATCCACTCTAGGTTTCAGTATGGGAATCTAGTGGGAACTGCCAACCCGCAACACCAAACACAAGGATGGTCTTCTAATAGACCACCGCCTGGATTCCAGAGTAATTATAATCGAAACCGAGGAAACTATAGAGGTGGGTTTCAAAGATTTGTGTGACGTCCCTAGATTTTGGCTTCTCCATACCCTATTGGGAATGAGAGGTCAGAATCTGAAAACATTATCCAATCATATCAAAGAGCGATGCGGAAGCGAAATACGCATACATGAACATTCAATTATAATGAACACACCATGAACAATCTCAACATTCAACATGTATATAATAATACAAGATTACTTATTACAACATGAATTACATTTACATATTAAAAGAAGATTTACAAGTCTATGAACATGTATGCTAATAAGGATCCTAGACAATAGGTAACCTGAACAACTTTCTCACACCCTGTTGTTTTTCTCCAATGCTATCTCTGAACCTAAAACATATGTGAAATAGTGAATCAACACACAAGGTGTTCTGCACGTGGGTAGAAAGATATATACTAATATGTTTGCATAATTGAAATAACTTGAGACAGAAAGATTAAAGGAAAACATTGTTTAAAGTGATAATCAGGTAAACATTCCTTTTATTGCATTCACTTTGATGCGGTTGTACTACACATACTTGCACTTGAATTACATCTAGTATGGGCAATATAGTATCATCATACATCTAACATGGGCCAAGGAATCATACATCCATGTTAGGCAACATACATTCACACTAGGCTATGTGGTCTAGTAGCTACAACCCATCATACTCCTTTATGTTCTATTAGATTTGGCAAAGTATAACTCATACTAGTTCAACCAAGCAATCATATCCAAATATGAGCATTCAAGATATTACATATCATAGGAAACCAGAAAACTAGTCTTATACTTAATAAAACCCACGTACCTGAGTTCAGATGTTCTTTATACATCCATGATCATCTAAAACTTTGTCCATGACATGATTAATAACAATTAATCGTCATTAATACAATGGTTCATTATGTCATTATTATTTTTACTCTAAGTTAGGGTTTAGGCCAAACCTAGGTTTAAACTGACCTAAGATTGTCTCTGATATTTTTCTACTGACCTACATTCATAATTAGGGTCTAGTTCAAGTTTCATAATTTTCTGATGCTAAGTCTATTTTCTAGAGTTAAAATGGGATTGAAAGCATCTAAATAGTCTTTAATAGAAAAAGACCTATTATTTAGATATATTACTCAGATCACAGTCTAAATATGGATGTATATCATCATTAGGGTTCTAGGACAATTTTATGAGAATTAATCTCAACCAGACATTATTTATTTCATTCAATAAACTGTTAAAAGGAGCATTGTAATCTAAATTAAATATCGTCATTGAAAGTGATTCAAGGGTCTGATCTAGTTGTCTAGTAATGTAGAGAACATTTTTCTGAGTCTGGGGGTATTTTTTGGCATTTTTCTGACAAGGGGTCTAATTACTATGAATTAGTGAAGATCTGGAAATTAATTGGAAATATATACCTTTGGAAGCCTATCAAGGTTCACCACGTGTCCCTGAAGTGGTGTGATTCCTTCCTTGGCTTCGCCAATCTGGTTCACTAGCCTGGATCTGGTTCGGTGTGATTTTTCTGGTTCAGGGCTCTCCGTACTCGCCCTTTCTCCCTCACACATCGTGTGCGACGCAAGACTTCTTCTTTTCGGCTCCCTCGTTCTCTGCCTTAAATCTGAGAAGGTAGGGCGCCACTGAGGCTTGGATTCTGGTGATGAATCAACCATCTCAAGTCTATGTTGCTCACTGGATGAGATGCCTAGACTCTTAGTTCTCTCTCTCGTCTACCTCCTTCACAGGGTCTGGTCCTACGCGATGCATGGAGGACGCCGCCACGGAGCAGGGGCTCCGGCGTGAGGTTGCCGAGGATAGTGTCATCGACTTCAATGCTGGGTGAGAGGAGTGTCGGCCGGTCATCTAGGCGCTGGGAGATCTGTGGCCTTACTTCCACCTTCTCTTCAAATCCTCGGTGAACATGTTTCTGGGATTGTGGTTTTCCGTCTCACAACCCAAAACATGTGATTGAGGTACTGGAAAGATACTGGATGCCAACCTGAACTTGCCCTGACCCTTGGTTGGTGGTGAGTGATGGTGGAGTGCTCAACCCGGCTCACTTTCTCCTGCGGCGTCTGTGTTGGCCTCTATAGCCAAAAACGTCCACGTCCAAGGTTGGGCAGTTGATCGCAGGGCACCAGGAAGATTGGAGAAAGGTCCTCCAGAACTGTCTATTGAATCGTGGAGGAGCGCAGGGTCTTCTACAAAAGGGATGCTAGCGAGAATGGAGCTGAGAGCTGTAGGGGTGCCTTAGTGCAGATTCCAGTGCTTACCCCCAAGCACCGTAGAGCAAGGATATGGGATTTTGGGCATTTCCCAGGGGTCTGAATCATATGTGAGGGAATTCAGAAGATCACCCCACTCGTTTTCTATAGACTTGGTTCTCCGGTGCCGATTGAGGGGTATATGGATTCATATTGTTTCATAGATCCTAGTTGTGGAAAAAAATATCTAGTTATAATCCCACCTTCATCGCATCAATAGTATGCATCCACCCTCTTCTGTTCCTCATGTTTCAGAGGTTAGGGATGACTGTGTCCTGGATCCATGGCTTCGAAGGTGTCGTACAACCCAGTGAACAAAAGTCTGTGAGACATAAAGTCCGTCACAGACCTAACTACAAATATGCCCAAAAAGCTAAAGCCCAAACATATTTACGTCACTAATGTTCCAACCTCAAATAGATACATATGTTTGTAGCAATCTCCAAACATCTGGAACTTTAGACATTGGCTCATTATACCCCAAGACAACTTCTACAACAATTTGAGACACAAACTCCATTATTTGTTTGTGCAAATAAATTCTTTGAACAACCATATAAATTGGGCATATTAACCTTGAATTCAATTCAAATCATCATAATTCTTGATCCTACAAGTCCAGAACACTTGTTATGATACTAATACCTCAAATTTCACTAATATATCACTTGAGTCCATTGGTACTATTAAATGGGTCCCATGGACTCATATGTACCCAAAACATTTAATCAAACCTATTCATCATACTTCAACTCAATTAATGTTCTAATTGTCAATTGCATATATATAGTTACACTTTTCGGGTGGAAATATACAATAATTGAATAACCAATTCCTTCATTTGGTATCATCATCTACATGATGATCATGGTCTTGAAATACTATATTGGGCATCATAATCATAAAATTGGGATCATCACATTCACCCAACCTTATATGGAATTTTGTCCTCAAAATTTAACTAGTCTCAGAATTAAGGTGATGTCAAGGGGTTTTATTCCTCTAGGCTACCACTTCTAAGTGCCAAGAGTACCATTATTCTATATTCACCCAAATTAAGCATGTAGGGTGTGCCCACCCCACCTTATATAGGTTGAAGCATCATTTGTTTTAAGGAATTGTAGAATCACTTAGTGTCTTAGTCATCACATGACATTATTATATTTTAGGATTTATATCCCCACAGTCCCTTAAGGATAAGGGTTTTGTTTTCTTGTAAGAAGTTGAAGAGGTATTACCAAAGGTTTCATCTTTCACCCTACTTACCTATGCAAGGTGATGTCAAGATCTCACATTTTTAGTTACTAGAATTATCATGTTTACATCATTAATGTGGTTAATGATAAGCATCATACTAGGATTTCATCATTAGAGGGAACTAATATTCATCTTTGTATATCAGGGTTTCACCCTATTATGTAAGAGTTATTACCAAACTAGAAGCTTAGAGTCAAAAGATTTGAAGTTCAAAATGATATGTTGTGATCATGTAACCCATGATCCAAAGATATATTTATTTCTAGCTTGTGATTTCAGCTTATATATATATCATGCATGATATAGAGGGAAAGAGAATATACTAAGCCAATTTTATCATGCTTTCTAACTTGGATATTACATGTATTATATAGGGAGGAAATATAGACAATATTAGGCCACACTTACACGAGTGACTCTTTATAAATAAATCATCTATATAGCTCAAGTGAGGCTTCTGTCATTATATATTAAGAAGGAGAAGAAGAAGAGAGAACATCTATTTTGAATATCTTTTACACAAAGCATCGTACTCTCATAACTAGAGTTCATATATCACCTCACTTGCAGTTAATGATAAGATTCATAAGATATGTCACTCCAGCTAGGACCTAATTCAGCCAAAGGATTGACTTTATCATATGGGTCATCTACCCATCCTTTTCTTTTACCCAATTCTCACATATAGATTTGAATCATGCATAAGGACTCAACTCAACACTCAAGAGTAATCTAGTGTAGGACATTTTTTTTACACATATCTCATATATTGGAGGCTAGGTCCTATGACCTTCTCCCTATGGGTCTTACTCTCTCTAGAGTTCACCACATATCTCATCCTACCACTATATATCTTCTTTGTATAAGAGCTTGAGGCTCATGCACACTCATCTCTATCTTAACTTATCTTATCTTAAGTAGGATAAGGGAATGTACTTTCATCATTATGACTTAGCATAGATCCTCTAAGAGTGGATTCGGCTCATATAAAACTCAAATATTAATAAGGAAACTTATACCATCATAGATCAAAGTTAGATAAGATTCTATATGCTTATTTCCTTCATCTTTATTTTGTCTATCTATCTATCACATAACCTTATGATGCTCTAGACTTCTAATCTAGATCTATTCACTCTTCTAGACTGATGTCACTCCCTTTCACTTAGGTTGCATGAACACTAACTACTCTCTAGTGTGAGGGACACATTTTCATATTTACATATAGGTAATAAAATTTTTATATAGTTTTTCTCCGAGAAGGAAGACGGCATAGAAAACTATCAAGGTTCAAGCTGATTGGAAAACAAAACCAAATCAACAAAATGAGTGTCCCACACACAGTAGATAGCCTAGTGCAATGTCACCTAGTGAAATGGTGAGAACATGGTGTAGACTAGTGTAGCTACCCAATACATATGAGCTCTATATGGAAAGGGTCTCACACACTTGTCTAAACCTAGTTCTCGAACATCTGGGTTCTAACCTAGAGGCTAAGTCATAACTTATTCGTATAGAACAACTTAGTAAGTTTCTAGGATTTAAAGTGAAAGGTGAAATTACATTTTATGTTTCATGGTGAGAAATTGTTAGGTGTAGCTATTGTTCATGCTCTGATACCAACTATGACGTCCCCGGATTTTGGCTTCTCCATACCCTATTGGGAATGAGAGGTCAGAATCTGAAAACATCATCCAATCATATCAGAGAGCGATGCGGAAGTGAAATACGCATACATGAACATTCAATTATAATGCACACACCATGAACAATCTCAACATTCAACATGTATATATTAATACAAGATTACTTATTACAACATGAATTACATTTACATATTAAAAGAAGATTTACAAGTCTATGAACATGTATGTTAATCAGGATCCTAGACAATAGGTAACCTAAACAACTTGCTCACACCCTGTTCTTTTTCTCCCATGCTATCTCTGAACCTAAAACATACGTTAAACAGTGAATCAACACACAAGGTGTTGTGCACGTGGGTAGAAAGACACATACTAATATGTTTGCATAATTGAAATAACTTTAGATAGAAAGATTAAAGGAAAACATTGTTTAAAGTGATAATCATGTAAACATTCCTTTTATTGCATTCACTTTGATGCGGTTGTACTACACATACTTGCACTTGACTTACATCTAGTGTGGGCAATATAGTATCATCATACATCTAACATGGGCCAAGGAATCATACATCCATGTTAGGAAACATACATCCACACCAGGCTATGTGCTCTAGTAGCTACAACCCATCATACTCATTTATGTTCTATTAGATTTAGCGAAGTATAACTCATACTAGTTCAACGACGTAATCATATTCAAATACGAGCATTCAATATATTACATATCATAGGCAACCAAAAAACTAGTCTTATACTTAATAAAACCCACGTACCTGAGTTCATAGGTTCTTTATACATCCATGATCATCTAAAACTTTGTCCATGACCTAATTAATAACAATTAATCGTCATTAATACAATGGTTCATTATGTCATTATTATTTTTGCTCTAACTTAGGGTTTAGGCCAAACCTAGGTTTAAACTGACCTAAGATTGTCTCTGATATTTTTCTACTGTCCTACATTCATAATTAGGGTCTGGTTCAAGTTTCATAATTTTCTGATGCTAAGTCTATTTTCTAGAGTTAAAATGGGATTGAAAGCATCTAAATAGTCTTTAATAGAAAAATACCTATTATTTAGATATATTACTCAGATCACAGTCTAAATATGGATGTATATCATAATTAGGGTTTTAGGACAATTTTATGAGAATTAATCTCAACCAGACATTATTTATTTCATTCAATAAACTGTTAAAAGGAGCATTGTAATCTAAATTAAATACCGTCATTGAAAGTGATTCAAGGGTATGATCTAGTTGTCTAGTAATGTAGAGAACATTTTTCTGAGTCTGGGGGTATTTTTTTAGCATTTTTCTGACAAGGGGTCTAATTACTATGAATTAGTTAAGATCTGGAAATTAATTGGAAATATTTACCTTTGGCAGCCTATCAAGGTTCGCCACGTGTCCCTGAAGTGGTGCAAATCCTTCGTTTGCTTTGCTGGTCTGGTTCACTGGCCTGGATCCAGTTCGGTGTGATTTTGCTGGTTCAGGGCTCCCCTTACTCGCCCTTTCTCCCTCACGCATCGTGTGCGATGCAAGACTTCTTCTTTGCGGCTCCCTCATTCTCTGCCTTAAACCCAAGAAGGTAGGGCGCCATTGAGGCTTGGATTCTGGCGATGAATGAACCATCTCAAGTCTATGTTGCTCACTGGTCGAGATGCCTAGTCTCTTAGTTCTCTCTCTCATCTTCCTCCTTCACAGGGTCTGGTCCTGCGCGACGCATGGAGGACGCCGCCACGGAGCAGGGGCTCTGGCGTGAGGTTGCCGAGGATGGTTCCATCACCTTCAATGTTGGGTTAGAGGACTGTCGGCCGGTCATCTAGGCGCTGGGAGATCTATGGCCTTGCCGCCACCTTCTCTTCAAATCCTTAGTGAACAGGTTATTGGGATTGGGGTTTTCTGTCTCACAACCCAAAACATGAGATTGAGGTACTGGAAAGATATTGGATGCCAACCTGAACTTGCCCGGACCCTTGGTTGGTGGTGAGTGATGGCGGAGTGCTCAACCCAGCTCACTTTCTCCTGCGGCGGCTGTGTTGGCCTCTGTAGCCCAAAACAGCCACGGCCAAGGTTGGGCAGTTGATCACAGGGCATCAAGAAGATTGGAGAAAGGTCCTCCAGAGCTGTCTATTGCATCGTGGAGGAGCGCAGGGTCTTATACAAAGGGGATGCTAGCGAGAATGGAGCTGAGAGATGTAGGGATGCCTTAGTGTAGATTCCAATGCTTACTCCCAAGCGCCGTAGAGCAAGGATATGGGATTTTGGGCATTTCGCAGGGGCCGAAATCATATGTGAGGGAATTCAGAGGATCACCCCACTTGTGTTCTACAAACTTGGGTCTCTGGTGCCAATTGAGGGGTCTATGGATTCATATTGTTTCATAGACCCTAGTTGTGGACAAAAATATCTAGTTATAGCCCCGCCTTCATCGCATCAATAGTACGCATCCACCCTCTTTTGTTCCTCATGTTTTGGAGGTTAGGGATGACTGGGTTCTGGATCCATGGCTTCGAAGGTGCCACACACCCCAGTGAACAAAAGACTGTGTGACATAAAGTCCATCACAGACCTAAGTACAAATATACCCAAAAAGCTAAAGCCCAAACATATTTACGTCACTAATGTTCCATCCTCAAATAGATACATATGTTTGTAGCAATCTCCAAACATCTGGAACTTTAGACATTGGCTCATTATACCCTAAGACAACTTCTACAACAATTTGAGACACAAACTCCATTATGTGTTTGTGCAAATACATTCTTTGAACAACCTTATAAATTGGGCATATTAACCTTGAATTCAATTCAAATCATCATAATTCTTGATCCTACAAGTCCAGAACACTTGTTATGATACTAATACCTCAAAGTTCACTAATATATCACTTGAGTCCATTGGTACTATTAAATGGGTCCCATGGATTCATATGTACCCAAAACAATTAATCAAACCTATTCTTCATACTTGAACTCAATTAATGTTCTAATTGTCAATTGCATATATATAGTTACACTTTTCGGGTGGAAATATACAATAATTGAATAACAAATTCCTTCATTTGGTATCATAATCTACATGAAGATCATGGTCTTGAAATACTATATTGGGAATCATTATCGTAAAATTGGGGTCATCACAATTTGTCTACCCAAGAAATTCTTCTTCATATTGTCAATACACTCACCCTCCGTTTGCACCCACAATTGCAACAACCTCAGTCACAATAGTCGTAAATTCAACAGCTTCAGTTTCTAGCACCTCAACAACAGCAACCTCAAGGACAAAAACAAATTACACAGTAACAATAAAAGAATGTTCAACCTCCATCAACAGATGAGTTGTCTCTGATAAGGAAAATGTTGCAATCTCAACAGACCATGCTTGCCAACGAGCACGCTCAACAAAAAGCTGTAGAGACCCAATTGGCACAAATTGCAGCTCAGTTGAAACCTCCGGTGGGTACTTTTGCTGGTCAGTCAGAAATAAATCCAAGACATGATCAACACAGACCAGGATAACTAAATGCAGTTACCCCAAGATCTGGTCATGTGCTTACTGAAGCTACCAAAGTCATTCAGGAAGACGAAGATACCGCTAAAATCATCCCAACTATAAACATAAATCAAGAAACTAAAAAATATGTAGCGGCCGAGAAGGAGAAGGACAAAGAACTAGTTTCCAAAGAACCAGAAGTCCCACCATACAAGCCCAGGATACCCTATCCAGGCAGATTGAGAGAGACTAAACTGGATACTAGATTTCTAAAGTTCAAAGAAGCGATGAAGAAGCTATATGTTGATATCACGTTCCTTGACGCTCTCTCCAAAATCCCAGCTTGGTATAAATATCTGAAGACTTTGCTATCAAAAAATACATGAACAAAGAACACAAGACCATGAAATTAGCTCAGACTACTTCTGATATCATCCTCAATAGAATGCCGAAAAAATAGAAGGTCCCTGGCTCATTCGACATCTAATGTTCTATTAGAAACACCTCTTGCAAGAAAGGATTAGCTGATTTGGGGGCCAGCATATCTATTATGCCCTTTTCTATGTGTAAAACATTGGGCTTTACTTATTTGTTGCCCACAACAATGACAATCCAGTTGGATGATTCTACCATTACTACACCTTTGGGAATTATTGAAGATATCCCAGTGAAAGTAGGAAGAGACTCTTATGTCCCTTGTAATTTTATTGTCATGGACATAAAAGAAGATCTGAGATATCTAATAATATTTGGCAGACCTTTCGTTGCAATAGCCAGAGTGCTAATTGATGTCGAACTAGGTACAATTACCTTAAGGCTAGGGAAGGAAGCTGTTCAATTCAGAGTCTTTGACGGCCTAAAAAGTCCCAACATCCATGAAGAACTCTTTCTTCTTGAGGCAATTGATAAAATGTACCCAGACGCCGAATCTTCGAACGACAAACTAGTTCAACAATGTCTAAAATATCTAGAACAAGACAAAGAAGACCCGAAAGCTACCTTTGAGATGTTGAAATATGTCACCACTCTAGAGACTATTGAAGTGCCCAAGGAACCTGAAATGAAAGTCCTACCAGCTAGACTCAAACACATCTTTCTAGATGAAGAAAAACTATGTTCAGTCATTATCAGTTCCACTTTGATAGATGACCAGGAAGAAAGACTCCTTGTTAAATTAAGAAAGCACAAGAAAGCCATTGGATATAAGATGACCAATCTAACCAGGTTAAATCTAGCTTTGTGCATGCATAGATTACCTATGATGGAAGAGTTTAAGCGATCATGGGAGCACCAGAGGAAGCTAAACCTGAATCTTAAAGAGGTAGTTTGCCTTGAAGTTCTAAAACTTCTAAAAGTTGGTATTATCTATCTGATTTCCGACTCCCAATGGGTAAGTCCAGTCCAGGTAGTTCCTAAAAGGGGGGGACCACTGTTATTTTGAATGATAAAAATGAACTGGTACCCACCCAGACTATTATCAGATGGAGGATGTGCATTGACTATAGAAAATTGAACAAGGCAACAAGGAAAGACCACTTTCCTTTACCTTTTCTTGACAAAGTCCTTGAATGTTTAGCTCACCAAAAACTCTTTTGCTATCTTGATGGCTACTCAGGATTTTATCAAATTCTGATACACCCTGAAGATCAAGAAAAGACAACTTTTACCTGCCCTTTTGAAACTTACGCCTTCAGGAGGATACCCTTTGGGCTATGTAATGCACCCGCAACATTCCAGAGATGTATCTCCGCCATATTTGCAGGTTTAACTGAATCTATCATGGAGGTATTCAGTGATGACTTCTCAGTCTATGTAGATTCCTTCAATAACTGTCTTCTTAATCTCAGTAAAGTGCTACAAAGATGCGAGGAAACAACTCTGATCCTGAATTGGGAAAAATGTCACTTTATGGTGACAGAAGGTGTTTTCCTTGAGCATCGGGTGAGTGAATGAGGGATTGAAGTAGACAAAGAAAAAATAGATGTCATTTCAAAGTTGTCACCACCAAAAGACATCATAGGAGTAAAAGATTTCCTGGGACATGCCGGATTTTACCAAAGATTCATTCACGATTTTTGAAAAATAGCAAAGCCCATGACTTACCTGTTAACTAAAGATGCATACTTCAATTTTGATCAAGAATGTTTACACAGCTTCATGACTCTAAAAAATTCTTTAGTCTCTATGCCTATAGTAAGAGCTACTAATTGGTCACAACCCTTTGAGAGAATGTGTGACGCCAGTGACTACTCTATAGGAGCAATACTAGGGCAGAGCATAGATAAGAAGCCTTACGTGATATATTACACATCAAAAATGCTTGATGAGGCTCAAAAGAACTATATAGCTACAGAAAAAGAGTTCTTGGCAGTCATTTATGCTTTTGAGACATTTTGTTCATACCTGATCAGATCAAAGGTTATAGTTTACACAGATCATTCAACAATAAAATATCTAATTCAGAAACAAGATGCCAAACCTAGACTTATTTGTTGGGTGTTGATGGTTCAAGAGTTTGACCTGTAAATAAAGGACAAAAGTGGGGTGGAAAATGTTGTCGCCGATCACTTGAGTCGCATTGAGGCTCAAGATGAAGATAATATACCTATTCGCGACTCTCTATATGATGACCAACTCATGAAGGTAACCACTGGATTAACCTGGTATGCCGACATAGTAAACTATCTGGCTATGGGAATTGTCCATCCTTCTACTTCCTATCATGACAGGAAGACATTTTTCCATGACATCAAACAGTACTTCTGGGATGAACAATACCTCTTACTCCTATGTGTAAAAGGATTATTTTGTTGTTGCCTTCTTGAAGAAGAAATCATCCCAGTCTTAGAACACTATCATTCTGGCCCCACTGGGGGCACAAGAGTTCAAAGAAGACTGCTCTTAAAGTCTTACAGTCAGGTTTCTTCTGGCCGACAATAGCAAACGATGCACATGAATTTGTACAATCATGTGGTAAATGTCAGCTCTCTGAAGGGATATCCAAACAGAACGAAATGCCACTAACTCTATGGTAGGATATTGAACTCTTCGATGTATGGGGAGTGGACTATATGGGTCCATTTCCCTCATCATATGGATTCTCCTATATATTAGTCATTTTGGATTACGTATCCAAATGGGTAGAAGCTACACCTACTGTATCTTATGATTCTAATCCGACTATTAAGCTGTTCAAGGACATTATCTTTCCTAGATTCAGAGTTTCTAGAAGAGTCATATCTGACGGAGGGTCACATTTCTTGGAACGAAGATTCAAAGCCCTTTTGAGAAAATACGGAGTAAAACACAAGGTCTCCACGCCTTATCATCCACAGACAAGCAGCCAAGTTGATGTCTCAAACAGACAACTAAAAGCTATTTTAGAGAAGACTATCAACAGGAACTACACAAATTAGTCCACCAAGCTTCCTGATGCTCTCTAGGAATATCACACTGCTTATGAGACACTAATAGGAACAACTCCATTCCTTTTGGTGTATGGAAAGTCGTGCCATCTTCCATTTGAATTGGAACACAAGGCTTGGTGGGCTATTAAAGAGTTGAATTTCAATTTCAAAAGTGTTGGAGAATAAAAACAAGTTCAATTACAAGAACTTGAGGAACTAAGAATGCATGCTTACCAGAGTGCCAGGATTTACAGAGAGAAAACTAAGATGTGGCATGATGGACACCTTAAAGGAAATGATATTATAGTCGGAGACAAAGTCCATCTTTTCAACTCCAGGCTCAAAATGTTTCCCGGTAAACTTCGCACTAAGTGGTCAGGGCCCTTTACTATCAAACACATCTACCCAACTGGAGCCATCATCATCTTGGATGACAATGGAGGAGAAAGGACAGTAAATGGCCAAAGACTGAAGAGATATTATACTCCAGCTGATAAAAGTCCAAGACAAACCATCCACATTCACGACCCTGCTACATCAACCTGATCGAGCCAGAATCTCGTCGAGCTAGCGATGTAAAACCAAAGTGATACTTGGGAGGTAACCCAAGGAATGAGTATCACCTTTCTATCTCTTTTAATTTCTTTAGTTTCTTTCACTAACTTCTTGCTCAGTTTTGATTAATTCTCTAGATTTATCAATTTCTTGAATAGATAGCATTTTCTTTACTTAGTCATTTTCCTTTCATACATTTTGTTCATAAAATTTAAAATTAATATAAACAACCTTAAAAAAATAAAAATATCAAAATATATAACCAAAACAACCTTTTGCCAAATGGTCCTAAAACCGTTTGGACCCTCATGGTCTTGAAACTGTTTGGATCCAAACGGTCTTAAAACTATTTGAAGCTTGACATGGTACGAGAGGTCACCCTCCCCTTTTCTATAAATATAACCCTACCCCTCCCTTTTTATTTCTTCAACTCTCGACTTTCTCTTGTGTGACTTCGCTTCTACTCCTCGCTGCCTACATCACCATCACCATCCGCGCCTCCTCTCTGCCGCCTGCAACACCATCATCATCCGCGCCCGCCTCTATCACGGCCGTGCCATTTCTTCCTAGCTTCAAGCTTCTTCACCCTTTTTCGAGGTTGCTCGCATTGTCAGGTAGAGAGACGATTTATGTCATCATCTTCACCGACATCATCACCAGCTTCTCTTCTTTGCCATCGCCATACCTCTGGCCATCACTGCCGATGCTTTCATCATCGTTGCTGCTTCGCCTCCCTTCTTCCATAATCAACCACCTATGCGCTTCTCGTGGTCCTAAGACTGTGAGACCTCCTCACAGTTTGGAAACTGAGCGATCCTCACGGTTTTGAAACCAAGTGACCCTTGCGGTCTTGAAACCATATGGCTTCGGCCCTTCACGATTTTTACCCCTCGCGGTTTCACTCCTCGTAGTTTCACTCCTCGCTATTTTACCCTTCGCAGTTTCACCCATCCCGGTATCACTCCACGCAGTTTCGCTCCTCGTTGTTTTACCCCTAGCAGTTTCACTCCACGTGGTTTCACCCTTCACGGTTTTTACCCCTCACCGTTTCACTCCTCGCGGTTTCATTCCACGTGTTTTTTCTCCTCACTGTTTTACTCTTCACGGTCTTGCTCCTCACAGTCCTAAGATCGCATGGCCTTTTCATGGTTCTGAAACCATGTGAACCTCTTCACGGTCTTGAGACGACGATGCTTGCACAATCTACACACCACTCACCATTCATACAATAATTCTATTAGCATTAAATCTCAATTCTTTCTAATATATGATTCCTTATTAACATTTTACAGGATGGCCTCACCTACAAAGGAAATCACTGAAGCAACCTATTGGACCAAAGAACAATTGTAGGAGCGCCGAGATAGGATCCAACACATTGTTGACATGTGCGCAAAGACAGGAAAAACTCCAGCTAAACTACCCCAAGTCCTTCATGACCTTGAGCGCGTCAACAAATGTCTGACTGAGCACCCTGTTGAGGACCTCAAAGATCCTTCCTTAACTAATGAAGGCTCTGACTACGTACCAAACTCCGATGAAGAATCCCCAGCCAACAAGTCAAAGGGGAAGAGGAAGGCCCAGGAGGCTACAAAGGAATGACCAACCAAAAGACGGGAAAGGAAACAAGTCCAGCCTACGACATCCAGGGAACCAATCCTGGCAGGACAAGCTACTCCTCCTGCAACCGCTGCCGCAACAACACCAACCGATCTTCAAATTCAACATCTGGAGGTTGGTGACAAAATTCCACAGCCGACAAAGTACGTCTGCTCCACCATACTAAAGAAGATGGGAGTCTACAAAAGAGTTCTTGCCCTTCTCGATGAGGAAAACCTCTCCAAGCTCTTCTTTGTCATCGAGAATTCTTATCTCGAGCCCACATTGGAATTCTTCACTAACCTTACCAAAGAAATAGTGGAAGCCAAAGACAAATAATGGGACAGGGGTGAACACAAACTCGTAAGCTCACTTTTTGGAAAGTAGGTTATATTGACTGAAAACCTATTGAAAACAATCTTTATTAACAACCCTAACCAGCTTAAGAAGGATATGGAAGCAGGTCTGGATCACTCATAGTTCAATAGGCATACTTTCTGAAAGTCTTTGACTGGAATCCCCAGTTACGATTCCAAGACCTGCAAAGCCTCCAACATTCACTCTTGTCTGGTGAAAACACTGCACAAGATTATAACAGGTGCACTATTCCCTAGAACAAAGAGCGGGAATGTTCCCATCTCGGACCTCTTCATACTATGGTCCATCCTAAAGGGGCGGCCAGTCAATATCAGACGACAATTGATACATAAACATAAATCTTATGCCCCTGGGAGGGAAATCTGCATGGGTGGTCACGTGACTACAATCCTGAAGTACCACAAGATGGATGGACCACTCAAGAACTGCACTTTCATAAAGGGTGATAACCTAACCAACAAGAAGATTCTAAAAAACACCTATATCATAAAAGAGAAGGATGCAAAACTCCATTATGTTTTCTGCCCCACTGTCAAAGCATCCAGGACGGTGTTACCACTTCCCGAACTCGTTGATTATGATAAAGACAAGTATCTCTTCACTAAAGAGGAGCTTGCTAGCCTACAAGCCTCTGTAAAAGGGAAGGGACAACATGTGAAAGAAGGACAAATGGAGCAAAGTGCTACTGCCCCCGCGACTAAAGCAAAGAAAATACCAGTGGTACGGTCATCCAAACTACGCATACAAAAGAAACACCAGTCAGAGACGCCCACCTCCAAGATCACACCAAGGGCCGAGCACCCCCATAATGAGGACAACATCTTGAACCCGACATCAGACTCCTTCACATTAGGTCTAGATGTTGGGACCACACCTACATCTGCCTCCACCATCCTAGGGATAGAGGGGTCGAGACCTCTATCTAACACCAATCCTCCATCCTCCACCACTCCGCTATCTTCCACCATTCCTCAATCTTCCACCATTATACACCACATCACTCTTCCACGATTTTCCACAATACTATCCACCAGCATTCCATTCTCCACATCTTCAACTTCTATCACACCTTCTGATTCACTCCTTTTCTCAGCGGGCGAGCCCATTTTCACCTCAACGCCCGATCTTACCTTCACCTCCACCACCTTACCTCTTTCATACCCGTTTCGACCTTCCATAACTGGGATGTCACCACCACTCTCATCCGCCACCACCCTGATATTGTTAGTGACTCCCTCTACAGTCCTTATGCTTTTTGTGGGTCCATCAATGGTGTCTCTCTCGCAAGGCACCACCGCCCTTCCACCCAAACCCCAACCACCCCACCCATCCTCCACCGGGGTCCCATTTTCACAAGTTGGAGAGACATTCAGACATCAATTCGACATTATTTGAACCCTACTTTCCTATCCTTCTAACATCTTACAATCTATTTTTTCTTGGGTGCAGGGGCTTTCTATGCAGATATCCAACATCGACAATCGGACTCACACCTTATCGGACCTTCTCACAAGCATTCAACAATGACAGGAAGTGATGCAGTCCTATTTTAGGGCTCCATCCTGTGCCATTTTGTACTTAAGTTGCATCTAAACATGTTAGCTTACAAGTCTTTTCCCCCAATATGATTATCATTGCAAATATGCTTATGGATGTTCTTTGCACTATTTTTCAGGTACTTGGACCATGCTTAGATGGAAGAGAGAGAATGAGGGACCCAAAGAAGGCCCCAAAGTCTCCCTCAACCTACCTCTAGTGGCCAAGAATCATCCCCGAGCAAAGACATCCGAAATTGACAAAGTAAGAAGAGAAATCAAGAAGTCAAGCCTCACCACGGCCGTGGCCCCAATGCCACAGTCGTGGGTTTATTGCCAAATTCCAACAGGCTACAACAGGGAAATCCACAAAATCCCATGGACATGGCCACCTGCCACAATTGTGGCCATTGAAGACGACACGACCGTGGCCATCAGCACGATCGTGGTCAGGAGAAGGGAACACGGCCGTGGCACCCTGCCACGGTCGTGGGAATTAAATTGCCAGAAGTCAGTTGCCAACAGGGAATTTGCCCGGAAAGCCACGACAGTGGCCAAGGCGCCACGACCGTGGCCGATGCTGATCAAGATGCCCGTGGCCCCTCCCCACGGTCACCTCCAACTCCTCCAAAACGGCCGTGGTATCCAACACGACCGTGGTGCATGCTACCCACCACGACCGTGGCACTCCGCCACGTCCGTGGCCACCACCATCTCACCACTTTCTTCACCCCACGACCGTGTTCACCACCCCACGGTCGTCCCCCACTACCCTCACCACGGCCGTGGCATACCCACCACGACCGTGGTGATCACCTACCCTATATAACTTTCCACTATTTTTCCTATTTTGCCCCCACTTAGCCCTAGCTCCTATATAAGCACTAGTTGCTTCTAGGGCTCGAGAGAGAGTACCCCCTGGATGCAACCTAGCTGCTCCCTTGCCTCCATCACTCCCATCCACCTACTTCCTCGCATTTAATCCCATTTCCACCCACTTTCCACTCATTTCCACCATAGAAACCTAGTTTCTCTAGGTTTCTATCCATCCATTCCACCATTTCCATGCCCTTGAGCACCTTTGGAGGAGGAGGTTCGTGGCCAGCAGCAAGGAGGTGAAGGTGGTCGAGCTACATCAAGCATCCATGGCGTATCTTACTCCCTTTCGCTTCTTCTTTGTTCCTAGTTTGATCATGTATAGCTAAGCCCCCTTGTGGTGGGATGTTTGGGATTAAAATGTTACTTTGATACCATGTTTGGGGATATATTCTTGTAATGAACTTAATTCATATTTATGATGATTACTTCTTGCTTCCATCTCTTTTTCTATCTTATTGCATGTGGTTTGTGCTTCTTGTATGAATTGCTTGTTTTGAGGTTTTTGATGACACTTCATTTCTAGGAGGAATTGGGGTGTATGTGGCAATATTAGGAATGGCTCTTAGGTCCAATTAGTGGATCCCTAGCTAGCCCCCTTTGTTCCTACATACACATCCCTCCTCCTACAAATGAGTGTGAGATTTAAGTGGCTAGTGTAAGTGAGAGTGATACAATAGCCTAGGGCCTTCTAAAGGCTAGAGTGGCTAGTGGCATGAGGTTAAACCCCTTCATCTCCACTCCCATCTCTACCCTCAACCCTCAATTGTCCACTATCACTTACCCTAGAAACCTAGATTTGGCCAATCTCACTAGAACTACACCTAACCCTAGTCTTCTACTAGTAGTATAGGGTATGTTCTAATGGCATTGCCCTTGTTGTTTGGTTTGGTAATCTAGATATGAATTTAGCACCAAGCATGTTTAATGAACTCCCCCAACTAAAATCAAAGTGACATTCCCCAAACAGCCCACCCACCTTAATCACCTTGCTTAAAACCCTAATCGCTTAGTTTGCTTGCTAATGCTAGCTTAGTTCAATTGCTTTAGTCTAACTTAGTCAATTGCTTAGTTTTGCTCTTTAGTGTTAACTTAGGCTCTTGCTCTTGCTAGTGGTTAGTTTAGTTCTTAATTGTTTCTTGCCTTGCTAGAGTAGTGTAACCCTCCTTGCTCTTGCTTAGTCAATTTGATAGCTTTGTTTACTAATTTGCTTGCTCTTCCATAATTTAGTTTCCTTCTCGCATCTCTTACTTGCTCATTAGTGTAATCAACCAATCAACCTTAAAACCCTAAAAACCTTGCTCTCCGCACTAGGAACGTAGCTCACACCATCTAACTCTAGTGCCCCCTCTATCTCCGCCGATCGAACCCGTACTTGCCGCCTCACCTATACTACGACACGACCCCGTGCGCTTGCAGGCGTAGTGTCTTAGTAGACGTAGGTAGTTAGTGTGGGACCATACAAATATCGAAAGCAAAGATTCCATCTCTCCCGTGCCTCCTGTCCTCGTGGATTGCGCTTGTTGCAAGCCTCTAGCGGGAGCGCATCAAGCTTTCTGGCGTCGTTGTTGGGGATAGAGGCACTCGGCCTAGTTAGATAGTGTAGCTTAGCCTCCTTTTGCTCTCACCATTGCTATTATTTATTCTTTGTGTTACTCTTGCATATTGGTCCGCTAACTTGGTTCCTTGTTGTTTGTTTGTGACTTGCGCAGGTGACAGCTGTGCATGCGTAGCACGCGTTCGACTTGCACCGACTTGGTGGTTTACGACCCCGAGATTTAAATAAGAAGGCGTCAAGCTTGCCGCAACCTACACCGAAAGGCTGAGATGGCACAGAACGACCCGCCACTGGAGGTTCCACCTCCACCGCCACATCGCCCACTTCACGAGTACTTCACACCGGGGAACTACAACTCCCCCATCGCCACTCTAGTTGACCAGATGCCGGGTCAACAGTTCTCCATCCCGCCGGCACTCTTGGGGCTTCTACCTACATACTTTGGCATGGAGAACGAGAACCCCTACCACCACATAGACGCGTTCCTTGAAACGTGCTCTACCTTCCGCACACCTGCCGCCACTGACGACTCAATCAGGAGGATGCTCTTTCCTTTCTCCCTCAAAGAGAAGGCCAAGGAGTGGTACGTCTCGAGGCCAGAGTTGGTCACTTGGAATGAGGTGAAGAACAAGTTTCTGAAGAAGTTCTTTCCGATAGCCAAGTTATCCTACATGAGAAGGTGCATCACGTCCTTCGCCCAAAAAGAGAACGAACCCTTCCATGAGGCATGGGAGAGGTTCCAGAAGTTGCTTCGTGACTGCCCTCATCATGAGGTTCCTCTTTGGCAGCTAGTTCAGGCCTTCTACACCGGGCTTGAGGAGCAGAGCCAAA
Source organism: Alisma plantago-aquatica (assembly GCA_963693085.1). Classification (NCBI taxonomy): domain Eukaryota; kingdom Viridiplantae; phylum Streptophyta; class Magnoliopsida; order Alismatales; family Alismataceae; genus Alisma; species Alisma plantago-aquatica. The sequence continues at coordinate 34,232,719 of OY856409.1, read as the reverse complement.
ACAATGTAGATTCTTCTTGCAGGGGCACGTTCATGGCAAAGCCGCCCGAGGACTCATGGCCGCTGTTTGAGCATCTCACCGAGAACTCTCGCCACCAAGCTTCCACAAAAGGGGGGCATTACAGCCAGAACTACACTTCCCCACCCTCCTCCGTACCTCCCGCACGCAATGCCACTGACCCCGATATGATGAAAATGATGGCAGATATGATGCAAATGATGAAGAATCAAGTGGGTGGCTCTTCTAGCCAACCCGCGATGGCTGTTGAGACTGTAGACAAGGAGGTCAATGCTTTACATTCCTTTGGTGGCTGCAACAACCAGGGCCCAATGTCCAGTTCCTACACTCCCGAGTGGAGGAACCACCCCAACTTCTCCTGGAAACAACAGAACGAGGGTGGGCAAAGACAGGGGCAGCAGAAGCCACACTACAATTCAAAGTTTGAAGAGGAAGTACTTGGAAGATTGAGGAATCTAGATGAGGTAAAGAGAGAAGTGTCTTCTCAAGGACAAAACAGCAGCCGTCTTGAGCAAAGGCTCGATCATATTTCTATCTCACTTGCTCGTCGTAAAGAGGGGAGACTGCCATCTCAACCTAGGACGAATCCCAACAGCGATGGTAGTTATGTGACTGCCACCCAAGCCACATACATCCCACCACGTGGCCAAGCAACCTCACTTCCACAATATCAAGGGCCACCGCACCCATATGCTCCTCCATCCCACCAACCCCCGCTAAATACCAATACCCACCACCACCTCCACATACATACCAACCTCCACCTCCATCACAACCAACCTGCATACTCCAAAATCCTAATCCTCCCCAGCAAAGACCACCACCACCTCCATCCTCACAAGCTCCCCCTTCTTCACATGAGCAAGTGAGTATGATCACTATCATATGGGGTGAAGAAACTGCTCAAGGTTCCAAAAAAAGGGAAAAGAAAGTGACTGAGATTGGAAGCAAAGTCCTGATGCTTGAGGGATCTAGCAAAGATAAAGAGTACTCCGATGAATGTGCCACCCAAGCACCACCAGGGAATGCTAAGTGCACCCGGATTGCTACTGCACCCGAAATGAATGTAGAGGCACCCTCCTTGGTTTCACCTGTATTCGGGGATACGCAAATTACAATGGATATAGCTCAGCCGGCTGTTGGTGACAGTGTCACGTCTACTGTTTCACATACCATGGACATAGCAGTGCTCGAGGCCATATCCTTATGGGAAGCAAGACCTTTACATGAGACGAGCATCACCATCACCCCTCCACAAGTTCCATCCAGTACAGTGGAGATAGTTGATGAAGACGGGAAGCAACCCCATGACGGTTCGACTCTCCAAAAAGGGGGCAGAAATGTTATGAATCTCCTAGGAAACTTGAAGCGGGGAACAATAGGCATTACATCACTCTTTTCATTGATGAAGGACATATGCATGGGAAGGAGAAAGTTAGTGCTACTGCCGACTGAGGAGATTGTGGCCTCAAAATATGTGAACTTCATCTATGACAATGGCTTCCCAGAAAAGAGAGGTGATCCGGGAGTGCCTTTGATTTCCTACTACATTGGTACACAACCCGTCAAGCACGGTCTCGTTGACTTAGGTGCAGGGACAAGCCTCATGCCATGGAGCATGTACCTACGGCTTGGCCTAAACAAAATGAAACCAGTGGAATGCGCCATTATCTTGGGTGACGGAACCAAGCAGAAGCCATTGGGAATCATGCATAACACATTAGTGTCGATGGATGAAAGAGTGAACATTGCCTATGTGACCGAGTTCCTGATAGTGGACACCGCACCCATTGATGGAGAAGTGTACCTCATATTGGGTAGACCTTTCCTATCAAATGCGGGAGCTGAAATCAATATCCGCACATGCATGCTAACGATTACTTATAAGAGGAAAAAGTTTGACTTCTTCATGTTCACAAAAGAAGAGCGGGACAAGCTAGCCAATGAAGACATCGACGAGAGTTTGTTCTATCGTGACCCTCTGGAGCTGTGGAGATCGAGCCCATACTTTTATTCCATGTACACTCCTTGGGACGAATTACATGTCGTCAGAGCGCTCGACAGGATCACTATAGAAGAGAAGGAGGGCATCGTGGGTGTCAATACATGATGAAAACAGAGCAACAAGCCCGGCTAAAGGCTATAAATTTAGCGCTGGTGGGAGGCAACCCATGTGGTTTGAGATTCTCGAACCATTTCCTTTTCAATACTTTAGTTTTCTTTTACACAAAAACACACACGCACACTTGTGCTTTACAATTTTTGTTTGAGTTTTGATGATGTGCAGGTGTTAGACAGTAGAGAGAAAGGTCTTAGAAGTTAAGTCAAGGTCATTCAAGAAGATTTGTGGCCAAAGAACCAATGAAATCGAAAGTTCAAGTTTTGAATCTTGGAAAACTGAAGGAACAACCCCAACACGGTCGTGGAGACAGACTACGACCGTGGTGTTTTGGGCCAAACACGACCGTGGCCTTTTGCCACGGCCGTGGGAATTTATGCTGCAAATTGGTCGGGGTTACAGGTTGTTTTGAAGTTCAGCCACGACCGTGGCAAGTCGCCACAACCGTGGCGAGAGGACAAGGCCACAACTGTGGCGCACCGCCACGACTGTGGCGAGGTCATACCGGGGAGATCTTCGTAGACAACACGACCACAACCTTGACACTTCCCCTATCTACCCTAAGATGTAGTTTCATGTTGAGGACAGCATGATTCTAAAGTTTGGGGTGGGTAGGGCGGTACGCACCACCATATCTCTCTCATTATTTCATTTTGTTTCACCTTGCCATATAGTTCAGTTTGAGTGTTACTCTTTGTTCATTGCATCTTTGCATGACATGTAATTAATTTCTGCATTTTTGAGTAATTTTTCAAAATTTTTGCTTTTTTCAGCCATGCATTGCATCTCATGTAGGGTTTTGCTAATGTTTGCATGTTTTAGCTAGGATTTACTTGCTTTTTACCTAAAATTGTGTTTGAATGTGATTTAGTGCAATTTGACACCTTTTTGGCCATTTTTTCCTAGATTTGAATATTCTTGCTCCGATAGGATGTTTTGACTTAATCTCCAATGTTTGAAATGAAATGGTTTACTCTTGTGACAAATGCATGCTACATTCTTAGATCTTATTGATAGATGGTCTTGTTTGTGACTCTTTACATGTGAACCACATCTCTTAAGTCTGTGAATGCTTTGGTTGAATCATGAATTGAGCAAGCGACAAACGCTTAAAGCCAATGGAATCACTTGGTAGAAATATGAATATTGTGTTAATTCTATCATGTGGTGTGATATTACTTGGTGAAGTGTTGAATTAGCTTTCATGTAGGGAATCGTATGTTGAAAACTACACTGATGACCCCTCTTTGATCCGACTTTTCTTCCACCATCTTCATACCCCTCCGCCTCATAAAAAGATGCCAAAGTGCACATATTAGCCGTGGCCACCTCCAAAAGTTTGGGGTGGCCACATCTTTATCCCCCCGCCTCACTCTATCCACCTTGCGCCCTACCTACACCAAGGGCAAAGAAAAAGAAAAGAAAAGCAAAAATAAAATAAAAGGATGCTCCTGTTTAAGAGCATTCAAATAAAGAAAAGAAGAGTGTGTAAAAGCACTCCAAATCTTACCGCAACCCTTTCTTCTCCTTTTATACCCATTGAGCTAGAAAACATCAAATCTAGCTCACTTTACCCTTTCTACAGCCAAGTGGATCATCTAGTGTGGTTTGAAGCATAAGATTGAATGCATGAAAGTGAAACAACGCTCCTAGTCACCTGTGATTAACACCAACATGAAACGGTCTACCCGGAATAACATAAAGGACATATGGACAACTTGTGTTTCTATGCTTTATATTTGAAGTTTGTATGCTCAGTGCTCAGTTCATGATTGGATTGTGAAAGAAGGAGAGGAGAGATGTGAGACGCATGCACTTAGTCATTTCCAAGACCATATATTCAATAATTTTCGGTTGCTTTGCATTTGTCATTTGTTTTTGTTGAAAAGAACGGAAAAGAGAGATTAAGTTGGAGCATACTTGAGGACAAGTATGTTTTAAGTTTGAGGTGGTGATGCAGCCCTATTTTAGGGCTCCATCCTGTGCCATTTTGTATTAAGTTGCATCTAAACATGTTAGATTACAAGTCTTTTCCCCCAATATGATTATCATTGCAAATATGCTTATGGATGTTCTTTGCACTATTTTTTAGGTACTTGTACCATGCTTAGATGGAAGAGAGAGAAGGAGGGACCCAAAGAAGGCCCCAAAGTCTCCCTCAACCTACCTCTAGTGGCCAAGAATCATCCCCGAGCAAAGACATCCGAAATTGAAAAAGTAAGAAGAGAAATCAAGAAGTCAAGCCTCACCACGGCCGTGGCCCCAATGCCACGGTTGTGGGTTTATTGCCAAATTCCAACAGGCTGCAACAGGGAAATCCACAAAATCCCATGACCGTGGCCACCTGCCACGGCCGTGGCCATTGAAGATGACACGACCGTGGCCATCAGCACGGTCGTGGTCAGGAGAAGGGAACACGGCCGTGGCACCCTGCCACGGTCGTGGGAATTAAATTGCCAGAAGTCAGTTGCCAATAGGGAATTTGCCTGGAAAGCCACGACCGTGGCCAAGGAACCACGACCGTGGCCGATGTTGATCAAGATGCCCGTGGCCCCTCCCCACGGTCACCTCCAACTCCTCCAAAACGGCCGTGTTATCCAACAAGGCCGTGGTGCGTGCTACCCACCACGACCGTGGCACTCCGCCACGGCCGTGGCCACCACCATCTCACCACTTTCTTCACCCCACAACCATGTTCACCACCCCAAGGACATCCCCCACTACCCTCACCACGGCCGTGGCACACCCACCACGACCGTGGTGATCACCTACCCTATATAACTTTCCATTGTTTTTCCTATTTTTCCCCCACTTAGCCCTAGCTCCTATATAAGCACTAGTTGATTCTAGGGCTCGAGAGAGAGCACCCCCTGGATGCAACCTAGCTTCTCCCTTGCCTCCATCACTCCCATCCACCTACTTCCTTGCATTTAATCCCATTTCCACCCACTTTCCACTCATTTCCATTATAGAAACCTAGTTTCTCTAGGTTTCTATCCATCCATTCCACCATTTCCATGCCCTTGAGCACCTTTGGAGGAGGAGGTTCGTGGCCAGCAGCAAGGAGGTGAAGGTGGTCGAGCTACATCAAGCATCCATGGCGTTTCTTACTCCCTTTCCCTTCTTCTTTGTTCCTAGTTTGATCATGTATAGCTAAGCCCCCTTGTGGTGGGCTGTTTGGGATTAAAATGTTACTTTGATACCATGTTGGGGGATATATTCTTGTAATGAACTTAATTCATATTTATGATGATTACTTCTTGCTTCCATCTCTTTTCCTATCTTATTGCATGTGGTTTTTGCTTCTTGTATGAATTGCTTGTTTTGAGGTTTTTGATGACACTTCATTTCTAGGAGGAATTGGGGTGTATGTGGCAATCTTAGGATTGGCTCCTAGGTCCAATTAGTGGATCCCTAGCTAGCCCCCTTTGTTCCTACATACACATCCCTCCTCCTACAAATGAGTGTGATATTTAAGTGGCTAGTGTAAGTGAGAGTGATACAATTGCCTAGGGCCTTCTAAAGGCTAGAGTGGCTAGTGGCATGAGGTTAAACCCCTTCATCTCCACTCCCATCTCTACCCTCAACCCTCAATTGTCCCCTATCACTTACCCTAGAAACCTAGATTTGGCCAATCTCACTAGAACTACACCTAACCCTAGTCTTCTACTAGTAGTATAGGGTATGTTCTAATGGCATTGCCCTTGTTGTTTGGTTTGGTAATCTAGATATGAATTGAGCACCATGCATGTTTAATGAACTCCCCCAACTAAAATCAAAGTGACATTCCCCAAACAGCCCACCCACCTTAATCACCTTGCTAAAAACCCTAATCGCTTAGTTTGCTTGCTAATGCTAGCTTAGTTCAATTGCTTTAGTCTAACTTAGTCAATTGCTTAGTTTTGCTCTTTAGTGTTAACTTAGGCTCTTGCTCTTGCTAGTGGTTAGTTTAGTTCTTAATTGTTTATTGCCTTGCTAGAGTAGTGTAACCCTCCTTGCTCTTGCTTAGTCAGTTTGATAGCTTAGTTTACTAATTTGCTTGCTCTTCCATAATTTAGTTTCCTTCTCGCATCTCTTACTTGCTCATTAGTGTAATCAACCAATCAACCTTAAAACCCTAAAAACCTTGCTCTCCGCACTAGGATCGTAGCTCACGCCATCTAACTCTAGCGCCCGCTCTATCTTTGCGGATCGACCCCGAACTTGCTGCCTCACCTATACTACGACACGACCCCGTGCGCTTACGGGCGTAGTGTCTTAGTAGACGTAGGTAGTTAGTGTGGGACCATACAAATATCGAAAGCAAAGATTCCATCTCTCCCGTGCCTCCTCACCTCGTGGATTGCGCTTATTGCAAGCCTCTAGTGGGAGCGCACCAGGAAGCAGCGGTCCAGCAAGTCAACCTCATTGATGATCACTTATGTACCCTGCCAGAGTTGATGCTTAGCATGAAAAGCCAACAAGAAACGTTAGTCCAACAAGTTGACCGGGTCACCAAGAAAACACAACCTTTTCCTATGCCCCTTCGCGAGCTTCAACAGAAACAAGTTGCAATGAGCACGTGTATGGATCAAATGGAAAGTAGCCTCACAAAAATCATCCACCGCTAGGAGGGGCATGCAAATGATGCTTTAGATCAGCTAAAAACAAAAGTGATTGATCTAACAGTACGACTCCTCTCCGCTGAAGCACGATACACAGATCTCAAGGAAAGCCATGACATACTGCTCGAAACCCACAGGCACGTGCAAGTGGTACTTGAAGGATTACAATCTCTCCATAGGCGATGCAAGAAAGCATCGACAAAAAAGAAAAAATACAAGGTGACTGATGACGAAGATGATGAAGATGACAAAGATGATGATTCTGACTCCTCGACTGACTCCAACACTGACAACACTTCTTCAGATGACCAACCAGATGACCCAGGCAATGCTGGGGAGGGCATTAGCTGAGGAGCAGTTAACACAGAAAGGGGAGATGGTGGAGACCACCATAAGAGTCGTAGCAAAGACCACTGTGCTCCTGACACCAACGACAACGTAACAATGTCCTATGTAGACCAATTCTTCAATTGTTCTGCTATGGGCTCTCTGGGGGACCCAGTCAAAGATGTAGCTTTTGTTGAGTTTCAACAATGCATCCTGGAAACCAGCACTAGCCCACTCACAACAGCTATTACTTTTCAAGAACTATCTGCTTCAGAGCAAGCTGCAGTCCTTCCCCCAGAACAAGAGAATTCTGACAGAGCGAGTATCGACACCGACAATACTCGACTCCAACTCTAACAAGAATGATGATCTGCCACAATATTTTGATGAAGATGAACAAACTTCACTTCCTCCTCTAGAAGACCTTCCCTCACCACCACCTCTACCTCACAGGATGCATAACTTAGATATGGAGGCCATCTCTACATTAGATGTTCAGGACATTTTCATCCTAAATACTATTGTGTACGATGCCAAGGATGGGGGGGGACATCCTCTATAATAACACGAAGACAAAGTGCAAGTTGACACACAAAGATATCTGGGTTCTTCTACGAGCTCAGTCGGCAGTGAAGATAGCCATCTTTTGTGTCCTGCTTGCCAATTCTATAGAGGATTTTCAGAGCCCGAAGAAAAAGCAGCCAGTTTTCAACACTTCACCTGTTTTAGCATTATGCTTTTTAAACAAGGACTTTTTGGGTTTTAGGGGAGACAGAGAAGGCAATAGAAACAAAAATTTTCTCTCCCCATAACCCAGAACGAAGGAATTGCGTCAACGTCTATACAATAGGAAGGATGGTTTGTAGAGGCATACCTTGTCCCGAGGCTTACTCAGCGACGATACCTCGTGGCTTGAGTGGTCTTCACCTCCAGTCTTGGACGGTGTCTGTGCAGCTTCTGGTCTCACCAGGACTGCCGGGATTGACAGCTGTCCTCTGAGCGGCAGAAGTCTCCCGCCTCTAAAGTAGTCCAAACAGACCACCTAGAACTCCAATCTCCTTGTCCCACAAGGAATCAAAAGGTGTTGCACCCTCCTTTTAGCGTACTAGTCTCCAACATACTCTCCTGCAACCAGTTGTTTTTCTACAATTGTCTTTCCCTTATTGTGCCTCCCTTATCAGGTAGCACTTGCTCGGGCTCTCTCGGTTACCACAACCAGAGAGAACGACAACTTTGTAGAGAAACTAGTCTCTGAGTTGTTGTACTGAGAAGCCCCAACTACCCCTATATATATAGGAGGGTCATGGGATAGGGTTCTATACCCTGGGCAATACGAGATTAAAGAAGGAGTAGAAGGGTTTGAGATTTTCCACAAAAACAATCAATCTGCGCCACCTAAACCGTTCATTTCAAGCATGAAACGGTCTGTTGGGGAGTTGAGTCGATCGGTTCACACCTGAACCGATCATTTGGGGCACCTGAGCCGATCGATTTGTGGTCTTGGTCCAACTCAAATTGACTTTCATATTTGTTTCTGATTAATCAAATAATAATCCTTGTCTAAATCAAATTTGTACAAGTGAAACAAATTGTATTTGCAAAATAGTCTTTTGACTTTCCAAACGATCTCGTTTGGTCATATGAATAGACCGGTTCAACAATTGAGCCGATCGTTTCATGACACATGAGCCGATCGACTCACAACTTGAGCCGACTGGTTCAACAACCTGAGCCGATCAGTTCATCTCATGAGCTGATCGGTTGGGGCAGCAGACTTGTGTAAATCAGTCAATCACAGTTTCAATCAATCAGATACTCTAATCAATCGGTCCAACACCTTAAACACTATAATACTAAGCTATCAATTGATTTAGTGTTTAATTGAACTACTAAACTCCATTAGTAATCAATCTAAACATCATTTTTTTGGAAAAACTCCTCTTCCAGGTTAAATCCTATGTGTGTGACCCTACATGTCCATTTCACATTGGCAGTGAAAGTCCATAACCCTTATGACTTCACAAGCAAAAAGCGGTGCCTAGTCACACATCAGTGCTACCCAAGTGAAAAGAAAAGTTGGAGAACAACTTTCAATCCTACAATCTGTGAATGGTGTTACAGTGAATGTATAATTCCTTTGTCACTGATATCCCGAATGAACTCGAGGCATGGAACAGTCATCCTGTCAATGTTCATTCACTTTCTTTATCTCAGAGTAGATTGGAGGAGATATGTAAGACATCAATATCACATATTGATTCACACATGCATGCACGCCTATCTCAATCCTACTCATCAAGTGGCCATGGACATCATACTCCCTCAAGAGGGACAAATCCCATATCTATCACTCACCCCTCAAAAGCCCCATGTGTCAAAGCCACCAAATCATCACCTTTATAACAACCCATGTTTCAGGATTGTATTTGATGATGTCAAAGTGTACCCAACGACATGTGTTGAGTGTAGTGATTTCAGGTCAAAGAATCACACTCACCACCATCACTGTGAGAACTAACTGTGACTACCATGTCATGGTTCCATGTGTCAAACTCATGGTGGGTCTGTCTGGTACACTTGTTCTCTAAAAAGTACCTATGTGTTTGGTTTGATATCTCCATATCATGACTAATGAGATTATGTCATCAACCAACACCACAATCTAGTCTTGTGTGTCATTGTTGTCTATCTACCTTCCACAATGACATCCGACTAGGGACACAATAAGAATGTACAAACTCTTAGCATCCGTATGATATCACCATTCAGGTCCTCAACCTGAAAGCATACGTCATTGAGTACTGTCATTCTCTAGACATTCAATTTGTTATGTCATAATCTCATATGACTGAACCAGAAAGAATTGGAAGCTTGCCTTTGATGTTTATCAAATCAATCTTAATGTATCCCACCAATCATCCCATGATTGGCTCTCAGGGCATACATACCAACCGACTCCCACTTGCACTGCGAGCCAATCACCCTTGAATCATATTCATAGTGATCTTCAAACATGTCCTACATGTTACTGTACTCTAGTACTAACATAGTGAGTTATGGCAACACCTTGCCAAGGTTGGTATTAACTACATGTCTCTCATCTCTTCTTTGTACGTCACACGTATGAGATGGAGTTGTCGTAATATGCAATCTAGTATTCCTTTGCTAACCTTTAGCCATATTGCATGACCAAGCATTCCGAACTTGTCATCAATGATCAGAATCACTATAAGTTCATCATATGAACTCTTAGATCCATATAGTATCCACTGTTTTTCTCTAACACACAAATACTTGGCATTTCCTTTTAAAACAACTTTATTGGAATGTTTCCATATATCACCAAACATACACTTTTATATATCCCATATATATATTGCGATTAATTTTTTGTCCCTTTTGGAAGTTTGCATCAGTGTAACTCTTTACAGTGAACCCTTCCTTATTTCCATAGAACTAGTACTTCTCAAGTACTTATCAAGTTCTTATGGTATTCCAGTAACCCTTACTGGAACTAGACAAACATCCACTCGTCATGTCCCACATACGAGTTATCAGGATGAGCATATCTTATTGTCATGTCCAACATACAAGATGATAAATGCATTTTGTTCCTGCCATGTCCATACATGCAAGAGGATGGGATGATTACATACATGATAGATCCTTATCTATTCTTTGTGTTCCCATTCTTCATAAGAATTGGACACTTGGCCTTGGGATACTAATCTCCATGTATCATGAACAAGTTTTCTCCCACTGAATTTGTATATATTGAACCTTTCAGTATAGATTGCCAATGTATGCTCTCTCTTTTTTGGTCAAGAGGTTTTTCGAGAACTATCTCTATAGATCTCTATTCCTATCACATAGGAAACGTCTCTTCCTTTCTTAAAGATAATTTCCACTTTGGATTTGCATTCTAGAACATTTCCATTTCACATCATCATGTAGAATGTGAACATGCTCCCACTAAATCACATATCTCTCTTTATCTTTGACATATCAGTCAAACCCTTTGACCATATCATCAAAGTAAAGATCCAGTTCTAAGTTGCTTGTACTCAATCAATCACATTGATTAGTCCATTGTAACTTATAGACTTCATTTGCATTAATGGATTCATAAACCTTATAGGTTGTGTCACATACACATCCTTGTTTTATTCCTCATTGGAATGCGGTTTTAGTATCCGTATGCCAAATATTTTAGTCATTAAGTTGCAATTAACAAGCATCATCCTTCTCTAAATGTTATCCATGTGTCTTAACTCTTAAGAATCATTCACACTTATGGATTTTATCCCAATGGGTGTTACCATCAAGGTCATACCTTATGGTTCTCATGGAAGTCATTTAGGATGTAATGGTCATAAGCCATAACTCAAATTCTGCTTCCTCATATTCATCTAGATAGTTGACTCATCACATGATCAACTCATCACTTAGATAATTGAGGTGTATCTATCAAGGATATAAGAACTCACAACCTTTGTGATTCTCAATGTCCTTCATTAGTGTGGGGTATTCTTTATTTAAGAAGAAAGTAGTTATTTGACAATCATCCTCTAACTCCTTAGAGTATGACTCCTTTTGATTTAGACATCACCATGCCTTAATCATGAGTTCAATACATACATTATCATAATCACTCACAAGGTCCTCAAACATTTGGTTCAATCATTTCATTCATTGATCTCATCAAGTATTAATACTTTACCAAATTCATACTTCATCTAATAAAATCTTGAACACTTCAAAATATTCATATTGGTATTTCTCTAAACACCATTTGAAGTACTAGCATTAAGTCCAATAGGTATGTAAATACATGACATGTATTATACCTATCAGAATAATCATTCTCCCACTACCACTAGTGAAGATTGATTAATCATGTCCAAGAGATTCATGCCTCTTACTGGTTCTCTAACCAAAAGAGTCTAGATTTATCCATCATATGGAAACTAGAAATGGATTTCTCATGATTTATGCTAATTTGATTGTTTGAGTTATCAATAACTTTTAAGTATCATTTTATCTTATGCATACCAAATACCATAAGATAAACAAGGCATTACCATAATGATCATATCTTTTGAAATTGATACATCAAATTTGCCATCATTGTCATACAATATGCAAAAATTAAAGTGTTTCTATGGATTTGGCAAATATGAAATAGCAATTCATAACTCTATTACATGCCTTCAAGGCTGAAAATAAACTAAAGTACTCTTATCTATGGCGGAAACACTTGCATCATATATTGAGTTCTTTACATTTTATATCTTGGTATCATATACCTAAAAAATGTTACAAGTTTATTTCATGACACCTTCAGGTGGAGACGTCTGTTGCCTCCTTCTTCTTTAGTTCTTCCAAATAGAGTGGACAATTCCTTTTCCAATGTCCTGGCTTTTGACAATGGTGGCAATTGCCTCTTTTGTTCATGCCTCCCTTGGCCTTGAGAGTTGAAGACGACTTGGGCTGCTGCTAGCATCAGAACATTTCTTAGCCTTGCCCTTTCCCTTACGCTTGGACTTGCCTTTCTTGTTGTTGATCATCATCACAGACTTAGGCTTGTCCTTCTTCATTTGTGCCTCAGATGTCCTTAACATGCCAAACAACTCTGTCAATGGCTTGTCAAAGTTGTTCATGTTGTAGTTCATCACAAACTGACTGTAGGATTCTGGAAACGATAGTAGTATCACGTAAGTAGTTAACTCTTGGCTCAGGGGAACTCCTAGTCTTTTCAGGTTCTCCACATATCCAATCATCTTGAGTGTGTGAGGACCAAATGGATCTCCTTCTGTCATGACACACTTGAACAACGCCCTTGAAACATCATATCTCTCTTGTCGTGCTTGATCTTCATACATGTTCTTGAGATGTTGAATCATCTCAATGACACCCATGTTCTCATGTTGTCTCTGCAACTCATGGTTCATTGAGCACAACATCAAGCACTTTGCATCAATGGCATCATCATAATGCTTCTTATAAGCATCCCTTTCTGTCTTTGGTGCGGTAGGAGCAGGTTCCTCTAGAATTGGAGTATCCAGGACATAGAGCTTTCGTTCTTGAGTGAGAACAATTCTCAATGTCCTAAACTAGTCGTGGAAGTTTGTCCCATTCAGCTTGTCCTTTTCAAGGACCGATCGTAATGAAAAGTGATTGTTGTTTGTTTTCATTTGTACTACAAAAGGAAATATATGCCATTTAGTCCAAAACTCAATTTTGACTTATTTGATTGATTTGAAAAGTTGACGATATAATTAGGACTTTAATTAATTATCAGTCCCACAATGTTTGTTCAAATTGATAGCCCTCACCATCAATTCGGAAGATTGCAACGTACAATCTTCTAGTGGGTCAAGATCCTAAAATCCTCTAAGTCATGGACCAGCTAGGGCTGTCACCCACAACTTAGATCTTCCCGGTTGGCAACTTTTGCCAATTGCATCATATGCAACTCTTGAAATATGTCATGCACAACTCCTTGCCATGATTACCTCCATGGCTCAAGGTGCTAGATCCTATCTAGGTCGCCTTGTTAAGTTTGACCCAAAGCCAACACGATGAATATGCACCCTGCTAGGGCAGACCCACATACTCATCCTTCACACTTCCACGAGATAGACGGTGCACCACGCTAGGGCGTGCCCACACTTTGCTGATCAAGCTTTTCATGTGTGTCACATTTGGAAGGCATCTAAAACTTTAATATTTAATGAGGGATTTGGTTTTATAGGTACATATACATATCCAATCACCACAATACATAGTATGTATCATATACATGCTATATCCCACAGAAAACATGCAAAATGATAAAAGCGATGATTATGGCCATCCTAATGTGATTACTCGAGCCAAGAGGAATCACAGTCATCTAGGTCTACATCACATGCATCATGTCCACGATGAAGTGCTATAGCTATCCGAGTTGATCAACTCATCACATGAATGACCTGCTCGCCCTAGACGGTCGTCAAGGTGCCACCAGCCGATCGGTTGGCTCCTCCAACCGATCAATTTGCCTGGTCATCGTGCATCTCCTCATGGCTGCCACCCGATCATCTCGCTCCTCGAACCGGTCGTCTGGATCTCCAACCGATCGGTTCACTCCTTGAATCGATCGTCTCAGTCGTCGTCAGGTTGTCCTCCGTTCTTTGACATAATAGGAAATAAAAGATCTATCCTATTATACATTTGTATTGGGAAACCCCGAGTTACATTTGGGGGGAGCAAAGGTAGGAAAGATATCTCGAGTTATCTCGAGTTACATTAGGAGTAGGAAATGGGGAATCAGTGCGCAGACCGAGATGCTAGCAACCACATACAACCAAGCACACATACATAGGGTTTATTGGCCATAACCATGCTATACATCCACCACAAAACTCATTTAAGGGCGACGCGTATTGAGTGCATTCACATTACATATCATATATGTATATTGGAATTTGTGGATTTAGGATTGGACATGCATAAAGACAATTTTATTCACATCGTATGCAATAAATAAAGGCGACAAACCAAAATTGATCATATCAATAATCCTAAAGTATAGAGCAGTTGACGTGGCTCTGACACCACTGTTGGGTTTTAGGGGAGACAGAGAAGGCATCAGAAACAAAAAATTTCTCTCCCCATAACCCAAAATGAAGGAATTGCGTCAACGTATATACAATAGGAAGGATGGTTTGTAGAGGCATACCTTGTCCTGAGGCTTGCTCGACGATGATACCTCGCGGCTTGCGTGGTCTTCACCTCCAGTCTTAGATGGTGTTTGTGCAGCTCATGGTCTCACCGGGACTGTCGGGATTGGCAGCTGTCCTCTGAGCGGTAGAAGTCTCCTGCCTCTGAAGTAGTCCACACGGACCACCTGGAACTTCGATCTCCTTGTCCCATAAGGAATTAGAAGGAGTCACACCCTCCTGTCAACGTACTAGTCGCCAACACACTCTCCTACAACCAGTTGCTTTTCTATAGTTTTCTTTCCCTTGTTGTGCCTCCCTTATCGGGTAGCACTTGCTCGGGCTCTCTCGGTTGCCACAACCAGAGAGACTGACAACTTTGCAGAGAAACTGGTCTCTGAGTTGTTGTACTGAGAAGCCCCCACTACCCCTATATATATAGGAGGGTCATGGGACAGGGTTCTCTACCCCGAACAATACGGGATTTAAGAAGGAGTAGAAGGGTTCGAGATTTTCCACAAAAACAACCAATATGTACCACCTGAACCGATCATTTCAAGCATGAAACGGTCGGTTGTGGAGTTGAGTCGATCGGTTCACATTTGAATCGATCGTTTGGGGCACCTGAGCCAATCGGTTCACTGCTGAGCTGATCGGTTCATGGTCCTAGTCCAACTCAAATTCACTTTCATATTTGTTTCTGATTAATCAAATAGTAATCCTTGTCCAAATCAAATTTGTACAAGTGAAACAAATTGTATTTGCAAAATAGTTTTCTGACTTTCCAAACAATCTCGGTTGGTCATATGAATCGACCGGTTCAAAAATTGAGCTTATCATTTCATGACACATGAACCGATCGACTCACAACTTGAGCCGACCGGTTCAACAACCTGATTCGATCAGTTCATCTCTTGAGCCGGTCGGTTGGGGCAGCAGACTTGTGCAAATTAGTCAATCGTAGTTTCAATCAATCTGATACTCTAATCAATCGGTCCAACACCAGGAACACTATGATACTGAGCTATCAATTGATTGAGTGTTTAATTGAACTACTAAATTCCTTTAGTAATCAATCTAAACATCATTTTTTGGAAAAACTCCTCTTCTAGGTTAAATCCTATGTGTGTGACTCTGCAGGTCCATTTCACGTTGGCAGTGAAAGTCCATAACACTTTGACTTCACAAGAAAAGATTGGTGCCTAGTCACACATCAGTGCTACCCAAGTGAAAAGGAAAGTTGGAGAACAACTTTCAACCCTACAATCCATGAATGGTGTTACAGTGAATGTATAATTCCTTTGTCACTGATATCCCGAATGAACTCGAGGCATGGAACAATCATCCTGTCAATGTTCATTCACTTTCTTTATCTCAGAGTAGATTGGAGGATATATGTATGACATCAATATCACATATTGATTCACACATGCATGCACGCCTATCACAATCCTACTCATCAAGTGGCCATGGACATCATACTCCCTCAGGAGGGACAAATCCCATATCTATCACTCACCCCTCAAAAGCCCCATGTGTCAAAGCCACCCAATCATCACCTTTATAACAACCCATGTTTCAGGACTGCGTTTGATGATGTCAAAGTGTACCCAACGAAATGTGTTGAGTGTAGTGATTTAAGGTCAAAGAATCACACTCACCACCATGACTGTCAGAACTGACTGTGATTACCATGTCATGGTTCCATGTGTCAAACTCATGGTGGGTATATCCAGTACACTTGTTCTCTAACAAGTACCTATGTGTTTGGTTTGATATCTCCATATCATGACTAATGAGATTCTGTCATCAACCAATACCACAATCTAGTCTTGTGTGTCATTGTTGTCTATCTACCTTCCACAATGACATCTGACTAGGGATACAATAAGAATGTACAAACTCTTAGCATATGTATGATCTCACCATTCAGGTACTCAACCTGAAAGCATACGTCATTGAGTATTGTCATTCTCTAGATATTCAATTTGTTCTATCATTATCTCATATGACTGAAGAAGAAAGAATTGGAAGTTTTCCTTTGATGTTTATCAAATCAATCTTAATGTATCCTACCAATCATCCCATGATTGGCTCTCAGGGCATACATACCAACAGGATTTACAGGCAAAGTCCATGAAGTGACTGCAAATGAGTATCATGAGAAAGGCACCCTACATCACGGTGCATTTCAAAGTTTTTGTCCACTGGCTCCTTATGATTGTTGACACCGAGGCCCGCAACGCCAAGGTGTATAATTTTTGCGCTAGTGAACTGAAGGCGAGAAACATTAACTTTGTTGGTTTAGAAGTCAGAGAAGCGCGATGCATTCCCTTCCGACTTCTCAAAGTCATATGGGTCACCTTCCCATCTCTCACACACGGCTGGAACCAACCATGGTTCAGAATCATCAACCCAGCCGTTCAGACGCTAGAAGGCTCAGGGGATTGTCCTCTCTACACAATCATATTTACTGAGGCACTTAATAGACACATCCCCTTTACTGAGCTAGCTAAGGAATACATGCACGCTTTATAGGGACGATACACCATGGAACTCATTTGTGACAGACGGTTCTTCAAGGACCCGACAATGGGACATGATGACGTACCCCACTATTTGTTCTCTGTCATCCAACGTCCTTAAAAGAATCCATTCAGATAAGTTCTAAAGGAGTTGGAGAAACAAAAACAACAGACCACCACGGTCCTAGAAAAATGACAATGGGACCCCTACACTTTTGATATGGCAGAAGATAAGGGGGACATAGATCTGCTAACATGAGCTACCGTTAATAGATTCTCCAATGATATGGTACCTCTATCTGATATACCACTGACATTCCCAAACTTTGACCTTGCTGCATGCAAGAGTCTTTCAGATAATGAACTCAGACTCATCATGTACCGGCTATATGCAGAGAATGATGAGCTTGTTTTCCTTGAAGGGAATATTCTTGTAATGGCCGATGCACTTCGTGAGACTGTACAAGTGAAAGGTTCAATGTCTGTGAGCGTGATGGCTGCCTACCAATATCTTCTAGCACGGGACTTGCCTACGGTTTACATGGCATCAACATACCTGAAGAATGATTTACTCAGCTCAAAGAACTTTGGAACCACAAAAGCCCTTATCTCATATCTTAAACATACGACTCCAAAGCTCCTCTTGTTTCCATTCCTTCACTCTGAGCATTGGATGTTGCTGGCAACGAACCTATATAACGGAACTATAGATATATAAAATAGCTCTATTAGCCAGATCAATCTAAACTAGAGAGAGTATGACATCATAGCAAAGACGCCCACAGAGGAAGTGGCTAAGGATTGTGTCGAATGGCTACACGATCTTCTCACCAAACACACAAAGACGTACAACAGAGAACAATTCAAGCACCCAGCCTTCTTCCACAGATGTCCCCAACCAATTAGAGAATCAAACGATTGCAGATTCCATGTCCTTTACTAGATGTATACCCTCACCATTCTTGGAAAATTCATTGAGGACATGACGGACGTGGATTACCACGCATTACGGGAGAAGTTCGCCGCCAATCTTCTTTGTTCTCATGGAGCCAACAAGGGTTTAACAGAACCTTGACACCCTTGCCCATGTACTTCTCAACCTATCACCTTGACACTTTAGGGATATAGTGAGTGATAAGTTAGGGGGGAGTACACTGGGCAAGGGAAGAGGCATTATATTCAAACCTTCTCTTTCCTCTCCCTTTTTCATTTACCTTTGTTTTTTTTTGAAATCGCATAGATTATTCTTTTTAACGTTTAGAGTTTTTGATAAATTCTTTGATAGAATAACTTTTGTACATAAGATAACATTTGCTTTGGTAAGGGGAGACCCCCAGCTATGTTGGAGACATAGTAGTCCTCATAAGAACTTACATAGTAGCAATTAGTCACATAATGGTGAATTAATAAATCACCTCCACACTCAATTTCCATGCATTTGCTTCAATTCTATATCATACTCTCCAAGGATGGGAGGGGACCAGGTGAAATCCAAATCAAGGAACCTCGTAAGTGGACCACCAAGTATGAAACCGGAACAAGTGCATGTATGGAAACTCTAGGGAACAGTTTTCTTCTTTTCAAAAAGAGGCTTGGCAGCCCAAATAAAATCCCTAAATACCCAATTTCCAAGCCGGTGAGCATATGAATAAAAGCCCGAGTGTTGAATAAAAAATGAGAGTTGTGCCATGCATAAGGACTTATATGAAGAACCAATAAAGGTCTTTCCGGACCGGCACATTCAGCTACCCTCACAATGGCAGATGTGTCATACCCGGTAGTAAGATCCTAAGGCCTCCAAATATATGAAAAGCTGACAAAGGTCTTGCCCAGCCTGTGCATTCAGCTGTCCTCACAAAGGCAGATGTGTCGTGCCTGATAGTAAGACCCGAAAGTTTAGATAAGCCCTCCCCCCTCGAAGGGGGAGTTACACAGCAGCCTTCAACCAACCCTCATACCTACTTTAGCTTCTGGTAGGAATTTCAAAGAAGTATAAAACTGCTAAGAATCGAAGGCATGCACATAATACGGTCAAGGAAAAGGCAGTCCCAATGAGAGTTACGTGACACGGAAGAAAACTAAGGACCACGCAACTCCCGATACATGAAAGAGTTAGAGTAAGCAGAAGCCTTGACAAAAACCTAAGGGGATCTCTGGTATAGAACTGAAGCAAGAGTATGGAACTCTTCACTAAATAAAATCGCCTCGCCACTACGTGCCTCAGCTTTTTCTAGCTTGAGGATAAGCTAGACTCTAAGTTGTGGGGGGTGATAACCTCCCATTTTTTGATGTTATGTTATTAGTTTTTCTTAGTTTTCCATACTCTTTCTTAGATAAATTAGATTAAATACTTAACTTTCTAGCTTTATTGTGAATATACCAATAAACTAATATTTCTCTTTTCTTCTTATAGATAAACCCAAAAAAATTGCAAAAGTCTCAACCAAAACGGTCCCAAGACCGTGAAGGTCCAACCGGTCCCAAGACCGTGAGGACCCAAACGATCCCAAGACCAAGTGAAGCTTACCGGTCCCAAGACCGAATGAAGATCCATCGGTCCCAAGACTGAGTGAAGGCCTATTGGTCCCAAGACCGAGTGAAGGCCAAACGGTCCCAAGACCAAGTGAAGGCCTATTGGTCCCAAGATCGAGTGAAGGCCCATCCGTCCCAAGACCGAGTGAAGACCCATCGGTCCCAAGACCGAATGAAGACTCATTGATCCCAAGACTCAGTGAAAGGATACCAGTCCCAAGACCGTGAGGATCCAAATAGTCTCCAGACCGTGAAGATCCAAACAATCTCAAGACCGTTCAAGACCCCCTTAGATCCTATAAATAGGACTTAAGGGGTCTTCATTGAGGGAGGAGGTCATAGAGGCCCAAAGGCTGCTTCCATTGTTCGAGAGCTACTTCATCCTCCATCCTTTGCCCCAAGGCTACCGATCTAAGATCCACACTCCATCCATAAGCCTACTTTCTCTCTCATCAACATAGAAGGTGGGAAGTGAAGGATTCATCACCAAGGCAACCACGTAGTGTGAAGATAGTTGTTCTCTACTCCAAGGGGTCGAACTTCCTCCCTCCTATGTGGAGATGATGTTTTCCTTCTCCTCTCCTGTCTCCATCTTTGTTCTTTCCACGAGCGAGTAGTTCCATACACTAGGGTGCGGGGAGTAGACCCGCTATCCATGTTTTCATTCCAGGCATTGTAATTCATGAGTTTGTAATAAAAAAAATACTATCTTTTCAGTTCAACATCGATCGTTTAATGAATGCTAGTTGTTTGATCACCAACATGTGTTACTTATTACTAGTAATCTTCTAAACAATACAAGTAGTTTAAAAATATATATATGTATTTTTAGTTAATATGTTTTTCATGTTTGTAAGGTTTATTGTGTTCATCATGACAATCATATATAATTTCATGTTATCATATCAAATTTATCTATTAGATATAACTATGTTTAGGACATTAGGAAGACATCAAGATGGAATGAAGACATGAAACAAGATGGACCACTTGTCATTTTTGAATGGAAATGTTAATTCTTTGAAACACTTCATCCATAGACTTAGGGGTCATCAAATTTCTATGTATAACTTTTTAGACCCTTTGGAGAAACTCCACAATCTCTGGTGCGAAGAAACAAAGCATAAAAGGTAGAAACATGTGTTGGTTGAGATAAACACTATCATATGATTAATCACTATTATTGTTGTATATTTTTGAGAAGCGTACCCTACATTAAAAACCCAACACTTGAAGCCTATAAGTGGAAAAGCCTCTATTAGATCCACATGTGCATGTTTTCATCCAATCCATCCACAAACTAAGACATCATCTGGTCCAATCCTCGATTTCTCCTCATGTGGATCGTTTAAAAGTTCATAAGTTCTTATTTCTTGGACGCAATCTCTATGTGTATGTGTACATCATGGATAACATCCCTAGTAAGATCATGCATGTAACGTGGGAGCTTCTTGCAAGAATTGCATGCTCTCCAAAAACTATACAAGCACACTTTGTCAAAAATTGGACATACCTCATCACAAAAATTAAGTAATCATAAGATGTACCTGAGGATAGTACGATACTCCATTAATGACATGTGTAGTCCAATCTAATCAATAAGAATAGCAAGACAAAATCATTGAGCATGATCAATTTTTATTTTTCTAAAAGTCATGTCAAACTTTACCTCCATATCCTTATGGATTTTGCTAAAAGGGATACTTTCCAAAGCTTGCTGGGTTTTAGGGGGGGACAATGTCCATGTCAACAAAACAAATATGGTAGAAAGATGAATTCATGACACCAATAATATCCAAAACACAATGAAAACAACAGTATGTATCAAAAATCTTGATTCCTTACAAAACATGATTATGATGCTCCCAATATTGGTACATATATGCCATAAAAGTGTACAAAGAAGCATCTATCATTGATACACGATACATACCTGAACCACTACTCAAAGGGGTAAGGAAACCACCTACCATTGAAGTTTCTCAAAGAAAGGACCTTCATATTTCACAATGTCTTCAATACAACCTCTTATACCTCTACTACTCATGCTCCCTCCTTCATATGCATAGGTTGACATGTCCTTGGACTAAATAAAATATTAGTGGTACCCATGCAAGATCAAAGAGAAAAGAGCATGTCCAATAAAATCTTGGTAGTACCCATGCAAGATCAAAGTAAAAGGAGCACACTCTGTGGATAATGAAACTGTGTAAAATGACACATCAACTCACTATCCTCGAAAACCCTCCTCATGGTTGGTCCATTAATAAATCCTTTTCCACGGGGATAAATTCCTTGTGAAGTTTCCTACCATGATATGTTGGCCAAAAAATCTTAGTTTTACAAATGTTCAAATCAAGACTTGAACCTGGACCCATCTATTGAATGATGTCAAGTACATTGGTTACCTCCTTTGTATCCCCAATGATAATCTCTTCATAAAGATTTCGAGCATGAAGAAGAAGCTTAGAGTTTTTCTCATCTCTTAAATAAGCATGTAAAGTACAAGGGAAAAAGATGTGGCCCAAAAGGGTCACCCTGTTGCACTCATGTGGACGACCAATTGTATCCATCCCAAGGTACAACATAGATACTTGACCATACTAAAACTCTACCCACAAGGAAATGAACAATCACCTCTACTTCACCTCATGAAGGAATATCGACCTATCCAATATGCTAAAAGCATTTGAGAAATCCACTATAAGCATAGAAAGAGATCCATTTTCATGTCACTTCTTCAAATATTGTTGACACTATGAAAAAGTTGTTTATTCCCACTGGAGACACTAACTTCAAACTAAAATTCATTCAGGTACTTACCCATATTTTGATGTACTCCTATAGTTGAAAATTTGGGTTTCAAACGCCTTCAAATAGTAATCACTACGATGTATCATATCTTGTTGTCATTCTTAAACAATGATATAGAGGTTTTGCTGCTACAAACTCTACCAAATAGAATGAAAACATCCTGAACCACATACTAATCAACAACGTGATGGCATGTAAGAGATCCAACCATAGTATCCACTACAATGGTCTTATAGTATTTTCTAAAACCAATGTTATTCATGTAATCATATATTTATTTTGGTTTACGGCCATAAAAATGGTATGTTGAGGCATATTAGTAGACAATCAAAGACCACACCCAAGATAAAGAATACTTGATGTGCTCTCAAAAATTGAGTGAGACATTTAATTTAGTCCCTTTTGAAGTTGGGCAACAATTGGTCAAGGACGGATGTGAAGAGGAAGAAAAAAATTCATTGTTGGATTTTGGTTCATTAATATAAGCCTTATGTGGTGAATGTCAAAAGTAATATGGAGTCGTAACATCCATATATTTGTTGTGGTGGTTAGGCATACCAAATCAAATTATCATAGGATCTATGATTCCAGTATACATACCCACATTAATTAATTACCCTTGATTTTGACCAATGTAAAAACTATATATTTCACCCCAACATCTCTTATGCCTATAATATGGATATATCAAAGGATACATCAAGTCTAAATTTATGAGTCAATGCAAAAAAAAGGAACTTTTAACTCTATAATAGAGTAAACATTGTTGGATGACTATCTGTTGTTTTTTGCTTGTATATATGTCT
The DNA here is from genome assembly GCA_963693085.1 of Alisma plantago-aquatica. Taxonomy (NCBI): domain Eukaryota; kingdom Viridiplantae; phylum Streptophyta; class Magnoliopsida; order Alismatales; family Alismataceae; genus Alisma; species Alisma plantago-aquatica. The sequence continues at coordinate 34,209,271 of OY856409.1, read as the reverse complement.
ACGTTTATATAAATCTGCATTATGTATTCATGTTAATAACAATACTCTAAAATTTACTAAAAAAAGTTGAACATTTTTCAACTGAGTTATGGTATACTATATTATCATTTTCACTACTATAAAGTGAATGTTGCCAACAAATTTATCAAAAAAATATGGAGAAGTCACATTTAGAAAATGATTATCATATCATCTTTAGCCTCAACATTTATGCAAGACAACATAATTTTATTGATATATACATTGATATAACAAACTTTCGATGAAAGAGGGTGTTAATAGTGAGATATTTTTATATATCATTTGATAAAAAAATCGGTGATAATTTAAAGAAAATTACCCCATAAATTTCTAAAAGGATATATAAATATGATCCTAATAATCATGGAAGTCATTGTAGATAGTTGTTTTATTTGCCTACTAAGAATAACATGATAAGATTATTCATATTATCATAACATCTTGGTTTCTAGAATCATCATGTAAAAGATGTATATTTTGTTAATATTTTCCTAAACATAAATTGTATATGACTTTAAAAGTTGAATATATCTTATTGAAATGTGTTGTCAAAACATGAATATAATAAATAAGTACATCCATTTAGATTTTTTTCAATGTGTACTTTATCTCGATATAATTGAATTTTAAAAATATATTAAAAGAAAACTGGCTAGCTTTTACTATTTAAAACATTGACATTGAGCTTCCTCTAGCTTGAGTATCGATCTGTTTTGATTTTATGATGATAACAAGGTGATATTTTATAGTTAGATGTACATATGAAAATGGTTTATTTCATTTGATTTCAAAATTTATCCCTTTTTGGGTATACGCATGAATACATTTAAATCATAACATCATAATGTATTTCTAAGTTCTCAATGACCTCAAAAGCAAATCATTGTATCAAGATAATCTAGGTGAATGTTTATGTCCAAAATTCTCAATGTAATAGCATTTTTACAAGTATTAATGTAATTTTGATTTAATAGTTTTACTATGAAATATTTTCATGAAAATAATAACAAAATTAATTTATGGGAAGTCAATTTTGTTTTCAATGTGTGTAACTTATATATAGAGACATCTTATTGCGAGTTTTTAAAGGGAAATAAATTCAATAATAATTAGTGATATCAACTGAACATGCTCACTTGTCATGGTACCGAGAAACTGTCATGTTCATAAATGAAAAGTATATGTAAGTAACACACAATATAATGAATTAAAAAAGAATATATATGTTGTATTTCTTAGCCACACTCGTTAGTGCATACTCCCAACTAAAACACATAAAATTAAAATAAATTAGCAACCTAACTTGAAAAAAAACATTTTGTTCTCTTTTATAGCAGCCAGATGGACATAATTTGATTTTACCATATAAGAATGTGAATCCCTTGAGGGTGTAATTCACCTACCAAAGTTAATTTTTTGGTAGATGAGCTTGAAAGCCTGCATTCCACCTTGGACAACCAGTGAGTAGCGTCTTGGTCTATTGAAAGAGATCTTTTTTTCTTTGAAAGCTTATCCTGCCATTGAGGTAAACACAACTTTGATGTAATTATTACATCTATTAGAAGGAGAGTTGGAATATTTTGTGCTACTTGTAGGCTAGTTAAGTTATGTTAAAATATTATAAGTTAATAGAAGCCACTATAAAGATGGTTGCATGGACATAAGTAACAAATACCATGAATATTAACCAATCTAACTGGTAGTTTATTCTATTATGTGAGAGACAAATATATATAGATTAATAATTGTTGATTGTATGCATTTCAACCTAGAAAAAAAAACTAAACTCCACCATGAGCTCCTTGTCCATGTAGTGTTGTATATGAATCACTTGTGGAAGTTGAACTCATTGTGGCCGCATAAGTAATAGCATAAGTGATACATGTATCCAAGATAATATTGAAGCCAAAAGTGCAGTTCGGATCCATATTTCCAGCATTGGTAGATTATACTATTAAAACATACGATTAAGAAATCATATGCATGGAATTTGTTCAAAATATGAGAAAAGGTATCTTTCTTAAATGCATACCAAACACTTATACCTCATTGGACAAGGTATGAGGCAGAATAAGTTTTTTTAAAGTGTAACCAGAATATATTTTTAATCACTCTACCTGATCAAACTCATATATCATTCTTCATACTATTTTATTCAATTTCAGAAGAATATTATTCACATATATGGCATGGATGCGATATAAAATAACTTATACTAAATATTACCTTTATGATATTCAAATGAGCCCAAAAGTGCTTAAAACCACACGAGATGGACTATAAAAAATCAAGATGTGTCTATTATTTGGTGCTTATCCCACTTGTTGAACATATACACTTTGCCTCGACCACACGTTGCAGTTGGAAGCACTATGCTTACTCAACCAATATAACTTCCGTGTATCTCCAGTTTTCTAGTTCCTATAATGCCAGATATGCTATAATTATAGCCTTGTTGGCAACAACACCTGCTCTGAAATGCAATATAGATAGAATATGCATGGTGAAGACAATCAGGTTTGACGGTACCGAAGTATTTTTTGGATATCAAGAATCATCTGTAGGAGTGGTATTATATCATTGCCCAATTGGAAGCTCATTTTGCACAACATTGTGCAACACCGAATTTAAGATCACTAAAGTGTAACTTATCATGGTGAAATTTTGAGATAATCTTAGATCTATGAACTTGGAAACACAAAAATAGGAGAACAAACAACATCAAAACCACCACAATGGGAAAACTATTTCAGGTTGAATATAATTTTGTTATGGAAAACAATGTACAAATTATGTCGTGACCACATTGTATATAGGTGGAAGTCGCTAACCATGATAAATTAATACATAGTAAGATTCAAGTTGTGAACTGGCATACGAACAAGATGCTAGGTCTTCAAGTCATTCGACAGCCAATTACCATCAACTTTGTTAGCGGCAGGGTAAGAGAGTACTATCCCAAACCACAAGATGACAAGGCAAGGAAGACTGATAATCACCATCTAATCTGAAAGAACAATTCAGTTCACCGATGGCTTCTAATTTCTGCTACTGCTGGTCCGTTATACTAAATCATTGTGACAAAAGCCTAGCAATTAAGCAAAAAGCATTTCCGGACTACCCTAAACATCGCATTAGGAGTAGGAGGCGGAGGTGAATATTATTTCGGTGATGATGGACGACTAACAACACCCCTTCCATATGTTTCTTCTGCCCCATAATGTCAAACCAGCAGACGCGCTGTCCGTGCCTAACGCCACCCAGCGACAGATGGTTGTTTCTTGAAGAATCACATACCTGAATTAGAGAATGCGGCCAAAAACATTGTCTTGGTGATGTCCAACGAATACATCTGGATGCACTCTCCATCCATCTAGTTCATCTACCCTAGGATACGAAGAACATCTTCATATCAGAAGCAGACGAATCACCGCAACTGAAAAGAGGCAAAGTAGAGCAATATAATACACTTCTGAAAGTCAAATCGGTAAACCTAAGCGCTGAGCTGTGAAATTAAATACAATCATAGGACAGAAATCACATGGTTCACACGTGAGGATGGAGACGAGTATGTTACCCTTCATGTTTAGTATGGTAAATAGTAGATTTGCTAGTACGAATTGTCTATGTTTGTACTTTTAGAATCGATTATCGATTGTATGTTGATTTTGATGTATGTAGTCACCATATATGTTTTGGTATCTAGAAGTGTTTTTCAAGGAGTGGAGTAAACTCACATCCATCGTTGTACTTTCATACTATTAAATAGAATCAGTTGACGTATGAAAGTACAACTTTGATAGGTCGAAGAATACACTTTGCGAAGGAAGTGATGCAAAGTAAGTGACCATTCGCTCGGGGATGGCTGGCATTTCAATACTCCCATGTTTCTCATAGCTAGCTATTCAAAAGGAAGCTAAGTCTACAAAGATGCTAACTATTTAGACTCTTATTGTAAGCCATGTTATTATGATGTTTGTTATGATCCATGCGTAGTGGTGGTGAAAGTCAATCACATCCTAGTGGTTTTCAAATATTTTTTACAACCTTAAGTTTACTTTCCTACCATTTAATTTACATTTGTATATTAGTTTAATCATCAAATCAACTCTTCGATCTAGATTTTTTTCCCTCAAGTAGATAAGTGGAATTATAACATTTTATGTCTTGTTAATCTTTAACAAGATTGTTGTCTCATAGATTCGACCCTCAACTATACTACGATAAGACTTTCACGTACCTTAGCATACGTGGGTGGAGATCTTATTAAAGCACACACAAGGCTAAACTTAGAGACTTACTATCTCTAGGATTTTTAGTGGTGCATGCAACTCCACACGAGTGGAGGCTCCATCAATATCTCTATCACACACTTCTTTTTCACCCTTTCCTTTCTCACCACATGTCACCTAACTGTCTGATCACGATCTAACAACCTTCGAATTACCCTCTTCCTTTTGACTTTTTCATGGATATGAACTAGACTATAGTACTTCCTTTCTCAATTCCTCTCTCCCTCATTACACCTCTATTTTGTGAGATTATTTCACCTTTACACTTGCGTATCTCTTCTGCTTCTAGCAAGTCCTAACTCACCTTACCTCATGGTCTATGGAAGAAATGTCCAAACTAGAGCTCTCACCCCTCTCCTCCATGTAGTTCCAATCACCATCATAGCGAAGACCACCCCTACTTTAGGGTGAAAAAAGAACCGCTAGGCCTCACAATTTCCTCCTCCACCATCAATTGAACCTCAACCACCATCCAACTCCCTATCCTTCTCTTGTTGCATCTTCAGTGACCTTGGTCTCACCACTGGTGAAGGCACCAACTTTTCAACAATGGACGCATCTGTTAGCATCCATTTCACTTTTGAACCTTTTCCCAATCACTAGTTGATGTTGCTCTGACTTCATACCCTCTAACTTCCTTTATTACATCTCACCTACATCTAGAGCTATAATGGTCCAGGTTTCCTCCAACCATGAAAAGCTTGACTTAAGCCTCTATGGGCATTATCAAATATAGTTTTACCATTCCTTTTCATGATTGAACTCCATTTTGTAGCTCACAGAACCAACCCCACTTTTCTCTATTTCATGACATATTGTATTGAAACATTTTTGGTCTTTTAGATCGGGAAATTTCTCCCTTATCTTTGCCTTGATCCAACGAGTTGGTTTGATGCCTTTAGCTACATTTATTCATGTTGATCCTTAGTTTTGGTTCCATCAGTACTCCTCGAGCATGACTGGAGTAGTTTTAGTGTTTCTCCAGGCCTCTAGGTCTCATCAAGGGGTCCCTATATTTTCCTGACAATGGTGATCTCTCTTGAGATCTTCTCTTTTAAGGGTGTGTAATGATTCATGCTCTTGATCCCATTTTTCTAGGCTCTTGTCGTGGTTGTTCCTCATTGACGATGAAGAACAAGCTCTCAGGCATGTTTCCTTAATTTCCCTCACATGTAAATGATTATGTCATGCTTCCCATTGGAATTCCTAGGATTTTATGTGGATCTAATGATTATCAGTGGAGATATATTTTGGATGATGAAATGACAAGTTTGCCCCATATTTTTGATGGAATGTAACATGTGTCTAAGGTTTCCTATATATTTTTCATTTATTTACATTGTCTGACATTCAAATCTAAATAGATGACACGCTATAGTTTCCTATTTTCTGATTGGCCCATATTATAAAATTCATACCAATTGCAGCAACCTCAGAAAATTATGGAAAATATGCATTGGAAAGCCTTTTGTTTTCTCTATCATTCTATATTGTTTTCAAACCCTATTTTCTACACTCGAACTCTTTAATAATTCATTGATCAAACATAGGTTTTAATGATCATGAACTAATGCATATATCATGTTACTAATCAAATTATAGGTGTTTAAGGGCTCAATCAAGATAGAGACTTGACCAAAGGTGATTTTCTCTAGGTCAGTGGGCCATTCTTTTTGGCATAATTGAAATTTGGTTTGAGTAAATGTTTTACCTTTATGATTATGCACATATTACGTTTCATGAAATAATGAATGATTTCTCAATTGACATCATGTATAGATATCACTTTATGACTAGTGAATTATTGTTATTATAAAATCCTAGCTATTACTATGATTTATAATCAATGAATTATGTTCAAGAAAGGAGAAATTAAATTATGACATTATGAAGGAGAAATCCCATTATAGTTTATGGGGAGAAATCCCATCTTGGAACTAAGAGGAAGCCACCTCGATATGATCAATATTAACAATTAAAGACATTTAATGATTAAGTCAAGATCTGATCAAACTTAAGGAATTGGATCAAACTTAAGGAATTGGCTAAGTTTTTATGTGCACCTTGACCATGGACCTTTTGATCGTTATGGGATTTCCTAGAAATCATGGGCTTCTATGGGGCAATAAGAGGGATATAAATACTCAATTATCCAGTACATCATGTTTAAAATGATTCCAAGGATATTTGATTTAATCCATGGTCATTTTATGTCAAGCTTATTTCATATCAAGATTATATTTACTTTTTATTTTATAAAGTGCCAAGTAATGCTTACTTATTTTTAGGTTTTTTTGGCACAGCTGGGGATGTGATGTCTGTAGGATTTGAAGCAACTGAAGGATAAAAGGACAAGCAAGGACTAGGAGACTATGAAGCTTTTCCTAGAGGGGTGCCATCTACCAAGCCGATCCAATCTTTTAGTTATCTTTCACATCATGTCTTAGTTATGTTAGCCAATTTTGTCATAGTGGATCTTGATTTCAAGATGAACAAGTTTTTTATTCCATATTCATAAAGTATGTATGAATTTGTTTCAAATCAATGCATGGTGTTTCATTTAGTCTATGTTGCAATGAATAGCATTTTGTGACATTCCCCTTGAGAATAATGCTTCTACTCAATTATATATGTGATTTAAAAAGTGGGATGTTACGACTCGCACATGGGAACAGTTGCAAGAGTAACAACAAAAGAGTGGAACACAATCATCATATCAATATGAGATAAAAGTAGATCAGTGGTGTGTGGAAGCCTGTCTTCATGCTAAAGATTGATGGTGGCTGGCACAATAGTAGATTTATTCTTAGAAATTTGTAATATGTGGAGTTGGAGTGTCGTTTGTAATTTCTTAGGTGTTGGGACTGACATCACATGAGAGGAATGACTAGTTCTCTGATAGACAAAATTAATAATCAACTCATGGAATGAAGGCTTCGTTGGTAGAGCTTAGTTTGAGATCAACTCCTTCTAGCCTTGGCGGAGTAGAGGTGGAAGCACCTTCAGTTGATTTTCATTAACTGATCAAAATGGTTGAAAGTTTGTGGATGTCAAAGGTCTAGAGTGAAAGTGAAAGCATTGGGGAATCAATGGTGGACCCTTTTTCTAGAGATGAAGGCCTTGTACTTATAAGCAAAGGTTAGGGTTTGCAACACTCCAATAATCCATGGAGAGGTTAGGGTTTGCAACACTCCAATAAGACATGGAGTTAAGTCTTAGGCCACCATGAAGGTGAAGAGACAGTATAGGGAGGTTGACAAAGGGTTTTTGACATTCATTATCTCCTTTGGTAGGTGAGGGGTTAGGATGACCATCAAAGGTGGAGCAGAAGTCCCTTCAGAAGACATACTAGGAATACCATCGGAAGGCACAACCATCCATTATGGAGGTGCAAACCAACCTTTAATTTTTATGTGTAGGAGAACCATAAAAATGTAGGCATTATAGGTCCTTTGGTTGAATTGCATTGGAGTTCCTTCAAGAGGTAGACTCAGGACCGCCATTGATTTTTTCCTATCACAAGACATGTGTAGAACGACCTTCAGTAGATGACCATTGAAAGATGGATATAGGACTTCCTTCAGTAGGTGAGCATCGTAAGACAAGAATGGGGCCTACATAGGTTGTCAAGTAAAGGAGGAATGGAATAATGTAAATTGAAGGTTTTATAGAAGTAATGTAAAGGTGATGATCGTAAGATAAGAATTTAGCCTACATGGGTTGTCAAGTAAAGGAGCAATGGAATAATATAAATTGAAGGTTTTGCAGAAGTAATGCAAAATGATGGTTTGGCACAAAGATATAAACCAAAGGATGGGTTATGTCGATTGTCAACCAATGGAAAGGAAAAATGATGTATTATCACTCGAAGGGGGTTATTGTCATGTTTTGTAGGACCTACACCTATGGAGTATCAACTAAAGGAAATGTGAATAGATGAATGAACGAAATAATAGAAATCATGTCAATTTTGTCAAAAAATTACTAGGACCACTAGTTAGTTTGAGACCACTGCATCCAATACTCCTAACATGCAATCAAGCTCTAGCATGATAAGAAAATCAAGAATTTGGATCAAAAACTCATACATTTTCATTAAAAAAAACCTAAATGCAAGCTATTTCTGAGATAAAATGATGGAAATGAATGCAAAACTAGATTGAAAACAAAACTAAAACTAGGATGAACATGCATTCATAAAAATACAAGAAAACCATAAGATATTACTTCTATATTCCATATGATAACAAAGTGTTTGTGGCTAGAACTATTGTATTCCTAAAAAAGGAATCTATATCCACACACACTAGTGGGAGGAAAATAGATATCAAAAAAGTTTGAGACCAACAAGAGAACATTGAACATATGGAGGTTGATAAGGAACAAGAGGAATAAAAAATTGTTGTGGATTCTCAAGTTCCACATGTAACAGAAGAACTCCTAAGGTCTAATAGACATGTCTTAAGCTTGAGAGATTTAATTTCTCATGAATCGATAAGACAATGTGTAGATTATTGATGATAATGAACCAACAACCTATAATGAGGCAATTGAGGGACCGGATTATGAGAAATGGCCCAAAATAATGAAATATGAGATGGACTCCATGCATACAACAAGGTATTGACCATAGTTGATTCACCTAAATAGGTAAAACCCATAAGATGAAAATGGATCTTTAAGAAGAATCAACATGGATGGCAAAGTATAAACCTACAAAGGATGATCGGTAGCAAAAAATTTCAAACAAATTCAAAGTGTTGACTATAATGAAAATTTTCCACCAGTTGCCATGGTTAAACCTACTCGGATCATGATTATTATTACAACTTATCATTACTATGAAATTTGGCAAATAAACACTAAATTGACATTCCTTAATGGGAATCTCCTTGAGGATGTTTATATTCACAATTGAAGGGTTTTATTTCTCCAAATGAAGTCATAAAGGTATGTAAGCTACAAGTGTTGAATCTAAGGGCTCTAGAGGGGGGTGAATAGAGATACAAAATTGCTCACAAAATAGATTAGACCCTCAAATTATATCAAGATTAAGGCAATAACTCAATTGCAATTCGAAGTCCTATCTAACAAGCATAGCAAGGATGAGAGAGACTGATAGAGAGCACTTGACAAATGGATGTAGAGTGGTTCCACACTTCAAACTAGAAGTGATTGATTCCACTATCTAGAGAGGTCAACCTCTAGGAATATGCAAGTGTTTTTATCAACATTATCACCAATAAGAGTTATAGCAATAGACCACCAAAGGACTTACCCATCCAACCACAAGGAGATATCCACCTTAACAAGGAGCTTACCCACTTAGCTTGAGTCTTCAGCCTTCAGCCTTCACCAAGGTCGGACCCACTCAACCTCAAGTCTTCCTCCTGGAAGGACTTTGTTTCTCCTCTTGGATCTTCAGCCTTTGCATTCTCCTTTACCTGGAGAAGATCACCACCTCTTCATCAATCTTGAAGAGGACCAGCTACAACTCCTTCTTCACTCAATGATGCTTGCTTCACCTTTTCTTCATGTAGGAAGGGAATAGGGAAGTAGTGGAAGATTGAGAGCTTTACATGGAAAAAGGTGGAGCTCTCTTACAATAAGCCTAACTCACTCATAAATCATAAAATGAAGTGTAAACTAGAGAGAGAAAGGGGCTCAAGGAGTAGTGGAACACTCAACTATAGAAAAGACCTTGAATGTAAGGAATGAGAAAACTTAGAATGAACTCTAAGGGGTCCTATTTAGAGCTGGAGGTGCTCCCTTGAGTTGGGGAACACTTAGGGCCAAAATATAACCGTTTTCCTCAAAGCAATGGATCTATTTTCACCCCAAAAAAGTCACCAATGGTTATAATCACTTTTTTTGCATTTTCCGTAGAATGCATTCGGTCAAGTTTCAATAAATGTAACTCGACCAATCGACTAAAAGACAACCCAAATTTTCAAACTATCGGTCGAGTTTATTCTAGGGAACTCAACCGATCAGCCAAAATCAAATTGGATCAGTGAGTCGGTCAGTCGAGTTATGTGAAGGCACAACTCGACCGATCAGCCATCTTCAGAAAATCAACCATAGGATCGGTCGAGATTGTAACTCGACCGATCATCAGCCTGTGATCAATTTTCTAAATTGGCTAGGAAGTGATTACAACATGGTATTAAGTGTCCCACATATTTTTCTCATCTTAGTTACAAGTCATATCATCAATAGAAGTGATTACAAAAATCTTCTAAGGTCGGTTGAAGTGAGTTCTTTATTAGCACACTTGCATTGCATTTGACTTGAACTTTGACAAGTTAGGACTTGTGTAATTTGATCCTTTTCATGTTCCTATTGCCTAAAATCAATCTTGAATACACATATTAGATATATATGAATGGAATGGTTAATTCATAATCAAAATATGGACAATGTATAACCTTTAGGTCAACATTCTCCCCCTTTTTAACAATGACAAACCATTTGTCAAACATATTGAAAAGGATATTGAAAATATACCTTTGCCTAGTGAATTGTAAGGGGATTCAAGATTTGAACAATGTGAATTGCTCCCCTTCAATATATGCTTATGTTAACCTGCATAGTTAATCTATCTAAACAAAGAAATATAAAATATATGTACTATATGGTCCTTTATCAAGTCAGATGATAAAGCATATAATGAACAAGAAAAGGATCACATAGCCAATAAAAGCAATATGGTTGAGTTTTAAGACATTGAAAGTTCTCTCCCCCTTTTGACATTATCAAAAAGGAAGGGGGGTAGAAAAGTAGAAAATCAAATTCTTCTCCAAACAAAACTAAGTAGACATCCAAACATGCGATCTCAAAAATAGACATCAAACAGAGATGAGAGAACCAAACATGCTAAGTCATAATCAAAATATGGTGAAACATGGCACCAACTCATTAGATATAACAGATCAAAGAGTAAGAGTGCACATAATATAGATTACAACTCAAAATGCAAGTTCTCATAAAAATAACTACAAGTCAAAAGTGATGAAAGCTAAAGATACAATAGCACAACTCAAATCATGTGCCCAGATGTATCTAATATAAAATATCCTAGAAAGATATATATGATCAAAAAACTAGACTAAAAACTAAGAACATCTAGACGTCTAAGCTATCTATATCCACAACATCATCATCCTCGGCATTAGGCTCGTAGTCATCATCTCTGTCTGAAGGTGCAGTAGCATCACCTTCATCATTAGAGTCACCAGCAGAACCACTAGAGCCATCACCATCATCAGATGCAACACCATCATCCTCACCATCACCAGCATCCTCATCAGCATCAGCTGTCTCGTCATCAGCTTGGTCCGACATATCTTCATCAACAAAAGGTCTGAAGCAACAACTGGGACAACGATCATTCTGCTCATCCCAAGACATACCAAGAGCATAGAGCTCATTGGTCTGTGGGAAGGAAGGAGCAGAATCACCAACACTGGCAAGCAGACTGGCCAAGGGGACAACAGGTAAAGGTAGGATGACTAGAGGAGGTCCACCAGCAGCAGAGGGTGTGGGAGCAGCAGTAGAAGGAGTAGGTGTAGGTGGAGGGGCAGGGTAAAAGTGATTGTATGCATAGGATGCATAATCACTACTTGGGTATGACTGGTAGGTGGGGTATGGGTGTGCACATGATAATTTCATGGTATACATGATTGAACATAAATCCGGATGTAGGTGCTCCTGGACCTGGAGGTTGTATGCATGTTGATGTATCATATAACCCATGAGGGCTTCATTGGACACACGGAATGAGGCACGACTTGGTCGGGTAGGCAGAGGAGGAAGATGTGCTCGGGTGGAGGTAGAGGCAGGTGTAGATAAGGAAGAGGCAAAGGGTGAGGCACCAGGTTTAGTGGAGGAAAGGATAGGCACAGACTTTTGGGTAGTGGTCTCATTGATACATACTACCTACCTAACAGGTCTGTAGTTGAAGTCATGGAAGAGAGATTCTCAGTGGAAAACTAAAAAATACCACATATCAAGGCAGGATATGGAGGATGGGTTCCACATGTATTCTTGCCTGATTCGAAGCAAGTCATGTGGCGGAGGATGTATCTAGACCACTTGACTCTGACATTCTCTAAGATATTAAACATTATCACTGTAGTGTTCTCTGCAATAATTGTTTGATTTTTCTTGGGGTGGATGTTGTAGTTGACCACTAGGGCAAGTATACTCTTCTTGGGATCTAAGGAAGAGGAGGGTAGGGTGCTATTCTTCTTATAGGGAACCTGAGGTTTCTTCAAGTAATGATGGATATTAGGAATGGTGATCTCATATTGCTTGTAGTAACCCTTAGGGTCAAGAAGGTCAAAATACACTCTGTAATCCTTATGCAATGTGTCATTCTCATCGACACCTAAAAAGAAAACATTCAGGATATCCTTCGAGATTTGGAATTTCTTTACATCTATCACAGATGTAAGGATTACTTGAGTATTAGGAGGGGGTACAAGGGTATCGTAATTCCAATGCAAGTTTGCGTAGAATTCGTGAACTACTTTTGTGCTAGTCATGGAATTACTGAAGCACGCATGTTCGACACCCAAGGCAGTTAGGTGGTGAACTTGAAGAAACCTTGCCACTTGATTGATGACCTCTTGGCGTCTAGGGCTAGGCTCAAAGAGGGCTCTAAAGCAAAAAGGACTGTGTGGAAGAAGAGATCAAAAACACAAAATGCACCATCAAAAACGTCCACACACCTAGGTTTAGTAAGAGGGAAGGTCTAGGATGATCTTCCTAGGTTGGATTAGGGCTAGGTAATGGAAGGGTAGGTCGAGGGTTGAGAGCTTAGAGCTTGAGAGAGTTTAATCGGTCGAATTTTCTATAGTTGAGAGGGAAAATAGTTGGTCGAATCCAAATTAAGTGAGCTTCAGCCCGACGATCGGTCAAGTTCTGTAAACTCAGAAACTCGACCGATTGCCCATTTTAAAAAAGCTCTCGGCCATGGATGGATCAAGTTTGTCCTGGGAAAACTTGACCAATGGTCAACCTAACATAAAACCATCAAACTTAGTTTCTAGCCATATGAGTTCTAATTAATTTTATTTTTCAAGTCCATTATGTATGTTGAACATACTTAGGCACATATCACTCATCATTGGTCGTACTATTTTGTGATAAGACATCCGTTTACAAAAAATACCAAAAAAACAAGAGAAAAAAGGGCAAAATGAACAAGAAAAACCGATTTTAAGCACATTAGCAGGAAATTATGATCAAGATAGATGAAAAACATATAGGATGGATAACAACTAGCTTGAAGGCATATCAAGTTCATTCAAAGAAGTTATAATCAATTTTGATCTAATAAAATTAAATTTCTCTCTAGCTAGAGGTTTAGTAAAAATGTTCGCCAACTAATTTTCTGTGTCCACATGCATGATATAAATATTCTTCTTGGCAATGTGATCACGAAGAAAGTGATGGCGAACCTCTATATGTTTAGCTATACTATGCAATATAGGATTGTAAGACAGATTAATTGCACTAGTATTATCACAATAGATAGGAGAAGCATCAAAATGAATGTTAAAGTCTTGAAGAATTTGCTTCATCTATAGGACATGGGCACAACAACTCTTGACTGCAATGTACTCAACCTCAGTGGTTGATAATGCCATGGTGCTCTGTTTCTTGGAGAACCAAGACACCAAGCATGACCCTAGGAGGAAATAAGTTCCACTTGTGCACTTTCTATCAATTAAGCATCCTGCATAATCGGCATCGCTATAAGCTGTAAGAGTAAAGTCCCTTGACTTGGGATACCATAGTCCAAAATTTGGAGTTTTGGCTAAATACCTTAGAATCCTCTCAACAACTATAAGATGTGATTTCTTAGGATTTTATTGAAATCTAGAACACAAGCCAACACTAAACATTATATCAGGTCTAGAGGCAGTTAAATAAAGCAAACTTCCAATCATACCTCTATAGAGCTTCTCATCTACCTTCTCACCTTCTTCATCTTTATCAAGTTTGGCAGTGTTTGACATGGCTGTGTCCATCGGCTTGATGTTCTCCATCCCAAAGAACTTAATTAGTTCATTTGTGTACTTGATTTGGTTGATGAAGTTCCCATCTTTTGTTTTCTTGATTTGAAAACCAAGGAAGAATGTGAGTTCACTCATCATACTCATCTCGAATTCACTCTGCATAAGATCACTAAATTCTTTGCAAGGATCAAGGTTAGTTCTGCCAAAGATGATATCATCAAAATATATTTTAATGATAAGAAAATTATTAGAAGTGTATTTTAGAAACAAGGTAGAATCCACTTTGCCCATGATATAACCATGATCTAACAAAAAGTTTTTTAATTTCTCATACCAAGCCCTTGGTTCTTGTTTGAGTCCATAGAGAGATTTTTGCAACAAATAAACATGGTTAGGTTGACAACAATGTTCAAATCCCAGAGGTTGTGCAACATACACTTCCTCCTCCATTGTACCATTCAAAAATGCACTTTTAACATCCATTTGATACAAAAGAAAGTCTTTATAACCAGAAAAAACAAGCAACATACGAATGGACTCAAGTCTAGCTACAGGTGCATATGTCTCATCAAAGTCTATACCTTCTTGTTGATTGGGCGGACTCATTCCCGTCGTCAATTCTTCCTACAGATGTGAGGAGGAGAGACACCCAAAGTAGGGTCCCCAGCGGCGTCGTGAACAAGGGGATGAGGAGGAGAGTTGTTGGCGGCGCCCTAGGACACGAACAGGAGAGGAAAACGGGGCAAAAGAATTGCAAGGAAGAGATGGGAAGGTCTCACATTTTAAATGCATGCAAAAGGGCATGGGAGGGGGGTGATTTGCTGAGCAAAACTAGGCTCGGCGCCTCCATCGTTGAACCTCAGTACAGGCGAGGATGGATCCACAACCATTGGATCCTGGCTTATCCGATCCAATGATCAAAAGGAACATCGTGCTAGGGTTTTCAAGAGTGGGGGTGGCGACTGGGTCGTGCCCCTCCCCTTTTCGGCCCATTAAGGCCTAAAACAAGCTAGATCGAAGCAATTCATGTGAAATTCGAGCTGATTTTGAAAAGCCATATCTTGGGCTACAAATGTCTGATTGACATGATTCTTCTACCGTTGGAAAGCTGATTGGAAGATATATAATATGAAATATATAAAAGATTAAAAAGATTGCAATTATTAGGTTCCATCATACTTGTAATGTGGTGATCCATTAAAGTGTAAACTATAGTTCAATACTCACGTCAAAGTCACATACTGTGCTAATGATCATTGAGGTCACTGAATTAGGTCATCCTCACATTCATACTATAGAGTTGACATTTGATTGAGTAAGAGACAGTTGGATGAGAGAGAAGGAGTACCATGGAGGAGGGAGAAAAGTCTGGTTGTCACATCCTTCCCTCCTTAAAAGAAATTTCTTCCTCGCAATTTATCCATGATTTAGGTTAAGAGTCAAGTCAAGATCCATCTGGTCTGGCTATTCAACCATGGTTGTCAAGGCATTCTCCACAATGGGATGCAGACAAAGGCTATCATCATTCAGGGTGTGTCTCATCTTTACTCTAGATTTCATGCATGTTTTCATTTTCCCCAAGATTTCCACCAACTCTAATCAATTATGTTCATTATTTTCCTTTTAAATCTAAAATTAAACAATTTATTCATCATGTTCATCTGAGTTATGACTCCAAGAGTATCATCATATCAATTGATCATTTGAGTATGAGATTAGGCATGTTACCCCTGATTATTCAAGCTAAGTTTTCATGACATCATCATATTATTTTCATGATTTCAAGGCTACGTCTTTTATGTATAGTTTGATTTCATATTAGGTCTAGCTTATGAGAGTGGCTTATCGTGCATATTCAAGTTTTTAAACATAAATGAGATATTTCATGTACAAGCATCATTCTAAGAACACCATTATCATCAACGTAACAATTTTCAAATTCTCTCACTTATATCTAGAAAGAGCTCCACAAGTTCAAGCCACTCAAGCTAAGATATATGTGTCCAACAATACATGTTAACCACAACCTTCTACCTGTAACAAAATTTCTACCCATCTTTCGAGAAACAAGGATAACCACTAGATTCCTTTATATACAACTACTAACCCGATTATGAGGCTCATCATGGATATCACACATCATATACATCATCTTAGGTCGTGGGACATCGCCCTCGCCTATATATATCAAGCATCAAAATTTTCAATTTCCTCTTTCTCTAGGGTTAGATATTTTCATAGGACATCTAGGGTTCAACATTTTCGAGGAAACCATCCACTAGGTCACTCAACTCATATACTTAGAAGTATTCTAGCTAGGGACTCATCATCAAGTATTTCATCATTCGTATTATTCAACATCTCAAATATTTTGGTATTTAGGTACTCTAACCTTTTCCTGATACGGGTCAACTCATATCAACATGTCACCGTATTCATATGTCCCATGCTATAGGTCTTCCTTTGTAAAGAGATTGAGGCCCGTGTTGGTCTCGAACCATATATCATATCTCCCCACATACAAGACTAGGTACAAGCAAGCATGTCCACCCACTAGCTATGTTTAGCACATCAACCAAGTGGTATGTATCATACAAGGTGCTAGGTTTAGCTAGGGTTGTATGGTCAAACTCATCTCATATCGTCAAACATACTTAACCTTCATCAAACATCTTGGCTCCTATAAAACGTCAATATCATCATCAATATCATAATCATCATCTTAGGTTTCTAGGTTATTCACATGCCTAACCTATATCATGGCTCTAGACAACTCTAGATACTAAAACTATCATATAAACTCTCATCTAGACTTGATGTTACATCTCTTTCTCTTAGGTTGCATGGAAACTCACTGCCTTTCTAAGTGTGGTAACATTTTTCATATGTACATATAATAATATTTGAAATATGTTTTCTCCAACGTTTAAATAGGCGATGAAAACCACCATACTCTATTCGAATAAAACCAAAACCAAAACGAGTTACCACACTCATTAGGCAGTCTAGTATCATGACACCTAGAGAACTAGCAAGAACATGGGGCACACTTGTGTAGACATCCTAAGCACATGTCGTGAATCATTTCTAGGAAGGTAACTTACACAAGCCTACACCTAGTTCTAGAACATCTAGGTTCTAACCTAGAGGCTAAGTCAACCTAATCCATAGGGATATTTCATTAAGTTTCTAGGGTTGAGATGTAAAGTGAGTTTAGTTTGTGTTTCATGTGAGCAATGTTTGGTGTAGTTATTGTTCATGCTCTGATACCATCTGTCACGGAACCGGAATCCCAGTCCCATGAACCAAACAATTATCAAAGGCGATATGCATAAGCGTAAAGCTTAGCACACATGAACAGATAACAAGATACAAGCACCAACATAATCTCAACAATCAACAAGATATATTAAGGAACATTATTATATTACATGATTAAAATTACATGTTCAAGAGTCACTTTGTACAAGTCTGCTCATGTATACTATATCTGGATCTTACAACAAGTACACTTAGCATAGCTCACCAAGGCCATCAACCTTCTAGCCATCTTTGAACCTAAAAACAACATACGAGAAATGGGTCAACACACGAGGTGTTGAGTATGGGGCCGAAAGATACACATATATATAAGCTTTGCATAATTTTGAAAAGATTTTCAAGACTTAACGAAAAAGAATAATCATGTTAATTATTTAACAAATGTGAAACCATATTTTATGTCATTTCACTCCATTATATCAACAATATCAAACATGTTTAAGGCCTTTGACCAACTTCCCGTCGGAAGGGTCCATAAGGGTGCTCAAGCTTAGCTAACCCTTTTATACGAGAGGGACCTCAAGGTCGTAACCAAGAGCCCTTTATCAACAATATTATAATGGAGTTCCATATATATATATATATATATATATATATATATATATATATATATATATATATATATATATGTGTGTGTTCAAGTTATAAAACAGACGAAGCAAACATCGAGTATGACATAGCAATACTACATGGCAAAATATGAGAAAATAGACAAACAAGCATATAATATATGTCTTTTCAAGCAAGAAAGCGGTAGTCATATAACTAAATAAGGCCCATACCTGATTCAGAGATTCTTAACTTAACACGTCCATTACCATCTAGATCATAAGCCAGCCTGATTAACAACAAGATTACATATATGCATTAGATTCTCATCATTAACCCTAATTAGATGCAGTTTAGGGTTTTGGCCAAGTTAGGTTACAAGTTGCTTATTAGTTCATTTGATGACCTTATACTGATTTAGAGTCCATTATGTGGGTGTGGTTCAAGTTCCGTGTCATTATGTCATTCCATGCACTTTCTATAATCATGTCAATGTTTAAGGCATTTACATGTATTCTAGGGTCAAAAGACTCACAAAAGGGTACCCTAGATCATGATTCATCGAGTCAAGAGGTTTAGATATAAAAGATGATTTAGATCAGCAATATTAAGTCATTAGAAACATAATAAGTGGACATCCATTAGAAACAAGATTAGAAATCTAGGCAAGGTTCAACATTATAGTCCAAAGTAGGCACAGATGTACAATTGAGGTCATTCATGAACAATGGATTGATTAGGGCCCTCATTAGGGTCACAAGAGCAAAAGAGTTACTGATTTGATGCTTAGGAGGCTATAAGTATATCAAAGATTCAAACTTCATCATAATCATGCATTAAAGTCCATGAATAAGCTACAACATGCATTAGGGACAACCATGGATCAAAAGGGGAGCTTAAGATCTCAACTTGGTTCAAGGTGAATAAATATTACTGATTTCATGATTATGAGAGTGAATAGTCATTAAAGATGCAAGATTGATCATAATAGTGAATAAATGTTTTCAAAGATGACAAATGTTAGTATTTTCAATAAATCAGGGAACAAACATTTGATTTAGAGTCTAAGACTAGTTCCAATGTGTAGGTCTCGTCGAGTTGATCGATTTGATATATTGGTTTGTATCATTTGGCCAAGGGGTTCAAGAGATATGATTTTTTTGAAGATATGTATTAAAACTATATTAGCTGGAAGAGGGAAAGTCACCTTCATTTATGCGATGTTCAGGACCATTGATGGCATGTATTTCATGGACCACCTACAATCGAGTGACCAAGATGGGGCGTGCCCACTCACAGCAGAAAGAGAGGGTGTGAGAGGGGAAAGTGCTCGTCGGATTGGTATCCAACGGTAGCGGCCTCATCATCAACCCAGCTCCAAGTTTGTGGCTTCCTGGGTAGCGCGCAGCAGCAGAACGGCTCGCCGGAGATAGGGTACGGCGCGGAGCAAGAAGGGGACGGCCCCCAAAGCCTGCCGCCCACATCGAGGGAAGGTGGGCGGACTCATTCCCATCATCAATTCTTCCTACAGATGTGAGGAGGAGAGACGCCCAAAGTAGGGTCCCCAGCGGCGCCGTGAACAAGGGGACGAGGAGGAGAGTTGTTGGCGGCGCCCTAGGACACGAACATGAGAGGAAAACGGGGCAAAAGAATCGCAAGGAAGAGATGGGAAGGTCTCACATTTTAAATGCATGCAAAAGGGCATGGGAGGGGGTGATTTGCTGAGCAAAACTAGGCTCGGCGCCTCCATCGCTGAACCTCAGTACAGGCGAGGATGGATCCACAGCCGTTGGATCCTGGCTGATCCGATCCAATGATCAAAAGGAACAGTGTGATAGGGTTTTCAAGAGTGGGGGTGGTGATTGGTCCGTGCCCCTCCCCTTTTCGGCCCATTAAGGCCTAAAACAAGCTAGATCGAAGCAATTCATGTGAAATTTGAGCTGATTTTGAAAAGCCATATCTTGGGCTACAAATGTCTGATTGACATGATTCTTCTACCGTTGGAAAGGTGATTGGAAAATATATAATATGAAATATATAAAAGATTAAAAAGATTGCAATTATTAGGTTCCATCATACTTGTAATGTGGTGATCCATTAAAGTGTAAACTATAGTTCAATACTCACGTCAAAGTCACATACTGTGTTAATGATCATTGAGGTCACTGAATTAGGTCATCCTCACATTCATACTATAGAGTTGACATTTGATTGAGTAAGAGACAGTTGGATGAGAGAGAAGGGGTACCATGGAGGAGGGAGAAAAGTCCGGTTGTCACAAAAGCCTTGTATGATTTTGGATCAAACTTGTTAAGAGAATCTTTTGTATTCAAAACAAAACAAGTATATCCAAAAATATGGAAATACACGATAAGCCTACCACGACATAGCTCATAGGGGAGTTTTCTTAAGCGTAAAAACCCAGTTTTGCACAAAAAAAGAGGTATTGATAGCTTCATCCCAAAACTTCTTCGGAGTATTATACTCAAGAAGCATGGTTCTAGAAATCTCTTGTAAATACCTATTCTTCCTATCTACAACTCCATTTTTTTGAGGTGTTTGAGGTGAAGAGAAGTTGTTTGCATAACACGATTCATGACAAAAACACTCAAAAAGCTCATTTTCAAATTCTCTCCCATGGTCACTACGGATGGAAACAATACGGTAAGAAGCTTCATTCTCAACTCATTTATAAAAGCTTGAGAAATCATCAAGTGTATTACTCTTGAAGATGAGAAAGAAGGTCCAAGTGTATTTAGAAAAACCATCGACAATAACAAGGCAATACTTGGAACCACAAAGTGATTGCGTTCTAATTGGTCCAAATAGATCAATATGAAAAAGCTTAAGAGCTCTCTTGGTGCTAAGGACTCCTTTAGATTTGAAGGAAACTTGGTTTTCTTTCCTTGTGTACAAGGTTGGCATTCCTCATCCTTTTCAAAATCCAATTTAGGAAGTCTCTTGACCAAATCCTTTTTGCTCAACTTCTTCAATTGATGCATATTTACATGACCAAGCCGGCAGTGCCAAAGAGAAATATCATTCGAGTTGACTACTAGGCATCTACCAACCATAGGCTTAATAGAGCTAAGAATAATAACATAAAGATTTCCACTTCTAGTTCCCTCACATATAACTTGGTAGGTGAGGGAATCTAGAATCAGGCATTCAAAGGAAGTAAATAGCATAAGGTAACTATTATCACAAAGTTGACTAACACGTATTAAGTTGTGATGTACGCCATCCACAAAAAGAACATTTTTGATGCATACGTATTCACCAACATCACCCTCACCTTTGACTTTACCTTTCTTGTTGTCCCCAAAGGTGATGGATCCTCCTTTCTTCTTGGTGAAATTGTTGAAATGGCTTAAGTCACCTGTCATGTGCTTTGTGCAGTATACATATATATATATATATATATATATATATATATATATATATATATATACATACATACATACATACATACATATATATACATACATATATATACATATATATACATATATATATACATATATATATATATCCCAACTCAAACTTTGGGATCCAGAGTTAGCTTGGGGACCCATTTCATGTTTGGGTTGGTCCCCTTAGGCTTATAAGGACAATAAGTAGAGTAATGATCATCACATTTATAATGAGAGCAAACCATAAGATTCTTAGTGCCGGAAGACTCTCCTACAAAGAAAGAGGTCTCCTTAGCCTCTTTCTTACCTTTGTCTTTGCTCTTGCCCTTTGATTCTCCCCCTACAAATCCCAAATCACTAGTACCACTTTGTTTGGTGGAATGGTCAAGGATTTCATTTAGGGAGTTCTTCCCTTTGAGGAATTTCTATAGGGATGCTCTCAATATATGGTTATCATCATTCAAGGAAACAATAGTAGAAGATAAACTAGATATGACATCCCTCGCATGCACAAGATCAGCCTCAAGACATAAAGCTTTAGTAAGATATGAATCCTTTTCAAGAGAGATAGATGCAACATTAACACTCGGCAATAAAGGTCTAGAAGATAAATCATTTACTTGAGCATAAAACCTAGAATTTTCAGATTTAAACATTTGAATATCTTTAAGATAGACATCCCTCTCTTCTCTACAAGCATCAATAAGAAACGTAAAATTGGCATTTTTAGTTTTAAGAAAATAAAGCTCTTTAAGGAAATATTGGTTTTCTTCCTTAAGATTCTCAATGTTCTTAAGGTAGACACCATTCTCAACTTCAACCTCATTGTATTGGAGTTCAAGATCAAGGTATTTCCCTTGCAAATTATCAATACTCTCAAGGTTGTTTTTCTCATTCAATTCCAAAATTTCAAGCTTAGCATAAAGATCATCAATATTTTTTCCTAACCGTTTTCTTTTAGATTTGCATTTAGAAATAGATGAACGGATAGAAATAAGCATGTCTATAATAGCTTCTTTAAGCAATTCATGCAAACTTACCTCGCTTAACTCACTTACCTCACAAATATCTTCACTTGTAGAGGCCATGAGAGAAAGGTGGCATTCTCCATCTTCTTCCGAGCTAGAGATGCTTGAAGATGAGGCTTCCCAAGCTGCATGAGTTGTATTATTGTGCCTCTTCTCCTTCTTGTCCTTCCTATTGTATTTTCTCTCCTTCTTTTATTCCTCTTCCTTCTTAGAGCTGCTCTTGTGGTGTGACTTTCTTGACTTTGGGCATTCACTCTTGTAGTGCCCCTTTTGACCACACTTGTAGCATCTTAGAGTAGAGGAGGAGGAGGCTTACTTTCCCTTGAAGTGTTTTCCCTTGATGTAGTTAGCTTCATTCTCACTAGGGCCTTCATCTTCACTACAAGAGGAGGGAGAAGTCTGGCAAGCAAGTTGTTGTTGAAGGATGAAAACCTACACTTGTACTTTGAAAGTACTATCTTTGATCTTCTTGACCTCCTTCTCTTCTTGCTTGGCTTCTTCTTCTTGCTTGTCAAGTCTAGGCTCATGAGCTTGAAGATTGCCAATGAGTTCTTCAGTTGGGATGTCACCAAGGCTCCTCACTTCTTCAATGGAGGTGACCTTTGACTCCCATCTCTTTGGAAGATTCCTCAAGATCTCTAAGTTGATAACACCTCTATCTAAGGTGTTGCCCAATGCAGCCAGCCCATTGTTGATGACATTGAGTCTTGAATACATCTCCACAATGCCTTCTTTCTTACCCATCTTGAAGTTCTCTAGGAGGCTGTTCAACATGTAGATCTTTGCCTCCTTGACTTGCTTTGTGAATTCATATGTGATGCACCCCAAATCTCATAGGCAATGTCCCAAGATGAGATCTGATTGAACTCTGTGGGGGTGAGGGTTGTGTAGAGGATGTTAATGGCCTTAGATTTGAGTTGAGGTTCTTTGAGTGCAACTTCACTCCATGTTACTATAGATCCGGTTGGATCCTTGCAAGGTGTGACCATCACCTTCCACATATCAAAGTTCATCCCTTGAATGTAGAACTGCATATGCCTCTTCCAATAGAGGAAGTTGGTGCCAACAAACACCGGAGGACGCATGGAGAATCCTCACTCTGGGTTGATAGAGCCAAGTAGGTTGTCGCCCATCTTCTCATCTCGTGGGATATTATTAGAGAATATCCTTAGCTCTGATACCACTTGTTGGATCTAAGGGCTCTAGAGGGGGGGTGAATAGAGCTATACAATTTCTCACAAAATAGATTAGACATTCAAATTATATCAAGATTAAGGCAATAGCTCAATTGCAATTTGAAGTCATATCTAACAAACGTAGAAAGGATGAGAGAGATTGATAGAAAGCACTTAACTAAGGGATGTAGAGTGGTTCCACACTTCAAACTAGAAGTGAGTCAGTCCACTACCAAGAGAGGTCAACCTCTAGGACTTTGCAAGTGCTTTTCTCTATATTATCACCAATAACAATTATAGAAATAGACCACCAAAGGACATACCCATCCAACCCCAAGGAGATATCCACCTTAACAAGGAGCTTACCCACTTAGCTTGAGTCTTCTTCCTTCACTAAAGTCTTACCCATTCAAGCTCAAGTCTTCTGCCTTAAAGGACTTTGCTTCTCCTCTTGGATCTTCGGACTTTGCCTTCTCCTTCACCTACAGAAGATCACCACCTCTTCATCAATCTCGAAGATGACCAGCTACATTTCCTTCTTCACTCTATGGAGCTTGCTTCACCTTTTCTTCGTGTAGGAATGGGATAGGGAAGTAGTGGAAGATTGAGATCTTTACATGCACAAAGGTGGATCTCTATTACAATAAGCCTAAGTCACTCACAAATCATGAAATGAAGTGTAAACTAGAGAGAGAAAGGGGCTTAAGGAGTAGTAGCACACTCAACTATAGCAAAGATCTTGAATGTATGGAATGAGCAAACTTCGAATGAGCTCTAAGGGATCCTATTTTTAGTCGGGGGTTCTACCTTGAGTTGGGGAACACTTAGGGCCGAAATATAGACATTTTCCTCAAAGCAACAGATCTATTTTCACCCCAAACAAGTCACCAACAGTTATAATCACTTTTTCTGCATTTTTTGTACAGTACATTCGGTCGAGTTTCAATAAAGGTAACTCGACCGCTCGACTAAAAGACAAACCCAATTTTCAAACTATCAGTCATGTTTATTTCGGGGAACTTGATTGATCAACCAAAATCGAATTTGATCAGTGAGTCGGTCGGTCGAGTTTTGAGAATGCACAACTCGACCGATCAACCATCTTCAAAAAATCAACCATAGGATCAATCGAGATTATAACTCGACCGATCAGTAGCATGTGATCGATTTTCTAAATTGTCTATAAAGTGATTAAAACATGGTATTAAGTGCCCCACATATTTTTCTCATATTAGCTACAAGTCATATCGTCAATACAAGTGATTATAAAAATCTTCTAAGGTCATTTGAAGTGATTTTCTTATTAGCACACATGCATTGCATTTGACTTGAACTTTGACAAGCTAGGGCTTATGTAATTTGATCCTTTCCATGTGCCTAAAGCCTGAAATCAATCTTGAATAAACATTTTAGATATATATATGAATGGAATGGTTAAGTCATTATCAAAATATGGACAATGTATAACCTCTAGGTCAACATTATCCCCCTTTTTGGCAGTGACAAACCATTCCTCAAACATATTGAAAAGGATATTGAAAATATACCTTTGCTTTGTGAATTGTAAGGGGATTCAAGATTCGAACAATGTGAATTTCTCCCCCTCAATCTATGCTTACTTTAACCTGCATAGTTAATCTATATACACAATGCAATATAACATATATGTACTATATGGTCCTTTAGCAAGTCACATGATAAAGCATATAATGAACAAGAAAATGATCACATAGGCAGTAAAAGCAATATGGTTGAGTTTTAAGACATTGAAAGTTCTCTCCCCCCTTTGACATTATCAAAAAGGATAGGGGGTAGAGGATCAGGAAAAACAATTATTCTCCAAACACAACCAAGTAGATATCCAAACATGTAATCTTAAAAACATACATCAAACGGAGAAGAGAGAACCAAACATGCCAAGTCATAATCAAAATATGGTAAAACATGGAACCAACTCATAAGATATAACAGAACAAAGAGTAAGAGTGCACATAATATAGATTACAACTCAAAATGAAAGTTCTCATAAAAATAACTAAAAGTCAAAACTGATGAAAGTTAAAGATAAAATAGTACAACTCAGATCATGTGCCCAGATGTGTCTAATACAAAATAGCCTAGAAAGATATATATGATCAGAAAACTAGACTAAAAACTCAGAACATCTAGACATCTAAGCTATCTATATCCACAACATCATCATCCTCGTCATCAGGATCGTAGTCATCATCTTCATCTGAATGTGCATCAACATCACCTTCATACCCAGAGTCACCAGCAGAACCACCAGAGCCATCACCATCGTCAGATGCAACACCATCATCCTCACCCTCATCCTCATCCTCATCAGCATCAACAGTCTCATCATCATCTTGGTCTAGAATTGCTTCATCAACAGAAGGTCTGAAGCGACAATCAGGCCAACGAGCACTCTACTCAACCCAAGACATACCAAGAGCATAGAGCTAATTGGCATGTGGGATGGAAGGAGCAGAATCACCAAGACTAGCAAGAAGAGTGGATAAGGGGCCAGTAGGTAAAGGTAGGATGACTGGAGTAGGTCCACCAACAACAGAGGGTATGGGAGCAGTAGCGGAAGGAGCAGGTGCAGGTGGAGGGGTAGAGTAAAAGTGATTGTATGCATAGGATGCATAATCACTACCTGGGTATGACTGGTAGGCGGGGTATAGTTGTGTACAAGATAAGTTCATGGTAGACATGATTGAACATAAATCTGGATGCAGGTGCTCCTGGACCTAGAGGTTGTATGCCTGTTGATGTATCATATTACGTAAGAGGGCTTCATTGGACACACAGAACAAGGCACAACTAGGTTGGGTAGGCTGAGGAGGCAGAGGTGCTTGGGTGGAGGTAGAGGCAAGTGCAGCTGAGGAAGAGGCAGAGGGTGAGGCACCGGGTGTGGTGACAGAAAGGATAGGCATAGACTTTTGGATAGTGGTCTCATTGATACATACTCCCTTCCTAGAAGGTCTGTAGTAGAAGTCATGGAAGTGAGATTTTTCAGTGGTGAACTGAAAAAGAGCACATATCAAGGCAGGATATGGAGGATGGGTGCCACGGGTATTCTTTCCAGAGTCAAATAAAGTCATGTGGTGGAGGACGTATCTAGACCACTTGACTCTGACATTCTCTAAGATGCAGTACATTATCACCGCAGTGTTATCTACAATATCTATTTGATTTTTCTTGGGGTGGATGTTGCAGTTTACCAATAGGGCAAGTATGCGCTTCTTGAGATCTAAGGTATAGGAGGGTAGGGTGCACTTATTCTTATAGGGAACATTAGTTTTTGTCAAGTAATGATGGATATCGGGAAGGGTGATCTCATATTTCTTGTAGAAACCCTCAGGGTCAAGAACGTCAGAATACTCTCTGTAATCCTTACTCCAGGTGTCATTCTCATTGACACCTGAAAAGAAAACATTCAGAATATCCTATGAGATTTGGAATTTCTTCCCGGCTATCTAAGATGTAAGGATGACTTGAGTATTAGAAGGGGGTACAAGGGTGTCGTAATTCCAATGCATGCTCACATAGAATTTATGGACTACTTTCGTACTAGTCATGGAATTATTGAAGCACGCACATTTGACACCCAGGGCAGATAGGTGGTGAACTTGAAGCAACCTTGCCACTTGATCGATGACCTCTTGATGTCTTGGGATAGGCTCAAAGAGGGTTCTAAAGGGAAAAGGACGCCATGGAAGAAGATCCTTATACCGATTAACAACCTCATTTGAAACAATGAAGGTCTAATCGAAGGGGATCAAATGGTAAGATGAAGAGGAGGATGGTGCACGGCTAGGTGTGGCTCTCTTCCTTCTATTAGAAGCCATGGAGGCAAAATGGAGAGGAAGAGGAAATCAAAAACACAAAATGGACCACCAAAAATGTTCACACACCTAGGTTTAGTAAGGGGGAAGGTCAAGGATGGTCTTCCTAGGTCAGATTAGGGCTAGGTAAGAGAAGGGAAGGTCGAAGGTTGAGAGCTCAGGGCTTGAGAAAGTGGAATCGATCGACTTTTATCTAGTTGAGAGGGAGAATAGTTGGCCAAATCCAACTTAAGTGAGCTTCAACTCGGCGATCGGTCGAGTTCTATGAACTTGAAAACTAGACCGATTTCCTTTTTTAAAAAAGCTCTCGGCCATGGATGAGTCACGTATGTCCTGGGGAAACTTGACCGATGATCAACCTAACCAGGAAAAGTATCACGCAAGACAGAGTGGATGCTATTACACCAAAGAGTGAGTACATTTATACCGCCAGTGCAACAAAGGAAGTTGTGTGGATCAAGAACTTGATTGGTTAACTAGGAGTTGCTCCATCTACTGATAATGTAGTAGAGCTATATTGGAACAACAATGGGGCCATTGCACAAGCTACAGAACCGAGATCACTTCAGCATTTTGAGTATACTTCAGAATTACCATCTCATACGATAGATCTTATCGTGAGGATATGTGAAGATTTATAGGGTAGAAATCGAGAGTAGTGTTGATGATGCTATGAGAAAACACGTCCACAAAATAGCATGATGGTCATGTTAGATCATTTGGATTTAGATTCACGAGTGATTGGATCTAGTGCAAGTGGGACACCATTTGTAGTATGCCCTGAGAGATAGTCATATGATGACTTTAATGGCACACTTTATAGTTTATTTGGTTATTAATAAACATAATTCTAAGATTTATGTTTGCTTCTATATGATATATTGCACAAATATAATAATATCCTAAGATTGAATGAGTCAATGACGTGATTTTGGGTTGAGAACCTAAACATAAGATTATGTTTACACAAAGTGTATCCATTCTTGTGTAGATCCCTAGTTAGATATTTTACAAATCAAGAGAACAATAATAAGTGAGGGCTAGTATATTTTTTGGTTAAAGACAATATCTTATTGGTCATGATATTACATATCAAGTCAAACACATAGGTACTTTTTATGAAAAAGTGTAGCGGATAAACCCAAAATGAGTGTGATACAAGGAATCCACAAAGGAGAGTCAGAATCATATCTCATGTGATAATGGTGATTGTAGTCCTTAGACCTAAAGTCACTACATTTATCACATGTTGTTCATTGTACTTTAACACTGCTCGATGTAAACATGAATAAGGGATTCCAAACAGGTGGTTTTTGGGTGTAATGTGATACATGTGGACTAAGTGATATATATAGGATTGGTCCCTCCTATTGGAATGATAAACCACCCAATTGGTATGTAAGACTATTAAAAGCATGTTCATGATCATGTGAGTAAACATATGAAATTGAGCTCATATGCATATCATATATTCAACTCTGGATTAAGGAATAAAGATTGAACATTAGAGGTTCAATATGGATGTCAGTGACATAGGGAATATACAATCACTATAAAACTATTCACAGTATTAGGTTGAAGTTATTCTTCAACTTCCCTACTTACTTGGTTGTCAATGAAGTCTTTCTACATACCAATCATTTCCTATAAAATCTCAATATGATTATGGATATATTAGTATATAATTATTTTTTTTAATTTAAATCCAGGGGGTCTTCTATTCACCCCAACCCCCTCAAGTGGGAAAAAACCATCCATCAATCATACAGCTCCTGCTTATATTTGCGTAGGTAAAAACTCGATATACACAAGCGAGCCCACATCAGCCATAAACCCATAACCTCGGTAACAACACCTCAACCCTATCCTCCAAACAACATATAGGGGAAGAACTAAGTACCCTCCTGCCAAAACTATAGTCTTTGACACCTAATATGCAAATAAGGGATCCCCCTTCTCTCCAAGTTGAGGAAACCTCTAATTCTCATCGGTAGCATATGAAAGTCTCCACATATGTAAAATCCCATCATCGTCGAGCCCCAGGTGCCAAGCTCCCTTGAAGCAGAGTTGATCATCTTCAAAACATGTTGCCCTAAAATACCTTGTTGCTGAATTTCAAATCTGAGATCTCTGGCGAAATAGGTAGCCATCCAAGGCTCAGGTTTATTCTTCCATAGAATGTCTAAATTATGTCTATCCTCAATTTCAATAACAGACACATTAAGATTGTGTTCATCGGCGGTCTTAAGAGCCACTGCGCAAGCTGCTAGATAAGCTACCGTGAAGTTGTCATCTCTCAGCCAGAATCTGAAAGCCAACTTGAGTCTGCATCTCGAATCTCTAATAATTCCTGCAGCTCATCTTCTCCTCGTACCAGAGGGATCCTTATCACAACCGACTGTGAGATTGAGTTTAAGGTTGCCAAGGTCCGGTGGTGTCCATCTGACTAAAGCGATTTGTTTAAGGTACATCTGAGGTTCTATGACTCTGTGTTCTCTCAGGGATTTGTAGAAATCGACACTCTCAAGCTTTGTGAAAGCAATGTTCTTCAAGAAATGATTCCCAATGTAGATAATGTTGTGCCACTTCGATTGGAGGTTGACCTTCTTCCCTTCAAATCTATGAGTGCATCTGCAACACCATATCGTCCATACAGCCAAGGCACTGAGAAAGCCATGTAGCCACATCAATGCAGAATGATGTTGTCAGACCTTTCTACAAGCATCTAAAATCTCATTGATGTCATTCGGAGGCATTATCCCAGTGATAATAAAAATATTATGCTAGAAGAAATGTGCGAGCTCGCTATGTGTAAACAGGTGTTGAGTAGATTCAATCGCCGGGTCATCACAACAGGAGCACATGGAGGCCATTATTATCTTGCATCTGGAGATGTTGTCGTCCGTCGGAATGGCT
Organism: Alisma plantago-aquatica; assembly: GCA_963693085.1. Lineage (NCBI taxonomy): Eukaryota > Viridiplantae > Streptophyta > Magnoliopsida > Alismatales > Alismataceae > Alisma > Alisma plantago-aquatica. Next base: position 34,178,677 of record OY856409.1, on the reverse strand, counting down.
CTGTGAATAAGTTTCCATAGGATCGTGCAGGCCTTTGGAAAAGGAATGTTCCGTAAGACGTCAGTATGAAGATTGTTCCCAGCACCTTCGGATTGCATGATATGATTCTTGACTGAACATAAAGAGAACTGTCTGCTGGGTTCAAGAGTCCATATTAATTTATCTTCCTTATCTTCAGCAATGAATGCCCTTGCATTTCTAAAGATTGTAATGCCTTCTTCAGTGAGAATATGTTCTAACGATTTCCAATCCCAGCCTTCGTCGGTACAGAAATCACTGATCTTGAAATCAAATCTTCTGTCATTTGCGTTGTTAGTAAACTCAGTAAGTGGGTACCCACACCATCTAAAGTCCCTTAGGGATATGTCTCCTCTGCCTATGATCCATCTACAGAGAGAATTGAACAAGGGGAAGGTACGCCAGATCTTTTTCCAAACTGGTGAAGAGTGTGCAGCAAGCTTAAGATAAGGGGGATGTTGCCCAGTTCTGTTTGCATAACCGAAATGATATTTGTTACGACAGAAGATGGCCCAAACCGAGGAGCATGTTATCACTTCCCAGCAGGCTTTGTATGTAATGGCACGATCAGTAATACTTGTGTTGTCAAGTCCGAGATTTCCGTTTCTGATCGGAGTAGCAACATTCTTCCACGCCACCCGTGTCTTCCTCATATTGTCTTCTCTATTCTTCCAAAGGAAGTTATATAAGAGTTTATCAATCCTCTGACATATGCATGTAGGGATTCCAATCGCACTTGCAACGTAGATGGTTGTAGAGGCAAGAACATGCTTAATGAGAAGGTGCCTACCTGTGAAGGACAATAGACGGGCCTTCCAATTAGCGATCTTGTTCGCTATCCTGACCAGAAGAAACTCAAAATGTTCCAGCTTGACCCGACCATAGAGAATAGGAGCTCCCAGGTATATCAGTGGCCCATCGGCCAGAGGAACACTGAACGATTGTGCTATATAATCATCTGAATGAAGGTCGCATCTCCCTACTAAACAGGATGATTTATCTTTATTGATCAGCTGGCCGATGGCTATCTGGTAATCATTCATGATACCATTAATACGTTGGATGGAAGCAGTAGTGGCTCTGGTGAATATAATAACATCGTCGGCATAGAGCAGAATGGGAGGAGCTTCACCTGCACCCCTAGTCTTAAATCTGCATATCTCAGCATCTAAAATGACTTTATTCATGGCTCGAACAAGAATTTCTTCAAAAATAACGAACAAGTACGGAGATATCGGGTTTCCTTGCTTGAGACCCCTGTGGATTTGAAAGAAACCTTCCTTGTGATCCCCTAGAGTGATGGAAGCCCATGTACCTTCAAAGAAGCTAAGACTCATTTGAATGGTTTCATCAAAAAAACCGAATTTCTCCATGATGCATCTCAGGATACCCCAATTAACACGGTCATATGCTTTGCTCATGTCATACTTAACAATAGAATTAGGTGCATCACCTCCCTGGCTGAGATCATGGAAAAACTCTTTGGTGAGCTTGATGTGATTTATAATGTCACGGCCTGGGACGTAATCTCCTTGCGCCAGTGAAATCATCTTGTACATCAGATTTCTAAGACGATAGCTAAATATAGATGCAAAGGTTCTCAGAATAACATTCTCAATGGCCACGGGCCAAAAATTAGAAACCACACTCTTTGGTTGATCACATTTGGGGATGAGGGCAATATGCCATCCTTTAATGCTTCTATGACTCTGTTGATTGGTGAAGAAACATCGAGCGCACTCCAACACTTCTTGCTTTATGACAGACCATGTCGCAATAAAGAAGGAAACAGTGAATCCGTCAGGGCTCGGTGCCGCATCTTTGTTCATATGGTCCAAGGTGCGAAGAAACTCTTCCTCAGAAGGGGTAGCAATTAGATCAATCTTATCATCTGAAGAGATCACTGGCTCGATATACTGCAGGAACCCAACCATTAAGTTAGAATCAATCGTGTCAGGTACAGAGAACAAATTCTGGTAGTGTGCTGCGGCAGCCAGAGCTGCAGTGCGATAGCATTCGGTAGTGGAACCATTAGGTAAAATGATCTTAGAGATTTGTCGCCTTCTTTTCTTTGCTCGCACTACAGCATGGTAAAATCTAGTGTTGCGTTCTCCATCGTCCAACCAAGAGACTCTGGATTTCTCCTTCCATAGTTTTTCCTCTTGATCAAGAATTTCGTTAAGTTCATCTTCTGCTGTCCTGAGATACTGAGCATTGATATCAGTGGGAAATTCATCGTATTTGACCTGTAACACGTGGACAATATCTTCAAGGTCACATTTCCTTTCTTGAATGTTACCAAAGGATTCTCTATTCCAAATGCGCAGAGCTTTGCGGACGTTTTTTAGCTTCGAGAACAGAACAAAGGATGGATGTCGAACAGCCTCCGTGCTCCAAGCCTTCTTGATAACGTCAAGGCATTCAGGATGGGTGAGCCATATAGAAAGAAAATAAAAAGGTGGACGACTGCGTTCCCTCGGCCTTCCATCGTGAACTCCGAGAAAAGGGCAATGATCTGATACTCTTGATCTAGTGAGATGCATAACTTTAGCTCCGAACTTCCACTGATTCCATGAAGCATTTACAAGGACTCGATCAAGTCTTCTCCATTTGGTGGGGTTGAGGCGTTGTTTGTCCACCCATGTAAATTGACTACCTTCGAAAGGAATTTCAAATAGATCAATGCCTGAAATAAGGTTATTGAAATCAAGAACGGCTTGAAAATCAGCATCCACAGTTCCTCTCTGCTCGCATGCTTGGCGGATGATGTTGAAATCACCGGCAACCTCCCACGGTTTTTCGCCTACTATCTGAATTGTACGAGTCAAAGAATTCCATAGCTCTCTTCTTTCACTGTAAGAGCAGCTTGCATAGATCGCCGTAACAAGGAAAACATCATCCGAAGGAGTGGAGCATTGCACAGTTATTTGTTATTTGTGCTTGATGACAACCACCGGCGAAAGGGAAGAATCGGCGTAGAACCAGATCTTTCCATCCTCCTCATCATTATCACTCGACCAGTCAAGCCAGACTATATCAAGAAGCTCCTCAGCTCTAACGGCATGAAGAAATGATTCCATAAGGCAGACGATGCTAGGTTTGTGTCTGCAACACAGACTACCCATCACTCTTCTGGTTTCATTATTAGCTACTCCTCTAATGTTCCAAAAAAGGTGTGTTAAATAATTCATTAAGAACAAAACTCAAAACAGTCCTCGTCAGAAAGTCTTCAAGCCCGATCTCTACCTGCTTCCTTTTCTAGTGTAGTAATCTTTGTATCTGCACTCCCCGTACTCCCAGTCGGATAATTCGTCGCCCTTAGACCAACGATATTCTCTGTCTCTGTGTCTGTGTACTCTTCTTGCTTGTCGATCATCGTCTCTAGATGTGTCTCTTAAAGATGTGGCCGTCTATCTCCTGTCGCTTATGTGACTTCTTCCTCTTCTGTTGGATCTTCTGTGAGCTTGATCTTCAGTAGGAAAAAAATCTTCCAACCTTCGATGCGAGAGGATGGTCATGTTCCCTTCATGATTTGGTATCTATAAGGTCACATGAATAGGATGCATGGGGAAGAGGAGTATAATAATGCCAAAATAATTAAATGAATACTAAAAGGTGTAGGTAATCAATTAGATCATCTAGAATTATTTGAAAGCCCTATCGATTGATAGAAAAATCTAGCAGTCAAATAGACATACTAGTTGATAGATAGGAAGGTCTGATAGATTGACCAAGCCATGATTCATCCAACCAATCGACTGGCTCGCCTAGTCGACTTACTGGACAAGATTAGCCAATATGTCAAATGGCTAGTCCAGATGTCTGACTATACTAGATCAATGGATTGGTCGATCTGATCAATAAGCCCTACAACCCGATTGACCGATTGAACCAAGCCAATTAATTAACTATTTATCATAATGGGTAGCTAAAAAGTGGTTGCGATCTTTTTGTTTCCTAGGTTTATCAGGAATCTTGCTTCCCTACATCTATATAAAGAAGCATGAATGTCAATTTTTGGTACACATTTTAATATGTGAACTCTAACTGTCATTACCCAAAGGAGCAAAATAAGGAGAAGTTGTGCAATGACAATATGTTGTCAACATAAACGCTTCTCCTTCCACCCCAACTATTGAAGTGTTATTTGGAGTTCTTCTCATCTACGTGGATGATATAGAGACACACACACAATTTGGTGATTGAATTCAAAGAATATCATCATCATTCTTGCATCTTATATTCTTTGTGATCAATGTTTCTAGATCCACTCTATGATAAGGTATCTCACAACCTTCCTTCCTGATATACTGATATTGATGAGACTTGTTCATGGGAATGTGGATTTTGTTTAGTTCTATTACTTACATTGATCTTGTTGCATTGAAAAATCTCAACATAGTGAAATGTACCAAAATAATTTTGAACAAGTTAGTCGAATTATCAATCTTGTCCATTCATCCAAATGGACTATCCAGTTGACCTATTCAGTTGTTCTTATCCAGTCATTCAATTAGATTGTCTAGTTAGCATATTGGGCTAATTTTAACTCACCCTAGACATTCCATTTAATTGTCTAGCATGTCTAGTAGGGCGATAAGATTTTCCAATTGACCAACTAGGCTTCTAGTCACTCTACAATAATCTAGTTTATTACCCAAATTTTTTAAAAAGTTATTCTTATTTGAGTCCATGATTAGACTCCTCTTCCATCTGCATCTTATACGTGTGACCCTATACTCTCCACATTACAATGATAGGATCTGTAAACATAGAGAAAGATTGGTATCTAGAAAGACTTTATTGCTGCCCAAGTAATTGGAGAAGTTGGAGATCAACTTCAACCTAGTGTTGTGACAAGTGTCACAATGATCATATAATCCTTTTTCCATGATATCCAAAGTAAATCCAAGGCATGGTAATGTCATCCTCTTAATTTTTAAACTTTGTTCCTTTGTCTAGGCTAGACTATCTAAGATACATGTATGCTCAATAGCATATATTCAGTCACATGAGAATGACCATGCATATCATACTCTCTCTCTCATCAAGTGGTTGGAATATCACTCCAAGTCAAAGTAGCTACTGAGACTTGTGAAGCTTGTCATCCATCATATCACCCCACATTATCATGTGGCCTTTTATACGATGTGATGATGAATTTGTAGACACCTCAACCACAATATGAACCAATCATTGAACAACACGAGGATCAAATGTGAAAGTAGGTTAACTCTATCCACACCATACCGGGTCAAGAATACTATAACTCGGATCAACCGAGAATCCACTCTAGGTTTCAGTATGGGAATCTAGTGGGAACTGCCAACCCGCAACACCAAACACAAGGATGGTCTTCTAATAGACCACCGCCTGGATTCCAGAGTAATTATAATCGAAACCGAGGAAACTATAGAGGTGGGTTTCAAAGATTTGTGTGACGTCCCTGGATTTTGGCTTCTCCATACCCTATTGGGAATGAGAGGTCAGAATCTGAAAACAGCATCCAATCATATCAAAGAGCGATGCGGAAGCGAAATACGCATACATGAACATTCAATTATAATGCACACACCATGAACAATCTCAACATTCAACATGTATATAATAATACAAGATTACTTATTACAACATGAATTACATTTACATATTAAAAGAAGATTTACAAGTCTATGAACATGTATGCTAATAAGGATCCTAGACAATAGGTAACCTGAACAACTTTCTCACACCCTGTTCTTTTTCTCCAATGCTATCTCTGAACCTAAAACATATGTGAAATAGTGAATCAACACACAAGGTGTTCTGCACGTGGGTAGAAAGATATATACTAATATGTTTGCATAATTGAAATAACTTGAGACAGAAAGATTAAAGGAAAACATTGTTTAAAGTGATAATCAGGTAAACATTCCTTTTATTGCATTCACTTTGATGCGGTTGTACTACACATACTTGCACTTGAATTACATCTAGTATGGGCAATATAGTATCATCATACATCTAACATGGGCCAAGGAATCATACATCCATGTTAGGCAACATACATTCACACTATGCTATGTGGTCTAGTAGCTACAACCCATCATACTCCTTTATGTTCTATTAGATTTGGCAAAGTATAACTCATACTAGTTCAACCAAGCAATCATATCCAAATATGAGCATTCAAGATATTACATATCATAGGAAACCAGAAAACTAGTCTTATACTTAATAAAACCCACGTACCTGAGTTCAGATGTTCTTTATACATCCATGATCATCTAAAACTTTGTCCATGACATGATTAATAACAATTAATCGTCATTAATACAATGGTTCATTATGTCATTATTATTTTTACTCTAAGTTAGGGTTTAGGCCAAACCTAGGTTTAAACTGACCTAAGATTGTCTCTGATATTTTTCTACTGACCTACATTCATAATTAGGGTCTAGTTCAAGTTTCATAATTTTCTGATGCTAAGTCTATTTTCTAGAGTTAAAATGGGATTGAAAGCATCTAAATAGTCTTTAATAGAAAAAGACCTATTATTTAGATATATTACTCAGATCACAGTCTAAATATGGATGTATATCATCATTAGGGTTCTAGGACAATTTTATGAGAATTAATCTCAACCAGACATTATTTATTTCATTCAATAAACTGTTAAAAGGAGCATTGTAATCTAAATTAAATATCGTCATTGAAAGTGATTCAAGGGTCTGATCTAGTTGTCTAGTAATGTAGAGAACATTTTTCTGAGTCTGGGGGTATTTTTTTGGCATTTTTCTGACAAGGGGTCTAATTACTATGAATTAGTGAAGATCTGGAAATTAATTGGAAATATATACCTTTGGAAGCCTATCAAGGTTCACCACGTGTCCCTGAAGTGGTGTGATTCCTTCCTTGGCTTCGCCAATCTGGTTCACTAGCCTGGATCTGGTTCGGTGTGATTTTTCAGGTTCAGGGCTCTCCATACTCGCCCTTTCTCCCTCACACATCGTGTGCGACGCAAGACTTCTTCTTTTCGGCTCCCTCGTTCTCTGCCTTAAATCTGAGAAGGTAGGGCGCCACTGAGGCTTGGATTCTGGTGATGAATCAACCATCTCAAGTCTATGTTGCTCACTGGATGAGACGCCTAGACTCTTAGTTCTCTCTCTCGTCTACCTCCTTCGCAGGGTCTGGTCCTACGCGATGCATGGAGGACGCCGCCACGGAGCAGGGGCTCCGGCGTGAGGTTGCCGAGGATAGTGTCATCGACTTCAATGCTGGGTGAGAGGAGTGTCGGCCGGTCATCTAGGCGCTGGGAGATTTGTGGCCTTACTTCCACCTTCTCTTCAAATCCTCGGTGAACATGTTTCTGGGATTGTGGTTTTCCGTCTCACAACCCAAAACATGTGATTGAGGTACTGGAAAGATACTGGATGCCAACCTGAACTTGCCCTGACCCTTGGTTGGTGGTGAGTGATGGTGGAGTGCTCAACCCGGCTCACTTTCTCCTGCGGCGTCTGTGTTGGCCTCTATAGCCAAAAACGTCCACGTCCAAGGTTGGGCAGTTGATCGCAGGGCACCAGGAAGATTGGAGAAAGGTCCTCCAGAACTGTCTATTGAATCGTGGAGGAGCGCAGGGTCTTCTACAAAAGGGATGCTAGCGAGAATGGAGCTGAGAGTTGTAGGGGTGCCTTAGTGCAGATTCCAGTGCTTACCCCCAAGCACCGTAGAGCAAGGATATGGGATTTTGGGCATTTCCCAGGGGTCTGAATCATATGTGAGGGAATTCAGAAGATCACCCCACTCGTTTTCTATAGACTTGGTTCTCCGGTGCCGATTGAGGGGTATATGGATTCATATTGTTTCATAGATCCTAGTTGTGGAAAAAATATCTAGTTATAATCCCACCTTCATCACATCAATAGTATGCATCCACCCTCTTCTGTTCCTCATGTTTCAGAGGTTAGGGATGACTGTGTCCTGGATCCATGGCTTCGAAGGTGTCGTACAGCCCAGTGAACAAAAGTCTGTGAGACATAAAGTCCGTCACAGACCTAACTACAAATATGCCCAAAAAGCTAAAGCCCAAACATATTTACGTCACTAATGTTCCAACCTCAAATAGATACATATGTTTGTAGCAATCTCCAAACATCTGGAACTTTAGACATTGGCTCATTATACCCCAAGACAACTTCTACAACAATTTGAGAAACAAACTCCATTATTTGTTTGTGCAAATAAATTCTTTGAACAACCATATAAATTGGGCATATTAACCTTGAATTCAATTCAAATCATCATAATTCTTGATCCTACAAGTCCAGAACACTTGTTATGATACTAATACCTCAAATTTCACTAATATATCACTTGAGTCCATTGGTACTATTAAATGGGTCCCATGGACTCATATGTACCCAAAACATTTAATCAAACCTATTCATCATACTTCAACTCAATTAATGTTCTAATTGTCAATTGCATATATATAGTTACACTTTTCGGGTGGAAATATACAATAATTGAATAACCAATTCCTTCATTTGGTATCATCATCTACATGACGATCATGGTCTTGAAATACTATATTGGGCATCATAATCATAAAATTGGGATCATCACATTCACCCAACCTTATATGGAATTTTGTCCTCAAAATTTAACTAGTCTCAGAATTAAGGTGATGTCAAGGGGTTTTATTCCTCTAGGCTACCACTTCTAAGTGCCAAGAGTACCATTATTCTATATTCACCCAAATTAAGCATGTAGGGTGTGCCCACCCCACCTTATATAGGTTGAAGCATCATTTGTTTTAAGGAATTGTAGAATCACTTAGTGTCTTAGTCATCACATGACATTATTATATTTTAGGATTTATATCCCCACAGTCCCTTAAGGATAAGGGTTTTGTTTTCTTGTAAGAAGTTGAAGAGGTATTACTAAAGGTTTCATCTTTCACCCTACTTACCTATGCAAGGTGATGTCAAGATCTCACATTTTTAGTTACTAGAATTATCATGTTTACATCATTAATGTGGTTAATGATAAGCATCATACTAGGATTTCATCATTAGAGGGAACTAATATTCATCTTTGTATATCAGGGTTTCACCCTATTATGTAAGAGTTATTACCAAACTAGAAGCTTAGAGTCAAAAGATTTGAAGTTCAAAATGATATGTTGTGATCATGTAACCCATGATCCAAAGATATATTTATTTCTAGCTAGTGATTTCAGCTTATATATATATCATGCATGATATAGAGGGAAAGAGAATATACTAAGCCAATTTTATCATGCTTTCTAACTTGGATATTACATGTATTATATAGGGAGGAAATATAGACAATATTAGGCCACACTTACACGAGTGACTCTTTATAAATAAATCATCTATATAGCTCAAGTGAGGCTTCTGTCATTATATATTAAGAAGGAGAAGAAGAAGAGAGAACATCTATTTTGAATATCTTTTACACAAAGCATCGTACTCTCATAACTAGAGTTCATATATCACCTCACTTGCAGTTAATGATAAGATTCATAAGATATGTCACTCCAGCTAGGACCTAATTCAGCCAAAGGATTGACTTTATCATATGGGTCATCTACCCATCCTTTTCTTTTACCCAATTCTCACATATAGATTTGAATCATGCATAAGGACTCAACTCAACACTCAAGAGTAATCTAGTGTAGGACATTTTTTTACACATATCTCATATATTGGAGGCTAGGTCCTATGACCTTCTCCCTATGGGTCTTACTCTCTCTATAGTTCACCACATATCTCATCCTACCACTATATATCTTCCTTGTATAAGAGCTTGAGGCTCATGCACACTCATCTCTATCTTAACTTATCTTATCTTAAGTAGGATAAGGGAATGTACTTTCATCATTATGACTTAACATAGATCCTCTAAGAGTGGATTCGGCTCATATAAAACTCAAATATTAATAAGGAAACTTATACCATCATAGATCAAAGTTAGATAAGATTCTATATGCTTATTTCCTTCATCTTTATTTTGTCTATCTATCTATCACATAACCTTATGATGCTATAGACTTCTAATCTAGATCTATTCACTCTTCTAGACTGATGTCACTCCCTTTCACTTAGGTTGCATGAACACTAACTACTCTCTAGTGTGAGGGACACATTTTCATATTTACATATAGGTAATAAAATTTTTATATAGTTTTTCTCCGAGAAGGAAGACGGCATAGAAAACTATCAAGGTTCAAGCTGATTGGAAAACAAAACCAAATCAACAAAATGAGTGTCCCACACACAGTAGATAGCCTAGTGCAATGTCACCTAGTGAAATGGTGAGAACATGGTGTAGACTAGTGTAGCTACCCAATACATATGAGCTCTATATGGAAAGGGTCTCACACACTTGTCTAAACCTAGTTCTCGAACATCTGGGTTCTAACCTAGAGGCTAAGTCATAACTTATTCGTATAGAACAACTTAGTAAGTTTCTAGGATTTAAAGTGAAAGGTGAAATTACATTTTATGTTTCATGGTGAGAAATTGTTAGGTGTAGCTATTGTTCATGCTCTGATACCAACTATGACGTCCCCGGATCTTGGCTTCTCCATACCCTATTGGGAATGAGAGGTCAGAATCTGAAAACATCATCCAATCATATCAGAGAGCGATGCGGAAGTGAAATACGCATACATGAACATTCAATTATAATGCACACACCATGAACAATCTCAACATTCAACATGTATATATTAATACAAGATTACTTATTACAACATGAATTACATTTACATATTAAAAGAAGATTTACAAGTCTATGAACATGTATGTTAATCAGGATCCTAGACAATAGGTAACCTAAACAACTTGCTCACACCCTGTTCTTTTTCTCCCATGCTATCTCTGAACCTAAAACATACGTTAAACAGTGAATCAACACACAAGGTGTTGTGCACGTGGGTAGAAAGACACATACTAATATGTTTGCATAATTGAAATAACTTTAGATAGAAAGATTAAAGGAAAACATTGTTTAAAGTGATAATCATGTAAACATTCCTTTTATTGCATTCACTTTGATGCGGTTGTACTACACATACTTGCACTTGACTTACATCTAGTGTGGGAAATATAGTATCATCATACATCTAACATGGGCCAAGGAATCATACATCCATGTTAGGCAACATACATCCACACCAGGCTATGTGCTCTAGTAGCTACAACCCATCATACTCATTTATGTTCTATTAGATTTAGCGAAGTATAACTCATACTAGTTCAACGAAGTAATCATATCCAAATACGAGCATTCAAGATATTACATATCATAGGCAACCAAAAAACTAGTCTTATACTTAATAAAACCCACGTACCTGAGTTCATAGGTTCTTTATACATCCATGATCATCTAAAACTTTGTCCATGACCTAATTAATAACAATTAATCGTCATTAATACAATGGTTCATTATGTCATTATTATTTTTGCTCTAACTTAGGGTTTAGGCCAAACCTAGGTTTAAACTGACCTAAGATTGTCTCTGATATTTTTCTACTGACCTACATTCATAATTAGGGTCTGGTTCAAGTTTCATAATTTTCTGATGCTAAGTCTATTTTCTAGAGTTAAAATGGGATTGAAAGCATCTAAATAGTCTTTAATAGAAAAATACCTATTATTTAGATATATTACTCAGATCACAGTCTAAATATGGATGTATATCATAATTAGGGTTCTAGGACAATTTTATGAGAATTAATCTCAACCAGACATTATTTATTTCATTCAATAAACTGTTAAAAGGAGCATTGTAATCTAAATTAAATACCGTCATTGAAAGTGATTCAAGGGTATGATCTAGTTGTCTAGTAATGTAGAGAACATTTTTCTGAGTCTGGGGGTATTTTTTTAGCATTTTTCTGACAAGGGGTCTAATTACTATGAATTAGTTAAGATCTGGAAATTATTTGGAAATATTTACCTTTGGCAGCCTATCAAGGTTCGCCACGTGTCCCTGAAGTGGTGCAAATCCTTCGTTGGCTTTGTTGGTCTGGTTCACTGGCCTGGATCCAGTTCGGTGTGATTTTGCTGGTTCAGGGCTCCCCTTACTCGCCCTTTCTCCCTCACGCATCGTGTGCGATGCAAGACTTCTTCTTTGCGGCTCCCTCATTCTCTGCCTTAAACCCAAGAAGGTAGGGCGCCATTGAGGCTTGGATTCTGGCGATGAATGAACCATCTCAAGTCTATGTTGCTCACTGGTCGAGATGCCTAGTCTCTTAGTTCTCTCTCTCATCTTCCTCCTTCACAGGGTCTGGTCCTGCGCGACGCATGGAGGACGCCGCCACGGAGCAGGGGCTCTGGCGTGAGGTTGCCGAGGATGGTTCCATCACCTTCAATGTTGGGTTAAAGGACTGTCGGCCGGTCATCTAGGCGCTGGGAGATCTATGGCCTTGCCGCCACCTTCTCTTCAAATCCTTAGTGAACATGTTATTGGGATTGGGGTTTTCTGTCTCACAACCCAAAACATGAGATTGAGGTACTGGAAAGATATTGGATGCCAACCTGAACTTGCCCGGACCCTTGGTTGGTGGTGAGTTATGGCGGAGTGCTCAACCCAGCTCACTTTCTCCTGCGGCGGCTGTGTTGGCCTCTGTAGCCCAAAACAGCCACGGCCAAGGTTGGGCAGTTGATCACAGGGCATCAAGAAGATTGGAGAAAGGTCCTCCAGAGCTGTCTATTGCATCGTGGAGGAGCGCAGGGTCTTATACAAAGGGGATGCTAGCGAGAATGGAGCTGAGAGATGTAGGGATGCCTTAGTGTAGATTCCAATGCTTACTCCCAAGCGCCGTAGAGCAAGGATATGGGATTTTGGGCATTTCCCAGGGGCCGAAATCATATGTGAGGGAATTCAGAGGATCACCCCACTTGTGTTCTACAAACTTGGGTCTCTGGTGCCAATTGAGGGGTCTATGGATTCATATTGTTTCATAGACCCTAGTTGTGGACAAAAATATCTAGTTATAACCCCGCCTTCATCGCATCAATAGTACGCATCCACCCTCTTTTGTTCCTCATGTTTTGGAGGTTAGGGATGACTGGGTCCTGGATCCATGGCTTCGAAGGTGCCACACACCCCAGTGAACAAAAGACTGTGTGACATAAAGTCCATCACAGACCTAAGTACAAATATACCCAAAAAGCTAAAGCCCAAACATATTTACGTCACTAATGTTCCAACCTCAAATAGATACATATGTTTGTAGCAATCTCCAAACATCTAGAACTTTAGACATTGGCTCATTATACCCTAAGACAACTTCTACAACAATTTGAGACACAAACTCCATTATGTGTTTGTGCAAATACATTCTTTGAACAACCTTATAAATTGGGCATATTAACCTTGAATTCAATTCAAATCATCATAATTCTTGATCCTACAAGTCCAGAACACTTGTTATGATACTAATACCTCAAAGTTCACTAATATATCACTTGAGTCCATTGGTACTATTAAATGGGTCCCATGGATTCATATGTACCCAAAACAATTAATCAAACCTATTCTTCATACTTGAACTCAATTAATGTTCTAATTGTCAATTGCATATATATAGTTACACTTTTCGGGTGGAAATATACAATAATTGAATAACAAATTCCTTCATTTGGTATCATAATCTACATGAAGATCATGGTCTTGAAATACTATATTGGGAATCATTATCGTAAAATTGGGGTCATCACAATTTGTCTACCCAAGAAATTCTTCTTCATATTGTCAATACACTCACCCTCCGTTTGCACCCACAATTGCAACAACCTCAGTCACAATAGTCGTAAATTCAACAGCTTCAGTTTCTAGCACCTCAACAACAGCAACCTCAAGGACAAAAACAAATTACACAGTATCAATAAAAGAATGTTCAACCTCCATCAACAGATGAGTTGTCTCTGATAAGGAAAATGTTGCAATCTCAACAGACCATGCTTGCCAACGAGCACGCTCAACAAAAAGCTGTAGAGACCCAATTGGCACAAATTGCAGCTCAGTTGAAACCTCCGGTGGGTACTTTTGCTGGTCAGTCAGAAATAAATCCAAGACATGATCAACACAGACCAGGATAACTAAATGTAGTTACCCCAAGATCTGGTCATGTGCTTACTGAAGCTACCAAAGTCATTCAGGAAGACGAAGATACCGCTAAAATCATCCCAACTATAAACATAAATCAAGAAACTAAAAAATATGTAGCGGTCGAGAAGGAGAAGGACAAAGAACTAGTTTCCAAAGAACCAGAAGTCCCACCATACAAGCCCAGGATACCCTATCCAGGCAGATTGAGAGAGACTAAACTGGATACTAGATTTCTAAAGTTCAAAGAAGCGATGAAGAAGCTATATGTTGATATCACGTTCCTTGACGCTCTCTCCAAAATCCCAGCTTGGTCTAAATATCTGAAGACTTTGCTATCAAAAAATACATGACCAAAGAACACAAGACCATGAAATTAGCTCAGACTACTTCTGATATCATCCTCAACAGAATGCCGAAAAAATAGAAGGACCCTGGCTCATTCGACATCTAATGTTCTATTAGAAACACCTCTTGCAAGAAAGGATTAGCTGATTTGGGGGCCAGCATATCTATTATGCCCTTTTCTATGTGTAAAACATTGGGCTTTACTTATTTGTTGCCCACAACAATGACAATCCAGTTGGATAATTCTACCATTACTACACCTTTGGGAATTATTGAAGATATCCCAGTGAAAGTAGGAAGAGACTCTTATGTCCCTTGTAATTTTATTGTCATGGACATAAAAGAAGATCTGAGATATCTAATAATATTTGGCAGACCTTTCGTTGCAATAGCCAGAGTGCTAATTGATGTCGAACTAGGTACAATTACCTTAAGGCTAGGGAAGGAAGCTGTTCAATTCAGAGTCTTTGACGGCCTAAAAAGTCCCAACATCCATGAAGAACTCTTTCTTCTTGAGGCAATTGATAAAATGTCCCAGCTAAAGCAAGAAACTCTCGAACCATCTGATGCTTTGGAGAACGTCCTGATGAACCCAGACGCCGAATCTTCGAACGACAAACTAGTTCAACAATGTCTAAAATATCTAGAACAAGACAAAGAAGACCCGAAAGCTACCTTTGAGATGTTGAAATATGTCACCACTCTAGAGACTATTGAAGTGCCCAAGGAACCTGAAATGAAAGTCCTACCAGCTAGACTCAAACACATCTTTCTAGATGAAGAAAAACTATGTTCAGTCATTATCAGTTCCACTTTGATAGATGACCAGGAAGAAAGACTCCTTGTTAAATTAAGAAAGCACAAGAAAGCCATTGGATATAAGATGACCAATCTAACCAGGTTAAATCTAGCTTTGTGCATGCATAGATTACCTATGATGGAAGAGTTTAAGCGATCATGGGAGCACCAGAGGAAGCTAAACCTGAATCTTAAAGAGGTAGTTTGCCTTGAAGTTCTAAAACTTCTAAAAGTTGGTATTATCTATCTGATTTCTGACTCCCAATGGGTAAGTCCAGTCCAGGTAGTTCCTAAAAGGGGGGGACCACTATTATTTTGAATGATAAAAATGAACTAGTACCCACCCAGACTATTATCAGATGGAGGATGTGCATTGACTATAGAAAATTGAACAAGGCAACAAGGAAAGACCACTTTCCTTTACCTTTTCTTGACAAAGTCCTTGAATGTTTAGCTCACCAAAAACTCTTTTGCTATCTTGATGGCTACTCAGGATTTTATCAAATTCTGATACACCCTGAAGATCAAGAAAAGACACCTTTTACCTGCCCTTTTGAAACTTACGCCTTCAGGAGGATACCCTTTGGGCTATGTAATGCACCCGCAACATTCCAGAGATGTATCTCCGCCATATTTGTAGGTTTAACTGAATCTATCATGGAGGTATTCAGTGATGACTTCTCAGTCTATGTAGATTCCTTCAATAACTGTCTTCTTAATCTCAGTAAAGTGCTACAAAGATGCGAGGAAACAACTCTGATCCTGAATTGGGAAAAATGTCACTTTATGGTGACAGAAGGTGTTTTCCTTGAGCATCGGGTGAGTGAATGAGGGATTGAAGTAGAAAAAGAAAAAATAGATGTCATTTCAAAGTTGTCACCACCAAAAGACATCATAGGAGTAAAATATTTCCTGGGACATGCCGGATTTTACCAAAGATTCATTCACGATTTTTGAAAAATAGCAAAGCCCATGACTTACCTGTTAACTAAAGATGCATACTTCAATTTTGATCAAGAATGTTTACACAGCTTCATGACTCTAAAAAATGCTTTAGTCTCTATGCCTATAGTAAGAGCTACTAATTGGTCACAACCCTTTGAGAGAATGTGTGACTCCAGTGACTACTCTATAGGAGCAATACTAGGGCAGAGCATAGATAAGAAGCCTTACGTGATATATTACACATCAAAAATGCTTGATGAGGCTCAAAAGAACTATATAGCTACAGAAAAAGAGTTCTTGGCAGTCATTTATGCTTTTGAGACATTTTGTTCATACCTGATCAGATCAAAGGTTATAGTTTACACAGATCATTCAACAATAAAATATCTAATTCAGAAACAAGATGCCAAACCTAGACTTATTTGTTGGGTGTTGATGGTTCAAGAGTTTGACCTGTAAATAAAGGACAAAAGTGGGGTGGAAAATGTTGTCGCCGATCACTTGAGTCGCATTGAGGCTCAAGATGAAGATAATATACCTATTCGCGACTCTCTATATGATGACCAACTCATGAAGGTAACCACTGGATTAACCTGGTATGCCGACATAGTAAACTATCTGGCTATGGGAATTGAGCCGACCGGTTCAACAACCTGATTCGATCAGTTCATCTCTTGAGCCGGTCGGTTGGGGCAGCAGACTTGTGCAAATTAGTCAATCGTAGTTTCAATCAATCTGATACTCTAATCAATCGGTCCAACACCAGGAACACTATGATACTGAGCTATCAATTGATTGAGTGTTTAATTGAACTACTAAATTCCTTTAGTAATCAATCTAAACATCATTTTTTGGAAAAACTCCTCTTCTAGGTTAAATCCTGTGTGTGTGACTCTGCAGGTCCATTTCACGTTGGCAGTGAAAGTCCATAACACTTTGACTTCACAAGAAAAGATTGGTGCCTAGTCACACATCAGTGCTACCCAAGTGAAAAGGAAAGTTGGAGAACAACTTTCAACCCTACAATCCATGAATGGTGTTACAGTGAATGTATAATTCCTTTGTCACTGATATCCCGAATGAACTCGAGGCATGGAACAATCATCCTGTCAATGTTCATTCACTTTCTTTATCTCAGAGTAGATTGGAGGATATATGTATGACATCAATATCACATATTGATTCACACATGCATGCACGCCTATCACAATCCTACTCATCAAGTGGCCATGGACATCATACTCCCTCAGGAGGGACAAATCCCATATCTATCACTCACCCCTCAAAAGCCCCATGTGTCAAAGCCACCCAATCATCACCTTTATAACAACCCATGTTTCAGGACTGCGTTTGATGATGTCAAAGTGTACCCAACGAAATGTGTTGAGTGTAGTGATTTAAGGTCAAAGAATCACACTCACCACCATGACTGTCAGAACTGACTGTGATTACCATGTCATGGTTCCATGTGTCAAACTCATGGTGGGTATATCCAGTACACTTGTTCTCTAACAAGTACCTATGTGTTTGGTTTGATATCTCCATATCATGACTAATGAGATTCTGTCATCAACCAATACCACAATCTAGTCTTGTGTGTCATTGTTGTCTATCTACCTTCCACAATGACATCTGACTAGGGATACAATAAGAATGTACAAACTCTTAGCATATGTATGATCTCACCATTCAGGTACTCAACCTGAAAGCATACGTCATTGAGTATTGTCATTCTCTAGATATTCAATTTGTTCTATCATTATCTCATATGACTGAACAAGAAAGAATTGGAAGCTTTCCTTTGATGTTTATCAAATCAATCTTAATGTATCCTACCAATCATCCCATGATTGGCTCTCAGGGCATACATACCAACAGGATTTACAGGCAAAGTCCATGAAGTGACTGCAAATGAGTATCGTGAGAAAGGCACACTACATCACGGTGCATTTCAAAGTTTTTGTCCACTGGCTCCTTATGATTGTTGACACCGAGGCCCGCAACGCCAAGGTGTATAATTTTTGCGCTAGTGAACTGAAGGCGAGAAACATTAACTTTGTTGAAATGGCTTAAGTCACCTGTCATGTGCTTTGTGCAGTATACATACATATATATATATATATACATACATACATACATACATACATACATACATATATATACATACATATATATACATATATATACATATATATATATATACATATATATATATATATATATACATATATATATATATATATATATATATCCCAACTCAAACTTTGGGATCCAGAGTTAGCTTGGGGACCCATTTCATGTTTGGGTTGGTCCCCTTAGGCTTATAAGGACAATAAGTAGAGTAATGATCATCACATTTATAATGAGAGCAAACCATAAGATTCTTAGTGCCGGAAGACTCTCCTACAAAGAAATAGGTCTCCTTAGCCTCTTTCTTACCTTTGTCTTTGCTCTTGCCCTTTGATTCTCTCCCTACAAATCCCAAATCACTAGTACCACTTTGTTTGGTGGAATGGTCAAGGATTTCATTTAGGGAGTTCTTCCCTTTGAGGAATTTCTATAGGGATGCTCTCAATATATGGTTATCATCATTCAAGGAAACAATAGTAGAAGATAAACTAGATATGACATCCCTCGCATGCACAAGATCAGCCTCAAGACATAAAGCTTTAGTAAGATATGAATCCTTTTCAAGAGAGATAGATGCAACATTAACACTCGGCAATAAAGGTCTAGAAGATAAATCATTTACTTGAGCATAAAACCTAGAATTTTCAGATTTAAACATTTGAATATCTTTAAGATAGACATCCCTCTCTTCTCTACAAGCATCAATAAGAAACGTAAAATTGGCATTTTTAGTTTTAAGAAAATAAAGCTCTTTAAGGAAATATTGGTTTTCTTCCTTAAGATTCTCAATGTTCTTAAGGTAGACACCATTCTCAACTTCAACCTCATTGTATTGGAGTTCAAGATCAAGGTATTTCCCTTGCAAATTATCAATACTCTCAAGGTTGTTTTTCTCATTCAATTCCAAAATTTCAAGCTTAGCATAAAGATCATCAATATTTTTTCCTAACCGTTTTCTTTTAGATTTGCATTTAGAAATAGATGAACGGATAGAAATAAGCATGTCTATAATAGCTTCTTTAAGCAATTCATGCAAGCTTACCTCGCTTAACTCACTTACCTCACCAATATCTTCACTTGTAGAGGCCATGAGAGAAAGGTGGCATTCTCCATCTTCTTCCGAGCTAGAGATGCTTGAAGATGAGGCTTCCCAAGCTGCATGAGTTGTATTATTGTGCCTCTTCTCCTTCTTGTCCTTCCTATTGTATTTTCTCTCCTTCTTTTATTCCTCTTCCTTCTTAGAGCTGCTCTTGTGGTGTGACTTTCTTGACTTTGGGCATTCACTCTTGTAGTGCCCCTTTTGACCACACTTGTAGCATCTTAGAGTAGAGGAGGAGGAGGCTTACTTTCCCTTGAAGTGTTTTCCCTTGATGTAGTTAGCTTCATTCTCACTAGGGCCTTCATCTTCACTACAAGAGGAGGGAGAAGTCTGGCAAGCAAGTTGTTGTTGAAGGATGACAACCTACACTTGTACTTTGAAAGTACTATCTTTGATCTTCTTGACCTCCTTCTCTTCTTGCTTGGCTTCTTCTTCTTGCTTGTCAAGTCTAGGCTCATGAGCTTGAAGATTGCCAATGAGTTCTTCAGTTGGGATGTCACCAAGGCTCCTCACTTCTTCAATGGAGGTGACCTTTGACTCCCATCTCTTTGGAAGATTCCTCAAGATCTCTAAGTTGATAACACCTCTATCTAAGGTGTTGCCCAATGCAGCCAGCCCATTGTTGATGACATTGAGTCTTGAATACATCTCCACAATGCCTTCTTTCTTACCCATCTTGAAGTTCTCTAGGAGGCTGTTCAACATGTAGATCTTTGCCTCCTTGACTTGCTTTGTGAATTCATATGTGATGCACCCCAAATCTCATAGGCAATGTCCCAAGATGATATCTGATTGAACTCTGTGGGGGTGAGGGTTGTGTAGAGGATGTTAATGGCCTTAGATTTGAGTTGAGGTTCTTTGAGTGCAACTTCACTCCATGTTACTATAGATCAGGTTGGATCCTTGCAAGGTGTGACCATCACCTTCCACATATCAAAGTTCATCCCTTGAATGTAGAACTGCATATGCCTCTTCCAATAGAGGAAGTTGGTGCCAACAAACACCGGAGGACGCATGGAGAATCCTCACTCTAGGTTGATAGAGCCAAGTAGGTTGTCGCCCATCTTCTCATCTCGTGGGATATTATTAGAGAATATCCTTAGCTCTGATACCACTTGTTGGATCTAAGGGCTCTAGAGGGGGGTGAATAGAGCTATAAAATTTCTCACAAAACAGATTAGACATTCAAATTATATCAAGATTAAGGCAATAGCTCAATCGCAATTTGAAGTCATATCTAACAAACATAGAAAGGATGAGAGAGATTGATAGAAAGCACTTAACTAAGGGATGTAGAGTGGTTCCACACTTCAAACTAGAAGTGAGTCAGTCCACTACCAAGAGAGGTCAACCTCTAGGACTTTGCAAGTGCTTTTCTCTATATTATCACCAATAACAGTTATAGAAATAGACCACCAAAGGACATACCCATCCAACCCCAAGGAGATATCCACCTTAACAAGGAGCTTACCCACTTAGCTTGAGTCTTCTTCCTTCACTAAAGTCTTACCCATTCAAGCTCAAGTCTTCTGCCTTAAAGGACTTTGCTTCTCCTCTTGGATCTTCGGCCTTTGCCTTCTCCTTCACCTACAGAAGATCACCACCTCTTCATCAATCTCGAAGATGACCAGCTACATTTCCTTCTTCACTCTATGGAGCTTGCTTCACCTTTTCTTCATGTAGGAATGGGATAGGGAAGTAGTGGAAGATTGAGATCTTTACATGCACAAAGGTGGATCTCTATTACAATAAGCCTAAGTCACTCACAAATCATGAAATGAAGTGTAAACTAGAGAGAGAAAGGGGCTTAAGGAGTAGTAGCACACTCAACTATAGCAAAGATCTTGAATGTATGGAATGAGCAAACTTCGAATGAGCTCTAAGGGATCCTATTTTTAGTCGGGGGTTCTGCCTTGAGTTGGGGAACACTTAGGGCCGAAATATAGACATTTTCCTCAAAGCAACAGATCTATTTTCACCCCAAACAAGTCACCAACAGTTATAATCACTTTTTCTGCATTTTTTGTACAGTACATTCGGTCGAGTTTCAATAAAGGTAACTCGACCGCTCGACTAAAAGACAAACCCAATTTTCAAACTATCAGTCATGTTTATTTCGGGGAACTTGATTGATCAACCAAAATCGAATTTGATCAGTGAGTCGGTCGGTCGAGTTTTGAGAATGCACAACTCGACCGATCAACCATCTTCAAAAAATCAACCATAGGATCAATCGAGATTATAACTCGACCGATCAGTAGCATGTGATCGATTTTCTAAATTGTCTATAAAGTGATTAAAACATGGTATTAAGTGCCCCACATATTTTTCTCATATTAGTTACAAGTCATATCGTCAATACAAGTGATTATAAAAATCTTCTAAGGTCATTTGAAGTGATTTTCTTATTAGCACACTTGCATTGCATTTGACTTGAACTTTGACAAGCTAGGGCTTATGTAATTTGATCCTTTCCATGTGCCTAAAGCCTGAAATCAATCTTGAATACACATTTTAGATATATATATGAATGGAATGGTTAAGTCATTATCAAAATATGGACAATGTATAACCTCTAGGTCAACATTATCCCCCTTTTTGGCAGTGACAAACCATTCCTCAAACATATTGAAAAGGATATTGAAAATATACCTTTGCTTTGTGAATTGTAAGGGGATTCAAGATTCGAACAATGTGAATTTCTCCCCCTCAATCTATGCTTACTTTAACCTGCATAGTTAATCTATATACACAATGCAATATAACATATATGTACTATATGGTCCTTTAGCAAGTCACATGATAAAGCATATAATGAACAAGAAAATGATCACATAGGCAGTAAAAGCAATATGGTTGAGTTTTAAGACATTGAAAGTTCTCTCCCCCCTTTGACATTATCAAAAAGGATAGGGGGTAGAGGATCAGGAAAAAAAAATTATTCTCCAAACACAACCAAGTAGATATCCAAACATGTAATCTTAAAAACATACATCAAACGGAGAAGAGAGAACCAAACATGCCAAGTCATAATCAAAATATGGTAAAACATGGAACCAACTCATAAGATATAACAGAACAAAGAGTAAGAGTGCACATAATATAGATTACAACTCAAAATGAAAGTTCTCATAAAAATAACTAAAAGTCAAAACTGATGAAAGTTAAAGATAAAATAGTACAACTCAGATCATGTGCCCAGATGTGTCTAATACAAAATAGCCTAGAAAGATATATATGATCAGAAAACTAGACTAAAAACTCAGAACATCTAGACATCTAAGCTATCTATATCCACAACATCATCATCCTCGTCATCAGGATCGTAGTCATCATCTTCATCTGAATGTGCATCAACATCACCTTCATACCCAGAGTCACCAGCAGAACCACCAGAGCCATCACCATCGTCAGATGCAACACCATCATCCTCACCCTCATCCTCATCCTCATCAGCATCAACAGTCTCATCATCATCTTGGTCTAGAATTGCTTCATCAACAGAAGGTCTGAAGCGACAATCAGGCCAACGAGCACTCTACTCAACCCAAGACATACCAAGAGCATAGAGCTAATTGGCATGTGGGATGGAAGGAGCAGAATCAAAAAGACTAGCAAGAAGAGTGGATAAGGGGCCAGTAGGTAAAGGTAGGATGACTGGAGTAGGTCCACCAACAACAGAGGGTATGGGAGCAGTAGCGGAAGGAGCAGGTGCAGGTGGAGGGGTAGAGTAAAAGTGATTGTATGCATAGGATGCATAATCACTACCTGGGTATGACTGGTAGGCGGGGTATAGTTGTGTACAAGATAAGTTCATGGTAGACATGATTGAACATAAATCTGGATGCAGGTGCTCCTGGACCTGGAGGTTGTATGCCTGTTGATGTATCATATTACGTAAGAGGGCTTCATTGGACACACAGAACAAGGCACAACTAGGTTGGGTAGGCTGAGGAGGCAGAGGTGCTTGGGTGGAGGTAGAGGCAAGTGCAGCTGAGGAAGAGGCAGAGGGTGAGGCACCGGGTGTGGTGGCAGAAAGGATAGGCATAGACTTTTGGATAGTGGTCTCATTGATACATACTCCCTTCCTAGAAGGTCTGTAGTAGAAGTCATGGAAGTGAGATTTTTCAGTGGTGAACTGAAAAAGAGCACATATCAAGGCAGGATATGGAGGATGGGTGCCACGGGTATTCTTTCCAGAGTCAAATAAAGTCATGTGGTGGAGGATGTATCTAGACCACTTGACTCTGACATTCTCTAAGATGCAGTACATTATCACCGCAGTGTTCTCTACAATATCTATTTGATTTTTCTTGGGGTGGATGTTGCAGTTTACCAATAGGGCAAGTATGCGCTTCTTGAGATCTAAGGTATAGGAGGGTAGGGTGCACTTATTCTTATAGGGAACATTAGTTTTTATCAAGTAATGATGGATATCGGGAAGGGTGATCTCATATTTCTTGTAGAAACCCTCAGGGTCAAGAACGTCAGAATACTCTCTGTAATCCTTACTCCAGGTGTCATTCTCATTGACACCTGAAAAGAAAACATTCAGAATATCCTATGAGATTTGGAATTTCTTCCCGGCTATCTTAGATGTAAGGATGACTTGAGTATTAGAAGGGGGTACAAGGGTGTCGTAATTCCAATGCATGCTCACATAGAATTTATGGACTACTTTCGTACTAGTCATGGAATTATTGAAGCACGCACATTTGACACCCAGGGCAGATAGGTGGTGAACTTGAAGCAACCTTGCCACTTGATCGATGACCTCTTGATGTCTTGGGATAGGCTCAAAGAGGGTTCTAAAGGGAAAAGGACGCCATGGAAGAAGATCCTTATACCGATTAACAACCTCATTTGAAACAATGAAGGTCTAATCGAAGGGGATCAAATGGTAAGATGAAGAGGAGGATGGTGCACGGCTAGGTGTGGCTCTCTTCCTTCTATTAGAAGCCATGGAGGCAAAATGGAGAGGAAGAGGAGATCAAAAACACAAAATGGACCACCAAAAATGTTCACACACCTAGGTTTAGTAAGGGGGAAGGTCAAGGATGGTCTTCCTAGGTCAGATTAGGGCTAGGTAAGAGAAGGGAAGGTAGAAGGTTGAGAGCTCAGGGCTTGAGAAAGTGGAATCGATCGACTTTTATCTAGTTGAGAGGGAGAATAGTTGGCCAAATCCAACTTAAGTGAGCTTCAACTCAGTGATCGGTCGAGTTCTATGAACTTGAAAACTAGACCGATTTCCTTTTTTAAAAAAGCTCTCGGCCATGGATGAGTCACGTATGTCCTGGGGAAACTTGACCGATGATCAACCTAACCAGGAAAAGTATCACGCAAGACAGAGTGGATGCTATTACACCAAAGAGTGAGTACATTTATACCACCAGTGCAACAAAGGAAGTTGTGTGGATCAAGAACTTGATTGGTTAACTAGGAGTTGCTCCATCTACTGATAATGTAGTAGAGCTATATTGGAACAACAATGGGGCCATTGCACAAGCTACAGAACCGAGATCACTTCAGCATTTTGAGTATACTTCAGAATTACCATCTCATACGATAGATCTTATCGTGAGGATATGTGAAGATTTATAGGGTAGAAATCGAGAGCAGTGTTGATGATGCTATGAGAAAACACGTCCACAAAATAGCATGATGGTCATGTTAGATCATTTGGATTTAGATTCACGAGTGATTGGATCTAGTGCAAGTGGGACACCATTTGTAGTATGCCCTGAGAGATAGTCATATGATGACTTTAATGGCACACTTTATAGTTTATTTGGTTATTAATAAACATAATTCTAAGATTTATGTCTGCTTCGATATGATATATTGCACAAATATAATAATATCCTAAGATTGAATGAGTCAATGACGTGATTTTGGGTTGAGAACCTAAACATAAGATTATGTTTACACAAAGTGTATCCATTCTTGTGTAGATCCCTAGTTAGATATTTTACAAATCAAGAGAACAATAATAAGTGAGGGCTAGTATATTTGTTGGTTAAAGACAATATCTTATTGGTCATGATATTACATATCAAGTCAAACACATAGGTACTTTTTATGAAAAAGTGTAGCGGATAAACCCAAAATGAGTGTGATACAAGGAATCCACAAAGGAGAGTCAGAATCATATCTCATGTGATAATGGTGATTGTAGTCCTTAGACCTAAAGTCACTACATTTATCACATGTTGTTCATTGTACTTTAACACTGCTCGATGTAAACATGAATAAGGGATTCCAAACAGGTGGTTTTTGGGTGTAATGTGATACATGTGGACTAAGTGATATATATAGGATTGGTCCCTCCTATTGGAATGATAAACCACCCAATTGGTATGTAAGACTATTAAAAGCATGTTCATGATCATGTGAGTAAACATATGATATTGAGCTCATATGCATATCATATATTCAACTCTGGATTAAGGAATAAAGATTGAACATTAGAGGTTCAATATGGATGTCAGTGACATAGGGAATATACAATCACTATAAAACTATTCACAGTATTAGGTTGAAGTTATTCTTCAACTTCCCTACTTACTTGGTTGTCAATGAAGTCTTTCTACATACCAATCATTTCCTATAAAATCTCAATATGATTATGGATATATATACTAATATAATTATTTTTTTTAATTTAAATCCAGGGGGTCTTCTATTCACCCCAACCCCCTCAAGTGGGCAAAAACCATCCATCAATCATACAGCTCCTGCTTATATTTGCGTAGGTAAAAACTCGATATACACAAGCGAGCCCACATCAGCCATAAACCTGTAACCTCGGTAACAACACCTCAACCCTATCCTCCAAACAACATATAGGGGAAGAACTAAGTACCCTCCTGCCAAAACTATAGTCTTTGACACCTAATATGCAAATAAGGGATCCCCCTTCTCTCCAAGTTGAGGAAACCTCTAATTCTCATCGGTAGCATATTAAAGTCTCCACATATGTAAAATCCCATCATCGTCGAGCCCCAGGTGCCAAGCTCCCTTGAAGCAGAGTTGATAATCTTCAAAACATGTTGCCCTAAAATACCTTGTTGCTGAATTTCAAATCTGAGATCTCTGGCGAAATAGGTAGCCATCCAAGGCTCAGGTTTATTCTTCCATAGAATGTCTAAATTATGTCTATCCTCAATTTCAATAGCATACACATTAAGATTGTGTTCATCGGCGGTCTTAAGAGCCACTGCGCAAGCTGCTAGATAAGCTACCGTGAAGTTATCATCTCTCAGCCAGAATCTGAAAGCCAACTTGAGTCTGCATCTCGAATCTCTAATAATTCCTGCAGCCCATCTTCTCCTCGTACCAGAGGGATCCTTATCACAACCGACTGTGAGATTGAGTTTAAGGTTGCCAAGGTCCGGTGGTGTCCATCTGACTAAAGCGATCTGTTTAAGGTACATCTGAGGTTCTATGACTCTGTGTTCTCTCAGGGATTTGTAGAAATCGACACTCTCAAGCTTTGTGAAAGCAATGTTCTTCAAGAAATGATTCCCAATGTAGATAATGTTGTGCCACTTCGATTGGAGGTTGACCTTCTTCCCTTCAAATCTATGAGTGCATCTGCAACACCATATCGTCCATACAGCCAAGGCACTGAGAAAGCCGTGTAGCCACATCAATGCAGAATGATGTTGTCAAACCTTTCTACAAGCATCTAAAATCTCATTGATGTCATTCGGAGGCATTATCCCAGTGATAATAAAAATATTATGCTAGAAGAAATGTGCGAGCTCGCTATGTGTAAACAGGTGTTGAGTAGATTCAATCGTCGGGTCATCACAACAGGAGCACATGGAGGCCATTATTATCTTGCATCTGGAGATGTTGTCATCCGTCGGAATGGCTCTGTGAATAAGTTTCCATAGGATCGTGCAGGCCTTTGGAAAAGGAATGTTCCGTAAGATGTCAGTATGAAGATTGTTCCCAGCACCTTCAGATTGCATGATATGATTCTTGACTGAACATAAAGAGAACTGTCTGCTGGGTTCAAGAGTCCATATTAATTTATCTTCCTTATCTTCAGCAATGAATGCCCTTGCATTTCTAAAGATTGTAATGCCTTCTTCAGTGAGAATATGTTCTAACGATTTCCAATCCCAGCCTTCGGCGGTACAGAAATCACTGATCTTGAAATCAAATCTTCTGTCATTTGCGTTGTTAGTAAACTCAGTAAGTGGGTACCCACACCATCTAAAGTCCCTTAGGGATATGTCTCCTTTTCCTATGATCCATCTACAGAGAGAATTGAACAAGGGGAAGGTACACCAGATCTTTTTCCAAACTGGTGAAGAGTGTGCAGCAAGCTTAAGATAAGGGGGATGTTGCCCAGTTCTGTTTGCATAACCGAAATGATATTTGTTATGACAGAAGATGGCCCAAACCGACGAGCCTGTTATCACTTCCTAGAAGGCTTTGTATGTAATGGCACGATCAGTAATACTTGTGTTGTCAAGTCCGAGATTGCCGTTTCTGATCGGAGTAGCAACATTCTTCCACGCCACCCGTGTCTTCCTCATATTGTCTTCTCTATTCTTCCAAAGGAAGTTAGATAAGAGTTTATCAATCCTCTGACATATGCATGTAGGGATTCCAATCGCACTTGCAACGTAGATGGTTGTAGAGGCAAGAACATGCTTAATGAGAAGGTGCCTACCTGCGAAGGACAATAGACGGGCCTTCCAATTAGCGATCTTGTTCGCTATCCTGACCAGAAGAAACTCGAAATGTTCCAGCTTGACCCGACCATAGAGAATAGGAGCTCCCAGGTATATCAGTGGCCCATCGGCCAGAGGAACACTGAATGATTGTGCTATATAATCATCTGAATGAAGGTCGCATCTCCCTACTAAACAGGATGATTTATCTTTATTGATCAGCTGGCCGATGGCTATCTGGTAATCATTCATGATACCATTAATACGTTGGATGGAAGCAGTAGTGGCTCTGGTGAATATAATAACGTCGTTGGCATAGAGCAGAATGGGAGGAGCTTCACCTGCACCCGTAGTCTTAAATCTGCATATCTCAGCATCTAAAACGACTTTATTCATGGCTCGAACAAGAATTTCTTCAAAAAATAACGAACAAGTACGGAGATATCGGGTTTCCTTGCTTGAGACCCATGTGGATTTGAAAGAAACCTTCCTTGTGATCCCCTAGAGTGATGGAAGCCCATGTACCTTCAAAGAAGCTAAGACTCAGTTGAATGGTTTCATCAAAAAAACCGAATTTCTCCATGATGCATCTCAGGATACCCCAATTAACACGGTCATATGCTTTGCTCATGTCATACTTAACAATAGAATTAGGTGCATCACCTCCCTGGTTGAGATCATGGAAAAACTCTTTGGTGAGCTTGATGTGATTTATAATGTCACGGCCTGGGACGTAAGCTCCTTGCGCCAGTGAAATCATCTTGTACATCAGATTTCTAAGATGATAGCTAAATATAGATGCAAAGGTTCTCAGAATAACATTCTCAATGGCCACGGGCCAAAAATTAGAAACCACACTCTTTGGTTGATCACATTTGGGGATGAGGGCAATATGACATCCTTTAATGCTTCTATGACTCTGTTGATTGGTGAAGAAACATCGAGCGCACTCCAACACTTCTTGCTTGATGACAGACCATGTCGCAATAAAGAAGGAAATAGTGAATCCGTCAGGGCTCGGTGCCGCATCTTTGTTCATATGGTCCAAGGTGCGAAGAAACTCTTCCTCAGAAGGGGTAGCAATTAGATCAATCTTATCATCTGAAGAGAT
This sequence comes from Alisma plantago-aquatica, assembly GCA_963693085.1. Taxonomy (NCBI): domain Eukaryota; kingdom Viridiplantae; phylum Streptophyta; class Magnoliopsida; order Alismatales; family Alismataceae; genus Alisma; species Alisma plantago-aquatica. The sequence continues at coordinate 34,149,420 of OY856409.1, read as the reverse complement.
CACTGGCTCGATATACTGCAGGAACCCAACCATTAAGTTAGAATTAATCGTGTCAGGTACAGAGAACAAATTCTGGTAGTGTGCTGCGGCAGCCAGAGCTGCAGTGCGATAGCATTCGGTAGTGGAACCATTAGGTAAAATGATCTTAGAGATTTGTCGCCTTCTTTTCTTTGCTCGCACTACAGCATGGTAAAATCTAGTGTTGCGTTCTCCATCGTCCAACCAAGAGACTCTGGATTTCTCCTTCCATAGTTTTTCCTCTTGATCAAGAATTTCGTTAAGTTCATCTTCTGCTGTCCTGAGATACTGAGCATTGATATCAGTGGGAAATTCATCGTATTTGACCTGTAACACGTGGACAATATCTTCGAGGTCACATTTCCTTTCTTGAATGTTACCAAAGGATTCTCTATTCCAAATGCGCAGAGCTTTGCGGACGTTTTTTAGCTTCGAGAACAGAACAAAGGATGGATGTCGAACAGCCTTCGTGCTCCAAGCCTTCTTGATAACGTCAAGACATTCAGGATGGGTGAGCCATATAGAAAGAAAATAAAAAGGTGGACGACTGCGTTCCCTCGGCCTTCCATCGTGAACTCCGAGCAAAGGGCAATGATCTGATACTCTTGATCTAGTGAGATGCATAACTTTAGCTCCGAACTTCCACTGATTCCATGAAGCATTTACAAGGACTCGATCAAGTCTTCTCCATTTGGTGGGGTTGAGGCGTTGTTTGTCCACCCATGTAAATTGACTACCTTCGAAAGGAATTTCAAATAGATCAATGCCTGAAATAAGGTTATTGAAATCAAGAACGGCTTGAAAATCAGCATCCACAGTTCCTCTCTGCTCGCATGCTTGGCGGATGATGTTGAAATCACCGGCAACCTCCCACGGTTTTTCGCCTACTATCTGAATTGTACGAGTCAAAGAATTCCATAGCTCTCTTCTTTCACTGTAAGAGCAGCTTGCATAGATCGCCGTAACAAGGAAAACATCATCCGAAGGAGTGGAGCATTGCACAGTTATTTGTTATTTGTGCTTGATGACAACCACCGGCGAAAGGGAAGAATCGGCGTAGAACCAGATCTTTCCATCCTCCTCATCATTATCACTCGACCAGTCAAGCCAGACTATATCAAGAAGCTCCTCAGCTCTAACGGCATGAAGAAATGATTCCATAAGGCAGACGATGCTAGGTTTGTGTCTGCAACACAGACTACCCATCACTCTTCTGGTTTCATTATTAGCTACTCCTCTAATGTTCCAAAAAAGGTGTGTTAAATAATTCATTAAGAACAAAACTCAAAACAGTCCTCGTCAGAAAGTCTTCAAGCCCGATCTCTACCTGCTTCCTTTTCTAGTGTAGTAATCTTTGTATCTACACTCCCCGTACTCCCAGTCGGATAATTCGTCGCCCTTAGACCAACGATATTCTCTGTCTCTATGTCTGTGTACTCTTCTTGCTTGTCGATCATTGTCTCTAGATGTGTCTCTTAAAGATGTGGCCGTCTATCTCCTGTCGCTTATGCGACTTCTTCCTCTTTTGTTGGATCTTCTGTGAGCTTGATCTTCAGTAGGAAAAAAATCTTCCAACCTTCGATGCGAGAGGATGGTCATGTTCCCTTCATGATTTGGTATCTATAAGGTCACATGAATAGGATGCATGGGGAAGAGGAGTATAATAATGCCAAAATAATTAAATGAATACGAAAAGGTGTAGGTAATCAATTAGATCATCTAGAATTATTTGAAAGCCCTATCGATTGATAGAAAAATCTAGCAGTCAAATAGACATACTAGTTGATCGATAGGAAGGTCTGATTGATTGACCAAGCCATGATTCATCCAACCAATCGACTGGCTCGCCTAGTCGACTTACTGGACAAGATTAGCCAATATGTCAAATGGCTAGTCCAGAGGTCTGACTATACTAGATCAATGGATTGGTCGATCTGATCAATAAGCCCTACAACCCGATTGACCGATTGAACCAAGCCAATTAATTAACTATTTATCATAATGGGTAGCTAAAAAGTGGTTGCGATCTTTTTGTTTCCTAGGTTTATCAGGAATCTTGCTTCCCTACATCTATATAAAGAAGCATGAATGTCGATTTTTGGTACACATTTTAATATGTGAACTCTAACTGTCATTACCCAAAGGAGCAAAATAAGGAGAAGTTGTGCAATGACAATATGTTGTCAACATAAACGCTTCTCCTTCCACCCCAACTATTGAAGTGTTATTTGGAGTTCTTCTCATCTACGTGGATGATATAGAGACACACACACAATTTGGTGATTGAATTCAAAGAATATCATCATCATTCTTGCATCTTATATTCTTTGTGATCAATGTTTCTAGATCCACTCTATGATAAGGTATCTCACAACCTTCCTTCCTGATATACTGATATTGATGAGACTTGTTCATGGGAATGTGGATTTTGTTTAGTTCTATTACTTACATTGATCTTGTTGCATTGAAAAATCTCAACATAGTGAAATGTACCAAAATAATTTTGAACAAGTTAGTCGAATTATCAATCTTGTCCATTCATCCAAATGGACTATCCAGTTGACCTATTCAGTTGTTCTTATCCAGTCATTCAATTAGATTGTCTAGTTAGCATATTGGGCTAATTTTAACTCACCCTAGACATTCCATTTAATTGTCTAGCATGTCTAGTAGGGCGATAAGATTTTCCAATTGACCAACTAGGCTTCTAGTCACTCTACAATAATCTAGTTTATTACCCAAATTTTTTAAAAAGTTATTCTTATTTGAGTCCATGATTAGACTCCTCTTCCATCTGCATCTTATACGTGTGACCCTATACTCTCCACATTACAATGATAGGATCTGTAAACATAGAGAAAGATTGGTATCTAGAAAGACTTTATTGCTGCCCAAGTAATTGGAGAAGTTGGAGATCAACTTCAACCTAGTGTTGTGACAAGTGTCACAATGATCATATAATCCTTTGTCCATGATATCCAAAGTAAATCCAAGGCATGGTAATGTCATCCTCTTAATTTTTAAACTTTGTTCCTTTGTCTAGGCTAGACTATCTAAGATACATGTATGCTCAATAGCATATATTCAGTCACATGAGAATGACCATGCATATCATACTCTCTCTCTCATCAAGTGGTTGGAATATCACTCCAATATGAGCAGAAAATTCCATCACTGACAATAATCCAAAAGTGTCACAAATCACCCAAGCACTACTTGTATGGTAACCCTTATTCAAGATCACATATAGTAGCGTCAAAATAATCTAAACAACATGTGATCACCACTATCTCATTGACATATGATTGTGATTGTTGTTTGTGGCTTCCATGTATCATACTCAAGGATTTTCCAGATAAAATTATTCTAACAAGTAAATATGCATTTGAATTGATATCCAATATCTTTATGACATCTTCCAGACAATATTTTGATCTTCTTTAGTGATGTAAAGTGTTATGAGCTACACTTAAGAATGGAATTATAGTGTCTTAGGAACATCACCTATACACTATGTTTAACATGTATGAGTCTGTTAGCATTCCTAGATCACATATTTTAAGGTGAGCGGTTTAGATTGGATATGAAGGAAGTTCTTTGTTTAATTCATTGGGAATAGTCAAAGAGACCTATTGCAGTAGTAAGATTTGTTTTAATTTTCAAAAATACTACCAAAGGTTCATATAGGATTGATTATTATCAAAGACCATCTTATTAGCCTAATAGAAAAGGAAGTTCCTTTTCTCTAGTATGAAGGTTTTGAGGAGACATTTAGATAAATATGAGAAAGGTGACATCAGCATCAATTTTGTCTTTTATAAAAGATGTCAAGGCTATATTCATTTTGTGATGCATCCATTAGAGGTTTAGAATGTTTGTTGATGTAGTATGGTAAGGTGATAGCAATGCATCGAGTCAACTCAAGATAAGTAAAGAGATCTATGTTCAATGATTCCAAAATAGAATTGATGTACATACCCTAAACAATTTGCCAAGAATATACACATGTAATAATAAAGAGATATAAAAATATTATTAAAATCCCTAATTTTATATTGTTAAGAGATATTACAAAATAGAATTGATGACATCACTAATTTTATATTGTTAAAATTCATGGCCAAGAATATACACATGTAATTGTTATGACCCACGTTTCGTTTTACCAGTAAGTACCTTGATTAGTGCATAATTGAACTAGTTATGTTGAGATGAGTACTTGCTTTTGTTAATAGTGTTTTGAGCTTTGAGCTAGTGTTAATGTATCATTAGCTTGTTTTCTTGTCCTGAGGTTGAGGACAAGTTTGTGCTTAATCTGTTGCCGAAGAAATCATGCGAAACTGACCTACGAGTAAAAAGATATAAGCTTTTCAGTGTGCAGGGACCTATGTGTAATTTCGGAAAGTTTCTGGGCAATTTGCATCCGGCCCCCTGGGCGCCCTTCCTTATCCTTTCCTTCAGTTTTTCCTTTTTAACTCTATTAACCGACTTTGGAATGAACGATAGTTCATTTCCTTCGGCTGCCGCTTGGGAAAAACAGAGAAGGAGAAAGGGAGAGAGAGCAAGCTAGAGGAGAAGCTAGGCAACCAAGCTCCTTCCTTCTCCGTTCTTCTTCGATTTCTTCATCTTCTCCAGCCAAACCAACCGGCTGCATCATCTTCTTCTTCTTCACCTTCTTCTTCCTCCTGCAGCCATGAAGAAGACGACCATGGAGATGGTCTAAGGAGCGAACGGTGCTTTCCCCTCCGTTCTTTCTTCTTGCCAAGTGCTTGCTAGGTCAATCCGAAGCTATAGGAGTGATTCGGGTAAGAATCGTCCACCGAATCGACCCCAATCGTCTCTTTTATTTCTGCAATTTCCGCCCCTGCGCAGGTTGCACGGCGTGCAAATCCGTTTTGCACGGCGTGCAACGTTGCAGAAAGCTGATTTAGGGGATTTCCGTTTCTGTGCAGGTGCACGGCATGCAAAGTCAGTTTGCACGGCGTGCAAAGTTTCAGGAAGCGGAACGAGTTTCTGCCCAGGTGCACGGCGTGCAAAGTCAGTTTGCACGGCGTGCAAAGTGGCAGAAAAGTAGAACAGAAGTGCACTGAAGGTGCACGACGTGCAGTCTGGGTGCACGGCGTGCGCGCTGCTGTAAAGCGCAGAATTAGGCGTGTTTGTGGACGTTTTTCGGTGTATACGAACACACCGAAGTGGGTGAGTAGCAGTTCATTTAGAAATCATTATTTAACTCATTTTAAATGCTTATTTGCTTCAGTATCAGTTGATATGACTCATGAACAGTGTAACATGTACTTTAGTATGATAAGTTCATTGGAACTTGAAATGCGTGATGTAAATGATGAAAAAGAGGAAATTCTATGTCTTACAGTTGCTATATGATATTTCTGTTTAAATGTTGATCTGTTAGTTTATTAATAGACCTATGTGCCCTAACACCGTAGAACCCCTAAAGGAAGGTTTGTTACTTAGGGGTGAAACTCGTGTCCAACATCAACCGGTTGAGTAATTCTGGTGGCACGAGGATAGAAAGAGAGGCAGTGTCTAACAACAATCGTGCGTGTGTCACAATGGCACTGGGGAAAAGAAAAAGAAAACACGGTTATCTAACACCATTCGTGCGTGTGTCACGAAGGTAACCCTGTGACTCTCTGCCGGTGTACTCCGGTTAAAGGAGGAGTCGGGAGCACACATGGTTGTGCATTGAGGCCGTAGAGCCTATGTTCTGGCCGGAGAGCCAGGGGTCCTGTAGTAGAGCAGGGCTGGCATCAGACTTAGCATTTCCCGGGTGTGTCGCTAAGTCTTCTACGGTGGGACCGTAGCATGAACTTGTTGCGGATCTTTATATGCAGAGTACACTGCATATATTTAGGGCATAATAATAAAATGGATGAATAATCCAGTTTGGTTCACAGTAAATTTATATAACTGTTTATTTACCTGAAATACATATTAATGCTTAAAAGTGTGGTTATTGTCTGTATATTTGCTATGCTAATAGAACGGCCCTGCTTGAACTGTATATTTGTTTATTTCAGTTTATAAACCTGACGAGTTGTTTAGTAATAGCTAAGTGAAATGTTATTCACTGAGCGAGTAGGCTCATACCTCTACTCAAAACATTTTCAGGTCAGCATCAGCATCAGAAATCAGAAGGATCGTTTCACCCTAACGCTTAGTCGATAGAAGGTTTGTTGTTAGTCTAGATAGAGGTCTCTTAGTCCATTCCCCTCGATCCTCAGGACAAGGTGTGAGTGAGAGAGAGAGAATGTGTACAAAGATGTAAATTAATGTTATGCTTCTTTATGGTAATCAATGTATTATGCCGTAAACCTTGCTTGTATCTCTATCAGTTTAACTGAGAAGTTTCTGCAGTTTGTTTAGTTCTTGTTTACAGCTTAAACTTGATTATCAATTAAATGCCTTGGATTGTTTTAAAGGTGACGAATGGTTGGTTATGTGATAAATCCCACCTGTCGTGCCCTAATTTCGTGGTTTGTGTTTAATGTGAGATTGGGGCGCGACAAATCTTGGTATCAGAGCTTAGGTTGAGTACATAGTTACTCAGAGTCCAGGTCAGGGGACGATAAGAGACCAATAGGATTAAGGTTTAGGTGTCTTTCTTCTATCTGTAGTTTTCTAACAGGAAATACTCTGTTATATCATTACAGATGGCAGGAAGAGGCTTTGATCGTGATGATCAGGCCGAGAGCCATGTTGGCCTTGATCCTTTGTACTTGGGTCCAGGTGGTGGTGACCACGTGGATGAAGCATCCCGGATGTATAGGATGTTTCTGGAAACCAAAGAAAAGTACAAGGCTGATAGGCGAGAATCTTCTTCTACCAGCAGTAAGGATCTGATGCGATCTTATGAGCTTGTAAAGAAGCTTGGTGGCACAGAGTTCAGTGGCACTACAGATCCAGCAGAGGCTGATGAATGGTTTAGACAGATAGAGAAGGTCTTTCGCCTGATGGAGCTTTCAGAAGAAAAGAAGATTAATCATGCAGTCTATCTTTTAACAGGCGATGCAGAGTTGTGGTGGCGTGGTGTGGAAGAAAAGAGGAGAGGTACAGAGCTTTCCTGGCAGGATTTCTCTGAGGAGTTTCATCTCAAATTCTATCCACCCACTTTTCTTAATGAGAAAATCAGGCAGTTACAGAATATCAAGCAGGGGAACATGACAGTTACAGAGTATGAAGCGCTTTTCACACGGTTAGCTAATTTCTGTCCACAGCTTGTTCCCAATAACATAGAGAGATGTAGAAGGTTTCAGGAAGGACTAAGGCCAGAGATTCGGCATATAGTTTCTGCTACTAGTAGGAGGAACAGAGAGAACTTTGGTGAGTTTGTCGAGGCTACTAGACAGGTTGAAGAATCTGTGAATGCTGACAAGGTGCCTGAGTCTAAGAAGAGATCTGCAGACTTCAGTAGAGGGCAATCCAGTAGTGGATACAGGGGTGGAGGTAGAGGTTTCTTTTCTAAACTTGGGCGTGGTTTTGGTTGTTTCAGCAGGCAGAAATCTGAGGATGTCACTTCTTTTAGAGGCAGAGGAAGATACAACCCAGAGAGAAGGGGTAGTGTCTCTAGTGGACAGTCTTCTGGATCGTCAATGTCAGTGACAAGTCCCCAGGGACAAGGGATACCGCTATGTGACAAATGCGGAAGGCCACATACTGGTCAGTGTTGGGGTGCAAATTCTCGAGGTTGTTTTATCTGTGGACAAGTAGGACATTTCAAAAAGGAATGTCCTCAGCTTCGACAAGCAGCATCGCAAGCTTTCCAGCCTCAATACCATGATGTTCCAAGTTCTTCTGTGGCTTCTGGATCTAGAGGTGGTGGAGTGTCTAGTGGCAGGAATGGTCAGAGAGGACAGCGTGGCAGAGGAAGAACTTCAGCACGTTTCTTTTCTTTGACACCTCAGGAAGGCATAATTTCTTCACAAGTTGTTATAGGAGAGATGCTTTTGTTTAATAGTATACCAGTTTCAGTTTTGATAGATCCGGGTGCTACTCATTCTTTTATACGACGTTCTTTAGTTGATGAACTTAATCTGTTAACTCAAGATTTGGCAGATGAGTTAGTATTGAGGGTTCCACTAGGTGGACCAACAGTTTTATCCGAGTCTTGTCCCGGATGCTTGTTATCTTTTGGAGGTTTCACCTTTGCTACTAATCGCATACCCTTGGATGTAAATACTTTTCAAGTCATCTTGGGTATGGATTGTCTTGAAACATATCGAGTGCAACTCGATTGTTGGAAAAGGAAGCTACCTTTCAATTAGGTGAATTTTCTTATGTCTTTACTGGAGACAGGAAAGTTCTGCCTACGTGCATAATATCAGCTGTTGTAGCTGATAAGATGTTGCAGAAAGGATGTGAAGCGTTCCTTGCTCATGTGATTGACACCAGAGCAGAGAAGAGCACCGCCAGTGTTTATGATGTGCCTGTGGTTTGTGAATTCTCTGACGTTTTTCCAGAAGAGTTACCAGGCTTACCTCCTGTCAGAGACATTGATTTTGAGATTCAGATCTATCCAGGTAGTCATCCAGTAGCACTGCCAGCCTACAGAATGGCACCTGCAGAGTTGAAAGAACTCAAGGTGCAGTTGCAGGAATTGCTAGATAAGAGTTTCATTAGACCCAGTTCTTCACCGTGGGGTGCTCCAGTCCTGTTTGTTAAGAAAAAGGATGGTACCATGCGTCTCTGTATAGATTACAGGCAACTAAACAAGATCACTATAAAGAACAAGTATCCATTGCCGAGAATAGATGATCTGTTTGATCAGTTGCGTGGAGTGACGATCTTCTCTAAAATCGATTTGAGATCTGGATATCATCAGCTTAGGATTAAGGCTTCTGATATTCCCAAAACAGCTTTCAGAACCAGGTATGGGCATTATGAGTATTTGGTCATGTCGTTTGGACTGACCAATGCCCCAGCAGCCTTTATGGATATGATGAACCGGATTTTCAAACCGTTCCTAGATCAGTTTATTGTAGTCTTTATAGATGATATTCTGATCTATTCCAGAGACGATGCACAGCATGAGCAACACCTGAGAGTAGTGTTGCAGTTGTTGAGACAACACCAGTTGTTTGCTAAATTCAGCAAATGCGAGTTCTGGTTGGCCGAGGTAGCATTTCTTGGACATGTTATCTCGAGAGGTGGAGTTAGTGTTGACCCTAAGAAAGTTAATTCTGTACTTCAGTGGGAACAGCCTAAGACTCCTACTGAGATCAGAAGTTTCTTGGGATTAGCAGGTTATTACAGAAGGTTCATACAGAACTTCAGTGCGTTAGCATCACCTTTGACACGCTTGATGAGGAAGGATGCACCATTTGTTTGGTCTGATAACTGCGAGAAGAGTTTCCAGATTTTGAAAAGGAAGTTGATCACAGCGCCAGTGTTAGTGTTTCCTGAGGCAGATAAGGGTTATACAGTGTTCTGTGATGCTTCTAGGAGAGGTTTGGGCTGTGTACTGATGCAAGAAGGCAAAGTTGTGGCTTACGCATCTAGACAGCTTAAGAAGAATGAAGAGAATTACCCTGTTCATGATTTGGAATTAGCTGCTATAGTTCATGCACTTAAGACATGGCGTCACTACTTGTATGGTGAGACATGTCAGGTGTTTACAGATCATAAGAGCCTGAAGTATATCTTCACTCAGAGAGACTTGAATTTGAGACCACGCAGATGGCTTGAGCTGATTAAAGACTATGATGTGACAATCGATTACCATCCGGGTAAGGCAAATGTTGTAGCTGATGCCTTGAGTAGAAAGTCAAGTTCAACAACTAATGCATTTTCTATGGCATGTTTCAAGAGGGACTTGCTTGTAGATATGCGAAAATTGAACTTGGACTTGGATGTGACTGGACAAAGTGGGTTGATTGCTCAGATGCAAGTCAGACCTACTTTTTATAATCAGATTAAGGAATTACAGCAGAGTGATGATGAGTTGTGGCAAATAATGCAGGATATGTCAGAAGGTAAGAGAACAGAGTTCAGGTTTTCTGATGAAGGCATGTTGTATCTTCATGATAGGTTATGTGTACTTGGAAACAGCGAGTTGAAAGAACAGATTCTTGAGGAAGCACATACTTCTATGTATGCTATGCATCCAGGTAACACAAAGATGTACAGGAACCTCAAAGAGTTGTACTGGTGGTCTGGTATGAAAAAGGATGTGGCTGAATACGTGGCTAGGTGCGGGGTGTGTCAGCAGGTTAAGGCTGAGCATCAGAAACCTGCTGGTACTTTGTAGTCGCTTCCTATACCAGAATGGAAATGGGAACACATCACGATGGACTTTGTGGTAGGATTACCCAGGACGCCTAAGGGTTCTGACTTGATATGGGTGATTGTGGATAGACTAACTAAGTCTGCTCACTTTCTTCCTGTCAAGTCAACCTTTGACGTTTCAAAGTTGGCTAAAGTTTATGTGGATGAAGTAATCAGGTTACATGGGATTCCAGTTTCCATTATTTCTGACAGAGATCCAAAGTTTACATCTAGATTCTGAAATCAGTTACATTGTGCGTTGGGCACAAGGCTGAAGTTCAGTACAGCGTTTCACCCACAGACAGATGGTCAATCTGAAAGGACCATTCAGACCCTTGAAGACATGCTGAGAGCATGCGTTCTGCAGTTCAGAGGTAACTGGGAAGAACACTTAAGCTTGATGGAGTTTGCGTATAACAACAGCTACCATTCTAGTCTTGGAATGGCCCCATATGAAGCTCTTTATGGCAGGAAGTGTAGATCGCCAGTTTGTTGGTACGAGGTGGGTGAAAAAGAAATTCTTGGACCTGAGTTAGTTGATGTAACTACAGAAAAGATATATGTGATCAGGGATCAGTTAAAAGCTGCTCAGGACAGACAAAAAAGTTATGCAGAGAGACGACGTCGACCTCTTGAGTTTGAGGTTGGCGATGAGGTTTACTTGAAAGTTTCACCGTGGAAGGGAGTGCTGAGGTTTGGCAAGAGGGGTAAGTTGACCCCTAGGTTACAGGTTGGATTTTCCGTCTGAGTTGGCAAATCTTCATGATGTCTTCCACGTGTCTATGCTGAAAAAGTGTCATCCCGGTACAGAAAAGATTGTAGATCCAGAACCGGCGCAGCTTAGAACAGATGTGTCCTATGTAGAAGGACCAATGCAGATAATTGATCACCGGATCAAAAAGCTTAAGAACCGGGAGATACCTTTAGTGAAGGTTTTGTGGAGGAATCACAATATAGAGGAAGCTACGTGGGAGCTTGAATCAGAAATGCGTAACAAGTTTCCTTTTCTCTTTTAGGAATTTCGGGACAAAATTCTTATAAGGGAGGGAGATTGTTATGACCCACGTTTCGTTTTACCAGTAAGTACCTTGATTAGTGCATAATTGAACTAGTTATGTTGAGATGAGTACTTGCTTTTGTTAATAGTGTTTTGAGCTTTGAGCTAGTGTTAATGTATCATTAGCTTGTTTTCTTGTCCTGAGGTTGAGGACAAGTTTGTGCTTAATCCGTTGCCGAAGAAATCATGCGAAACTGACCTACGAGTAAAAAGATATAAGCTTTTTAGTGTGCAGGGACCTATGTCTAATTTCGGAAAGTTTCTGGGCAATTTGCATCCGGCCCCTTGGGCGCCCTTCCTTATCCTTTCCTTCAGTTTTTCCTTTTTAACTCTATTAACCGACTTTGGAATGAACGATAGTTCATTTCCTTCGGCTGCCGCTTGGGAAAAATAGAGAAGGAGAAAGGGAGAGAGAGCAAGCTAGAGAAGAAGCTAGGCAACCAAGCTCCTTCCTTCTCCGTTCTTCTTCGATTTCTTCATCTTCTCCAGCCAAACCAACCGGCTACATCATCATCTTCTTCTTCACCTTCTTCTTCCTCCTGCAGCCATGAAGAAGACGACCATGGAGATGGTCTAAGGAGCGAACGATGCTTTCCCCTCCGTTCTTTCTTCTTGCCAAGTGCTTGCTAGGTCAATCTGAAGCTATAGGAGTGATTCGTGTAAGAATCGTCCACCGAATCGACCCCAATCGTCTCTTTTATTTCTGCAATTTCCGCCCCTGCGCAGGTTGCACGGCGTGCAAATCCGTTTTGCACGGCGTGCAACGTTGCAGAAAGCTGATTTAGGGGATTTCCGTTTCTGCGCAGGTGCACGGCGTGCAAAGTCAGTTTGCACGGAGTGCAAAGTCAGTTTGCACGGCGTGCAAAGTTTCAGGAAGCGGAACGAGTTTCTGCCCAGGTGCACGGCGTGCAAAGTCAGTTTGCACGGCGTGCAAAGTGGCAGAAAAGTAGAACAGAAGTGCACTGAAGGTGCACGGCGTGCAGTCTGGGTGCACGGCGTGCGCGCTGCTGTAAAGGGCAGAATTAGGTGTGTTTGTGGACGTTTTTCGGTGTATACGAACACACCGAAGTGGGTGAGTAGCAGTGCATTTAGAAATAATTATTTAACTCATTTTAAATGCTTATTTGTTTCAGTATCAGTTGATATGACTCCTGAACAGTGTAACATGTACTTTAGTATGATAAGTTCATTGGAACTTGAAATGCGTGATGTAAATGATGAAAAAGAGGAAATTCTATGTCTTACAGTTGCTATATGATATTTCTATTTAAATGTTGATCTGTTAGTTTATTAATAGACCTAAGTGCCCTAACAGCGTAGAACCCCTAAAGGAAGGTCTGTTACTTAGGGGTGAAACTCGTGTCCAACATCAACCGGTTGAGTAATTCTGGTGGCACGAGGATAGAAAGAGAGGCAGTGTCTAACAACAATCGTGCGTGTGTCACGATGGCACTGGGGAAAAGAAAAAGAAAACACGGTTATCTAACACCATTCGTGCGTGTGTCACGAAGGTAACCCTGTGACTCTCCGCCGGTGTACTCCGGTTAAAGGAGGAGTCGGGAGCACACATGGTTGTGCATTGAGGCCGTAGAGCCTATGTTCTGGCCGGAGAGCCAGGGGTCCTGTAGCAGAGCAGAGCTGGTGTCAGACTTAGCATTTTCTGGGTGTGTCGCTAAGTCTTGTACGGTGGGACCGTAGCATGAACTTGTTGCGGATCTTTATATGCAGAGTACACTGCATATATTTAGGGCATAATAATAAAATGGATGAATAATCGAGTAGGTTCACAGTAAATATATATAACTGTTTATTTACCTGAAATACCTGTTAATGCTTAAAAGTGTGGTTATTGTCTGTATATTTGCTATGCTAATAGAACGGCCCTGCTTGAACTGTATATTTGTTTATTTTAGTTTATAAACCTGACGAGTTGTTTAGTAATAGCTAAGTGAAATGTTATTCACTGAGCGAGTAGGCTCATACCTCTACTCAAAACATTTTCAGGTCAGCATCAGCATCAGGAATCAGAAGGATCGTTTCACCCTAACGCTTAGTCGATAGAAGGTTTGTTGTTAGTCTAGATAGAGGTCTCTTAGTCCATTCCCCTCGATCCTCGGGACAAGGTGTGAGTGAGAGAGAGAGAATGTGTACAAAGATGTAAATTAATGTTATGCTTCTTTATGGTAATCAATGTATTATGCCGTAAACCTTGCTTGTATCTCTATCAGTTTAACTGAGAAGTTTCTGCAGTTTGTTTAGTTCTTGTTTACAGCCTAAACTTGATTATCAATTAAATGCCTTGGATTGTTTTAAAGGTGACGAATGGTTGGTTATGTGATAAATCCCACCTGTCGTGCCCTAATTTCGTGGTTTGTGTTTAATGTGAGATTGGGGCGCGACAGTAATAATAAAGAGATATAAACATATTAAAAAACACAAGGAAAAAAATATAATTAGGTAGTACATATACCTAAAAAAACATGTGGATTCTGAAGACCATACTTTTTTTCCTAAGTTCCTATACAATTTTCCAAAGAAGTTTATGAAATTCCATTTAGAAGAAAAATATATAAACCATCTTATTCATATTACATAGCAAATGGTAGAAGGCCGTCTAAACTATTTGTCTTCAACTTTCTTGAAAATTTATAACTGAAGTACATCCTAAATTGCATTCTACTTAAGGCATTAACTTTAGTAGTTATTTATAAATTTATATTTAAATTAAAAATTGATAAATCATAAGAAAATCTTTGCTTTTTGACTCGAGCTTGTAATAAATTTTATATGTGGTCAAGTACATTCAACTCGAATGGGTTTTGTTCTGGATCCTTATTAAACAAGTACTATTTGGAGAGACTGAGATATATTGAACATGATTTTTACGGTTGTACTCCTTTAAACCCTTAATTTTTTCCTTTTTAGTTCTAACCATGTACACCATAACCTTATAGAAGGATATTTTTAAATTACTGGATCATACCCACAATCCTAAAATTGAACATCAAAAAGTCAATGTTAGATTACATGTTTAGGCAAAAAACATACAACTTAACTAGGTATTTATCAATATTAAAACATAAAATAAAGGTAAACTTTGTTATACTAATTTTGAGGATACTATGGTTTATTTCCATTGAGATATATGTCACATTATTAAAAAAATTCTTCCCCTATCACAAAGCTATTTGTGCACACCAACCAACAATAGATCTAATCATCAATAATTACCCTATCAATATTTAAAAGGATATCATTAAAGTTGAAAAAGCTATTTGTAAGATATTTTGTTATACCTAACAAAATATTTTTGAATTTTTAATGGTAATATAATGATAAATCCAAAACATAATCTTTTTACAATTTAATGAAGGCTTGTTCTCTTTGGTTGACCTTAGAAACAATGATAAAATTACCCAAAACCATTCCATTATAAAAAGGTTGATGACTATACAAATTACACTTAAATATTGAATTGGTTAAACAAAAAATACTCTAAATCAAAATCAGAACAAGAGAGTTTATTTTTGAAGAAATGTAGATACTCTCTTATTTATCCCTTGTCCTCATACTTTTAGTATCAATCCTACTAACAAAATTGAAATAACTAGAAACTAGGAGATTCTTGACATTACCAAAGTTAGTGATTTTGATTATCATAAACCTCCCAAGAAGTTGACTCTAATGCTAGTCAGATGCTTTCTTTTTGTGATATTTCTGTACAAGGGAATGGGCAACACCATTAGAAAGTATGATGGTTTGTGTAAATTTCACACGCCATCTTTACTCATCATCCTCACAATCCATTTTTGTTGCATATATAGTGCTGAAAAACCTTCAGGTGCATCCCTAATATATATGAGGTCTAATATGATATCCGTTTCAACCACAACCTTCCTCCATCCTTCATCCCATAATCTCTCAAGAGACAACCATGAATGATCACAAATTTAGATTCATGTATTGTATGTACTTTCATCGTCCTTCCACATCCACCCACCTATTGTCCATCATGTCTATGGGACACAACACCTATGTAAGCGTAATGACTGCTGACCAAAGCAGTATAACATGGCTTGGTAGACACATAAGATAGTTGAATATTTATTCATCATGATTTTAATTGCATATTTTTCATTCTACTTCATATTTTATTTATTTTATATTTTGAGTAGTTTAAGCAATTTATTTGGTATTTTGTACACTTTTGTTGTATTATTAGTAGGTTCATGCAAGAAGAAGGGAGAAGTAATTGTACCTCTGTCAAAATCCTAAGAGAATGATCAAATATAGTATATTATCACTCCCCAACTCTGATAGTTGAAGTGAGGATCATTAAAGTATTAATGATCACTTAAATGGTCATAACTTTTGCATACAAACTCAGAATTTAATGATATAACATCCATTAGATCTATGATTAGTTATCTACAAAATAAGTATATTATTCTTATAGATTGCTTGGCTTACTGGAAAGATAGGTTGGTCAATTCGAAGTCCAACGAAAACCATAGTAACTCTGTAGAAAGTATACTCTGACTAAAAAATGGTTATAGATTCCAAATTTGATATTAGAATTTAGTGATTCAAGTTAAGTTGGAAAGACAATTTAGTTTTATATATAATAAGTATAACTAGTAAAATATTGGGTTGACTTAATGACCCTACAATTATCCAAAACTCCTATGATGAGAATCCACAACAAATGATAGACATCCATTTTATTAATTTATATGGATCTATTATTTTGAAGACTGGTACACAAATACTTGGGAGACTTTAAGGGCAAATGTATGCACCTATTATATCCCATACACAACCCTAGACTCCTTCAAGGAGATTCAGAGTCAAAAGTGTGGAAACACATTGCATTATAGATCTGGACTAGAAACTAAAGTTATCATTTGAGGGTTGTGATGAGACCATTGATCTTCTCATCTATGATGCTACTTTGTCCATGAACTTCTTCTTCATCATATTTATGGAGTAGATCCATTATTGGGACACAAGGATTAGCCCCACTGCCCTTATATAGTTTCTACAATGTTACTTATTATAGATGTGAATATCTAGATTGATAATCAATTGTGTATTGCTTGCTTCATATCATGATAATCTATCTTGTTTGATTGTTAAACTACTACATATAAAGATATTGAAATTTGGGATTGGAACAACAAAATATCTTTGAACACCGTATGAGACCATGAGAGGGTATTATATGGTGTGATAGATTCTGGATCCATAGGTAAATACACCTCGAGCCTACGGTAAGATCAGTTGATGTGAATTTCATACTCCAATATGGTATGAAATTCCTTGGTTCCAATCCAACATTCATATCAATGCATGATGAAATGGTTAGCAAAATTATGTAGGTAGTGGTAATGAACCTCGTCATCTTGGCAAATTTATCTTAGTGTTATAAATTAATTCTTGCATAGTTTTATTTATCTTTCTTTCTTAATTAATTTAATTATTTAATCAAATAATGTTCAAACAAGCATCCTTTTAATTACTTTTTTCTCTATTAAGCTAGAAATCTATTTTGTTTTTAATCTGATTATCATTGGTTTTGATCCTAAATATATGCTATGATAAGACCCATGCAGTTGTGAGAGATGATTATTGCACATTAGTTTAAATAAAAACTTAGGAATTTATTCCCATGTGAATTTATTGTCCTATAATCTACCACATCAATAGTATATTAGGCTGCACATTTGATCCCCATTGGCCATATTATTCTAAAAAAACTTTCTATTTTGACTTTTATAGATAATTAAACAACAATCAACATGAAGGCAGCAATTCTAATCTTCAACTTTCATGTTTTCCTTTATGCATCCTTGCAATGGTACTTGAAACAAATGTTGTTCCACTCAACTTTGTCCAGACCTTTGTCTCTATATCATAGTCCCTTAGAGCATCCAAAATATCTTCATTCCCCCATGCATTGGCTACATGTGGGATCATCATTGAAGTGCCATATTTCCACCTCACATTCGTCATGTGGGTACCATATTCCAGGATCCAAAAAAGTGCAATACTTCCCCACACTTGTACATAGTGGCCTTTAATGTAAGTTAACTAAGGTCTATGGCGTCGATTCCAAGGCGAAGCTGAGGTGGGTGACACAGCTGATCAATGGTTATAACATCAATTTACAGATGAAGGTGAAACTGACATAGTATCAAAGTGGTGGTTCTAAAAACCAAAATTTAGGATAATAAAAATTGTAAGGAAAAATTTCCCTTTCCATAAAGTTTGTCAAAATAGGGGGTTTTTCACATCAGTTTCAGTTGAAAAGGTGATGTGATGAAGTCATTATAACATTGACTTTTTGCAAAATTGATGTAGTAAAATGTTATATGAGATTGTTGAAGGTGATCAACGTTGTCGATACTGGCGTCCATTGTGTCCCCTCAGTTTCAAGACACCATAATGACATAGTAGGGTTTCTTATCAGTTAAAAACTAAATTGATAGGATTGTTCAGTAACATCAATTTTGTTCTACAAAACCAAAAGCACAACATTTCAACATCTTTTTTTATAATAATTGATGATGTAATATTTTTTTAATAGCACCTCTACAGAATACTTCCTGACCATTTAGTAGGATATAAAACGTGTTGTTCAAGTGAATAGCAGCTTCCATCATGATACAAAACCTTCATTAACAAACACATATAGACACATCTAAAGATGAGTCGTTTTGGCTTTCAAGAATATGTAGGAAGTATTTCCTCAGTTTTCTTCAAGTTTACAAATATAAATAAGAAAATACCCAGATACATATATACAAAGAGAAAATGGTGGAAACATCATCTAAATATTCTTGAATACCAAATTATACACTCACATCCTAAGTGAAATTAAGTGTTCAAAAATAGTCTCAAATTGGGGACTACCCAAGATTTATTTCTAATGAGTAAATCTTTGATGGGTCTCTAGGCCAATAAGAAATGTCTATTTAGGTATTAGATTCTAGGATTTAGGGATTAGGGGTTTAGGGTTAAGGGCATATGGTTTAGTGTTTAGTTAAATACATGCATATCAATTTCAAACTAAATTAAGTTGATATAGTTTCCATAAATTCATGTCTATCCTTAGGTGTGTCTATTTATCCACTTGACATGCATTTTTAGTTAATCCAACATAGATAATAAATGATCATTTCATAATAAAGTATATTATATAAACAAATCAAACAAGTAGTTATATATTTATTTTAAATTTTACTTTATTGAAAAGGGCATTCTACATGATCTAATTTTACAAAAAAGCTAAAGGCAAACACAAAGTAAAAATAAATCAAACCAACAATTCTACAAATAATAGGGTGTGAAAAAAAGAGAAAAAAAAGAACAACTCCTAAACATAGTAAAAAAAAGGAGAAAAGAATAGAAAAGACAAAGTTTCTTCATGTTGCAATAGAGGATGCCTCAGGGGTAGTCGGTAGGAGAGGAGGAAGTAGTAGCAGTAGTAGAGGAGGCCCAACAATGACACTAGTAGTGTAGAAAGAAGAAGTGGTGGCAGACATGACCAGTAATAGGAGAAGCAGTAGTCGACGACACCAGTAGAGGAGACAACAGTCGACAGTAGAAACTATAATGATAGTAAGTTGTTCCAGCATTGACGGTAGGGGATGGGGGCTCAACGATGTTAGTGGGAGAGGGGGAAAATCTTAGTGGCGGGGAAAATGTTAGGAAAACAAGAAAGGGGTTTTTATAGAAAACAGAAATAAAGAGAATAGAGGATAAAAAATGTGGATGTTATTAACAAACCTACAATATTTGTTTAAATGAACAAAATTGATGACATAGCCAAAACGGCACCAAAGTTTTCTTGTCTGAGGTTGATTCATTCAGAAATTGACATAACAATAATAGTTTACAACATTAGCTTTGGTCCAAAAATCAACATAACAATGAAATTTTATCTTTTGGAAGAACAAATACATTCGACAATGATTCACCTAAAAAAACATAAAGGGTTATTTTAAGAAACTATTACAATTAAATAACCCAGACATTGTGTGTTACGACCCCACCTCCCGATAACCCCCAATTAAGGGAGACCGAGAGGTCGAAGCCGCACCCATAACTACCGGATCAAAGGTTCGGCAATTAACCAAGAATAATTATCAAATTTTTGCAGGCTATACTGAAAAGCTGTAAGAAAATAATTTTTTGCATACCTTTTTGAAAACTTGGATCTCTAAACTTCTATCCAATTAAGGATTCTACTCTAACTAATCCTCCTTGTATTTTACTTCATGTATTTCACAATATGACGATTTACTGTTTGTCCTTTTGGGTTGTACCTAAAACGCCGACAAACAAAACGTCGGTCATCCGAAGCTGGTATGTGGGGGAAACAATAAACATGCAACTATGATAACAACGTAATCATTCAATTAATCATTTAACAATCAAGATTACGTATTAAATATAACTCCACATTCCAAGAGTACCCTATCCTCTATGTTGTCTCCATTAAACCCCTCATGATCCACCTATAAGTGAACCAATTTCTAGGGTTGAGTCACATGGAACTACTCGTAAGTAGCCCACTCCTTAAGTCATGGCAGGCTAATGAGTCTCATGGCACTACACGTAGGTAGCCCAGTTTCTAACTCTCAGTAACCTAGACCTTGCTCTAGGATTACCCCTTTTTTCTTAGCCTTTTCAAAGCAATAGAGGTGGACCCAGATCTAGTTAGTTATATACGCACATTTATAGTGATAATCATAGTCACTTTATAGTTGCATGAAATAAATAAACATCCAACAACTATTTTCAAGCAACCGATTAAAACTTCAGGAATCGCTGTGAAACTAGAGCGATTATTCATAAGCGTAACCACATGCCTGATTTGATGAGTCATGCAGATTATTCAACATATACTTCATGTATATACAATCAAGCCAATCAACAGATCCAAGCAAGTAATTCAATCATCACATAATTCCTGAAAAGAATATGTACTCTATTTATTACACACTTTATCAAGAATCTACTTTATTGACTTGGATTCACTTTCTAGGGTTTTTGTATCCATTTTAGGGATTCATTTTGCAATTAGGGTTTCCCTTCATCTCTTACCATATTAAACCCTAATTTTATGCCATTACTCATAAATCTTAATTATCTCATCTATTCTTCAATATTAAGGTTATCTTAACAACATATAACCCTATTTTCATATTACAGGCACATCAATCATCAATTAATTTCATTAAGCTTCTTTTTCATTAAAGCTACTATTTTATCCTTTGAATCCATGACAAGATCATTATACACATCTATCATCAATTCATAGTTCATCATGGTCTAAACCACATATGAACTCTATATATCATTAAATTCACCTTTATCCATTAGAAACCCTAATTACTACATTAAGGGTATTTATCCACAATTAGGAACTTTTATACTCAAAATAGCTCAGAATTATCTTATCTCAACTTTAATCATGAAATTGATCAATTAAAGCCATTAAGAGTCTTATTTACTATTATTAGGGTTCCAAAGCCCATTAAATAATATTAACATAGCAAAACCCCAAATTAAGCTATTTAGCCCATGGATTTTCTTCTTAGACATTCAATGCATCTCTTTATTAACAACAAGTTAATATTCTTGTAGATTATTCATATTAATCATATTAAAGCATTAAAGTTAGAAACTTTATCTCCTTTTCGAACTAAGATCAGATTCAGGCTATAAAACTATTTTTAGTGGGTTCCTTACATTTTTCTGATCAAAATTCATATATTATATGTGCCAAACAGAGCTACCAATTATCTTCTACGAATTTTACAATATTATTACTTTAGGACCAATTAAAAGATGCCACGTCAGCTATCCATACCTTATTCCCTTGCTAATCCGGCTTGACTCCTTAATAGGGGTAAAAGACGCCTCCCTCCTTGGGGCTTGAACACACAGGCTGGGGCAGAAGAGTCTTTTGACTCTTTCTTTTTCTTCCTACTCGTGCAGGGCTTTTCCTGCCTGACGGCGGCTCTGGTCGCTCGTCTTCGCACGAGGGGACTTGTCCCGCACGACCCAGGGCACAAACTCTCGATGCCAACCGTAGAGCGGGTGATGGAGCCTATCACCTTCCTGCCCTCCAACTAATTGTCATCTCCATCTCCTCATTCTCCATCCCCACGTGTCCACAATTCTCAAAGCACACAAGTTGTGTTGTGGCATTGCAACCACCGCCGCCGCCGCTGCAGAAGGTCAAGGATCTCCGAAGGGCCACCTACCTTTGAACACCACCTCTCCATTACACAGGTTCTCCATCGGCATGATGCCCGCCCCAACAACCCCAACGCCATCCGTGGCACGACGGCTGGCTCCTCGCGTCGGCTCGTCTTCTCATCTCTTCCATTTTCGTCCACTGCTTCACTCAGACACTTCACGTGCTCGCTGTGGAGGCTGTTTGCATATTGCGAGATCGACAGGTCGGGCACCGATGTACCCCCTGGTGTGGTGAGGCAGACCCGTCACCTCCTCCCCCACCAAGCAGTGCACTGGTGCGAGTTCAATGAGGAACCACCCCACCCTTCCACTTACAACTACGGTGGAGGGAAAACCTTCTCTTTCTGACATCATCGACGTTGACCCAGCCTGCATCTCAACAGATTGCAAGTCAGTGGAGGAGTGGGAGAGGGGAATCCCTCGTAGCCGGTAAGGAACCGGAGCATGGTTGCATGCCCCTCAACCTGCTACAAAACTGATACTGGGGAAAGGTTCTCCTCATACGAGAAAGGGTTGAAGGCTGGGATCCCATGGTCCCAACATATATATAGGCCCCATATGCATCTCTAGGGCTAGGGGGAAGACAAAAAGGAGAGTCCCTCAACATCTTGAGTCCTGTTGCTATCTAACCACGGTGAGAGTCCATTGAGGAACGTGATACCTTGCTATGGAAAGCGTTATCTTACTTATTACTACCAACAAGGTATATGTATTCAAATATCTCTCCCCTTTTCATTTCTATTTTCTTCTCTCTTCTACAAGTGGCAAGACACACATATTGGAGAGAATTTACCACAAGCCTTCGTATTTTCTTATTATCTTGTTCATTTCGTATTAAAATATCTCTTTCCAAGGATCTCTTCTTTATCTATCCTTTTATTTATTGGAATTCCTTTTAACATTAGAAACCTCATGGATATTAAAATCCATTAACGATAACTCAATTATACCCTTTCCACTTATTTCTCATATTTTATCATTATTTTCAATTTCTTTCTTAATAAAGAAATATTTAATTAATCTTTTCTTTTCTTATTGCACTCTTTATGCAATTTTGGACTCCTTGGAACCCAAGGAACCCCAAGAGGCACGAAATCCATCCTTGGATTAAATCTCTTTGCCTTCTAGAGGTTTCTGCCTCTTCTTTTCTCAAATATTCTAAAATTCAATTACTAATTGAATTTTATTTGTTATTTCCTTTTTATTGGGCCCAATAGCTAATAAATCCCACCATACAAACATCCTGGCTATTGTAAACAAAATCCATGTATTCAAAACAAATTATACCATTCTTTGTTCAATTATCTTTAATATGAGAAATTACATTTCTCACCAGATGATCCCAAAAATTGGGGTCGTAACATCCTTCCCCTCTTATAGGAATTTTGTCCTCAAAATTCTATCACGCAAACAAACAATTCAGGATAAGACTTTTCTATGCCCATCATTGGCCCCTATGTGGCTTTACCATACTCATGGCATCTCCAAAGAACCTTTATCATCACATATTCTTTTCTCTGAGTTCTTTCATCCCGGCGTCTATAAACTGCACAGGTGACTCAGGCCATGTCAGCCTCCCTTGGGGCTCACTAGGTTCATTGCTCAGCACATGGTCGGGGTACCTCACATAGTGCTCTAAATTGGACACCTAAAACTCATCACACATTACTTTATCCTGAGGGGTAAGGTCAAACTTAACCTTCTCCACTAAACCATGTCAAAAGAACCCATGCATCGGGGACTTAGCTCTCTTAGTTATAACTTAGAGGGGTCGGATTTTCATGTCACATATTCTCCCACAGTGAACTGCATGTCAGTCTACTTTGCATCTGCTCATGACTCTCGTCATCTCTAGGCTCCTTTCAGCCATTACATGATCAAAGCGACTTCATCTACACACACCGTGGCCCTTTTCTAACCATCATGTGGTCCTTTGACCAACATCACCTTACTGAAGTGGTGACCGACACAACCTCCCTTACAGAGATTCTTATAAAACCTGATATTGGCTACGGTGGTCATTGTCACATCTTTCATAGGACAAGAACTATCTCTAGATATCACCCTGAACGAGCACACACGCTCTCATCAGACCCCTTTAGTCTGGATTATACTAACCATTAGTTAGGGGTGATAAACTGCACTATCATCGAGTTCTTCATGTACCTACTTTCACCTTATGGAAGTGAACCTTTAAGTCATACTCATGAACTTTTGAACTCGCATCATGGTGTAGTTGAACCATCTCTCTCATATGTATCTCAACCCAATCTGTCCCTTGACAGTACTCTTCCTTTCTTATGTCATCTAGGTAAGGCGATCTACCGTAGCCCATATTGCATCTTGACCTTCCTTGGTCTAGGGGAGACCTATCACAACATCCATAGTAATGAACTCCCATTCCCTCTCAGGGACTCTTTTTTCCTCTATATCGATAAACTGGGTTACTGGGGTTCATGTTTTACCTCCTGGCTTGCATGACCATAACCCAAATGCAACTTCATCTTA
Organism: Alisma plantago-aquatica; assembly: GCA_963693085.1. Lineage (NCBI taxonomy): Eukaryota > Viridiplantae > Streptophyta > Magnoliopsida > Alismatales > Alismataceae > Alisma > Alisma plantago-aquatica. The sequence goes on along the minus strand of OY856409.1, from coordinate 34,125,287 downwards.
AGCATCCAAAGTGCTATTGCCATTTACCACGGTGTATGGTGATCTTCAATCATGATTTCCTATATGTTATGATTCCTCAAGATCGATTCCTCTGAAACCCTAAACCACTCTAGTCGGGGTTTCATCATTTTTTTCCAAAGAAGTGCATCTGAGGTTCTACCACCATCCTTTCATTGCATCAAGGACAACCCTTAACTTTTCAACGTATCTTGTTACATCTGAGTGTTATCCAAACACCTCTCCTTTTCAAACTTAGGGTTAGCCAAACAACCTCTTCTAGCTTCTAGTCAAACAAGACATATGTATCTCAACCAGAGCATCCATTACCCCTTCACATCCTTAGGCATTAGGTAACGTTGAAGACATACACTTCCATGTATTTCACTTATCATCTCACCTCCAACTATATGTCTATCTTCATTAAGAACACTCTCTGATTTCATCATCATGGTGATCAAACTCAACCTGGTATAACTTGTAAGTTCTACATAGCTCATGATAGAAACATCCTCATAAGGTGACTACCTCATTCCTCTTAGTGTTTGCAAACCATCCATGTATCATTCACTTTACCAGGGTAGGTTATCTTCTCTATCCCCATTTCTTGTGGCAACGTTCCAACCTACATCATCTCTTATCCTTGGTGTATGGCATGCGTAATGTCCTATCTCTCACCCCCATAACAAGAGGAAATAAGCATTTGGCTACAGTCCAAATACAGAGTTCTTCTTGTTCTAAGAGTAGAGATGGTACATCCCACCTTGCCAATACACCTTTACATCTAAGTTGCAACATGCCACATATGTCTCTACATCACAGACATCATGATATCAAACTAGTCTTGAACCTACTGAGGTTTATATCCTTAGTCATCTCCTCTAGGTCTATAGGGTACCGACTCTTTTGGGGTCATCCCTCTTCCCTCATGCATCAAGAGAGTGCCCTACTCATCTGCCCTTTGGGTCCCATGAGTTCATGAAGGTGATCAATCTCCTAACCCATGGCCCTCAGACAATGATAGTTGTTACCTCCCGACCCTATGGTTATGTGCAACTGGGGAATTAGGAAACTCCTACTTTCATTAGTCTTATCCCTACCTGGCCCTAGGATAGACTTAGGATTCTCCATTATAGTACATGTTTACTTAGAACCTTACCTAAGTCTTCATTATCTCTCTTTCTGCATTCATGGGCTGGCTTTCATCCCTTCATAGGGATCATGGCAACCTGCCTACTTGGTCAAGCCCCATACCGGTTACCTCCATGGTAACACATTCATATGCAATTAGAGATGGATATCTATGGGTGTACAAGTTCATTCTCATACCATGTACTTTTCACTTAACTTCTCAAGATCCTATGAGACCTCTTTAGGTCACCTTAAACCAACAAAACTGATATACACCCTACTAAAGGGGTCCCTCTCCCAGGATGGGAGGAAAACTATCTCTTGAGAGCAAGGTCACAAAATCTCTTAGGTCTAGGGTTTACATCCACTTGAGCCTATTTAACCCTAGCAAGCTATTAAGGCACAAGCAGACCACCTACTGTACCATGCTAGGTCATACTTATCCTCTTTCCTCCATGCTAAATCAAGATCGTACCTTTCCTTATCATCAACCTAGCTATGAGGGGTTCATCAAACATACCTTAAACTTAAGGGGCTTCCCTTTTCCTCTATACATGAGGAGTACCATGCTCGCTTCTATAGGAACTCAACTCTCATCATGAGCATTAAGTACACCACTTCCCTTCTTAGGCCTAGGAACCCTAGGTTCACTTTTAGGTGTCCAACTGCATGCTCTATCTCTTAACCATGAATCAAGCTTGCAAAAGGCATGACATGCACTTCCTGTCATCCTTCAACTCGAGAAACACTTAGAGTTGGGTCCTCCTTAAGGACAACCAACAAGGTACAAGGCCTCGTAACCTGTGTACTAAACCTTTCCAGGTCTAAGGAACTCTTCTTCCCACCTCATAAGGTAAACACCTATACCGTAGGCACATAGGTACCAGAAGCTTCATCTTCTCTCTAGGGTTTGGTCTATCCCATGGCAACCAAGACATCATCAACCTCTAGGGATCAAGCATTTGGTGACCACTATCATCCACTTAGGTCGCATCATCCTCAACTCCTGACTTCTCCTCGTATCCTAGAGTCTAGGATTCCAACCTTCTTGTTGGGTTTCCTGCTCTCTCTCTAGAGCTAACCCTACAACTAACCTCACCATTAGAGGTCCTCTCTTCATGAACGGTCAACATCAAAAGCATGCCCCTATCTGGATGAAGCCTATGTTCAGCTCATGTTCGCTCAAGGTTATTTATAGCCCCTTAGGCTTATTACATAAGCTATCCATCAAACTCTCTCGGCCAGGGTTTTGACTTGTAGCTCGCACTACTAGTACATCCTGGGTGCCTATTATGCCCATATAAGCTCATGGGTTTACATAGGTTCTTCTTTAACCTCATCTATGAAGGTGCTATCATTACTCTAACATGCATGACCCTTTCCAGGGTTGGGTTGCCAAAGGTGCTAGGTTACCCATGGATCATATGACATCCCAAAGGTATGTCCTTTCAAACATATGGTCTAATGTGATATCTATTCACCACATCATCTCTTTCTATCCAACACTTAGGATTAGGTTATCATCCTCAGAGGATGTGCCATGTCTCCACATGCAATGGAGATTTCTATCTCCAAGACTAACTCTCTTTATCTATCCTCCAGATACGAAGGTCTAGCCTCAGGTCTCTTCTGAGGGCATGACAACTTATGTCATACGACCTATGCATGTATCTATTCTTTAGTTTACTCTTACTCTATTAAGCTTATGTCCATGACATCTTGTTTACATGCTTTTCATTTAATTTGGTGGAGGATCCCTTAAACCTTATCAACCTTACCAATACCTCAAGAGGGTGAGGAGAAGAGAGAAAACCCTAATCCTTAAGGTCCTTAACAGAATTGGTGATGAGAAGGGATGAATAAGATGATAAAGTCATAAAGGTATCTTATTTCAATTCATACCCTAAGAATTTGGCCAGGCAGTCACACAGATCCGGGAGTCCTCATATTCTGACTAGCGGTGCGGAGGAAAATATTGCCAGCCCCCGGTCGTGATCCTTTTCTAGACACCTCCGTCTTTCGGATAATAACTCCCTTGGGTTCTATGGAGTTTGTAAAATTTAACAATTATTAATGGTTAACTGAGGAACCTAAGCTCTGATACCAAATGTTACAACCCCACCTCCCGATAACCCCCAATTAAGGGAGACCGAGAGGTCGAAGCCGCACCCATAACTACCGGATCAAAGGTTCGACAATTAACCAAGAATAATTATCAAATTTTTGCAGGCTATACTGAAAAGCTGTAAGAAAATAAATTTTTGCATACCTTTTTGAAAACTTGGATCTCTAAACTTCTATCCAATTAAGGATTCTACTCTAACTAATCCTCCTTGTATTTTACTTCATGTATTTCACAATATGACGATTTACTGTTTGTCCTTTTGGGTTGTACCTAAAACGCCGATAAACAAAACGTCGGTCATCCGAAGCTGGTATGTGGGGGAAACAATAAACATGCAACTATGATAACAACATAATCATTCAATTAATCATTTAACAATCAAGATTACGTATTAAATATAACTCCGCATTCCAAGAGTACCCTATCCTCTATGTTGTCTCCATTAAACCCCTCATGACCCACCTATAAGTGAACCAATTTCTAGGGTTGAGTCACATGGAACTACTCGTAAGTAGCCCACTCCTGAACTCATGGCATGCTAATGAGTCTCATGGCACTACACGTAGGTAGCCCAGTTTCTAACTCTCGGTAACCTAGACCTTGCTCCTGGATTACCCCTTTTTTCTTAGCCTTTTCAAAGCAATAGAGGTGGACCCAGATCTAGTCAGTTATATACGCACATTTATAGTGATAATCATAGTCACTTTATAGTTGCATGAAATAAATAAACATCCAACAACTATTTTCAAGCAACCGATTAAAACTTCGGGAATCGCCGTGAAACTAGAGCGATTATTCATAAGCGTAACCACATACCTGATTTGATGAGTCATGCAGATTATTCAACATATACTTCATGTATATACAATCAAGCCAATCAATAGATCCAAGCAAGTAATTCAATCATCACATAATTCCTGAAAAGAATATGTACTCTATTTATTACACACTTTATCAAGAATCTACTTTATTGACTTGGATTCACTTTCTAGGGTTTCTGTATCCATTTTAGGGATTCATTTTGCAATTAGGGTTTCCCTTCATCTCTTACTATATTAAACCCTAATTTTATGCCATTACTCATAAATCTTAATTATCTCATCTATTCTTCAATATTAAGGTTATCTTAACAACATATAACCCTATTTTCATATTACAGGCACATCAATCATCAATTAATTTTATTAAGCTTTTTTTTCATTAAAGCTACTATTTTATCCTTTGAATCCATGACAAGATCATTATACACATCTATCATCAATTCATAGTTCATCATGGTCTAAACCACATATGAACTCTATATATCATTAAATTCAACTTTATCCATTAGAAAACCTAATTACTACATTAAGGGTATTTATCCACAATTAGGAACTTTTATACTCAAAATAGCTCAGAATTATCTTATCTCAACTTTAATCATGAAATTGATCAATTAAAGCCATTAAGAGTCTTATTTACTATTATTAGGGTTCCAAAGCCCATTAAATAATATTAACATAGCAAAACCCCAAATTAAGCTATTTAGCCCATGGATTTTCTTCTTAGACATTCAATGCATCTCTTTATTAACAACAAGTTAATATTCTTGTAGATTATTCATATTAATCATATTAAAGCATTAAAGTTAGAAACTTTATATATTTTTCGAACTAAGATCGGATTCAGGCTATAAAACTATTTTTAGTGGGTTCCTTACATTTTTCTGATCAAAATTCATATATTATATGTGCCAAACGGAGCTACCAATTATCTTCTACGAATTTTACAATATTATTACTTTAGGACCAATTAAAAGATGCCACGTCAGCTATCCATACCTTATTCCCTTGCTAATCTGGCTCGACTCCTTAATAGGGGTAAAAGACGCCTCCCTCCTTGGGGCTTGAACACACAGGCTGGGGCAGAAGAGTCTTTTGACTCTTTCTTTTTCTTCCTACTCGTGCAGGGCTTTTCCTGCCTGACGGCGGCTCTGGTCGCTCGTCTTCGCGCGAGGGGACTTGTCCCGCACGACCCAGGGTGCAAACGCTCGATGCCAACCGTAGAGCGGGTGATGGAGCCTATCACCTTCCTGCCGTCCAACTAATTGTCATCTCCAGCTCCTCATTCTCCATCCCCACGTGTCCACAATTCTCAAAGCACACAAGTTGTGTTGTGGCATTGCAACCACCGCCGCCGCCGCTGCAGAATCTCAAGGATCTCTGAAGGGCCACCTACCTTTGCACACCACCTCTCCATTACACAGGTTCTCCATCGGCATGATTCCCGCCTGAACAACCCCAACACCATCCGTGGCACGGCGGCTGGCTCCTCGCGTCGGCCCGTCTTCTCATCTCTTCCATTTTTGTCCACTGCTTCACTCAGACGCTTCATGTGCTCGGTGTGGAGGCTGTTTGCATATTGCTAGATCGACATGCCGGGCACCGATGTACCCCCTGGTGTGGTGAGGTAGACTCGTCACCTCCTCCCCCGCCAAGCAGTGCGCTGGTGCGAGTTCAACGAGGAACCACCCCACCCTTCCACTTACAACTGCGGTGGAGGGAAAACCTTCTCTTTCTGACATCATCAAGGTTGACCCAGCCTGCATCTCAATAGATTGCAAGTCGGTGGAGGAGTGGGAGAGGGGAATCCCTCGTAGCCGGTAAGGAACCGGAGCATGGTTGCATGCCCCTCAACCTGCTACAAAACTGATATTGGGGAAAGGTTCTCCTCGTACGAGAAAGGGTTGAAGGCTTGGATCCCATGGTCCCAACATATATAAAGGCCCCATATGCGTCTCTAGGGCTAGGGGGAAGACAAAAAGGAGAGTCCCTCGACATCTTGAGTCCTATTGCTATCTAACCACGATGAGAGTCCATTGAGGAACGTGATACCTTGCTATGGAAAGCGTTATCTTACTTATTACTACCAACAAGGTATATGTATTCACATATCTCTCCCCTTTTCATTTCTATTTTCTCCTCTCTTCTAAAAGTGGCAAGACACACATATTGGAGAGAATTTACCACAAGCCTTCGTATTTTCTTATTATCTTGTTCATTTCGTATTAAAATATCTCTTTCCAAGGATCTCTTCTTTATCTATCCTTTTATTTATTGGAATTCCTTTTAACATTAGAAACCTCATGGATATTAAAATCCATTAAAGATAACTCAATTATACCCTTTCCACTTATTTCTCATATTTTATCATTATTTTCAATTTCTTTCTTAATAAATAAATATTTAATTAATCTTTTCTTTTCTTATTGCCCTCTTTATGCAACTTTGGACTCCTTGGAACCCAACGAACCCCAAGAGGCACGAAATCCATCCTTGGATTACATCTCTTTTCCTTCTAGAGGTTTCTACCTCTTCTTTTGTCAAATATTCTAAAATTCAATTACTAATTGAATTTTCTTTGTTATTTCCTTGTTATTGAGCCCAATAGCCAATAAATCCCACCACACAAACATCACGGCTATTGTAAACAAAATCCATGTATTCAAAACGAATTATACCATTCTTTGTTCAATTATCTTTAATATGAGAAATTACATTTCTCACCAGATGATCCCAAAAATTGGGGTTGTAACATTGTGTGTTGGTATCGGCTGCTAAATTGGCGTAGAAGGTAAATGAAGGGCAAAATTATGTTGGATGGAGCAACAATATTTTTAAGGACCTTAAGACTGGCTTATCCTTTGAAACTGACGTCAAAGGCTAATTTGCATGGAATTAATATTTCATAGAGAGCATTGCAGGAACGTTATAACATCAATTTATCTAAAATTGACTAGATACATTATTGTTTCAAAAATAGTAAAAAAATCAATTTCCTAGGCTATTTGTATTTGGTACGTTGATTTCCCTTCTTAAATTGATGCACTAACATAAGAGGTACCTTAATTTTTCCTCAAATGACCCTATCTGTTTATCGCGGCACTTATGTTTCTAAAACTGACGTTGTAGTCTTTTTGTGTTAGTCATATACAAAACCTATGTCGCATCCAATAACACAACATGCAAAAAATATACTAGCTCTAGTATCCTCACACCCCTAATTTTATGCCATTAACAAGTACATCATCAAACTCTACCCTTCCTCGATTCCATGCATGATATGAGTGGAGAAATAACCATCACTAGTATGACTCCAGTACCAGATTACTTCATTGTCATTGCTTGACGTGGTAGGAAAATTGATGATAATAGTGATTATATGCCCTTGTAGATACTTGTTAAGGAACAATGTATTTCAATTACCTTGAAAATCAAGAAAGATAGTGATTAGGAGGTCCTGATTACTCTCTTCAAATGGTGTCATGATGACCTACAATTATCTTAGGGAGCATGATACCCAATTATCAATCCATTTGTGTGTTTCCTCTAAAAGGGGACTACATCTCCATGACTTCCATCCAGAAAGATATGTCTTCATATTCTAGCTCTTTCTTTATGGTTCTATAATTCTTCCTCATCACATCGCACCAAATTGCTTGTTTGCCCAATAGAAACTCCCATGCTTCATGCCTGAGTAAAGCATTTTGTCAATGTTGCATAAAATACATTCTCAATCCACCCTCTTCCTTATCCATTGTGACTTGATGCCATCCAAAAAGGGGGATCATATGCCTCCTCACCATAATTTTTGGCATAAATTGAATAATCCTAGTACTCAAACTGGTCAGAAGGCAATTAGTTTCATCATGTAGGTAGGAATTGTGGAGGTAACAAATTTAATCAAGCAACCACTTCCCACCAATGATAAAAATTTTGTTATTAGTCACCTCCATGTAGGTGTTCTTGGTGATTCTTGAGTGAATGACTAGAACCCCATGATACTTAGCACAATTTTTTGTCATCTTGAACCATTCCATTTCACATATTTTATGCTTCAATCTGCTAGACACCTTTTAAGAGAAAAACACATTACAACAAAAATGTCTATAAGTGGTATTTTCTTACTAGAATTTTTCAAAAATGCTTGTATACACTAGATTTTATTTTCAAATGCCACTACATGTACCAGTATAATATTTATAATTAAAAACCACAATACTAGCTTTTATAATTTTTATATAAATGCAAATTTAAAATTTGGTTAGTTTCAATGATTTGCTTTCTACAACAACTCTGCTTGGTGTGTCACCCTATGAATTTTTGATTTAGTGCTCCTCATCTTTTGGATTTTAGCACCTCTCATCAAACTCAATTTTTCCTTTTGTGCCTCCCCTCCTTCGTAAACCCTACCCCATCCTTGAGCCACTAGAGGGTGGCATCCAAAAAGTCATCCCACTAATATCACACCTTCTAGGCACACCAATCTAGCATCGACCTGTCCTTTTGAGTTTGGTCTCTGTGGTCCAATTAATATGCAATTTTGAACTTGTGGACAAGGAGCCTCCATGTGCAGTTATGAGAGGAAGTAACTCATTCAAATTTGTTGAGAGTGTCTCTCTCTAGAAAAGCTTCCTTGATGAATGGGATGTATACACCAAGACTCAACATCTTTGGGATGCATTTTGGGCACCTACATGTGTATTTACGGTCACTACTTTAGACCATATATGGTCTGCCAAGACTTTATTTTCATTTACGGTCCAACCACATTGGACTATAAATGTTGTTTATTTGGAAATACTATCCATGTTACAGACCATATACAATCCCTGTCAGACTGTAAACGCGACCTGAAAACAACCTAGTGATTTCAGGACTTTGGATATGGGTTCTATTCTTATAAATAGCCTTCCCCAACTCGTCCCAAGCATGAAGTGCAATGAAGAGACATCAAGAGATGTCATATTTTGAAGACCTAAAGCCACATACGGACTGAGGGCTTTCCTTAGGGTTTCACACCTCCAAAAGCTCCTCTCCAAGCAACTATCTTCTTCCACAGTTGGCTTTTTAGTGTAAAAGGGGATTGGTTACTTCTTCTCTCTTCTGTAGTCATCATCTTTGTAATCTCTCTATCAATAATATAATCTCCTCCAGTGCATGTAGGCTTCCACATTGGAAATTTGTTGAACCACTTTAAATCTCATCTTTGTCGTTTCTTACTTGTTCATTGTTGATCTTCTTCATATGTATTTGGTTTGGATTGCTCGATCTCACCCTTCCACATCTCCGCACCAAGCTTGTTGGTCCTTGTTATTCGGGTCTCTCATCACCAATATATCCTAACAAATGGTATCAGAGCAAGTTCTACCTCTGAATCTCTACCATGACGTTGAAGTACAACATCGAGTAGTTTGATCGCTTGAAGAGCTTCTCTCTCTGGAAAGTTAAGTGTGAATCTTTCCTCACACACAAAGGATTCTACAAATCTCTTCTCAGAAAGGAGAAGAAACTAAAATTCATGATAGATGACCGGTGGGAGGTGATTGATTAGAAGGAATGTAAAGACATCTTTCTCTATATGGAGGATGAAATCCTCCATGAGGTCGTCCATCTGAAGAACACCAAAGATGTTTGGGATGAACTTGAAGCACTCTACATGAAGAAGTCCATCACCAACAAGCTTGCACTAAAGAAGCACCTTTTCATGCTTCGCAAGAAAGAAGGTGGTTCCTTGACGGCTCTTGTAGATGAGTTCAATGAAATCATCCACGACCTCGGGGAGATCGATGTGAAGATAGGGGACAAGGATCAAGCAATTTCATTTCTATGTACCCTTCCACCATCCTACAAGAATCTCTAAGATATGATGATATTCTGTGAGTCAAAGACTATCTCACTCCATGAAGTCAAAATGGCCTTGACGCCTCAAGAGAAATTAGAGAAGGATCTAACTTCATCAAAAGTAGCGGGTGAAGCTTTGGCCACTGGAGGAAGGGAGCATCCACATGACAAAGACCATGAAAGTTCAAGGCAAAAGAAGAACATTTCAAAGTCATTTCAATCAAAGAGGTGCAACTATTGCAAGAAGACAGGTCATACCTGAGATGAATGCTACAAGTTTCCAAACAAGCAAAAGCATGAGAAATCAAATGATGATCCATCTCATGCAAAGGTGGCTCATGGAGGTATCGAAGTTGACGACTACGTTCTTGTTTCATCATCGTCCTTTGACTACAACAAGGATTGGGTTCTTGATTCAACATGCACGTACCACATGAATGAGTGTAAGGATTATTTCCATACCTATGATCACATCAAGGTAGAGATATTCTTATGGGTGATGATCATCCTTGCAAGACGATTGGTGTTGGCATAGTAAAAATCAAGATGTTTGATGGTGAAGTCAGAACATTGACGGATGTCTGACATGTTGTCGGGTTGAAGAAGAATCTCATCTCCTTGGGCACACTTGAAGACAAGGGCTGCAAGTACTCTGGTAAAAATGGAGTTCTTGATTTCTTAAAGCTGAACGAGTCCTCATGAAGGCAGTGAGAAATTCACACAAACTGTACATCTTGCAAGGTTCCACTATCTCAAGCTGCGCATCAGTTAGAACTTCATCTAAAGACACCACAAGGCTTTGGCATATGCGCTTGGGACACATGTCTAAGAAAGGGATGATGCTTCTGAGCAAGAGAGAGTTGTTTTGTGGCAAAAGCATTGGAAAGTTAGATTTCTATGAGCATTGTGTTATGGGGAAGGCCAAATGCAATAACTTCTACATGGCAATTCATTCTTCCAAGGATGCTCTAGATTATGTTCACTCTGATCTTTGGGGCCCTTCTCGTGTTCCTTCCAAAGGTGGTGCTAAATATATGATGACCTTCATTGATGATTGCACTAGGAAGATTTGGGTTTATTTTCTCAAAAGCAAGGACAAAGCGTTCTCGACTTTCAAGCAATAGAAGGCACTTTTTGAGAATCAAACCCATAAGAGCATAAACACTTTACAGACTGATAACGGCTTTGAGTTCTATTCTAAGGAGTTTAATAATTTCTGCAGTGATCATGGGATCAAAAGACATTGTATAGTGCATCACACTCCTAAATAGAATGGTGTAGCAGAAAGAATGAATAGAATGTTATTGGAAAAGGCTCGATGCATGCTTGTCAATGTGGGTTTGGATAGATCTTTCTGGGATGAAGCTATATCAACCTCTTGCTATTTGGTGAACCATTCTCCATCGTCTTCTATTAATTGCAAGACTCCTGAAGAAACTTGGTCTGGTAAAAATGTTGATTATTCAAATCTGCGAATATTCGGTTGCCCTAGTTATGCACATTGTGATACTGGCAAATTAGAACCTAGAGTTATCAAATGCATATTCCTTGGTTATGCTTCTAGGGTGAAAGGATACCACCTTTAGTGAAAGGATCCTTCTTCACCACGTTTCTTGGTAGAGCGCAACTTTACTTTTAAAGAATCTACCATGGTGTCTACTATGCAAGATAGAAATAGCTCTTCTATAGGTTATCTACAGGGCATCTCATAACAGGTGGAGACCAATGAAGATGTCGACTCACAGGTTGATGAACAAGTTCCCTCTTCTATGCCAGATGATTCAGTGCCTACTGAAGATAAAGAGGAGATTCCAGAGAGTTCTTACAGTGTAGCCAAAGGCAAAGGCAAATAGAATGTCAAACCACACCAATGTTATGTCTTTGGTGACTCCATGGTAGCCTATGGCCTTTCCATTGTCGTTGAAATGGATTTGGTGATAAGGTTAACAATTTTCGTGATGCAGTTGCAGGTCATGATGCTCCGTAGTGGATTGATGCAATTAATGAAGAGATGGAATCTCTCCACAAGAATCAAACTTGGGAGTTGGTGGTACCTCCCAAAGGCAAGAAAGTAGTGGGTTGCAAGTGGGTCTATATGAAGAACGAAGGTGATAGATACAAGGCATGCCTTGTTTCAAAAGGCTACAATCAAATTGAAGGCATTGATTATAATGAAGTCTTCTCACCCATCATCAAGCATAGTTCCATATAGATGCCTCTTTCTTTGGTAGCCATTAAAGACCTAGTTACAACATCTAGATGTAAAGACAACTTTTCTACATAGTGAACTAGAAAAAAAGATCTGCCTACAACAACCAGAGGGTTTTGAAGACAAAGAGAGCCATGTGTGCTTGCTCAAGAGGTCACTCTATGGGCTAAAGCAATTTCCTAGACAATGGTATAGGAGCTTTGACTCTTTCATGACGCAAAATGGATTTTCTAGGAGTAGCTATGACGCTTGTGTCTACTACAAAGGGTTGGATGATAATTTCTTTGTTTACCTACTACTATATGTTGATGAATGTTGATTGCTTCTAGACACGCATCTGAGATTGCCTAGGTAAAATCTCTTCTAGGTGGAGAATTTGATATGAAAGACCTAGGTGAAGCTAAGAAGATTTTTGGCATGGAGATTCAAAGGGACTGTAAAGATCGAAGGCTTATCCTGACATAGGAGAAGTACATCAAGAAGGTTCTTCACAGGTTCCACATGTTAGTTGTGAAGCATGTCAACTCCATTGGCCGCTCACTTTAGGTTATATGCTTTGTAGTCTCCACAATCTGACAAAGAAGAGAAAGAAATGGAACATGTACCTTACTCCAGTGCCATTGGTAGCATCATGTATGCTATGGTTTGTACTAGACCAAACATCGCTTATGCAGTAAGTGTGGTTAGTCGTTACGTGGTTCATCCTAGCAAGGCACATTAGCAAGCAGTTAAGTGGATTCTGAGGTATTTGAAGAGCACTTCAAATACTTGTTTAGTCTTTCATGGAGCTCAAGTCATCACAATAGGGTATGTGGACTCAGATTATGCAGGTGACCTCGACAAGAGGAGATCTCCCACGGGTTACATGTTAACGATGGGATCTACAGTTGTTAGTTGGAAAGCCACTCTACAAAGTATTGTTGCTTTATCTACTACTGAAGCAGAGTACATGGCGGCAATAGAAGCCATGAAGGATGCTTTATGGCTCAAGGGCTTGACGAATCAGTTTGGCATCGATCAAGAAAAAGTTATTGTTCATTGTGACAGTCAAAGTGCTATACATCTTAGGCAAGATCAAATATTCTACGAGAGAACGAAGCACATTGATGCCAAGAACCACTTCATTAGAGAAGTCACAGATGAAGGTAAAATTCAAATAAAGAAGATTGGTACATCTGAGAACTTAGCCGACATGATGACGAAGACTCTTCCGTTAGCTAAGTTTGAGATTTGCTCAAAATTAGTTGGTCTTCTTTCTACCTAAGCTTTGCCCATGCAGGGCATGTAGAGGAGATGGTATTCTTGATCAGTTTCTGATATTGGAGAAGATTGCAAGTGTTTTTCTACTTCCATTAATTCTGAGTTGAGACAAGGTGGAGTTTGTTGAGAGTCTCTTAAACTCTCTAGAAAAGATTTCTTGACGAATGAGACGTATACACCAAGCCCCAACATCTTCGAAATGTGTTTTGCCCACCTACATGTGTATTTACGGTCATTACTTCAGACCATATATGGTCTTCCTAGACTATATTTGCATTTACGGTCCAGCCAGACCATGTACAGTCCAGCGCTGGACTGTAAATGTTGCTGATTTAGAAATACAGTCTGTGTTAGGGACCGTATACAGTCCATGCCGAACTGTAAACGCGGTCAAAAAACAACCTAGTGACTTCGAGACTTTGGATATGGTTTTTATTCTTATAAATAGACTTCCCCAACTCGTCCCAAGCATGAAGAGAAAAGAAGAGACATCAAGATACATCATTTTTTGAAGACATAACGCCGCAGACGGACCTAGGACTTTTCTTAGGGTTTCACACCTCCAAGAGCTCCTCTCCAAGCAACCATCTTCTTCCATTGTTGACTTTTGGGTGTAAAAGGGGATTAGATACTTCTTCTTTGTTCTGTAATCATCACTCTGTAATCTGTCTATCAATAATATCATCTGCGCCAGTGGATGTAGGCTTCCACATTGGAAATTTGCCGAACCACTATAAATCTCGTCATTGTGGTTGCTTGCTTGTTCATTGTTGATGTTCTTCGTATGTATTCAGTTTGGATTGCTCAATTTCACGCTTCCGCATCTCTGCAACAAGCTCGTTGGGCCTTGTTGTTCGGGTTTCTCATCACCGTCATATCCCAACAAAATTGTATGTTTATTGATCAATTGTTTTATTCTCGTGATGCTCTTCTTTGTTTTGGGTAGTATCTACTTGTATTAGTCGATTTCTGTTTCAAGATAGAAAACTACTACGTACTCTTTTATCACGGTATGTGCAGATCGGATTTACGAGGACATCAGTAAATTGTTCCTCGCAAATGCATGTTGCCTTCAATCAATCCCACTTCTCAATCTTCTCCATACGACGATTGTGCAACATATGTGGCGGCAAGCAATGAGAGTGCGACTACCTTTATTTGGAACTTTTCTCTTGACGGAAGAACATCCCGATCTCAAGATATTTCCTGTCTTTAAGAGAGGTACATAATATCAAACCAATTGTTAGTTTAAATGATGAATAATTCCAGTTCTCAAAGCACTGGCGGAGCCACGAATCATAATTTGGGTGGGCACCTCACAATACGAGTACCAAAATAGTACATCAGGTGGGGCACCAAGATTGATTATATATGCCCTGAATTTTCTTGTTGGATTAAAAAAACCTATATAGAACAAGAGAGAAATGGAAGGCGAAATTCTAACTTATGTTTTTATGTTTTTTTTTTTTGACAAAATTGAAGGCGAAATTCTAACTTATCCGGTGTAAGCCAGTGTAATCAGATCAAAAACAACAAAGTATTTATAAATTTATAAAAACAGCTGCTGCGAAACTCAAATCATACTCATGTACATGCAAATCATAAAGAAGAACTTAATCAATTAACCAACCAGCCGAACTCTTGTCATTCAGTTATTATCTAGGGCCCAGGGATAACCCCTGACATCGGGCACCTGAGAAACAGGTGTGGTTCAATAAAGAGAGGCCATTATTCTGCTGCATTGATTGACAAATACCCAGTCGTATTGGTGTCATTGAGGTTAGTAGCATACTTGTCAATGGTGGCAAAGTACTTGTCAATTGCTGACTGAGAACTCATTTGACCCAAAACAGTAGTCCTCCTAAAGAATATCTTCTCCCCTGCAAGTCACCAGGATCTTATTAACCATATATACTCAAGGTTTTCTGTACATCCTCCTTTCCTAGACCCCAGCTACCTCGACTAAACAGGGTCAGTGGACCTGCTGTATGTAGGATTAAAAAACTTGGTATAACTAGTGGAGAAAGGAGCATCTATTTGGGCCAGTGGCGTAGCCAGAAAATATTACCGAGTGGGGCACTATATATTATCAAAGCATTAGTAATGTACTCGGGTGGGGCACTAATGAGAATTTTTATATCAATCTAACCATTTTCGCACCTAGTTTCTGTAAGAATTGAAATTAGGGATGGGCCACGTGCCTCCTCTACTCTCTATGTGGCTCCGCCACTGATTTGGGCCGAATATGGTGACTTCTCCTGGTTCATGTTCCTATCATTTTTAACTGATCCATCAGCTTTCTCCGGGAGCTGCCTTGTAAAACACACGTGTTTACCAACATCTGAAAATTTTGTAAAACTCATGTCGTAACCAACATTTGAATTGTTTATGTAAATGTGGTAGGTGACCATGTTCACTTTCCATCTTTATATATGTTTCAAAGCACAATTATAGCGACTCCATAAATAAAGAGTTGGTGGATTTACGTTCCAATCATTAACATGCTTGTCAGTGTCATCATTTAAACCACACAAATAGAAGGCCTTTACTGGGAGTTTTTTTGTCATCTTCCTAAATCAGATCATAGGAAATGTTCTTATTCTCATCCAACCTCTGTCTTTTTTGCAACTATTAATATTCTGTGTTCTTGTCCGAATTCAATGCCTTGTATTTGTTCCAAAGCCACATTAAGGCAAGACGAGACACGCGCCTCACCGGCTTCCATAAACCAAATTGTGTAACCACATCCCTGCTCCCTGATTAATACAATGGCAATGACTAAAGATAGCACCACAGATAGGAAATTCTAACATCATGACACTTATTAAAAATGTGTGTATGTGATCGTGTATTCATCTGGAGTTATGCCTTCAGGTGTCAAACTGGTAAGCTGGCTAGGTGTCCATGATTTATGTGCATTTGTTTAATTTTTCCTTTATGTAATGAAGTGTTCGGTCAGTGTATATGATATTTTGTATCAAGTGCTGATTTAAATTGGGAAAGTTCTCTACTACTTAATTGAGATAAGCTGCCGCCAATTTGATTTGGTTATCTCCTATTTCCGTCAGTTGTAAGGAAGAGGTAGCTTTGCCAGTCCTTTATTTGGATTTATTTTTGTGTTGGGCTATGTTAGTGGCCGATTGGTTTCGCTACGTTTCTTTATATGTTTTCCAACTAAAAATGAATAATCATTAGGTTCACGCTAATTGCATCTTTTAATGTATTTAATATCCATTAAATTTTTCTTTCCATATTGGACATATAGTCTGCCTCGTACAATGCACGCCACTAGTAGTTGTCTATGATAAACAAGTGCATGTTTCATAGGGAAGGAAAGATTGGGCCTGATAATTAGTTGAGTTTGAGGAATATTATTTAGATACTTGTGTTGGACCTTCATCCAGTCTTATTTCATAAAAGGAAAGCCATTCTTTGGTGCAATTATTTTAATATTTCTAAATGAACACATATTTCCAGTATCATCCAATTTACTTTTCATTAAGAGGCTGAAATCATTTATGCCACAAAAAAATCGTCCATCGTGTCTTTGCTTTCTACATTCCAACGAAACCTGTCTACACTCTCTTCAAGATTATTTGTCTTTGTAAAAATGTCAACCCAAAGAAGTATAAAGTAAGCCATGGACAAATCAGATGAGGTAAGTTGATAATTTATTTGTCCATGTCATTATCCGATGAAGAACCTTAGGCTCACTAACAACTTAGCATTATTAATCTTCTCACCATATTCCTTGGCTTGCTTTAGAGCCGTTTGAACAACTAAATCTAACCGTTAGCCTCCCTAGAGTGATTGATGTTCTTGTCAACACATCTTAAAAAGATATGAGTTGTGTAAGGAGTGGGATCCCAGACGGGATCCACTCCCTACTAGAAATAAAAAGGAAACATCCTTTGAACCAAACACCACATGATTTTTTTTTACCAAAGGGATGAATACCAATTCTTTCTACATGTATGTATCATAGTACCAAAATATAGTAGCGGAATATAAAAGTTCTAACTATTACAAAGCTTGATAACATTATACATCTCTTCACCACACATGGGTGTCAAAAAGGAAATCTAGTAAATCAAACAAGGATCTGGATGAGGGTCATCTAACCACCTCTTCAAAGTCTCCCAAAAGCTCAATTACAAAGGTTGAAGTCCAAGTTCTCCTTGCTCTACCTGGGGTTGGAAGCATGCCCCACAAAGAAGAGGAGAAAAGGAAACATCAGCAAAAGTTGGTATGTGCATACTAAAAGAAAAATTAGCAATATATGAAATAAGGACATCAGAATATAAAAGGCTTCCCATAGAAGAGTAAAGTACAATCAAAGAGGGCATAAAAGAATTGAAGTCAAAAACATGATAAATAAGAGCAAAAGATAAGTTCAAAGCATCCATGTGTTTCACCTATGACACAACTAGATAATATAAATATGTAGGTAGGAAATAACACATCTACCATAAATGTGGAGTGAGCAAAAATTTTATACATCCCCACTAAATATGGAGTGGCAGGGTCTATCAATATCTGCCTTAGTAGGAATTTAACATCTGCCCAAATATATAAATATGTAGGAATTTAACATCTGCATTCATATGTAAGAATTTAACATCCACATAAAAATGCATGCAACATTATACTAGTAGTCACCACATGATGCATAACCAAATAATAAGCAAAAATATAAGAGATTAAGAGAATAAGAGAACAAAAGGGTGAGAACATCCATCCAAATAGCATCACATAATGTGACATATACACATCTACTACCATGGTGGGAAAAGAAGCACATATCATCAAATAAGTACAACATGCACAAAGTATAAGAGAGAGTCCAAAATAATATACATGATCACAAGATCAATACCAAATAAGTTCGTACACATGAACCATGACTTGCAAAAGAAAAGACATTGTGTATAGGCTAATGTCCATAGGACCAAGAGAAAGAGAATATAGGTGAATTGCTCAACATAGAATAATAGAAGATGCAAACATACATAAGAGAGGGAAATTTCTCAATATAGAAATAATAAGGGATGCAAGTATACCTCAACTTCATAGTCTAAACAAACTAAGTCCAATCTAGTCCAATCCTAGGCCACCAAAGAACCTATTAAACATATTGATAGATTATGAGTCAAAACCATATTCATTAATTAACCCTAAAAACAACAATTTTCTTAATGTGTGAATTAGGTTATGAAAAGTATGCCACATTTTAGTTTATATTATTCTAAGTCTAAAACATATTTTATTATATATTTCTGACTTCTAAATATTTAGCTATGGATTTTAAAAAGTATAGTCTATTTAGATTATGCCATTAAAATTCACTTTTTAATAAACATTGGATTTATGGGACAAAACTAACACCATTACATTGGAATTATTTTTCTAAATCCAACGGCTATTTATTTGTATTTTTTTGACAAGTGTAAAATTAGTTATTAATTTTTCAAAACCAACCAATAGGATAATTCCAAATCAGCAAATCAGTTGTGAGAAAGGAGAGAGAGGGAGTGGGTCGAGGTCTAAGTTGGCCCAATCAGGGCTTGCCAACTCAATTGGCCCCACAAATAGTTGGGCAAGTTGCCTCAGTGAGAGAGGAAGAAAGGAACAACATGAATTGACGATTTTACCCATCTACATAAAAACAAAAACAAGAAGAAAATAGGAGGGTAGAGAGGGAATTAAACATGGGGCTTTGTTCCCCTCTTGCTCAAGGTGAAATGGGAGTTCCATAGATGGATCATCGAACTACAGATCATGACACAGAGAAAACCAAACAAAGCAAACTTTGGGATCTTGTTCCCGAAGTGCCAACGACCCCAACGAACCTAGACACATGCAAAGCAGCCAACTATAGCCCAAGAAACACCTCCCTCCATAATTGAAGAATTCGCGAGAACCCAAGACAATGAGAAGGAGCCAAGAACTCTCAAAACCAGTTGTGGAGGAAGAACTACGAACTGAAACCAAAGCTAAAAGAGAAGAGAAAAGGTGTCTCCATGACAAGGAACCAACTAATTATTGGGAAGGTCAACAACTAGGTAAAAAGGGACAAAACTAATATACCTCCAAATTGAATGATCAAAGTCCTTCTAAAGCCTACCCACACATTGAGGAGATGAATTCGACCGCAAGAGGCTGCTTTCAAGGTTAAAAGGTCATTGTCAAACTCGTCGTTGAAGCTCCAGAGAAACTGAGTAGAGGAAGATTAACGTAGAGCCTTTGGGGCCAAGGGGACTGGCAGGAAAGCTTGCGGTGAGTTCAACGAGCATTTCAGGGGGATTTTATATGGTGAGTCCCTAGATGACTAGGATACAAGTCGAACTAGGAAATAGGGGCGATGGAGAAAACCTCTCATCGGTTGGGGTGTGGAGACCACTAAAACCTAGGAATATTAGGATTCCTAGATGCGGAAAGATACGAGAAATGCGTAGGGGCAAAAATCTTGGATTGAGACGATGAGATGAGAGAGGTAGCAAGGATAAAAGAATTCACAACCTGTAGCTCCTTTTCGAATGGAAGTCGGGTGAGAGGGAAGACTTCTGAGCCTTTGATAGAGTCCACAGATTCGAGACAAAATGAGAACCGTCTGATCTGGCCGAGAAAAGGAAAAATCCATGACAACATAAATAAGCAGAACTTTAGCCAAAAATCAAAATGTTGAATAAAGTGATGTGAATAATTAAATCAATCCTTTCCAAATCAAATTGAGAGTCCAAATATTGTCCAATTAATATGAAATTTTGCACTTAGGCTAATTAAAGTATGTATAATCCGAATTTGGTATTAGATTTTAATTTTTAGGACCTTTGATGCATTATTTAATCAAATCTTACTTTCTCTTTCCCCATGTATTTAATGGCATTAGGATTATCCAAATTTGGTGAAACTTCATCCACAAGCTATCATTGATGTGTTGAATTCTTTATTTACCCTTATTTCCATCTTTAGGAGATATTTATCCTTATTATTCCACTCATATGGCTTTTTCACAATTTCTCTCTCCTAAACTCACTTATATATTGAAGATTGTCCAAATTATATGAAAATTGACACATGTTATTTTTAGTTGGTAGATTATGAATTTGAAATTTATTTTCACTTTTGTTATATCTTTTTATGAGATATGTCCTATTTGGCATTTATGGCCCTTTATCACATTAGTTATCCCATATATCCTTATTAGAAATAGTATTCCTATAATTATGTTCCAAAACTTCATGTTACTCTCATAAGAGTTA
This sequence comes from Alisma plantago-aquatica, assembly GCA_963693085.1. Classification (NCBI taxonomy): domain Eukaryota; kingdom Viridiplantae; phylum Streptophyta; class Magnoliopsida; order Alismatales; family Alismataceae; genus Alisma; species Alisma plantago-aquatica. The sequence goes on along the minus strand of OY856409.1, from coordinate 34,104,641 downwards.
TGTGTGGTTATTTTGCATGAATTATTATGAAATATCCATTTATCACATGTAACATACTTTATGTGTCTATTATTGGGTCTAAGACTAATGTGGAAGCATGTCTTAACTCAAGAGCATTTTACTTAACATATTTTAGGTCTAAGTTTGGCCAAGACAAAAAGGTCAATGTTCTAGGATAGGGTTCAAGATTTAGTTCATTACAAGTTGATATATTTTTTTTGTCAATGAAATTATCGAACACCAAAAATGTGGGGATGATATTTGCATAAGAATTGCAATCCTTTGGATAATATATGGATCGATATTTTTAGGTCATGTGTTGTGAGACTACATGGAGTCAATTGGTCATGCAACAACAACATCAGTCGCAATATTATCAAACTGAATATAGTTTTATCTTTTAAGGTCATATTGTTTCCTTCACTCTTTGTAATAGAGCCAACACCACTACATGATAAAACTTTCTTTGCAATCGAGACAACACCACTAGATGATAAAACTTTCTTTGCAATTAAGACAACACCACTTGATGATAAAACTTTCTTACAATGTGATTTCAAAATTTTAATGCAATTCATTTATTTCAAATGTCAAACCTTCTCCAAAAATTAGGAACATTTAACATGTTGTTTGTAATTGATTTTGACAGCTTCAGTAAAATTTTAGATCATTCTGAGCTATGACTAAATAATTAAAAATTGAATAGTACATTGCTATCCAGCAATATGCATAACAACCGGTTGAAGAGAAAATTCCCCAGAGTGGCCATGCAAGCTGCCATGGCCATGCTGAGATGGACCAAGCATGGCCATTCTATCTACCACGATCGTGGTTCATTGGTTTTAGAAGATTTGAGTACATAAGTTGGTCAACAATTCAATTCTTTCAAAACGGCCCTGTGGCCTAGAATGCCCGTGCCACCAACAACCTAACATGGCTGTGCTACCCACCACGGTTGTGGTATCCAAGCCTCCAACTACTATTTTCATTGTCCTTTTCCTACCTCTCTTACTCCTTCCCAACATGAGCCTATTTGGTGAAAACCCTAATTTCATCTGACTATGGTTTATATTTTCTCAAACCCTAATTATACAAAGAAATAGCATACTTGGAGTTCTCATTAACTTTAACACATAATAATTGAACTACCATCCTTAATTATGTTCAATAAATGATCAATATAACTAATCATGTAACCATCTATATAAAACCCTAATTTACCAATTAAGATCAGATGTGGTCATAACAATTCTCCCTCCCTTTAAAAGTTTTATCCGCGAAACATAAATACACGGGTAAAGTATTACAAGGTTTCTTTTAAACTTCTCAAATATTATGTGTCACTATACTCTTGTATTTGACATGTGTATATTGTTTTCTAACATTGAGTCATTTGTTTATTTTCTAATCACAACATGTTTAAATCATGGCTTCTCAATGACAACATAATAATTCACAATCAATTATACAAATGAGAAAGAGAAACAACCATTTTCAATATTTTCATACGCTTGAGGTGTTACCTCAACATTGATAATCTGATCCAAATATCTCAATTCATGTGGCTCAATATGTACTATTGTTCTATATTACCTCTAAGTCACAAAAGAGAGTTCACCATGTTATTTTGAATTTTACTATTGTGCTACTCAAATAGCAAATCACTCATGAGTTGGAAGACTAGATTCAACAACAATTATACAATACAAAGCTGGCATTACTGGTATGAAGGAATAAAACTATCAAACACCTTTAATTAACATATTTCTTGCACATGTACAACTGAAATCATACGTAAAACAAATTTACATCCCTTAATATACCTTCAACAAATTACACTTCTAAAAACAAATTCATGTATTACTGAAAGACATTGTTTTCTCTTATTTCTCTCCTCATTCATTGCTACTCACTTCTTGTTACTTATCCTTCTCATTTTGATCATATATAATAAACATCCCTAAAATTGAAACATACAAAGTAAGAATAAATTATTCATCATTCTTGATATCACTGCAATAATTTATTTCATATGGCAATTTATTCATATTTTTTCTCCTTTTGTTCAAGACACTCTTGTTACATTTCAAATTTATTTCTTACCCTTTTCGCCAAATCATTTCTATATCGTTTGTCTACCTTTCAAATTTTCTACCTTTAAACGCTAGATTACTATCAGTGCTAGTTTATTTCTCATAGTGCTAATCTGATGATCTTGTTTTATAGAAATGCTAGTATTCAAGGTCAAATCACTAGTGATATCCCTAGAACTACTACAACTCTAAACATTCTAGGGTTTGGTCCTTATCAATAACATTACGTTATTGTGATGTGACTTTTCTCCCTTAATTTGAAATTCAAACTTTGGATCTCACAAGTTTTACTAAAGTCTTCCTTATCTCATCACTTGAATTTCCTTTCTCTTACTAGGCCATTCATATATATTACTATCTTAGTTTACCCTACTAGGGTTTCATTATCATATTGTGTGTCATTAATACATTGGATAGATGTCTCTACTATGGTGGGTGTGCATCATATATGATTCATTTTCTTATTACTTCATCCCCACATTACTCTCATTAGGGAGGATGCAAAAGAGAAGGTGATTTTGAGATTTAGAATTCCAATCTTCTTCAAGTATTCATTTAACATGTTTCTTTTATCTTGGTTTAATTACCCATCGTCAAGGAGACTAGACGACTTAGCATCTTGTCGCATCTCCCAATCTCTCTCTTCTATCATCTATATTACCCACTCATGTTTCAAATTCTTCTCTATTTTCCTTAATTGTCTTACCATATGCTACTCTTCCATCTATCATATTTAGCTTCTACTTATCTCTTATTATCATGTTTCTCACTCTCATGTAAGATTCCATATTTTGTACCATATATACTTCGTATCATCCTTTTACTTTTATCAAGTTGAAAGTCCAGATCAATATTCTCCTTACTAGTTTCATATTCTGCATAATACACTACATGTCTTTCATTTAAATCAAATGATACATGTAGGGTTCAACCATAGTTTCTTTCTCAATCAAGCTTTTCATCCCAGAATATAATCCACCTCTATATGATTTGTTCATTTGTTTAGCTACACTTTGTTCTTCCTTTGAGAACTAGTTCCATTTTATCACTAGAAGGCTATTAAATACATTAGATGGAATCTGGGTTGTTGTTCTATAGAGACTTATAATCCAAAGCTAGTAAGGATGAATGTATTGAACTTCATAATAAAGGTATACATTTTTTGCTCTCAATTATATCATGTAACCCTTATTCCTTAATCAAGCGCATCGTTTCCAACATTTCTCTTTGTTTCATCTAAGTTTCTTATCCTAGTCTTATGATTTACATGCTCATCTAGTTCTCTTCACTTTAACTCTTCTGATGACTCTTCACTTCTATGTACTTATTGTATACTCAACTCTTTTCTTCTATTCTCCTTTTAATTTGGAGTACATAAAAGCATTTTACTCAATTATATGATCCATTCCTCATAATTGATTCATACTATCTTGGCCCTTATATAATATTCTCATATCTTTTCCATATTTCATGTTTAGAGTTTATATAATACTAACCATTAAACTTAATCCAAACCTTATATCGCGTTCCTTTATTCCCAACTAAGGGTTTCTCATAAGAGGCCCCAAAGCCTAATCATAAATATCAGTTCCAACTTATTCTTAGATATTCCAATCTTTCCCATACATTTCAATCTCTAGTGTATGTACATACTCATTACATTCTGAGTTTGCCTCCCTATAGTTTAATTACTCTTGTTAGATTAATTAATAGAAATCATTAGATCCCAGTAATGCATCCTACCGGCTAGAATAGGACAAACATGTAGTCCTGAAGCCAAAAGCTACATAGGATCAACCAAATTCTATATATCTCAAACATATAGAAAGAATATGTACTCAGGGTAAACTCATTTAAAGATAACTTCTGGTCAAAATTGATGCAAAGAATGTAAACAATAAATGAATTAAGTTCATAGTGTACAAGAATCTTATAGGACCACATATATATCTGAAAAAATGAATATCTGAATTCATATATATATGATCATGTCCATTGATCTCCAGTCAAAGAAACAATATAAAAGAAGAGCTACATCACATTCTATTCTTATGCTCTATTCATTCATTTCTTTCCATTCTTCTAATCCTAATATTTACAGGGTTTCTCTCCAGCCCATCCTCCCACTTCATGCCTGGCCAACGCATTCAAAGAAAAATAGATAGAGTATCTTGATACTAGTCAACCTAGGTATCTAGATACCGGGCCAGGGTATCCGAATACTCAGACTTCCCAAAGCTATTCACACATCACCTCTTAACTGCCACTCATGACTCTGACTTTCTATCCTAATGGTCCATGACGACTCAGCCTAAGCTATGATACCAAGATGTTACGTCCACATCCCACGATTACCACTAATCATGAGATTAGGACATACATTTGAGGATTATACTTAATACAAAGTTCACTCCCAACTTTTTCATTGATTTCAAACTCTTTGTTTCCTTGTATTCAATCACATAAACAACCTTTAAAGTAAAGTTATGACTTGATTACTCTAATCCGATTCCAACAATAAAGATACATATCCAAACATTCATTCTGTTTCTCACAATTTTGTGTACATACGATATGATAATCAGATCCATTCTCTCGTATTAAGGAAACAAAGATACATATCATCATTTACAACTCTCTCACTTCTATACAAGGACCTAGAGTGACAGGGACCGATTGAACTTACCTGCTCTCATACTTAACTCCTGTGGTAGATCTACTCTGATGCATTGACATCTTCAATCCACGAGTTATCCCTAAAAAAATGTGAGTAAAGGGGTGATCCTACTCGCTCAGTGAATGATACTTCGTAGAAATAGTTTAAAGAACTTATATAATTATAGATATATTGTTGAGCAACTGATATCAATTATAACAATAGTAAACTTTAAAGAGACTATCATTCACAAACATAAATATGGCAGGATACTCTAGATATCTACAAGAGTGAATCATATATGAACATGCTCGATTGATCATAAATAGAACTAATCATTCACAAACATACAAAGAATAATTGAATAATTGCACACACTTGTTTAACCTCTCATTCATCTTATTATGCCTTGAACCCAGATGAGGTGTGCCACAACATGTGAAAGAATCACAGTAAGCTACAATCTTACTGTACAAGGCTTAGAAGCAAGACCAGGTTCCTAAGCCCATCTCTCCTATAAGACTCCATCTATAGCTAGCCTTGACACATTTGCCTCTTGACGACTAATGGGAGCAGCCGGATATCTCAGACTCCTCTTCTCAACTTGGGTACTCAGGCTGTTACACCCCGATCTCACAATTTCCATTAATCATGAGATTAGGGCATAAATTGAGGATTTAATGTAATACAAGGATAACCCTTAAGTTTTTCTTCTCTTTCAAAACTCTTTGTTTTCTCACATTGAACCACATAAACCAACTTTACAAGGGAATCTAAACATTGATTTCTCTAATCTGATTTCAACAGTAAAAATGAATGTATGAACATTCATTATGTTCCTCATACTTTTAAGCACTTAAGACTTGCTGATTCACACATATTGCAAAAAGAGGAATAATATTATACATCATCATTTACAACTCTATCTTATTTCTTTACAAGGACCTAGAGTGACAAGGACCAACTGAACTTGACTATACTCAGACTTAACTCTTGTGGCAGATCTACTCTGATGCAATGATATTTTCTTCAACTCCATGTGATTTCCCTAAAAATTGTGAGTAAAGCGGTGAGCCTACTCGCTCAGTGAATGAGTACTTCAAAGAAATAGTCTAAAGCACTGATATAATTACATATATACTTTTAAGCAATTGATATCAATTATAACAGTAGTAAGCTTTAAAGAGTCTAATAATTGACAATCATAAATAGGGCAAGATACTCTAAATATCTATAAGAGTGAATCAATATAGGAAATTCTTGATTGATCATAAAGAGAACTAATAATTTAGAAACATACAAAGAATAATTGAATAAATGTACACACTTATTTGACCTCTCATTTATTTTATTATGTCCTGATCATATGCAGTGTACTCTACATATGAAGACTCATAGTGCACTACGATCACACCGTACAAGACCGAGCAGACACACCCGGTAAATGCTAAGTCTGACTACTCTCCTGGTCTACAATAGGGAAATGGCTCTCTGGCCTAAACTGGACTCCTCCTCTAACCTGAGCACACAGGCAGAGAGTCAAGCCACCTCTTAGCTTTTATGTACTCTAGTGCCACTAGGATTTCTGGTTGATGTTGAACACTGTAAACTATATTTTAAGGAGACTTTCACTAGGGCTTCTTCCCCCGTGCCACCTGATAGCATGTTCCGACCCCCATATACTGGACGTTGCCAGGATTAGGTTGTTTCACCCCTAAGGCACAGACCTCACATATGGGTTCTACGGTGTTCAGGGCTCGTAAGTCTATTATTTTATTATTCCTAGAAAGCTCTTTCTACATTGTACCCTTCTCTTACTTATACTTGACTCTGGTATCTCTATGGTGTCGTGTCTACTTATTTGAAGTTATAATACAATATGTATATCATTCTAAACATGGCAGAGCAGTATATTCAAAACACTGTAATATATTGAGTAATCAACATACTATACATGCAGGCAGACTAAAATTCTTAAATAAATAGATTACATGTTTACTTGGCACATACACACTAGAATCATGCAATTTATCATCTTATTACTTTGATGAGAGTTAATTACTTGACATATGAGTAATCATCAATAGCACCTACAACTTATATGTAATTTCTCAAAGAATGTGCATATCAACCCAAATCTTGATTTGTGCATCTCATAACTCAATTAAGAGTTAATTACTTATCATGACCAGAATTATTAATAATAACTGAGAACACTAACATCACAATAATTGATTCATTGAACACCCTACCCTTAGGGTTTCATTTAATCACAACAAATGCTAGAAAGAAAGGTGTAATACATCTATCACATACTTTTCAAATCTTTACAACACACTATACCTGGGATCTCAATCCCTTATCAAATTACTGGGAATTCTCATCCCGTCACATCGTTATCATAATTACTGGATCTGGGTATTCAAACCCTTAGATCATCACATAGCATTGTTACCTCTATAACAAGTAACCATTACCTCTAGGTCCTTAGACCAAGGTATTCATTTCACTGGTTGTCCAAATATTCTCATGGCTCACTAGGGCATCACACATCTTATCACCTCTCACTAGGCAACAACTTATTCCCATGGCTCCCATAAAGATTTCATGTGACACAAACATTCACTGAATAAAGACTACTATCAACAAATCATATAAAATCAATATATGTATGCAACCTTAGAACTTAGATGAATTTGGGTTTCCATGCCATTCACTGGGATATCATGCATAAAAAATAACATTGAATAAATAAAGTCTATCGTGTCAAGAAAATCCCTTCAAATGGATTTCACGATATCTATTCTCAAATATCCAACTTTCCTCGCATCTAGGGTTTCACCCTCTTCACTGAGATACCAAACAAAAACTACTCACTTTAAATGAAATCCAAGATAGTATTTGACATATATGTACTATGAATTTAGATAAATAATCATTCAAAACCAAGGTGATCTAGATAAGCAACTTTCTCTCTTTACTTATACAACAAATTTCAATCATAGACAAATTCTCTATATTTCAGTTTACTCTTATAACCTCTGCGAATACTTAGGGAATTTTCATTAGAATGCATTATATACATTTCTAATATGATTTTATCATCTGAAATTCATTCAAACAAAGGAAGAATCCATTTCATACCATTATGCAACAACATAGAACAAATAGTCAATTTAGGGTTTGTAGTTGCATAAAGCAATTAAAGATTATGGTTGACTTAACCAATTTTTGTGCAATATACTGTTTAAAGGAAGTTCCCACTCACCCTAAGGTGTGAAAACACCTTAAAAATGTATCTCATATCTAAAAATCTTGAATCCATGTCAAATCCCTTGCAATTCACCCAATTCTTCTTCCTTACAACTCGGAAACCCTAAAAATGAGGGATTATGAAGAAAGAGTGAAAAAATGGGAAGTTTTTATAGAATTTTGGATCAAATCAGAGGAGGGATGGAATTTTGACATGTGAGAGAAGAATCACCATGAAATTATATCCAAAGAAGCTAAACTTACATGATTTCATCATTCCTCGGACCGCAAAACCCTAAGTCAGCATCTCCATCAATTACTCATCTCAAACCCTAACTCTCTCTCTCTAGGGTTTCATTTCTCTGGATTGAATCACGAATTATGAGAGCTCCTTTTGTGTTAGGTTGACCATATAGAGCAATTGAGCTTCTTGGGTTAATTGCACATTGACCCCTCACTAAACTTTTTCTTATTTCAGCAGATTTTTGTCATAAAAAGGTTTCTGTGAATTCGTGTATTTTAGAGATCAAACATTATCTAAAAATTATGAGAATTTATCATATTATGTATAATTGAGATTATAAGCTTTCATTAAAATTTGAGATCGTTCCAATTTTCTATTAAATAAATAAAAATTGAATTGTGTACTACTATCTAGAATTCTATAGAAATGTTAGTTACTGTAATTCATCTACTGATAAGGTCTAAACACATCCAAAAATTATGAAAGTATTACATGTTATTCATTATTGGGGTTAAGATCTCCAATTAAAATTTCAGATCATTTGGAATTACCAATAAATAAATAAAAATAAAACACTACACTACTAAAAAGCACTCTGTCAGTGTTTTGGTTGAAGTCTAGTTCGATCGAGAACCACATTCAAAGAACACTCAAATATTCTGAAACGATTCTCCAATATGCATGATTGAGTTATCCATATTATATCCAAAATTCAATTAAATAAAAAATGTATAGAAAATATGAAAAATCATTTACCACACTGCTATCCTGATCAAATTCCATACACATGTACCATCAAAACCCTAATTTCAGCCAACTAGGGTTTATATTTCTCAAACCCTAATTTCTCAAAAAATAGAACACTTAACGTTCTTATTAGGTTTAAAACATCATAATTGAATTATCATCATTAATTAGATTTAAGCAATGATGAATAAAATTATGCATATAATCATCCAGGTAAACCCTAGTTTACCAATTAAGCTCAGATGCGGTCATAACAATTCTCCCCCCCTATAAAGGTTTCATCCCCGAAACATAAATATGTAAGTAAAATACATTCAAGGTTTATTTTAAGCTTCTGAAATCTTACATGTCATTATATTCTTGTATTTATACTTGAATGCAGTTTTCAACATTAAGTCCCTTATTCCTTTACTAAATCACAACATGTTTGAAATAGTTCTCAGTGATAACAAAAAAATTCTCTATGCCACAATCAAACATAGGATAGAGAGAGAAACAACCATTTCAATATTTTCATACTCTTGAGGTGTTACCTCAACATCGATAATCTGATCCAACTATCTCAATTCATACTGCTAAATATGTACTATTGTTCTGTATTACCTCTAAATCACGAAAGAGAGTTCACCGTGTTCTTTTGAATTTTACTATTGTTCTACTCAAATAGCAAAACAATCTTGAGTTAAAAGACTAGATTCAACAATAATTGTACATTACTACTCATGGCATCCCCATTGGATCATGGATGCATAAGGTAAAGCATTACCATGACATTCCATACTATTCTCAATATGAACCCACACATAATTCAAGGTGTAACCACCAAGTTATAGCATACTAGGGTTTCAACAATAGTAACAGAGTAATACATAATTGTATTAGTCATTCAAGGGCTATTCATATCCAATTACCATCACTTAGTTATACTAAAGCTGGGTATAACAAGCTACACCTCATTAGGGTTACATATCAATACAATATGGTTATCATCCTTTCTATTCATATGAGTGAATAGGTAAGACTACCTTATTCAGGGTAACCCTCCATTTGTTCCATCATCATTCAACCCATATCACCATACCACAATTGTACAATACTAAGATGGATTACTGGTATGAATGACTTAAACTATCAGACACCTTTAATTAACATATTGCTTGCACATGTACACTGAAATCATACATAGAACCAATTTACATCCCTTAATATACCTTCAACAAATTATACTTCTAAAAACAAATTCACATATTAATAAAATCCATTGTTTTCTCTTATCTCTCTCATCATTCATTACTATTTACTTTTTTCTATTTATCCTTCTCATTTTAATCATGTAGATTAAACATCCCTAAAATTGAAACATACAAGGCATGAATAGATTATTCATCATTCTTTCTATCACTGCAAGAATTTATTTCATATCACACTTCACTCATATTGTATTTCTCCTTTTGTTCAAAACACACCTCTTATATTTCAAATCATTTTTTTATCCTTTGCTCTAAATCATTTCCATATTGTTTATCTACCTTTCAGATTAGCTAGGATTACTATCAGTGCTAGCTTACTTCTCATAGTGCAAATTTCATGATCTTGTTTTATAGAGATGCTAGTATTCAAGGTCAAATCACTAGTGACAACCCTTTAACTACTACAACTCTAAATATTCTAGGGTTTGGCCTTTATCAGTAGCATGACGTTATTGTGGTGTGACATTGCTCCCTTAATTTGAAATTCAAACTTTGGATCTCACAAGTTTTTATTAAAGTATTCCTTATCTTATCAATTGAATTTCCTTCATCTTAATTGGCCATTCAGATAGATTACATTCTCAATTTACCCTTCTAGGGTTTCATCATCATATTGTGTGTCATTATTACATTCACTAGATGCCTCTACCATGGTGGCTATGCATCAAATATGATTCATTTTCTTATCACTTCATTCCCACATTTCTCTCATTAAGTAATATATGGAAGAGAAGTCGGTTCTGAGACTTAGAATTCTTATCTTCAAACATCCCATTAATACATTTGTCGTATGTAGGTTTAATTAGTTATCAACAAGGATACTTGACTAACTAGCACTAGATTGAATCTCCTCACCTCTTTCTTTTCTAATCTATATTACTCCACCATGTTTCAAACCCTTCCTTACTTTCCATAATTCTCTTACCATATACTACTCTTCCACCTGTTATCTTTAACTTATACTTTTCTCTTATGATCATGTTGCTTATTCATGTGTATGATCATGTATACCATGTTTCACATATTTCTTTTTATCCTTCTACTAATGTGAAATCGAAATTCTAAATCAATAATCTCTCTACTAGTTTCAAGTCATGTTTAATACATTACATATCCTTCATTTTAAATCAAACGGCTCATGCATGGGTGAAACATAGTTTCTCTTATATCAAGTTTTTCCTTCTTTAGTATAGTCTACCTTTGTATAACTTATTCATTTTGTTAAGCTAAACATTTTTTAGAAACTAGTTTGTTGTTCTATAAAGACTTGGAATCCAAAGGTAGTAAGGATGAATGTATTAAACTTATTAATAAAGGTATACATTCCATGCTCTCAATTATATCATAACCCTCATTCCTTAATCAAGCTCATCATTTCCAACATTTATCTTTGTTTTAACTTAGTTTCTTATCCTAGTCTTATGAGTTACATATTTATCTAATTCTCTTTACTTTAACTCTTCTGAAGACTCTTCACTTATATTTACTTATCATATACTTAACTCTTTTCTTCTATTTTTCCTTTGCTTTGGAGTACATAAAAACATTGAACTCAGTTATATAATCCATTCCTCATGATTGATTCTTACTACCTTGGCCCTTACATACTTTTCTCATATCTTTTCCTTATTTCATATTTAGAGTTCATATAATATTAATCATTAAACTTAATATGAACCTTACGTCATGTTCCTTTATTCCCAATTAAGGATTTCTCATATGAGGCCCCAAAGTTGGGTCTCAGATATCAGTGCCAACTGATTCTTAGCTATTCTAATCTTTCCCATATGTTTCAACATCTTAGTGTATGTACATTCTCACTATGATGTGGGTCTAACTTATCCAGAGTCTACTCTTATCATATTGTTAATAGGGGTCATTAGATCCCAGTAATGCATCCTGCCAGCCGGACCAGGCCGAACCTACAGTCCTGAAACCAAGAGCTACTCAGGATTACTCAACTGCTATTCATCTCAAATGTGTGGAAGAAAACTTATCCACTTAGGAAAACTCATTCAAAGATCATTTCTAGTCTACTTGATACAAAGAATGTAATCAATAAATGCTACAACTGCATAGTGTACAACAAATCTTAAAGACCCATACATATTTCAAAATACTAAATATCTGAATTCAAACATACAAGAGCTTTTCTATTCATCTCCAATAAAACAACACTATGAAATGAAAGTTCTATCTCATTTTATATTTATTCTCTTAATTCATGTTACTTATCTTGTTTGTAACCGTAATATTTCTAGGGTTCCTCTCTAGCTCATCCTTCCACTGTATACCTGGCCATGGTATACATGAAAGAATAGGCATAGTAGCTTGATACTGGTTTATCCAAGTACTCAGATTTCGGGCCATGATATCCAAATACTCAAATCCCCAGAGCTAACATCATAACATCTCCTATCTGCCACACTTATGACTCTAACTTACTAACTTAATGGTCCCTGACAACTCAGCCTAAGCTCTGATACCAATTTGTTACACCCCGATCTCACAATTTCCACTAATCATGAGATTAGGGCATAAATTGAGGATTTAACGTAATACAAAGATCACCCTTAACTTTTTATTCTCTTTCAAAACTCTTTATTTTCTCACATTGAACCACATAAACCAACTTTACAAGGGAATCTAAATATTGATTTATCCAATCTGATTTCAACAATAAAAATGTATGTATGAACATTCATTATGTTCATCATACTTTTAAGCACATAAGACTTATTCATTCACAAATATTGCTAAAAGAGGAATAATGTTATACATCATCATTTACAACTCTCTCTTATTTCTTTAGACGAACCTAGAGTGACAAGGACCGACTGAACTTAACTATACTCAGACTTTACTCTTGTGGCAGATCTACTCTGATGCAATGATATCTTCTTCAAGTCCATGTATTTTCCCTAAAAATTGTGAGTAAAGGGGTGAGCCTACTCGCTCAGTGAATGAGTACTTCAAAGAAATAGTGTAAAGCACTGATATAATTACATATATACTTTTGAGCAATTGATATCAATTATAACAGCAGTAAGCTTTAAAGAGTCTAATAATTGACAATCGTAAATACGGTAGGATACTCTAAATATCTATAAGAGTGAATCAATATATAAAATGCTTGATTGATCATAAAGAGAACCAATAATTCTGAAACATACAAAGAATAATTGAATAACTATACACACTTGTTTGACCTCTCATTCATTTTATTATGCCATGATCATATGCAGTGTACTCTACATGTGAAGACTCGTAGTACACTATGATCACAACGTACAAGACTTAGAGGACACACTGGGGAAATGCTAAGTCTGACTACTCTCCTGGTCTGCAATAGGGAAATGGCTCTCTGGCCTAAACTAGACTCATCCTCTACCATTAGCACACAGGCGGAGAGTCTAGCCACCTCTTGGCTTTTCTGTACTCTAGTGCCACCAGGACTTCTGGTTGATGTTGGACACTACAAACTATAATTTAAGGAGACTTCTACTAGCGCTTCATCCCCCATGCCACCTGATAGTATGTTCCGACCCCCGTATACTAGACGCTTCCAGGGTTAGGTCGTTTCACCCCTAAGGCGCATACCTCACATAGGGGTTCTACAGTGTTCAGGGCTCCTAAGTCTATTATTTTATTATTCCAAGAAAGCTCTTTCTACATTGTACCCTTCTCTAAATTATACTTCACTCTAGTATCTCTATGGTGTCACGTCTACTTATTTGAAGTTATAATACAACATGTATATCATTCTAAACTTGGCAGATCAGTATATTCAAAACACTATAATATACTGAGTATTCAACATACTATACATGTAGGCAGACTAAAATTCTTAAATAAACATATTACATGTTCACTTGGCACATACACACTAGAATCGTGCAATTTATCATCTTATTGCACTGATAAGAGTTAATTACTTGACATATGATTAATCGTCAATAGCACCTGCAACTTATCTATAATTTCTCAAAGAACGTGCATATCAACCCAAATCTTGAGTTGTGCATCTTATAACTCAATTAAGAGTTATTTACTTATCATGACAAGAATTATTAGTAATAACTGAGAACATTGATATCACAATACTTGATTCATTGAACACCCTACCCTTAGGGTTTCATTTAATCACAGCAAATGCTACAAAGAAAGGTGGAATACATCTATCACACACTTTTTAAATCTTTACAACACACTATACCTGCGATCTCAATCCCTTATCAAATTACTGGGAATTCTCATCCCTTCACATCATTAGCATAATTACTAGATCTGGGTATTCAAACCCTTAGATCATCACATAGAATTGTTACCTCTATAACTGGTAACCATTACCTCTAGGTCCTTAGACCAAGGTATTCATTTCACTGGTTGTACAAGTATTCTCATGGCTCACAAGGGCATCACACATCTTATCACCTCTCACTAGGCAACAACTTATTCCCATGGCTCCAATAAAGATTTCATGTGACATAAACATTCACAGAATAAAGACTACTATCAACAAATCATATAAAATCAATATATGTATGAAACCTTGGAACTTAGATGAATTTGGGTTTCCATGCCATTCATTGGGATATCATGAATCAATAATAACATTGAATAAATAAAGTCTATCATGTCAAGAAAATCCCTTCAAATGGATTTCACGATATCTATTCTCAAATATCCAACTTTCCTCGCATCTAGGGTTTCACCCTCTTCACTGAGATACCAAACAAACACTACTCAATTTAAATGAAATCCAAGATAGTATCTGCCATATATGTACTATGAATTTAGATAAATAATCATTCAAAACCAATGGGATCTAGATAAGAACTTTCTCTATTTACTTATACAACAAATTTCAATCATAGACAAATTCCCTATATTTCTGTTTACTCTTATAACATCTGTGAATACTTAGGGAATTTTCATTAGAATGCATTGTATACATTTATAATATGATTTTATCATCTGAAATTCATTCCAACAAAGGAAGAATCAATTTCATATCATTTTGCAACAACTTAGAACAAATAGACAATTCAGGGTTTGTAGTCACATAAAACAATTAAAGATTATGGTTGATTTAACCAATTTTCATGCAATATACTATTTAAAGGAAGTTCCCACTCACCCTAAGGTGTGAAAACACCTGAAAAACGTATCCCATATCTGAAAAGCTCGAATCCATATTAAATCCCTAGCAATTCACCCAATTCTTCTTCCTTTCAACTCGGAAACCCTAAAAACGAGGGATTATGAAGAAAGAGTGAGAAAAGGGGAAGTTTTGATACCATTTTGGATAAAATCAGAGGAGGGACGGAATTTTGACATGTGATAGATGATTCACCATGAAAATATATCCAAAGAAGCTAAACTTACATGATTTCATCATTCCTTAGACCGCAAAACCCTAGGTCAGCATCTCCATCAATTTCTCCTCTCAAACCCTAACTCTCTCTCTCTCTCTCTATAGGATTTCATTTCTCTAAATTGAATCATGAATTATTAGATCTCCTTGTGTGTTAAGTTGACCATATATAGCAATTGAGCTTCTTGGGTTAATTGCACATTGACCCCTCACTAAACTTTTTCTTATTTCAACAGATTTTTCAGTCATAAAAAGGTTTCTGTGAATTTATGTATTTCAAAGCAAACAACTTCTCCAAAAATTATAATAATTTATCACGGTGTGTATAATTGAGTTACAAAGCTTCACCTTAAATTTGATATCATTCCAATCTTCCATTAAATAAATAAAAATAGTATAGTGAAATGTTATCCAGAATTCTACAAAAATGTCAGTAACTGTAATTCATCTACATATAAGGTCTAATTGCATCTAAAAATTATTAAAATTTTACATTTTATTTACCATTAAGTTTTAGATCTCCAGTTAAAATTTTAGATCATTTGGATTTACCAATAAATAATTAAAAATAAAACACTTCACTACGGAAAAGCACTCTGTCAACATTTTGGTCAAAGTATAGTTTGACCAAGAACCGCATTGAAAGAACACTCAAATATTCTAAAAATGTTTTCCAATATTCATGATTTAGTTATCCATATCATATCAAAAATTAAATAAAATAAAAAAATTATATAAAATATGAAAAATCATTTACCACACTGCTATCCTGATCAAATTCCATACTCATATTATCAAAACCCTAATTACAGCCAACTTGGGTTTATATTTCTCAAACCCTAATTTCTCAAACAATAGAACACTTAACGTTCTTATTAGGTTTGAAACATCTTAATTGAATTATCATCATTAATTAGATTTAAGAAATGATCAATCCAATTAAACATATAATCATCCAGGTAAACCCTAGTTTACCAATTAAGCTCAGATGCGGTCATAACACAGGTGGTGAGTCAAAACCCTTAGGCTTACTGTGCATCAATGGACCTACTGACCACTAATCACTACAACATATAACATAGGTACCACCGACATCCCCCGTTAGTGTTGGGTACCGCACAATTGTAAGGAGTCACCCCTACTGGTGATGACCCCCACACCCTACTGGTGTGTTCTGGCTTACCTTGATCTGGGCTATTCCAATCAAGAAACTGTTTACTCCACAAAGTGTAGGCCTCATCCCGTGAGGATTCTATAGTATTCAGGGTATATACATGTATAATTCACTCTTTAAGTTTACAAATTCAATCATCACATCAACATATTTTAGTTCATCTTTGTAAATCGTTTATTTCATAGATCAACTGATAATATTTACCACAAACTCAACTATTAATCATCACCACATCTCATACTGAGAAACATTGATATCAAAATACTTTATTCACTGGACACCCTATCCATAGGGCTTTATTTACCTCATTCACTTATCACATGAATCTCATAAGGATTTAATGTGTCATAAAAATTCACTAAATAAAGATTACTTTCAACAATTCATATATAATCAACATATGTATGAAGCCCTAGAATTGAGCTAAATTTGGGTTTCCATTCCATTCACTGAGATACCATGCATCAAGAATAACATTGAATAAATAAATTATATGATGTCAAGAGAATCACTTCAAATAGATTTCACAATATCTATTCACAAATTTCTAACTTTCCACTCATCTTGGGTTTCACCCTCTTTGCTGAGATATCATGCAAATACTATTCACATCACATGAAATCCAAGATAGTATCTGACATATATGTACTACGCATTCTGATAAACAATCATTCATAATCAATGAGATCTACATAGAAAAATTTCTCTATTTAATTGGACAATAATTTCAATCATAGCCGAAAACCCTAAATTTCAGTTTATTCTTATAACCTTTGTAAATACTTAGGGAATTCTCATTAAGATGGATAGTATCCATGTCTAATATGATTTTATCATCTGAAATTCATAAAAATAGAGGAATAATCCATTTCATATAATTTTGCAAAAACTAGATCAAAAAGACAATTTAGGATTTGTAGTCGCATACTATGCAATCAAAGATTGTTGATGATTTAAAACATTTTCATACAATCTACTATTTAAAGAAAGTACCCACTCACCCTAATGTGTGAAAACACCTTTAAAACACAGCCCGTCTCTAAAAATCTCAAACTCATATCCAAACCCTAGCAAATCACCATATTCTTCTTCCTTTCAACTCGAAACCCCTAGAAATGAGGGATTATGAAGAAAGAGTGAGAAAGGAGAAGATTTGATACCATTTCAAACCAAATCAGAGAAGGGATAGAATCTTGACATGTGAGAGAAGATTAACCATGAAAGGCTATGCAAAGAAGCTAAACTTCCTTGATTTCATCATATCTAGGATAGAGAAACCCTGATCAGCAATTCAACCACTCTCTCCTCTCAAACCCTAACTCTCACTCTCTCTCTAGGATTTTGTTTCTCTGGAATGAATCACAAATTATGAAATGTCCTAGTGTGTTAGTTTAACCATGTAGAGAAATTGAGCTGCTTGGGTCAATTGCACATTGACACCTCACTATACCTTCTCTTATTATAGTTGAACTTTCTCTCAGAAAAATGTTACTATAATTTGTTTGTTTTAGAGGTCAAACCTTCTCCAAAAATAATAAAAATTTAGCATGTTGTTTGTATTTTAGTTACACAACTTAATTAAAATTTTAGATCAATCTGAGCTACAATTAAATAATTAAAAATCAAACAGTGCATTGCTATCCAGGAATCTACAAAACAATCAGTTGAAGAGAAAATTCCCCACAACAGCCATGCAAGCTGCCACAGCCGTGCTGAGATGGACCCAACACAACCGTCTACCTACCATGGTCGTGGTGCATTGGTTTCATCAGATTTGAATACAATAGTTGGTCAACAGTTCAATTCTTTCAAAACAGCTGTGTCACCTAGAATGCATGTGCCACCAACGACCTAACACTGTCATTCTACCCACCACGATCGTGGTGTCCAAGCTTCCAACTAATATTTTCATTGTCCTTTGCCTACCTCTCTTACTCCTCCCCAACACGAGCCTATTTGGTGAAAACCCTAATTTCATCTGACTAGGGTTTATATTTTCTCAATCCATAATTATAAAGAAATAGAGTACTTGGAGTTCTCATTAACTTTAACACATCATAAATGAACTACCATCCCTAATCATGTTTAATAAATGATCAATATAACTAAGCATGTAGTCATCCAGATAAACCCTAGTTTACCAATTAAGATCAGATGCGGTCATAACAATAGGTGTATGTGTTATCCTTTTAGAGAGGAACATTCATATCCAAACTCATTGTGTACGGTAGAGATAATGAGTCTTGTGAGTTAGTTGTTATTTACCTATACAGTAGAAGAAGAAAATTCTATATACATGGGTAATGATGGGACTTGATTATACTCCTTCAAAATTTTTTGAAGTGGTGTTGGGTTGTAGAAACAACCCTATCCTTGTAGGTGCTTGACATTGCCCCAACTCCAATGTTAGTGTTGGACTGACGGTTCATGAGTTGAGGCATATGTAGAACACTTGCATTAGCTCCTGGTGATAACAAAGAAAGATTGCACTTGATGATGAATATTTTTTTTTGTGGAGATCAGAGTCTAGTTTTTATTCATCCTGTACTTTGGGACAGGCCAAATTAAGGGGAGTTTCACATTGAGTACATCGGGTTGCCACGAGGGCCTATCATTATGAATAGAATAGGGAGTGTGAGAAAGTAAAGAGGTTTTTGCAAGCTTGTCAGCAACTTGGTTCAACTCTCTAGCAATGTACATCACCAAGAGATGGTTTAGAGCTGCTTGGGTGACATGAAATTTTCTCCAAACCTGTTGGAGTTTTGGTGAGGCACATTTTATCTGATTAACCAGCTCCACCGATGAACTGGAGTCAGATAAAATCACAAAATTCAGCATTTGCCGTTCTTTACAGACTGAAGTGGTAATAGTAATTGCTAGTAATTCAGCATGGAGGGGTGAGGAAGCGTGCAGTGGTATCCCCTCTCCAGAAATGAAGTTGCCATGGCCATCTAAGATATGGATGCCAACATTGGCGTTCCCTGTATCCTCTCTGAAAGCAGCGTCAACGAGGAGCACAAAGTCCACCCTGCCTGGTTGAATGATATGCTTCGCGACTGACTTAACTGTGTTGGGGGCGGTAGTCAAGGCGTGGATGATAGATTTAGATCTTTCCTGAATGAAAGCGGCTTGGGATTGACTGTTAGGAACTTGATGGTCATGGACTTGTTTGTTCCTGATGTTCCAAATGTGCCAGCATGCAGTAAGGTGCAGGACTGCATCGTCTTGGGAGGTATGAGGAGGTGCGATGACCCATTCTATCCACTCATCTTTGGAAATGAAGAAGGTGTTCGCAGAGATGCCTAGCTTCCTCCAGATTGCTGCACTTATCGAGCAGTCCCTGAGGCAATGTAGGAGAGTTTCTTCGTGATTGTTACAGATAGGGAAGAGGGTGTCGATGTCAAGGTGTCTTCTCTTCTTCTCAACGTTTGTCAAGAGGGCCCTATGTTGAAGAAGCCAAGCAAAGAATTTGATGCGTTCTGGGACTTTTAGTTTCCAGAGACGGTTCCAGGTTGCCTGTGTGTGGTCGGCGTTATGGTTTCGGATCCAATTGTATGCTGCCTTGGCAGTGAGGTTACCTAGTGCGTCTCGGGGCCAGACCCAGCAGTCTGGTTGGGAGTCACCTGTAAGAGGTGGGATGTACTGGATAATGTTACTGGCTGCAGAAGGCAGAAAGGCATTGATGAAGGAAAAATCCCATTCTCCATTGTCGAGACGCAACAAGTTAACTTTGAGGTCAGTTAGCTCCTGAGGAATAGGCCAGTTCGGATCAAGCTTCGAGATAGAGGTGCCATTGAGCCAGCTATCCGCCCAGACATTAGTTTCTGAACAAGAATTGATAGTCTTATGACAATCATCAGTAACAGACTTCAAGTTCCTCTTAATGAAGCTCCAAGCCGAGGAGCACGGTTTGTTTACTGCATGTGAGTTACAGATATATGTCTCCTGCATAATGTGCACCCAAAGGGATGGGTGGTTATTTAGAAAAAGCCACACATTTTTCAGCATGAGGTCGTTATTTTGGTCTCTTGCATTCTTGATGCCTAAACCTCCTGCAGATTTCGGTGTGGTAACCTTCCCCCAAGATACCAGGGAGAGTTTCTTCTTGTCTCTCCCGCCTGACCATATGAAGTCCTTAATGTGCTTATTGATTTCATCACATAGTGAAGGAGAGAGCTTCACTATCTGCATAGTATAAGAAGGGATAGCTTGTAGAGTGGCTTTGGCTAGGGTCACTCTGCCTACTATAGAGAGATGACGGGCTGCCCAACTTGTCATCCGCTCCCGGATGGTTGTGGCGATATGATGGTGTGTGCTTTTGTTGACACGATGATGAAGAATAGGAACGCCGAGGTATCTACCCAGGTCGTTTGTGCACTGAATGCCAATTACCTCGCTGAATGCTCGCTTGTCTTCTCTTGTTGCATTAGCTGAAAAGAAGCAGCGAGATTTGTCATTTGAGATGGATTGCCCGGAAACAGAGCTGAATTTGTGGAGGACGTCGAGGATGGTGTGAGCTTGTTGTTGGTCAGCTTCCGCCATAAGAACGATGTCATCTGCAAAGAATATATGCGACAGGGGGGTTCCATGTCGAGTTAATCTAATAGGCTTCCAGTGGTTGTTGTTGACGGCTTCATTAATAGCCTGGGATAGTCTTTCCATACAAAGAACAAAGACGTATGGACTGAGGGGGTCGCCTTGCCTAACCCCTCTGATAGATTTAAACGGTGGAAGCGGAGTACCTTCCCACAGAATGGAGGTCTTCCCCGAGGTGATGATGTCCATGATAAGAGAGACAGTGATGGAAGGGATGCTGGTCTTCATGAGGGTGTCATGTATGAAGCACCAATCCATACGGTCGAAGGCTTTAGAAAGGTCTAATTTTATGCTAACCCATTTTTTGCCACTTTTCTTGAGCTTCATAGAGTGTATAACTTCCTAAACCAGCAGAATATTATCACATATACTTCGACCAGGAATGAAGCTGGACTGATTACTAGAAATCTAGTCCGAGAGATGGGGCTTGATACGTTCCACAAGAATTTTCGAGATGAGTTTGAAGCATGAGTTGTTTAAGGAGATAGGCCTTAGGTCCGAGCAGCGTTGGGGTTGCTTAGTTTTCGGGATGAGAATCATGTGTGAATTAGCCAGCTCATCATCAACTTTTCGAGTGTTAAAGGCTTGCTGCACCGTAAGTAGAATGGAGGGGGAAATGCGCAGCCATTGAGATTGTATGAACTCGTTGTGAACTCCGTCCGGTCTAGCCACTTTTGAGGGCGACATGAGAAATGCCACCCTGCTGACTTCTTCGTGCCCGGGCAGTCGAGCTATAAAATTTCAAGCTTGAGGAGATAGAGCTTTGAAGGTGCCAATATAGGAAGAGATTTGTTCAGAACCAGCAGTCTGTACATCACAATGTTCCATAAGAAGAACGAAAGGATTTAGGATGAGCCGTTGTACGGCTCCCTTGTCTTCGACCCAATCGCCGAAACTGTCGCGTAGCCTATTGATTTTTATGGCGTGATGGCGGGTTTTAACATAGGAGTGGAAGTATTTGCTATTTCCATCACCACATCTCAACCAATTGATATGAGCTTTTTGCTGCCAGTCTAATTCCTCGGCGAGAAGAATTTTAGCTTGCTGTTCTTGTAAGCTAACAGAAAGAAGATCATTGTCAGTACACGGGAAAATACTGTCCCTTACCTGGCATCGGGATAGCTTAGATACAATGGCCTTTTTAAGACTTTGCTTCTTATTGTTGTTTTTCTTCTCCCACTTTAGAACTAGCGGCGAGAAGCTGGATAACGCTTCAGTGAATGATTTAGACTTGTCCAAAGGGGCATCATGGAGTGATAGAAATCATTGTTGATTGTCCAACTAGCTTTGGTACGAAAGATTGCTGGACCTGCTTTACTTGTCTTGGAGGAAGAAATCAGGATGGGGTTGTGGTCGGAATGGAGGCGAGGCAAGACAGAAACCTGGAAGCCTTCAACAGACGAACTCCACTGATCATTAGAAACAACTCTGTCGAGTCTTTCTAAGAGGCGTTGGTGCATAAAGGTGTAGAAATGACCGGACATGTTAACCTCAGCTAGTCCAGTGCTTTGTAAGGTTGAGTTGAATAAATGGCTGTTATGACGATCAAAGTGCTTTCCTCCATGCTTCTCAGTAATGTTCAGCATAGTATTAAAATCACCAAGAACAACCCAAACGCCATTGATAGTTTTGGAAATATCCACAAGACGGGTCCAGAGATGCTTCCTTTTAGCAGGGGAAGGGCTACCATACACAAATGTAGCGCACCAATCATGATTTATTCTGCAATGTACAAACTGTCTGTGATTGTAGAGAATGTCGACATGGCATCTAGCATCATCCCACAGGATCCAAATGCCCCCAGAAAAACCAAGTGCTTCCACTCTATGAGAAGAATGGAATCCGATTTTTCCAACTGCGTTATCAGCAGATGTACCACTACATCTAGTTTCTAACAAAACTAAGATGGATAATTTGTATTGCTGTTTGTATTCCTTCAAAAGACGTATTTTATCCTTGGAGCAAGCTCCTTGGATATTCCAACAGATGATACTAACCATTAATGGAGGGGGTGAGGGAGAGGGGGGGTTACTGGGAAGCAGTGAGGGAGCCTCTAGCCGGGCCGTCCTCCACTCCTTCAGTAACTCCTGTTGACTCCTCTGGGACTGGATCCACGACCTCCATGTCTTGGATCTGTTCGTTAAAATTAAGGTGTTGCTTAGCTCCGATGAACTGTAGGTTACCGACACGTTCAGAATCTTTCCTTTCTTGTGTTCTCTTCCTGGGCTAATCATCACATTATGATAGATAACCTTCCTATTTCTTAGTCTAACACCACCATTAGAAGAGGAGGTGTTCCCCCAATTGAAGTTGTTTTAAGGCTGCGACACATCTCCAGGTGGATTGGATCCGCCAAAGCGGAATATTTCACCGTTATTGGGGAATGTATTCCTGCCTTCCGACACCTGGTCATCAATTAAAATGACTGTCGTGTTGGATTGGTTGGCCAGAATAGGCTTAGTAGCGCCTTGAGTCTGCGGTGTCTGTTGCGGTGGCGGTTTGGGGGGGTTCTTTTTGTTCTTCTTACTGACTACTGTAGTCCAGTCAGAGTCTTCGCCAACAGGGGCTTTGTTTCCTGACTCTGTGGGAGTAGATTCCGGCTGGGGATCAGTCCTCTGCGTTGTTTCTTGCAGGGGTATAACACCCTGGCTTGGAGCAGGCTTCTTAGTTGGTTGTCGGCGCACCGGTTTGGGGGCGTGTATGGCTTCAGTATACGTGCATGGACCACGAAGGTCGACTGCAGCGGATGAGGAGGCCTCATTGGGGATGAAGGGTTGCATGAAGGTACACGCCTTGTCGTAGTAACCTAGTCTTCCGCAACGCAGACAGACTACCGGGAGATTTTCATATTCCAACATGTAGTGCTGTCCATTGAGAAAGATAGCAGGTAGCAGAGGTTTTTTAGTGTCTACTTCAACAACAAGTTGAGCGAACTTGCCCCGATCGCCAGCCGTTGTTGTTGCGTCTATCTTGATAGTTTTTCCAACCAGGTCACCGATATAAGAGAGCAGCATGTTTTGGTAGAGATAGACAGGAAGGTCCTTCTCACGGAGCCACACCACTAGTTTGCAAGGGATTGGTTCCGATGGTCTGAAGTCTGGTGACCAAGATTGCACTGACAGATAGTTGCCAAATATAGTCCACGGGCCTCCGATCATTGCCTTAATGAAATCCTTTTCGTTTGCCAATTGAACAATATAATACCCCATCTCCAGATCAATCACTCTGAAGGAGTCTGTGGGATCCCAGAGGATGGACAGGCGGTTGACAAGAGTTTGGAAGCCGATGTTTCCACCGATTAACTTGACGATGACTGCATAGCGCCACGGCTCAAGCAGAGGAGGGAGTGATGCAGGGTTGATGGTGAGGGCAGGAAGGGCTCCACTACGATCGACGTGAAGCTCGTCTGAAGAGAGAGCATCAGGCGAGACAGTCTTGAGCAGGTCTGCTACCTTGCGACCGGTCAAGCGTCTTTGTAAGAACGGTCGGTTGGTGTTTCTGAAGTGTTACTTCCGGCTGTGTTGGTGATCTGGACATCGGCATCTTCGTCCGGACGCGAGGGCTTCTCCCCCAATTGGGTGGAAAAGGAACCCCGGCCTCCGTTTCCTCTTCCAGCACTTCTTCCACCCCGGCCACAGCCGCCACCGCCTAACCCTAGGCGATCACTCATGCCGCCTAACCCCTGGGGACTATATGGTTCACTTGATGATGAATATTGATAACACATGAATAAGATCTTAATTAATTATGGTATTCCTTTAGTGCTTTATTTGTATGTGTAATTCTTTCTTACTTACTTGGTTGGGTGCAATGTAAAATACTAGTAGCCTTAACTAGAGACCTAAATTAACTTGAGTAGCAGACTAGTTGTTTAGGGTTTATAGTTTTAAAGTATATTTTCAATTTTTAGTTGTTATTATGTGTTTCTACCATCTTGTTATCATTATTGACTTCCAGATGGAATGTACCCACCACAACGCAGCAACTCATATGCATTGTTCAAAAAATTCCAAGTATATTACAATAGTTGATCTCAGGTGGAGGTTGGTTTGAGTAGAGTTTAGTGTTGATGTTGCACATTCAATTTGTAGGTAAGGTTTTGAGCTTGTCATTGTTATAGACTATATTTAGTTTGAGATTATGTATGTATGTTATAGCAGTTCACCTATATGTGATGTAAATAGATATGTCTAGTTGTTGGATGACCAAAACTAATATGCTTAAATCTATCCTTCCACTTGTGATGCTTTTATGTACCTTGTATATTTGATTATGATAATAAAAGCATGTCTTTCCAATTATATATCAGTTAACTTCATGAAATGGGTTGTTTCTAGTTCTTTTGTGAAATGTTTTCAGTTTTGTATATTATCTATCTTCATCTTATGACATGTGGTTACATGTATGTCTTGGTCTAGGTAGTTTATGTTCCAAGTAGAGTGTTTACAAATTATTTTATGTTTTTTATTTGTGGCTCGCTTGCCGCTAGTCTGTGGCTTTATTTTCATAGTTTGGGTTGATCGTCTTCTCTACGTTAATGAAATCAACATTTAGCATTACCATTTTCAGTTGATCTAGATCCTTAGGTACCACAAATATAATACACACATTTAAAATATAAAAAAATTACAAAATTGTATCATGAACTAAATTACGACGACCAAGCTAGGACATCACATTCTTATGGTTTGTTCAAATATATATCATCATGAACTGAATGACGATGACCATGCTCAAACATCACATTCTTATGGTTTGTTCTACTAGATAATGGAATGCACAAGACAAATATTTTCCTTTATATCAAATTGAATCAAATACCAATACACATAAATCATCAAAATGCCATGTTCATGTTATACCCAGAAATTATTAATTGAAAACTCCTTGAAATCATTATTTGTACAAAGTTGTGGCGCCAATGACCAAAGACCATAATTGCATTTTATGTGTTAGATATGATGCGATGTGATCCCAATTACATTCCTTGATACGTATAATTAATAAGTGTTATAAAGAATTGATATATATTTCTAGTAATTAAGTTTTTACCATACGTTTTGTTGCAAAGCAGATGAGTTGGACTTAGTCTACCGTAGTATCTACTCTCTCACAAATCATTGTCAAGGATAACCATGAGGGGCGACACCATAACTACAGTGTCATTTTTAAATGGTGGAAAATCATGTTTCTATTCATTGACAATCATGTTTTCAATCGGTGTATTAAACATGAATGATGACCATCAGAATTACATTTCTTAATTATAAAATTGAACTACAATTAAAAATAACGAGCGAAGTTTTTCTCTTTGAAGAAATAACAGAAGCCGTACAAGTATGTTCAAACTTGGAGTGATGAATATTATACGGGAGCCAAAAGAGATATAACAGTTGGAATCTGTGTCTGTTTGGGAAGAGGGGATCCAAAAGAGATTGAACACTTGGAGTACATAAGTGTTGAAGGTGGGGGCACTTGTAAGGGTCATCCTTAGTGTGTGGTTGTCGGTTGCAAAGGCACTAACCGAAGACAGTAGAGAGGGTCAAAGTGGTAAATGGGCATGGGAAGCGGTAGTAGTTAACAATGGTAGAAGTGGTTGTGGCATGGTAATGTGCAAAAGTTGACTTGGACGCCTGATGATATGCAGTGACCAAAAGGACGACAGAGGGTGAAGGAATGAAGAAAAAGTTAAGGAATATTTTGAGAGCTCTGTGCTAAAATCATGCCCTAGTATAAAAAGAAATTTAGTAAAGTTAGGTGGATGAGTCAAAACATAGTCGTTATAAATTTGGATGCTTTTGTATTACGTAGTAATATATGACCTAGACCGAAAAGTTTTCATATAATAACAAACTTATTTCAAATACCACATTGAAGGGATGTGAACGAGTGAATGGCCTTGGCAAGCTATGTTCGTACTTACAATCTCCAAAACAAACCTCATCGTCGAAATGGGACAAAGAAAGAAATGCTGTTGTTGGCAGAAACATGGTTTCACACCATGCACGTAAGCAAATGTGTTTCTTTTCCTCTTTTAACAAACGTGAAAGTTCTGTTATCAACAAGCACAGTAAAGCAATGGCTAAATGTACCCCCAGCTGATCAAGAAGATGCTATTTTTTTATGAAGAAGAAAAAACAGGGGTTTATACTGAGGGAATGCCCCCTTCACCTAAACTCTCTCTTTCAGCCTAGTTCAATCCCATCTGTAGGCGTGCAGGAAAACTTATGTATGTCATCTGAAAGCTTTGGCCTATGTTCTGTGCTGTGAGATGCCATCATTTACCTGAAACAATATAACAAAGCTCATTAAATATAAGAAGTTGTGTTATAATTGCTCCCAATAAGTAACCAGTGCGAGCCATCTCGGTTGAAGAATCAAGCGTGTAATCGGATTCAAACACCTTACCAACCTTCTAACGATCTCCTAGTATTATGACCTATTAAAACAAGAATCTGATTACGCCAGCATTCAAGATATTTTTGCGGGTGTCTTTGCATTGTGAAAGAATGTGTTTGGCCAACGTTGTTAAAAACTACCAAAGTTGGGCCACACATCAAAAGCAGTTGATGGGATAACAAGTACATGACATTTACCTCCATAATAACTCTTGTAAGAGAATGCGACGGCCGGTTCCTCAGTTGTACTTCGTAGACAATCAATTTAGTTCAAGCTTCACCATATTCTTCCACCCCTTCTCCATCCCATTGTTGCACACCGCCATGGCCGTGTGCTGAAATGCTGCCCAGGACGGCAGTACCCAACTATGGCCCAGCGGTGGTGCGAAGCAGCCCGCAGCAGCTAGCACCGAGATTGAGAAGACATGGAAGAATGTGGTGAAGATTGAGCCGTTCATCTTTTCTTCATGTCCGCAGCCAGATGAGTCGATGGATGCTTGTGCTCACTGATTCTCGTCCGTCGTTTTTATACAGGATGCCAGTCCGTACTGCACCTGTTCGACATAAGGCTTCACGCGTACTGTGAGGGGGAGCAGGAACGAGTGTAGTACAGACGTACTGCTGCTCCACCGTGTACCATCGTACTACTGCGAACCCCAAATGGAGTTCAGATGCCGGGAAGACGAACCACGTTCACTCTTCCTGATCCCGGAACAGATACCACTCCGTATCTGAAACAAAACCAAACTGGAGCCACATAACCAGTAACTAATCCGTGTTTGAAAATTTCATGTTATTAGTAGTAGATTGAAACTAGGAAACAAGCGGTTTTGATAAGTATACGTGCGTGCATACGCCTCTACCCATTGCACACAGAATTGATGGCTGTCTAGATGCACTGAATATTTGGCTGTGAAGTGTCACTAGGAAGATGGTTATTGACACGCTTCAAAAAAATCACAGTTGTTTGGTACTAAAGTCAAACCTCGAGCTTATCAATTAGGGAGAGAGTTTTCAACAAAATCAAATCTGAGACTTTTTGTTTGAAGTCGAAAGTTGTCGATTATGTTAGAGATATGATTACTGTAGCCGCTAATTACTGTAGCAGTTAGTTAATGTAGTGCGTTTACTGTAGTAATAACTTATTTAGCATAGGTTAAGTCTAATGTAGTGCAACAAGTACATGTGAGAATGTAGTGTTGTTTCTAGTGCAAATGACAAAGAAGTTTTATCCTATATTGCTCACTCATATAACTTTTGTGGTCCTCATATATGTAGGATCACATGAGGCACTAGTGTTCAAAGGAGTCCAAGGAGGGAGGTATGCTCACCACCTTGGTGGGTGGGGTTACCACATCACAACGCATGCACGCGCGCGCCACCCCACGTCTGGCCGGGCTCAGGTGGATTGTGGATTGTGGATTGTGGAGAATGTCTTCCGTCTTCTTTTTGCACTAGGATACAACTAAGTAATTAATTACTCGTGTAATTAATTATTTCTTTCCTATTCGGATTTCTTCATCCTAACTGGAAAGTGTTTCTTTTTGCGGTTTTTATTCCGTAATGTGTACAAGAGCAATTGAGTGTTTGCGTCTTACTGGGAATAGGATTAGGGACGCGCGTGGCTATATATATGCCTCCGGTCATTAGGGTTACACACACAACAAACAGTCTTCTGCCGCCGTGTGTTTTGACAGCCCTAATACAGAGTGCGAGAGCTGTCATCCCGGAGTCACTTCGTGGAGTCGTTCTCCTGTGCGAAGCGCGACTTCTCCTTCTCTTCACCAAGACGCAACTGTCAGGCGGTGGTTCCTACGGTTGCTGTGCTGCGTCGGTGGTGGTGCAACGAGACGACGTCGACTGCGAGCGACGTGTCTGTTCAAGGTTCGTGCCGGATCGCGATTGGGAGAACGATGTCTATCCGCGAGGATTGCCGGACACTGATTTCTTTAAGTAACACGTTCGTTTCTCAACGAATGATCTAGTTTGCGAATCTAACTCCTATTTTTCTGTTCTCCTGCTTTGTTTGAACTTTATTTCTTATTTTGGATCTGTCTGAATTATTAATTACATTGCACATGTCGCTGTTGCATGAACGACAATAATAAATATTAACAACAGTCTTAAAGAAATCATTTTCTGTCGTTAGTTAACAATGGCCGGTCAGGGTGGTTCGGGATGTAAAATTGATACAACCAATATGCCTGAAAAATTTACTGGTACCATCTTTGCCCGTGGGCAAAGTCGGATGGAAATTTGGCTGAATATTGCGGGTTATGATCAGTACTTAGTTGAAACTAAACCTGTATCTGATGAAACAATTCCTGATAATGCAAATATAATTGCTAATTAGAAGAGGGGTGATAAAACGTTCCGCAGTTTGATTCTGTTTGGTTTAAATAACAAACTGTATGATTCTTACTCAAAGCCGCCAGTCACTACGTCCAAGGTTTTGTGGGAATCGTTAATTAAAAATTTTAGCACTGAAAATTAAGGTGTTGAAAAATATTGCGTGTCTAAATTTCTTAAGTTTTAGATGGTTGAGAGTAAGTCAGTTTCTGATCAAACACATGATCTACAACTCCTAGTTCATGAACTCTCAGATGCTAAGATGGTGTTGCCTGAGAAGTTTGTTGTTATGTCTATCATAGAAAAATTTCATAAGTCTAGGGAATCGTTTGGTATGTCTCTGAAGCATCGCAAAGGGACACACACCATGGATGAACTAATGATGGATATTAATATACAAGAAGAACACTTAAAGGAGAAAGGGGTCAATGTGCCTACTGATGCAAATCCAACTGTTAATCTTACGTCTACGAAAAACACCAAAGATAAGAAATCTAAGAATGCCCATAAACCCAAGGCAAAGATCCAAAAGAAACCAAAGAACAAACCTTGTTGGACTTGTGGACATGTTGGCCACTGGAACAAGGATTGTCCTACTAAGAAGGCAAAGAAAGCTACCACATCTGCAACTGAGGAGGCTGTGGTCAACATGATGACTACATCCTTGAACCTCAATGATGGGTACATGTCTATTAAACCTGAAATCCTTTCTATTTTTGAACCACTTTATTGGATAATTGACACCGGGGCTAATGTACATGTATGTGCTGATAAATCCCTGTTTGTGTCTTATCAGGCCTCTCGAGGTCGGTCTGTGACTTTGGGCTGTAGAAGTCAAAGGTGAAGGACGGGTGGACTTGAAGTTCCCTTCGGGGAAGGTTTTGACTCTTAACAGGGTCAGACATGTTCCAACCATTCGACACAATATCCTTAGTGGCGTCATATTAGTTAGAGAAGGTTATAGAGTAGACTATAAATGTAATAAGGCTATTATTACACGCCTTCGTGATTCTTTGTTTTTTTGGCAAGGGGTACTTATGTGATGTGGAGAACTTGTTTAAGATTCATGTTGAACCTGTTTCAAATTCCGTTTTAAATTTGAATGATTATAGTTCTATTTACATGAATCTTGTTTCATTCGATGTATGGCATTCACGTTTGGGACATGTTAATGTTACCTCAATGACGCGTATGATGAATCTATATTTGATCCCTAAATCTGAAATTAGCAACAATAAATGTGAAATCTGTGTACAAGCTAAATTGCCTAGGAAGCCTTTTCATTCTGTGAATAGGAATTCAGAAATTATGGATTTAGTGCATACAGATATCTGTGAATTTAATAGTGTTGCTACGAGAGATCAAAAGCATTATTTTATAACTTTTATTAACGATGGGAGTAGATACTGTTATGTCTTTTTACTTAGAAGTAAAGATGAGGCATTGGATAAATTTCAAATTTATAAGAAAGTAGCTGAAACTCAAACCGGTAAAGTACTTAAGCGATTAAGGTCTGATAGGGGAGGAGAGTATACCTCTAACTTGTTTTTGGAATTTTGCCAATTACATGGTATAGTTCATGAGGTCAGTGCTCCTTATTCACCACAATCAAATGGGATAGCTGAACGTAAAAACCGAACCTTAATAGATATGGTAAATACCTTACTCCAAACATCTGGATTACCCAATTTTATGTGGGGGGAACTTTGAATACGGCTTGCCATATTCTGAATAGAGTTCCCCATAAACATTCAGAGAGTAGTCCGTTTGAGTTATGGAGAGGAAGGAAACCGAGTCTTAAATATCTTCGAGTGTGGGGGTGTCTTGCAAAAGTATTTGTCCCTGAACACAAAAGGAAGAAATTAGGACCAAAAATAGTTGATGCCATATTCTTAGGTTATGTAGAGAGAAGCTATGTTTTTAGATTCCTGATTGTAAAATCAGATATCTCTGGCATTGAGGTCAATACAATTGTGGAATTACGTGATGCAACATTCTTTGAGGATGTGTTTCCTATGAAAACTGGTGTGCCCAATGAAGTTTCTCAAGAAGATTCATTTACCACATGTTCCATTCCCGAGCACGTGGAAAGGATGACAAATGTGGGGGGCGACTCAGAACATGCTATTTCTGAATCTGATGATTCTGAAGAAATAGTTGAACCAAGGAGAAGTAAACGACCTAGGACATCCAAAGACTTTGGAAGTGAGTTTCTTACTTACAATGTTGAGGATGATCCTGTTACTTTCAAACAAGCTATGGAATCTCCAGAAGCTAAGTTTTGGAAAGATGTCGTTAATGATGAAATCCGATCAAATCTCTCGAATGGAACTTGGGAATTGGTGGATTTGCCTCCTGGTTGTTCTGCAGTTGGTTGCAAATGGATTTTTAAGAAGAAACTTAATGCAGACGGGACAATCAATAAGTATAAGGCTAGGTTAGTTGCTAAGGGTTACACACAAAGGGAAGGAATAGATTATTTTGATACCTATTCACCTGTTTCCTGTATGACCACAATCTGAGTGCTTATAACATTGACTTCCATTTATAATCTCTATATCCATCAGATGGATGTGAAGACCGCGTTCTAACACGGTGATCTTCAAGAAGAGATATATATGGAACAACCTGAGGAATTTGTGGGTCGTGGGAATGAGTCCAAAGTGTGTAAACTTGTTAAGTCATTATATGGTTTGAAACAAGCCCCTAAGCAATGGCAAGAGAAGTTTGATTCTGTGATATCATCGTTTGGCTTTATTTCTAATGAATTTGATAAGTGTCTCTACTGCAAGATTGTCAATAATGGATTCATTTTGTTATGCTTATACATCGATGATATCCTGCTTTTTGGTTCTGATATGAAAGTCGTAAACGAGACAAAGTCGTTCTTGTGTAGCAAGTTTGAGATGAAGGATATGGGTGTCACTGATGTGATTTTAGGGCTTAAAATCATGAGGTCTACTGATGGTATAACTCTCTCTCAGTCTCACTATGTTGAGAAGATCCTGGAGAGGTTTGAGTACACATCACGTAAACCTGTTAAGACTCCATATGATTCATCCAAACCCTTGTTCAAGAATGAGACTGGGGTTCCAGTGTCTCAATTATGATACTCTCAGATTATCAGAAGTTTGATGTATCTTATGAACTGTACACGTCCAGACATTGTGTTTGCCGTGAACAAGTTAAGTAGATACACCAGTTGTCCCGACAAGACCCATTGGGAAGCTCTTGACAAAGTTCTGAGGTATATCAAGGGAACACGTTCCCTTGGGCTGCATTATGGTAAACATCCTTCCGTAGTTGAAGGATATAGTGATGCAAACTGGATTGCCGTGAATTCTGGGAGTAATGCTGTCTCAGGATATGTATTCCTGTTGGGAGGAGGAGTTGTTTCCTGGAGGTCTAAGAAACATACCATATTGTCTCGGTCCACTTTTGAAGTAGGGTTGTGTGCTTTAGATGAAACTGGATTGGAAGCTGAATGGCTACATGGACTTTTGTCTAGTTTACCTATAGTAATGAAGCCGCTTCCTGCAATTTCAGTTCACTGTGACAACACTACAACTATTGCTAAGATAAAGAGTTCCAAGTACAATAAAAAACAGCGTAGACACATCCAAGTCAGATTGAAACCAGTAAGGGAGTTAGTGTCTAATGGGGTCGTGGCTATGGACTACGTCGGCACCAAAGATAATACAGCTGATCCTTTCACTAAAGGTCTTACCTTGGCTTTAGTGAAAAAATCCAGGTTGGGGATGGGACTGAAACCCCTATAGATTTGTAGGCAGTAGCAACCCAACCCAAAAGAGTGGAGATCCCACAAATTGGGTTCAATGTGGTAATAACAAGCTGTCAGATAAATCGGATGACACTATGTATTCTTGTTTGATGCTTCTAGCATCTGTGTGTCTATCTCCTAAAAACTTGTTAGTGTCATGACTGCAAGTTAGTAAGAGAATAGTATCTTAATGGTGTCAAGTCTTAGGATAGGATGTTAGCAGTACATCCTTGGAGACTCCAGCTAAGTGATTGATGTTGTGTAGGCCGCAACAGGAGAATTGGGTTGTTCTCTATTATCAATCATGATATAAAATTTTGTATGCATGGCCTTAATGCATTGTTTTTCTTTACTACCATGTCTTTATTGTGTTGTTACCAACCTATACTCTTGTACCCAAGGTTCAAGTTCAAGACTTTTGTTCACCTAGTTCCTACGGGGGTCACAGTTGGATAACTCAGGTAGATTCAAACCGAAAGGTATCTGCTGAAAGCACAGTATGGAGGACTGAATGGTAGAGGACACTACACATTGGACTTTGTGGGGGATTGTTAGATATATGATTACTATAGCCTCTAATTATTGTAGCGTGTTTACTATAGTAATCACTTATTTAGCATGGGTTAAGCCCAATGTAGTGCAGCAAGTACATGTGAGAATGTAGTGTTGTTTCTAGTGCAAATGGAAAAGAAGTTGTATCCCATATTACTCACTCCTAGAACTTTTTTGGTCCTCATATGCAGGTTCACATGGGGCACTAGTGTCCAAAGGAGTCCTAGGAGGGAGGTATGCTCACCTCCTTGGTGGGTGGGGTTACCACATCACAATGCACGCACACACGCCCGTGCGTGCGCCACGCCATGCCTCGCCTGGCCTGGCCTGGCCGGGCCGGGCTCGGGCTCGGGCTCGGGCTTGTGGCTTGTGGATTGTGGAGAATATCTTCCGTCTTATTTTTGCACTAGGATACAACTAAGTAATTAATTACTCGTGTAATTAATTGTTTCTTTCCTATTCAGATTTCTTTATCCTAACTGGAAAGTGTTTCTCTTTGCAGTTTTTATTCCATAATGTGTACAGGAGCAACCGAGTGTTTGCGTCTTACTGGGAATAGGATTAGGGACACACGTGGCTATATATATGCCTCCGGTCATTAGGGTTACACACACAACAAACAGTCTTCTGCCGCCGTGTGTTTTGAGAGCCCTTATCCAGAGTGCGAGAGCTATCATCCCAGAGTCACTTCGTGGAGTCGTTCTCCTGTGTGAAGCGCGACTTCTCCTTCTCTTCACCGAGACTCAACTGTCAGGCGGTGCTTCCTGCAGTTGTTGTGCTGCGCCGGTGGTGGTGCAACGAGACGACGTCGACTGCGAGCGACGTGTCTATTCAAGGTTCGTGCTAGATCGCGACTGGGAGAACGGTGCCTATCCACGAGGATTGTCGTGCAATGATTTCTTTAAGTAACACGTTCGTTTCTCAACGAACGATCTGGTTTGCGAATCTAACTCCTATTTTTCTGTTCTCCTGCTTTGTTTGAATTTTATTTCTTATTTTGGATCTGCCTGAATTGTTAATTACATTGCACCTATCGTTGTTGCATGAACGACAATAACAAATATTAACAATAGATTAGTTGGCTCAAAGAAGCCCGTTCTGTGTTTGTTGGATAGGACTACGATCTGAACCAGATTTGAAGTTGTTTACGATTAAAACGAGATAATAGGGTTGGGTCAGTCTGGTTTCTGATCCCTTATTGTTTGAGAACCTAATTAGATGCCCATTTTGTGTTTGTTGGATAGGACTACGACCTGAACCAGATTTGAAGTTATTTAAGATTAAAATGGGATAATAGGGTTGGGTCAGTCTGGTTTCTAATCCCTTATTGTTTGAAAACTTAATTGGCATACAATTAGGTTTGATATTATTTTTAGTGTTGCATATTAATAAAATAAAAAATAAGACAGAGCTAAATCCGAACTAGGGTTTGTGATCCTGTTAAAAGCATCACTGAGTTAGTCTGGATATTAGATTAAAAAAATCTTGAATGGATACCAAACAACACGGGATTGATTGTTGACTCAGTTGATCTAGATAGGTGCCTACGTATCATAAAAAGACAACCCTTAATCTGGATCCGACCATGTCTCAAAATGTTGCACGAGATACCCTTGCTATTGGGCCTTTCTAGGAGGTCCATTGAATCCAACCGGTTCCAAATTCTTACTGAATGACACTATATCTTCATGACCAAAAAATCCCTGCACCTGCAAGGGACCCTTCCCAGGTTGTTGATGCCTTTCATAGACTATGTATACTCTTTTTCAATTCTTTTATTTTATAACATGGGATATATGTGGATTCCTACTCTCATTTTTGCAGTTCTTCTTCTCCTATCATGCCATAAACAATATATGAACAGTCAATTATGTTATTAGTAATACTTGAAATAGTCATAAGGAAAATATATGTGTCACACTAGAAATATCCATAAGACAAATTTATTTCTCACACTAAACAAGACATTGGATAAGAGAAAAAATAAAGATGTCAAACCTAGTAAATCTCCACTCTATCTATCTCTCCTTAGAAGCATAAGGAGTAAAGGTGGTGATAACCTTTGATTTTCTATCTTCTTTCTCTCTCCCAAACTAATTGATTAGCCCATCATTGAATTTACATTTCTTTTTCCAATACTGTATCCCA
Organism: Alisma plantago-aquatica; assembly: GCA_963693085.1. NCBI lineage: Eukaryota > Viridiplantae > Streptophyta > Magnoliopsida > Alismatales > Alismataceae > Alisma > Alisma plantago-aquatica. The sequence continues at coordinate 34,068,024 of OY856409.1, read as the reverse complement.
TTTTCATTGACTTTTTTATTCTTTACGGGTAAAATAGGCCAAGATTCTATTTTAGATTTACATTCATTGAATTCAATATATATGTATAAAAAAAGATATTGCTTCCAAGAATCATCTCTAACTTGCATTCATCGATTACAATCTTATTTCAATTAGATTTAACATAAAACTACTTGTGGAGAAACAAATAGTTGTACATAAGTGTTTACACCTCTACCCTTTGTGTTGAAGGGTTCCACGATGCAATGAATACTCATGCTTTTGAAGTTCCATTAGGAGTCAATGTTTAGTGAACATGCTTCAATTGAGGTTGTGATTGAGATTTTCACTTTGCTTTGTGAAGTTTAAAGTTTTTTGTTGGGTCTATCTTTTTAAGATCCCAAGAAGCCCGATCATATATTATTCACAAACCTTCTTGAATCATAGTTATATGAGAAGATAATCATGGTATTGAGCCTTTTTAGAAACCTAATGATTCCAATCTATTCAGTATTTCTTGCACAATGACTTTATATTGTTTTGGTGATGGAAAGCACAACACATTTAAATTCAGCATAGGAGTTATCACCTGAGATACTGTTACAACATACCCAAATGTTATCATGACTATTAGAGGTGAAGTTTGAACCTGAAACCAAGGGTGTCATATGGAAACACATCATTTCAGTTTGTCTGACACCTTTCTTGTTATGCAACTTGGTCTTGATGGTATCTAACATTCTTTTATGGAAATAAACATATTTGTTTCTTCCTTTATGAATTGTGCCATTACCAAAAAATGTATGAATTGCTAACCATTTATCTTTGGTCCTATTAAATATGTTCTTGCATAGAAAACATAGATTATCAACTTTCCTTTTCTATTTCCACGTACAACCTAACCCATCTAGCACCATTTCAGGAAAAAACCGCTTATCTACTTGTTTCCTTTATGATCATCATCACACAAGAAGAAAGACAAATAATTTGGAAGTATGGGACATAAAGTTATACTAGGTATCAGAAGTACCTAGACAGAGAATAACATGGGGGCGAGGCCCTTAAACAAGCCACAAAAGTCATAGAAGAAAGAGATAGCAACATCCATGAAGAGAAACCCAGCACAAGAAGAATCAACAAACCTCACATAAGTCCCATTCTTCATTCAAGTGCATGGTCCTGAAACCTCTTCTCGAGAGCCCGCCAACAAAGAGTCAGAGGTGATTGAGCCCTTTGAAGCAAAAAGACCACTATCAGCCTAAAGATTAAAGGCTTTCAAGTCTAGGTTCTTATTCTTTTGATCCAATTCTGCATTATTGTATGATGAGAGTCATAGAGAACAAAAGGAAGTTTAGAGTTTTCCTTGGTGTGCAAAAGAACCCTGAAAATATTTGGAGATATATCTATAATGACTCTTTAGCTGTATAGATAGTGATAGTGATAATTATATGTACAATTTTTCTTTCCTTCTTCTTTCCTTGTAATTTGTGTTGCACTCTGTAGCAAGACTTTTTTGACCTTCATTTTTGAGAAATGAAAGAAACACACATGGATCACCAAAAAAAGAGAGTAATAGAGAATGAAGCAATGATATGGCATCACAAACAAAATATATGTTAGTGTAAGAATTGTTGATTTTTTTTCATCTTCACACTAGATGAAACAAATGATACAAATACATAAGGAAGGCATGACATCCTTATGATCAAGGAAAATAGGATAACAATGGAAAATCCAAGAAAACATTATATCTTTAACATTCAAACAATCAAGAATTTGTGAAGAAAAAGAAGACCACAAATTAATTTGAAGAAAACATACTAAAAAATAGTGAATCGTATCGTGATTGTTCAACAAAAGTAATAAATTTATGGAGCCAAAAAAACCATGAGAACACAATTAGGATCCAAACAATATCTCGGATTTAGCAAAGATTTAAAGGAAAACATTAACCGATGAAGGAAAGTAAACTTTATTGAATGCACTTCCAAGGGAGTGGGAAAAATCACATTTGATAAAGTGCTTATCAACTTTATAGACCTTGAAAGCATGATGCAATTTCCAGGAGAAGTGCTTGGGGGAAGAAGATGAGATGAAGGATGCAAGACCACTCAGATCATCTAGAGAAAGGTTGAGTTGGAGGAACAACTTTTTAAGGTAGTTAGATCTAGGAGATTTTAGAATTTTCTAACCAACATAAACATTAATATAGAGATAAGTTGAAGGAATATGGAGATTAGGGGAGAGATTGATCATTAAGAGATTGGGATGCCATGGATTAGTTCAAAAGATCAATATCAAGAATGAGAAGGGATGAGTAATAATGAAACTTTGGATAAGACAAGAAACTTTCTAGAGGTAGTACCAAAATGGAGACATGGAATACCTTCTAAGAGGTATTGCAAGAGTACCTATGAAAGTAATACTTCTGCATAACAAAGTTAGACCAGGTAGTCTATTCACAACGAGTAGCTAGGGTTCTGCTGAAGAGGCATAGAGAGTGGAGTCTGTGATCAATGATTCCCAACTGCACTCAAGGTCAAGATAAGGTCTTCCAATTTATAAGATGAACTTTATTAACATGTACTATGTTCCACTAAAGGAATTCTCGACAAAGATAATCTTATTTGTTAACAAAAGAATGAGGTAGGGAAATGCAGTTGATAAAATATGAGGAAACCAATGTGAGGTAAGCATTAAGAAGAGCCAGATGACTTGTCCTACTGAGAAATATGGATTTCCAATGATTAATAATTGTCAACGTTTTATCAATAATGGCATCCCAGATTCTAGGTTTGTGCTTGTGAGGCAAGAAGTGGGGGCAAGGTGCTTAATGGGGAAGTTGTTAATTTGGAAACATGAAATATATTAAATTATGATGAGATAAACATGAACATCATGTGTTTTAAATAGAGAGGGTTTATGAAAATTGATGTTCAAACCCAAAATGTTGGAACCCCAATAATAGGATGAAATTTATAATATTTGCATCATTTTCATTCTGAAAGACAATGCTATCATTCACAAATAGTATGATGTAGTTAGTGTGACAGATCATGGTGTGAACCATGTCTAAGTTATTATTATGCAAAGAAAATTTAGTCACACAGGCCAGTATAGAGGTATCAAAGTTGAAAAGAGATGGAGACAAAGGATCACATTGATGAATGTCATTGGAGTTACTAAAGTGGCCAAAAACTGACCCATTAATAATAGTAGAGAAGTGATAAGATATCATATGTGAATCCAATCAAGCCAATGATAAGGAAAACAAAAATCCATTTGGGTTTTCATTAGAAAAGATAGGTTGATATTGTCAAATTCTTTCCTGAAATCCAATTTGAGATTGAGAAGAGGCACACCATCTAAATTACAGGTGTATATGAATTCATCATGTAGGATGTTGGCATCTTGAATTTGATACTAGTACATTTTTGACCACAAGTGTCACTTTTCTTAATGTTAATTTTTGTAGGAAAACTAACACTACATGCCTATAGCGTCTGTTGTTAAAGCCGAAATTTCATTGCCGGTCAAGTCCATCTGATTAGGAAAAAACACAAGTACCACTTTTAATATAACATTAGTTTCTTTGTGAAGAAACAATGTCTAAGATAGCCAGTGAAATTCAACTTTCTAGTGGGGAATTTGATATAGGTCTATAACTTCATTTGTACAAAATTCTATGATAAAACCCTTCACGTGAAATAAATTTTGCCTAAAAAAAGAATCTGTCTTCAGTTTCACTCCATAAAAACTGACGCCTGAAGTCCCGTCCACCACAAAACATTTTACCTCCAAGAAACCTATCATCTCACTTTTTTCTAAAGAAATGACTATAGAGGTTTCCTGCCACATGCCCTATGGAAAATCGTTTTCCGCATATTGGGTTATGTTATTAGCTTCTTTCTTATATTGACGTCACATGTCTTAACAAGATTGGCATTTTTAATAGGGTTAAGTACTTTTGGGGTTAGTTTTTTAGTAGATAACCATTGACATTTTTTGTTTTGCTCGGTAAGCACCCTCCTCTTTATTAGAAATGAAGAACAAAGTTTATGTACAAAATAGTGACAACTAAAAGGAAATAATCCTATATAGTTGATCTATCTATAGCAATTAACTGTACAGCTGAACTGTATCAGTGATGCTATTCCAACATTTTATACTATTCGATGAGGAGCCTTTAAAAATCCTCATATTTCTCTCTTTCCAAATAAAGAAAAGAGTAGCCAAGCAAAAAAGTTGCTATTTCTTTCACCTTTCTTTAGACAGTCTAAATGCGATCTTGGGATAAAACCACAGTTCACACCTTTCTTCCACAAACAAGTACCAAACTCACACTTAAACATAATGTGATCTGTAGTTTCAATCTCAACCTCACAGAGGATACAATGGGACGCCAGCTGGAATCCCATATTCTGAAGATGATCCAATGTAGGAAGCTTGTTCAGAAAAAAAATTCAAGCATTCAGAATCAGGTTCTTCGGATGATCATATTTCCAAATCCAACTGGCCCAATCCACATGTAGATTTTTACTCCTGACAAACATCTTTGATCTTAAGATTAGAATGCCCTTTAATACTGATGGAATCCTCTTTATGCAAAAGAATGTTGACATCCTCCAAATAACTCTTAAAATCTTTATAGCATCTTCTATTTGGAATAATCCAAGTTCTGTCAGAAATAAAATTGCTGAGAAAGCCATTAACACCGCAGCCAATTCTGAGTATATTTTTGGTATCAATGCATTCACTCAGAAACTTGTTTCCTGGTACCAAAGGATCTTTCCAAATCCTGAACAAATTACCATCCCCAATATGAAATTCAGTTAAAGGCAAAATAGTACTTCTTAAACTACAAAGATGTTTCCACATCCAAGAGTTACTAGAGTTGATTTTAAAGGACCAGAAGGAATCATTCTTTAAATATTTCCCATTGAGCCATTTCACCCACAAAGAATCTTTTTTAGAAGCCACATTCCAAGCATTCACAACCATGCTACCTCTGTTCGAATCCTCCACTCTTCTGATTCCCAAACCCCCTTCTTTCTTTGGTTTACATATTTGATCCCATTTCACATGATGCACCTTTTTTTCCATAGATGTACCTTCCCAGATAAAATTTTTGCAGATACTATTGACCTCTTTCATAATGCTAGCAGGTAGGGGAAAGGTAGCAGACCAGTAAAGAAGTAGAGCATTAAGAGTTGAGACCACAAGTTCCACTCTCCCTCCAAACGAAAGAGTTCTCATCTTCCAACCATCCAATTTCTTTTTCATCTTATCAATTAGCGGTATACATAAAGACTTCTTAAGCTTCCCACACAATAGAGGCAATCCAAGATACCTCATAGGAAGAAACCCTTTATTAATCATAAGGATATTAGCAATAGAATCTTGATCAGTATTCTTGCTGCAAAAGACATGACTTTTCCTGAGGTTTATCTCTAACCCAGAGGTTCTACCAAAATGTTCAAGCAACGCCTTAATGGACTTGACATTATCAATATTTACTTTAGCGAAAATCATATCATCATCAGCAAACAAAGTATGTGACACTGACAAGATACCATTGCTTAGGGGATCAAAAATCTTTCTACTAATAGCACTATCCATCATAGCACTGAATCCTTGCATAGCTATAACAAACAAAGAAGGAGCCAGAGGATCACCTTGGTGAATGCCGTTAGAAGGGTAGATAACATCAATAGGACATCGATTCACCAGAATATGCAAAGTGGTAGACTTCATAATAGTCTTAATCCAATCAATAAAGCAATAAGGAAAATTCATCTTCTCAAGAACTTTGAACAAGAAACCCCATTTGACTGAATCATATGCCTTGGTAAGATCAGCCTTAATGCACATTTTATTACTGCTGCTACTAGAGTTAAAATTACTAATCATTTCATTAGCCAAGAGAAGAGCATCAGAAATCTTCCTACCCTTGATAAAAGCAAATTGATTAGGACTAATAATAGATGGGAGAATATATTGCAATCTATTCAAAAGGATCTTTGATATAATTTTATATAGAAAGTTGCATAGAGCTATGGGCTTCCAATCACTGATATTCTCAGCATATTGATCTTTAGGAATAAGAGAGATGTATGCTTTATTTACTTCTTTGAGCAGCTTATTACTACTAAAGAAATTGAGAACCGTAGAGGTGACATCATTGCCAACAATCCCCCAAGTGCTCTTGAAAAAATGCCCATTAAATCCATCCGGCCCTGGGGCCTTATCACCATCCGCCTCCTTGATAACCCTATCCACTTCCTCCTTGGTAACAACAACTCTCAACATATTAAAATGATCTTCAGAAATAGAGGGTATTATCCAGTTTGAATCCCAAAATGTATCATCCGTATAGGAGGAGTACTTGTTGAAAATATTATTAAAGTAATTATGAATGTGCTTAGAAATGGTATCTTCATCATAAGTTTTACCCCCGTCAACATTTAGACATATAATGCGATTCCTAGCTGCTCGAGATCTAATAGAGTTATAGAAAAAAATAGTGTTTTTATCTCCAAGCTTTAACCAGTTAATTCTAGACAATTTTTTAGCAAAGGATTCTTCTCTATCAGTAGCATCACGAGCAACTTTACTTTTTACAGTAGCAATATCTCCTAACAAGATATCCTCAAGGGACTTATCAGTAGCAACAATAGCTTCCAAGCTCTTCGTAGTATCCTCTATATTTCCAAACTTATCCTTATTCCATTTGATAAGTTTTTCTTTAACATTCTTCAATTTCTTAGTAACTTTGAACATAGGGTTCCCACTAACCTCCAAGTTCCAAGATTCCTCAACAATATTCAGAAAATCTGGATACTTAGTCCAAGCATTAAGGAATTTAAAATATCCCCTCTTTTTCTTCACTACATTATTCAAATTGACAACCAATTGTCGATGATCACTATGAATAGAGTTATTTATTTCACCCCAATAATCTTTAAAAGTATCCATAAAATCCCCATTGTGGATCACCTTGTCAATTTTAGACATAATAAATTGATCCCCTTTTCTCCTATTATCCCAGGTGTAAAACACACCTTTTAAATCCATCTCAACAAGATCAGTATTAGAAAAGATACCATTGAAACCATCCATGGATTTAACAGAATAGAAACCTCTACCTTTTCTTTCATGAGAAAATCGAATAGCACTAAAATCACTGATAAGAATCCAAGGACCTCTTAGGTTAGTATGTATATTGATAATAGCATCCCAGAGTTCAGTTCTTTTTCTTTCATCATTATGCCCATATATAGCAGTAAGAAAAAAGACGTATCTTTGTATTCAACTATACAATGAATATACTGATCAGATTCCATGATCTTTTTAACTTTCACAATTTTATCATCCCAAAGGATGATAATCTTGCCAAGAGGATGAGAACCATAGTTCGAACACCACTCCTTATTACTCCAGATTCTATACAGAGTCTTATTTACTTTCCTTTGTCTGACTTTGGTTTTTAACAGAATATTAATAGGAAGGTTGTACCTACAGAGCACTTCCCTTAATCTCTCATGGTGTCCATATTGATTGAGCCCATAGACATTCCAGGAGAAGATCCCTAATTTTTCACCCATCGAAACGGTCCTTGACTGGAGATCTTCCAGCCTCAGTATATTCAGAGTGCTCCTCCATAGCTTCATCCAAGATGTCAAACATGTTTGTGGAAACTTCCTCCACAACTTTCTTAGCAGTAGCCACACTCTTGTTTGCCCTTCTAACAGGAGATCGATTCTTGCCAGTCATAACACAGAACCCTTCACTATCCACCGTATGTTTTTTTGATATTCAGTTTTCTATCAACTATAATCTTCATTTTAACAGGCACTTCATAACAAGGAGTGTTAAAAGCACAAGATGGGGAAACCTGACTTCTCACAGAGATAGAACAATCCTAGGATTTTCCTTTCGATAGTTCACAACTATTGCTAATCACCACCTCCTTATCACGTCCTCCCTCCCTCAAACTATTCTGCAGATTAGAACCAGAGCTTGTCTCATCCGTCATGGTATTAGACCTGACCTGTTCCTCCTGAGCATTTATCACAGGTCCATTCGAATCTCCAGTAGCATGTATATCTGGTATAAACGCTTCCCTTATATCTGCCTTGGACCCAATCGGATGCCCATTGACAGTACCATTAACCGGCTTATTAACTGGAGATTTATCCTCTGTAGCCACCACATTTATAATCTTCTTCGTATTATTAACAGGCTTCCAAACTCTCTTCATATCTACTGGTAAGCAAGAACCAGATTCATGACCATAACATTTGCAATTCATACACATATTAGGTATCCATTCGTATGTTACACAAATTTCATCTTTATGGCCCTCGTCACTCCTCATAACAATTTCCTTTGGGAAGCTACACTTCGACGAAATCAAGACTTGAATTCGGGCATAATCCAACCTATTCATGGATTTTGTAGCATAATCAGCGCATAGTGGCTTCCCTATGAAACTCCCTAGAACACTCAACATTTCTTGATCCCAAAATTCCAGAGGAATATTAGGAAAACGAATCCACACTGGTATCTCCTTTAATTTCAACTTCTATAGTGGCTCTCCTAACTCCCATTTCTTCAACAACAAGGGTTTGCCTCTGACATACCACTGACCTCCCTCCACCGCTATTTTTAGATCCTCGACCTCCTTGAACTTCACGATGAAGAAACATTTATTTCTAGGTAAGATTTCAAACGTGCTCTTAGGTTTCCATACCATTTCGAGATGTCTCACAAGGGTTGGCCGGTGCGGTTTTAGCCCCACCACATAACCAGCAGCCGAATTACTCCACTTCCTTGCTATTTCCACCGCTTTCGCCCTTTTGTACCTTAACTCACCGTCAACAACATCAGGATGAACAAATTGGAGCATCGTGAAGTCCTTCTGTGCATGATGCACGAACAAATCCTTCCAGTACTTGGCGGATTGAGCAACACCGACATTCACCATCTCGAATCTGCTGCGGACATTCGTCAGGACTTGATTTGGTCACACCTCTGTATGATCTTGATTTGTCCGATGAAACCCTGGAAGTTTGGACCTTGGTCCTCGTTGACACCCTTCCTGGACTGCCTTCAACCCCGCTCCTCCCGCAGTATTCCCTCCTACTCCAGTGCCCACAACATTAGGAGAGACATGTGAAGTGCCCGGGGTTTGATTGGAGGATCATCGCCATCGGTCCTTCTAGATCGCCCCCGCCGTTGTCGCACCTATCGCCTAACCATTGACATATAGTGTACTATGTCATGGATTTTCCTTGACAACTAACAACACATGTCTTAGTGAGGTTTTTATGTTTTAATTGGGACAAGTACATGTGGCATCTTTTTTTTGGTGAATAACTGACGAAAGAGGTTGAACCATAGTGTCGATTATTTGGACAAACAATGACACATGTCTTAGCAAGGTTAGTATTTTTTAATTAGGATAAATACATGTGAAGTCAATTTTCTTGGGTGATAGCCGATGACAGACATTGGACTATGACATCTTTTTTGGAAGCAACCAATGCTAAATTCTTAGTCTATGACTAAGTTACACGTAAATACACCCATGAATCTTTGTTTCCTCCATTATCTGTTTCATCGCGTGATTTGGTTAGCTTTGGCGACCAGGTGAGCTCTCTATCCGGGTCTCTATCGCCATTGCTACTACCTCGTCCTTGTCGCTGCCTTCTCTTAAATTCTTCCTTCACTGCTACATCTACTGCTAGAGCCATTGTTATCATCAACGCCACTGTCTCTCATCTTCTTCATCCACCTCTATTGTTGCTACAAACCCCTACTACTTGAGTTGTGTGCTATCGTCACTGCCTTTGTTGTTGCTTCCGTGCACCATCACTACTGTTGCTGCCTACTGGAGCTTCCATCATCCGCCACCTCCTCTCTTGTATGTGTAGATGGTGTGTTTTTCTGGCTACATTTTTTGTTTGTTTGGTTTGTTTAGCTATAATTTTAGAAATGCATGTATAGTTGTTTGTTTGATTTGTTTGGCTATAATTTTAAAAAACTATTTATAGTTGTTTGTTTGATTTGATCAAAATGTTTTATATAGACTTTCATATAAACTTTGTTTAGCTATGTAACTATGTCCAACACTATTTGTGATTCAACAATCAACCTCATTTATGAAAAAAATACTAATAAATGATGGACAGATGTGTGGCATGCAAACTGACCTTAGGTTTTAAACTCAAATTTCCAAATGAGGATATTGGCCTAGAAACCTATTTGACATTTACTCATTAGGAGTAAATCTTGGATACTTCCTGGTTTGGGACCATTCTTGAATATTTAATCTCACTTAGGATGTAAGTATATGATGTGTATTTTGTTTTGAAGATGTTTTGTTAGAAGTTCCCTATTTGTTCTCTAAGTACATACATCTACATTGATGTACTTGAATAACTATTGGGAAATGTTGTCAAAATATTCTTGAGAAATGAATCCACATTATTAACTTACTAGTGAGATTAGGTGTTCAAGAATGGGATAGGTGGTACACATTCATTACTAGACCTTAAACCTTAATTTGTAAAGCCTAAACATTAAACCCTAATTTGTAAACCCTTAACCCTAAATGATAAACTGATATCTAAACCCTAATATCTAAATCCTAATCTTTAAATACCAGATTCAATACACATTTGCTCTATGATCATTAAATGGATCTATCATGGATGTCCATTTCAATTCATGACACTTCAAACTTTATTATTGGTGTTGATTCGTTTGTAGATCTGCATAGGAACATAAGAGACAACTTGGAGATAGGTTCTATTGTCCATGTAGGAATTATAATAACAACTTGAAAGTTGACAATGTTGATGAAATCAAAAGTCAAGTCATGTGCAATGGGATTGTACAGGGCTATATAGAACAACACTTACATGAAGATAATCCTACTATGAGATCAATAGATGTCAATAGAAATACTCCTATTGAAGAAGAAAAAATGCGATGATGTAGATGTGAATAAAGTGTTTCCGATAGACATGGTTGATGGGATGTCAGATAGTTGTGGGGTAAATCTTACTGATCCACCTTCTTTATTTAGAAACATTGTGCATGATGCTAAGAGACCATTATAATTTGGTTCTACTAAGTTTATGAAGTTGATGATTGTGCTGTAATTGTATACTCAGGAGGCTAATAATGGATGGAGCAACAAAATCTTCATGTCTCTATTGTCTTTTTTGAAATAAGTTCTTGCTGAAGGCAATGACCTTTTAATATCAACATTTGAATTAAAGAAAGTGTTGTGGCCAATGGGAATCAAGGCTAAAAGGATACATGCATGCTAAGATGACTTTGTATTATTTCAAATGGACTATATTAATTTGAAAGATTGTCCAAAATGTGGGGTGTCAAGGTATAAAATAACAATTTTGGATAAGTCCAAAATTGGCTCTCCTACCAAGGTGATATGTTATCTACCTATAATACACTGTTTCATTGCTTGTTTTCCAATACCATGGATGTGCATACTTTATCTTGGCACGTACAAACAAACAAAAATAATGATGGGATCCTGTGACATGTGTATCGTTCCCCATAATGGAAGAATATTGATTTATTTTACCCTAAATTTGGTGAAGAAGTTAGTAATCTAAGTCTTGGGATTTGTACTGATGGGATGAATTTGTAAGGCACATCAAGTAGACAACATAGAACTTGATCTGATATGATTTTTATATACAATCTTCCTCCCTGGTTGTGTGTGAAAAATAAGTATATCATGTTATGAATGTTGATATCGGGCCCCATACTACCTAACAATGATATTGATGTTTTTCTTCAACATATGATTGTTGACTTAAGGGAAATCCAGGGAGAATGCGTGACGACCTATGATTCTCTGCATAGAGAGACATTTCATTTGCATGCTATGTTGTTCTACACTATTTATGACATTCCAACATATGGAAATTTGGTTGGATACAAATTAAAATGATACAAATCATGCCCTATATATGAGGAGAACACTGAATCAATACTATTAAAACATGGCAGAAAGACCCGTATATCTTGGTCATTGACGGTTTCTTCCAAAAGTACATACTTATCAAAGGTTGCACAAAGCATTCAATGGATCAACTGAGGAACAAAGTGCTCCTAAACCTATATCAAGGGAGGTTGTTTATGAAAAAGTAAAAGATATTGCCAATGAATTTGGTAAGAGATCACAGTGTATTATTTCCACATGGAGTGACAAATCTTTATTCAAGGATAGGTCAATATTATGAAATCTTCCTAATGGGAGTTCTTTGACAGTTAAGTATTGTATCAATGTCATGCATGTTGAGAAAAATGAACGTGGTAGTGTCAATGGTACTCTATTGAATATACCAGGTAAGACTAAAGATACCATCAAATCCAAAAATGTACCTAAATGAAATGGGTATAACAAAAAAGTTAGCAGTGATTAAAAAACTTATCTACCTCCTGCTTGTTGCTCATTGTCTAGACTAGAGAAGAGAACTTTTTACGAATTCTTGCTTGATGTTAAGGTATCATCGAGACACTCTTTTAATATCCATATATGGGTATCAATGAAGGATATGAAGCAGATAGATCTTAAATCTCATAATTGTCACACTCTAATGTAGCAAATATTTGTTGTTTCTATTCGATCTATATCGTCAAAGCATGTAAGGATGCAATCACCAGGATTTGTTTCTTCTTCAACACTCTATGCAACAAAGTTAGTGATCCTGAGAATCCTGATAAGTTGCAAAGAGAAGTGGTTTTTACCCTATTCCATGTTGAGATGCATTTTCCTCCTTCATTCTTTGATATCATGGTAGGTCTTGTTGTCCATTTAACTAGGGAAATTAAAATTTTGGGCCCAAATTTCTTGCATTATATGTATTCTTTTGAACGATACACGAGTGCTTTTTAAAGGCGATGTTGAAAAACATTAACAGTGTGAAGGGAGTATTATTGAGGGTTATGTGGCTAGGGAGGTTACTGACTTTTGAAATGACTTTCTAATTATAATGTCGATCCATACAAAGAAAAGAATATTGATCCCTATTTTGGCAAAGGGACGTTAGGAGCATGAGTGGAAGTAATTAGTCATGAGCTTTGGAAACAAGCGCAACTGTTTGTATCACACAACATCAACAAAGTGGGTGTTTATTGCTGGCTAAATTGCACATTATTATAATCCCTTTGTTTTGATGATGACAAACATTTCTTCCTTATGGTTTTAACTTGCTATTTATGTGTTTCAGGGACAAGCATATAAGGTGGTGGATAGAGAAGACTTGGAAGATCAATTTTCTAAAATTGTTTTATTTTCATGATTGTAATCAATGTAAAAACTTATACAAGTTTATCATGTACAAGTACTTAGATATCATGTAAATCAAGCATTTAGATCTTCCCTATCCACCCACAACACTTAGATAGGTCATCTCCTAAGTTAACGTCACAATTGCGCATTGATACACACACTCAGTAAATGAATACATTGAATCAGGGATGTTCTCAGTTGACAAAAACTTCGACCGAGACACTCTCAGTCGACAAACTCCTCAACTGAGAACAGACCCTCCTAGCCGTTAGACTGAGTTAGAAAAGTAGTTCGGAGTTGAGTTGAATGTTGCAATACACTTACTCCAAACTTACTCTCGGTCGACAAATTCCTCGACCGAGAGGCACTCGGTCGACAAACTTCTTGACCACGAAGGTTTCTGACTGCACTTTTCGTAGTTAATTAACTAGTCATTACAAACATAATTAGTGGATACCTAAAGGCTAGTTGAGAACTAAGAAGCCCCTAGAAAGTGTCTAGAACGTCCCTAAGTACTAGTAGGAAATTCCTATAAATAGGACATGCCTTAGGACACCCAAACTCACTTGAGTACATAACTTGCCTACACAATTACACTTGAGATTCAATCCTTGTGAGCAAACAATCTGAGCTACACTTGCAATTTGTTTTCTTTGAGCTCTACATTAGTGTCCTATAGGATGATATCTCCTATCCACTATACATCCATGTCCATCCACTTTGGTTAGGAGATTAAACACTTGATATAGGATCAAAGTGTTGTACTCAATTGGTAACATTGTTTCTTTCTTCCAATCTTATTCCTTCTATTGTAGTTTGTTCTCCTTTGCTACTCCTAGGTTGGAGACTACGGAAAGGAGGTTGTTGGAGCTTCTTTGGTGGTGAAGGTAGCTCGGAGGACTTAGGATTACTTCAGGAAGGCTGTCTCAACAGGAAGCTACTTCAAGAGGAAGGCTACTTCAAGGGGGAGCTTGGAGTTACTTCAAGGAAGGCTGCTTCAAGGTTGGTGAGACTACTTATAGGTGAAGGTTATACTAAGGGTGAAGGTATTTGTATCTTATGTAACATCCTTGTGAGGTAATAAAATACAAGTTCTTTCAAAATCCCAATTGGAAACAATTGGGTAGTGGACCAACTCCCTTAGTATTTTCTAAGGGTGGAACCACTCTAAACATCGTGTCTCCTTCTCCAACATTCTTGTGATGGTTTGTTTGGTTGAATTAATTTTAAAATCATCATAAAACCCTATTCACCCCGCTCTAGTATTTTTCATTTGGTATCAGAGCAGGCTTCAAGGAGATCTAATCGAGTCTTGAAGAAAATGGGTGATGGGGTACTAAATAACCTCAACTTGGAAGGAACACTCATAGCTCGACCTCCACCATTTGATGGCACCAACTACACCTATTGGAAGAGGAGGATGCAATTCTACTTTCAAGGGATAAGCTGGGACCTATGGAGAATGGTCTCAAATTCCTACACTCTTCCTCAAACGGAGTATGCTACATGGGATGCTAATACGGTAAAGTTAGCCCAATTAAATGCAAAAGTTGTAAGTATCCTTTATAGTTCAATTTCTGTAGGTGAGTTCAATAGAATTTCAAATTGTGAAACTGCATATGAAATATGCCATAGACTCTCTATTATTTATGAAGGAACTTTTCAAGTTAAAAATTCCAAAATTGGTATGCTTAAACAAAAGTTTCAATAGTTTTGTATGGAACCATATGAGTCTATTAGTGAAATGTATGCAAAGTTTTCTTCTATTGTTAATGGGTTGAATGCATTAGGTAAAACCATTAGTGAAGAGGATCAAGTATCAAAGATTCTTAGGTGCTTGCCTCCAAAGTACAAACCAAAGATGACGGCCATTGAAGAAGCAAATGATCTTACTACATTAAGGATGGAACAACTCATTGGCAACTTGGAGGCTCATGAAGACACCCTTGAAGAAGAAGAAAGATTGGCAGTTGAATACAAAAAGGAGAAGATAGGACATTGCATTCAAAGCATCAACCAAGAATAGTCATGACATAAGCGAAGAAGATTGTGAAGAAGAAACACTCATTGTAAATGGTAAGAAGTATAGAAGTTTTAAAAATAAAAAAATTCCTAGTGTTTCTTGCTGCAAGTGCTTTGAATGTGGCAAAAAGGGACACTTAAAAGGTGATTGTCCCAAACTTAAGAAGGGGAAGAAATCATCTCACAAGAAGAAAGAAAGAAAGAGCATATAAAGTTGCATGGGTTGATTCAAGTGATGATAGTGAAGATGGCAAAGAAGAAATACAATGTCTTATTGCTACAACAAATGAAGAAGAAGAAGAGGTAAGTCTTCTTGATTTATCTAAATAAGAGTTAGTAGCTAGCAATGGTGAATTGCATGATAAATATATTGATTGTAAAAAGAAACTAAAGAAAGTTACTAGAACTAATGAGGATTTATATGCCAAATTAAATAATCTTTCTTTTGAAAAGGACAAAATTATTTCTGAAAACCTTACCTTGAAATCATCTTTAAATGATTGCAATATGAAGTTGCTTACTTTAGAAACAATCTATGATCTTCTTTCTCAAGAAAAGGTCGAATTGCTTACAAAACTAAATAATTTTCAGACTCAACCTATCCTATGTACTCATCTAGATTATGATGCTATTGTTAAAGAAAGAGATACTTTATCATCTGATCTAGATCAAGCAAGGTTAGATATCAAAAAGAAAATGGATGAGATTGCCAAGTTACAAAGAGAAATTCATAGCTTGAGAAACAATGATGTTCTTGATAAGATTCTGAACAATTCTTCTAGTTATAATGGAAGGAAAGGTTTAGGATGTGTTCCAAAAGAGAAATCATATCAACCTAAACCTAGAAGAACACAAGCACCCAGACCATGTATGTACCCAATAACAACTCAAAGAGAAATGAAATTGATTTCATTTGTTGTCATTACTACTTACGTCTTGGACATTATTTGTTTTCTTGCCCATACAGGAAAAAGGATGTTGATCTAGTTTGGGTTCCCAAAACCTAGAGATTTGAATATGATTAGTTGAGATTTAACCTAAAATGTTACTTTGATATTCAAATGCCTTATCTCAACTAAACTGAGCATTAAATTGCATAATTCTATAAAACTGATCTATGCTTTACTTGAAAACAACTACTAAAAATAGTACAGAAACAATCTCGATCGAGAAAGTTGTCGACTGAGACATTGTCAGTTGAGAAATAGTTTGACCAAGCCGGCTACTATTTTTAAGCCTGCAAAAACCTTATAAAACAGCAAAAAACTCGGTCGAGAAAATCTTCGACCGAGGTATATTCGTTCGAGAAATAGTTGGACCGACTCAAGCCCTGTTGAACCTATTTGATTGATTCAATTTGCTATCTATATACCTAACTAAGATTATTAGTAGGATTAAAGGAAACCTTTTTAAGAAAAGAACTTCGAGACAAATTTGTCAAATCAAAACATATTGATAGTCTTGCATCATAAAATTGTGAGATAATGTATGTGATGTTCTTACCCAAAATTACTGCAAATAATGTTGCTTACAAAGATTAATGATGTTGATTGAAACCCTATATTCTTACTGCAATTGGACATTCTTTATGAGTCTTTACAACTATTGCAAGCTCACATACTATCAAAAGTTTGATTAAATATGATCTTTCACATGGTTTGCCTAAAATATTCCTTGGTCAATTTGAAATTTATGAACCATGTGCCTTAAGAAAACTTTGTTGAAACCTATGAATTTGATTCTGTTGGATTGAATAATTATTGCTCTTGTTATCAAGATGATTATAGTAGTTCAGCTCATTGCATATATAGATGATGCTATAAAATTGAAAATGCCATTATTGCATTAAGGTAAATCTCTATGGCACAAATGCATCGTATGATTATCTTGTGCTTAGCTTATGGAAAAGGATATCATCTCTGTGATGCATGAATATCTTCACTATGGACTTCAAGTTTTATGTTTTGCATATAAAATCTTCTATGAAGAAAAAGGAAAGCAATATTATTTATCTTGCTTAGAAAAAGAATATTAATGTTTTATCTAATTGTTTGTTCTAAGAGAAAAAATGTTACAAGTCATATGAATTTGCTTCAAATCATTAAATACTATAAGAATCAAACTTGTTTGTAAGGTACACATTTTTCTATACATAAAGGCTTAATATTCAATCAAATGTATTATTGTGAATACTTAAATTGGAAATCTGTAGAAATTGCCTCTCGGTCGAAATAAAAATTAACCGAGGGGTGCCCAGGTCGAAGTCAAGGTTGACCTAAAATAATCTTGACAAAATTCTTAATTGTAAATCATTTCCTTGCACTCACTCTTAGTATATTGAAAATAAGATTTTAGTGCATAGTTCTCATAAAAGGTTAACTTATTATGATCTAATGCTTATTGTGACCTTAGAATCCTTAAATTATCTTGATTATAAAATTAAGGGGGAGCTCACAAAAACTATCTTGACTATAAGATTAAGAACTAGTTCACAAAACTTTGTAAATTTGAAACTAGTTATGACCTTAGTATCTTTAAAGTAATCTTGGTTATGAAAATAAAGGAGTCTACAATATTTATGAATATAATGTATAGCTTGTCCTTAATGGAATTCTCTAAACAAATTAGGGCTTAACATCCCGTGTATTTGGTTAGAGATACATTCATCGCTAAGCTTAAAAGAATCTCATATTATTTCAGGGCTTAACATCCCTTGTAAATGGTTGAGAAACTATTAAATATATTCATGAGCTTAAAGGATTCTCATGTCATTTTCAGGACTTCACATCCCTTATAAAATGGATGAGAAATCAAAACACATATTCCATGAATCTAAAAGGATCTCATATCATTTCAAGGCTTAACATCCTTTGCAAATGATTGAGAAATAAATTGCGGCTAAATTTGACATAAAAATAAGTGGTTTGCATTGAGTATCAGATTATCAAATTAATGGGGAGAAATAAAAGTCATAATTAATGTTTAGCTTGGTTATCTTTTTGAAATGACAAAGGGGGAGAAATAATATAAAATCAATAACAAAGTAAAATGAGTTTCATAATCTCTTGGCTAGTACATACTTGAAAATAAAAGAATGACTCCAAAAGGTAAACTTCAGATTTGAAACTCATATGATTTATATTTCATTGATTTATATTTTGGAAATATTTGTCATCTTCAAAAAGGGGGATATTGTTGGCTAAATTGGACATTATTATAATCCCTTTGTTTTGATGATGACAAACATTTCTTCCTTATAGTTTTAACTTGCTATTTAAGTGTTTCAGGGACAAGCATATAATGTGGTGGATAGTGAAGACTTGGAAGATCAATTTGCTAAAATTGCTTTATTTTCATGATTGTAATCAATGTAAAAACTTGTACACGTTTATAATATACAAGTACTTAGATATCATGTAAATCAAGCATTTAGATATTCCCTATCCACACACAACACTTAGATAGGTCATCTCCAATGTTAGCGTCACAATTGCACATTGATACACACACTCAGTAAATGAATACATTAAATCAGGGATGTTCTCGGTCGACAAAAACTTCGACAGAGACACTCTCAGTCGACAAACTCCTCGACTGAGAACGAACCCTCCTAGACATTAGACTGAGCTAGAAAAGTAGTTGGGAGTTGAGTTGAACGTTGCAATACACTTACTCCAGACTTACTCTCGGTCGACAAATTCCTCGACCAAGAGGCACTCGGTCGACAAACTTCTCGACCGAGAAGGTTTCTGTGTGCACTTTTCAGAGTTAATTAACTAGCCATTACAAACGTAATTAGTGGATACCTAACGGCTAGTTGAGCACTAAGAACCCCCTAAAAAGTGTCTAGAACGCCCCTAAGTACTAGTACACCATTCCTATAAATAAGACATGCCTTAGGACACCCAAACTCACTTGAGTACATAACTTGCATACACAATTACACTTGAGATTCAATCCTTGTGAGCAAACAAGCTGAGCTACACTTGCAATCTATTTTCTTTGAGCTCTACATTAGTGTCCTATAGGATGATATCTCCTATCCACTATACATCCACTTCCATCCACTTTGGTTAGGAGATCAAACAATTGATATTGGATCAAAGCGCTGTACTCAATTGGTAATATTGTTTCTTTCTTCCAATATTGTTCCTTCTATTGTAGTTTGTTCTCCTTTGCTACTCCTAGGTTGGAGGCTGCAGAAAGAAGGTTTTTGGAGCTTCTTCGGTGGTGAAGGTAGCTCGGTGGACTTAGGATTACTTCAGGAAGGTTGTCTCAATGGGAAGCTACTTCAAGAGGAAGGCTACTTCAAGGGGGAGCTTGGAGTTACTTCAAGGAAGGCTGCTTCAAAGTTGGTGAGACTACTTCTAGGTGAAGGCTCTCCTAAGGATGAAGGTATTTGTATCTTATGTAACATCCTTGTGAGATAATAAAATACAAGTGCCTTCAAAATCCCAATTGGAAACAATTGGGTAGTGGACCGACTCCCTTAGTATTTGCTAAGGGTGGAATCACTCTAAACGTCGTGTCTCCTTCTCCTACATTCTTGTGATTGTTTGTTTGGTTGAATTAATTTTAAAATCATCATAAAAACCTATTCACCCCCCTCTAGTTTTTTCATTTATATCATTGAAGATGCAAATTTTATCAAGACAAAATATCCTCAAGCCAGTTCAATGTGGATTTCTAGTGAGCATAATAGGATACTTATTAGGTGGTTATAGGATAAAGTCTTCCATCAACTATCTCAAACACAAAATAATGTTGATGATAATATCAAGTATCTCACCTTTAAACCAAAAATGAATCCTATGTCTTATGAAGGGTTTGACATAAATGAATTTTCATATTACACAAAAATCAAGATGATAAGAGTCTCGCTAAAAAGAGTGGGGTCACCCTTCAGGCATCTTCATTGTATTTTTCCAGTGCGGTGGATAAGAGTTCACATGAAGCAAAAATGTCTTACTACAATGTCATTGAAGACGTTTGGAAGTTTGACTATATAGATTTTAGAGTTCTCGTCTTTAGTTGTAATTTGATTGATAACACCATGGGAGTTGTAGTGCATGAACTGGATTTCACATTAGTGAATTCTAAAAATATTCGCAAGGGTGAACCATTCATAATGACATCACATGCCAAGAAAATAATCTAAATCGATGATCCTATAAATGAAAAATAGTCTATCATTCTTCATGGGAAAAGTCAGTTCATTATTGATACTATATATGACAAAGTGTACTATGACCACTATCACTAGTACAAAAATTAAATCTAGCTTTAGTTAAACAACCCTATAATGTCAGTTAAAGACCGAAACATAAGTGGGTGACACTACAACCATAAGTATAAGACGTTAGTTATTTGGGGATGGCAAAATGACAATGAAGACCCATCCTTGGTTGTGTGTATAAAAGAAACCAAATAGATAGGATTCTGAGGCTTCAGTTATCTAAAAAGACCGACATCACAAAAGTCATACAAGGTCACATTTGTAACTGGTAAAGGACTCTACGTCGTTGGTTTTGGTTACAACTGACACCTGATTAGCATTTTTGTCGCCGATTTAGCCCATATAACTGACGATTATGCCCCTTCCCTCGCGTCTAACTCCCCCGCTGCCCTTCGGAGGCGGCTAGGGTCCGTGTGTGGGACTCTCCCGCTCGAGGGAGGTGGTCGGCTGCCGGTGCGTAGCCACCCTCTCCCCCTGGGCGTTCGTCAGACGACTATCCTCTTCGTAGATCGTGCGGCGCTGGGGCTGCAGCTGGCTGGCTCTCCTCTCTGTCGCCTTCGTCCTCCATGCCTTTAGATCGGGGCTTCAAGGTGGTGGAGCGACGCTTTCCTGGGCAGTGGCTTCGTCTTCGGCGAAGTTGGTCGCTTGGTGGAGGCAAGGAGGTGGCCGCCACGAAGCTTTTGGTGTGGATCTGCTGGGGACGTGCATTTCTCGTTTGTTGTTTTCACTCTATTTTTCAGTTCAGTCTGTGTCGGCTCCCTACCTTTCATTTTGGTCCTAGTTCTAGGCAGTTTCTTGCCTTCATCTCGCCGTGTTCCTTTGGCATTTGTCTCTCCCTTCGGGGTTTGGGTGTCTCTCCTTTCGTGAGAGTGACGAGATCCCTGGTTGGTCTCGTTTTTGCCTCAGGTTCTTTGCTGCTCGAGTCGTGCCATGGATGGTAGAGTCAACAATCGGACAGAATCTCGGTCGGGTTCATGCTTAATGCTGCTGCCTTATGCTCAAGTTGAAGGTATCTCTCACAATAACTACTTTGGCCAGCCACGAAGAAGAGAGTTCTATGAGGAAGTGTTTCAATCTCATTCCAATATGAGTGGTAGTGGTGTTAGATCTATGTTCTTGACTGATCTAGGTTTCTTCTAGTTGTACTTCTCTACTTGTAGATGCCGTATGGCTTGAGTAATGAATGAATTTGTTTGCTCTAAAAAAAAAAACTGACGATTATGATGTACAGTGACAGTTTAATCAACTAAACCAACAACTATGCTATGCTACCCAGCACAACCATGTTGTCCAGTGTGACCATTTTGGTTTTGTACTTTAATGTCAGTTATTTTATCGAAATCAATGACTCAACCTTATAGTGTCGGTTTTTTTTGTTACAACGGACGAATAAGTTTTTTTTTTTAAATAGTAGGCTTGCAAACCTACTGCCCAGTGGTCAGCAGGACGCAAAAGCTTTGGTTTAGAACTGAAGTTCTAAACTGCAGGATAACAACATCGTATGAGGCCATCTTAACAACATGCCACCAAACTTTTAATAATAATTTAACATAATATGCATAGAATTTTCTATTCATTATCCAATTCTGTCTCATAACATGTGAAAACATAAATCTTCAAATTCATTCACACGCATGATACATCATTTACATATACACCAATTTCATTCTCATGACATGTAGAAATACAATTCATGACATGTAGAAACACAATTCATTCATTCATCTTCATATTCACACACATATATGTAGATCATCATTCACACATAAAATTTAATGTTGCAAGAAGTCATAAACACCACATGTATGTAGAAATAATGACATCAAACTTTAGAAAAGTCATTCCTTATCCCAATCAAAATCAAAGTTCACTTCCTTTTCAAAGGCTTGTGCCTATTGTTCTCATATCTCATCTAGTTGTTCTATTGTATAGGGAATTTATATGTCTTCTAGCTTTTCTAGCGTATTGAAGACTTTCATTTTAATTAAGGAGCTAAAAAGATAATGACATATATAATTAATATGTTTGATATATTCATATTATCTAATGAGGCTATATACTTATGATGATTAACACTTTACATAGATTGCATTTTGTATCTCATCAATGTCTAGTGCCCCATATCTGACAATCATGTCCATATACCGCATCATGCAGTATCCACATGTCCAACTATTGTCGTGTACAAAATATTTTAAATTTCAAAATACAAAATGTCAATAAATAAAAGTAAGCATAATTGACATAAATATGCATTGGAGTGAGAAAACTACCTCAATATTATTTGAAACTATCACTTTCTTTTTCTTGTCCACCTTCCCCCCAACTTTTTTGAATAACTTTATAGCCCTATATGTTAATGTAACACATTGAATTGCGTTAGTAAATAGTCATGTGATATATATGTTAACAAATATAAATATAAAAATTTACCCACGTGAATAATGCCTTTCTAAAATCGTATCCCCCATTGTTTATTTTGTCACCCTTAGGATCAGATAATACACAGTTAGTGTCGCAGGGACAATAATTTATAACATCCAATGTTTACTCATGAGTGATAAGAAGTAAAAAAAAATATAACTCAAAGTTCACAATGAAATGTAATTTATTAAGTCAAAATTATAAGCAAAGTATGTAAACTTATTTAACATTTTATGGAGCTAACATCATGCTCTTTTTCTTTTGCCTAAATATTTAAATGTGATAGAGCAGTATTGGGTAATAGATGTAGGGTTTTTAATTACACGACTATCGAGTATGGAACTAGAAATGCCACATGGTATAGTGAAAACTCTATACATACCCTATGTAAGTGGTTGCAAAGAAGTATATCATGTATGCATTAATACATAACAAAATACATCAACATAAAATAAAATGAGGTATATAGCTATATAAAATCTCACCATATCCAAACTTCTATCATAGTTGTATTCAACCAAGCATAACCAAAAAACTCCAAAACATCTTGTAGAAACATACTAGTATCATGAGGTTGGCCTACAACATCATCCTTAATAGAAACCATCATAGGTGACCCTTCTTCATGTCTACCTATCCATAGTGACATACCTCTGCATTTATGACCTATCGAGTTGAATAGGTCCTTTGCAAGCCAACCAGGTAATTGAGGAGGAGGTGGAGGTGGAGGTGAAGGATGAGCTGTAAGGGGTTTCTTAGGTTCTTTGTCTTACACATATATAATCTTATATCAATGGTGTCATGTATATAAAGATACTGATACAATATAAATTTATCATACAACATTATACATAACTCGGACTTTAGGCCATGCAACCACACTGCTTTTTGCATCACCTAACATGTCGTGCTCAAGGTGGTCATATGGTAGTGCAGTATGCTTCCAAGGGGCATAGACAAGGTTCGAAATCAGACGAACTGCATCAACGTTCAATAGTGCACCATGAATTGTGTCACCTTTAAGGTGTGGGTAAGCCGCACCCACAACAACAACATATTCTTATAATTTAAGATTATATGGCCTCAACCCCTCCAAATTTGCATAGAGTGATATATACATATATATATATATATATATATATATATATATATATATATATATATATATAATGAAAATCATTCTGAAAGACTACTATGTCATAAAAATACGTACAATAAAATTTCTAGGTAGAGGGTCTATAGGATTACTCACAACCACCTCAATCATAGGAGGGTCCACCTTGTATGAAGCATGATACTGACTTATTGCTTCCTGGATTCTCTTTGGAATTAACTCATGTACCTCCTCTTTTGAGAATCCCCCTTTCTGGAAAAATATACTTTTATCCTCTAATGGTCCAAAGAACGCTCTTATACTGACACTAGCGACTGCAACCCTAACATGCTCATGATGCTCTGGGTTACCTAGAGAAACTGTAAATTCATCCTTTATTCCCTCAGGGATGAAATTTCCTTATTTCTTTTGATCGTGGAGCTCCCGGTAATCATCATCTATAGTAATTGGTAAGTTAATCATAACAATCATTGATACTAATTGCCCCTAGAGTTGAGTTTTACCATTTTTACAACTACCTGAGCTGTTGTGGGGTTGGGTATATTTCCATATTTGATTTGCCACTTAGATATCCATAGATCATGGTGAAGTAGAGGTTTAGTAGTAGTAGAGGACTCAACAATCCCAAGAGTAGGCTGTTGAGAATAAGACGCATGCAATAACTTTTGGAGAAGATGTTCATAGCTAGCTAGACCCATTGTGTGGTTGTGCAAATTCTTTGCACACCTTTCTCTTTGAGCATCACTTGCTGCTGGGTTAGTAACAATCATCAATATTAATTGGTAAGTAAAATATAAAAATCAAGGTCAATGTAAAATAATAAATTCATAAGAATGTATTCAAAATAGGGAGTGAGGCTTAATACCCTGAATTCAACAATATTTTTCATAGAAAGAAACATCTCCCACATCTCCATGTCAAGATAGCTCCATTGCTCAGTGGTTGACTACTTCCTATTCTCCCCTATGTGTAGTCTTGTCAGATTTGTCCTATAATTCCTTAGTACTCTCCCATAACGTTGCATCACATTTTTACGATGCAATTTTTCATCCAAGTCAAATATTCTCTACAAAAGTTCATATATTTAATGGAATATTCTTAAAAATCAAATTGTAAATAGTTTTAAAAACATAATTGCAAATGATAATATCTCACACTGTTATTTCCATACAAAGTCTTTCTTTCTTTTATCAATATTATGACAAGATTCTACTGCTACACAACAATGGCTACAAGTAAGAACACCTAGATATTCCACAATATGATATAGTTCTTTCCAAACATATTTTCTACAAGATCAAACTCAACGACCAATTTCAGTATGTTACCCCCTTATTGTATCAACTTGATCATCACGCTGATGCCCCTTATTGTTGCACATTGATAATGCTTCTCATCAAGCTGAACAAGATCCTCAGGGCGTACATCCTCAACCTAAAATTGACAAAAAAAAACATACAGATCATAAAAAGATATAACTTAAATGTGATGAAACAACACCAAAATACAACAAGATAGACATATTGTAAAATGCACATCTCTGTAATAAAACAATACAACTTACATCAGTATCAAGGTGCACATCGTGATGATGTTCGTCGTCAAGGTAATCATCATCAAAGCTATCGTACTCATGGTCAAATTCCATCTAAAAAATGTCATATAAAAAATAGTCAAATACTATAAAATATAAGACTGTAGAATGCACATCTAACATCTAAAAAAATAAAAGAATGCCTCTAATATTGAGATGTTTTATCATTTTACATTCCCTTGAGTGATCTCCACACATATATAAGTTAGTGTTAGCTTCAATATTGTGTGTTGGCAAGCCAACTGAGAATGGATTGGTCATCATACTTGTCATAGTATTCTTCTTCATCTATAGGATTTTCAATGAACTACATTTTACCATGAAGAACAATCGACCATTTTTCATTTGTAGGATAATCGATATAAAATACTTGCTTTGCCTATGGTTCCATTATGAATGGTTCACCATTCTCACTAATCGTTTCAAAATTCACAATTGTGAAACCCAATTCATCCACTGTAAATGATTTGGTGTTATCAACCCAATTACACTTAAGGACCAGAATTCTAAAATCTAAATAGTCAAACTCCCATATGTGTTCAATTACACTACAATATGACATTTTACCTTCACATGGACTCTTATCCTTTGCACTAGACAAAAACAACATGGATGCTTGAAGGATTACCCCATAGTTTTGGACGACGCTCTTATCATCTTGAAGCTTTGTGTAATATGAAAACCCATTTATGTCAAACCCTCCATAAGACATAACATTCATTTTTGGTGTAAAGGTGAGGCATTTGGTATTTTTAGCAACATTATTTGATGTTTGAGATAGTTGATGTAAGATTTTATCTTCAAACCACCTAATAGATGTCTTGTTATGCTCTCTAGCAAGCAACATTGTATTGGCTGGATGATATTTTATCTTGATGAAATTGGTATATTCGGTGATATAAACACTCACTTCATCCATATTGTATAAAATATACAAGTGAGCTTGTTCCCACAGCTCACAACTAATTACTTTCACTCATGCTCCTAAAGTCCCTTTGATAGAATAGTCCACAATATTCTTGTCATTTACATGATCTTTATTACAACTCAGAAAGTCACTACAAAAGTACATAACCTCCCTTGACACATAACTCTCAATAATACTCCCTTTAGGCTGATAAAAGTTTCCAACGTCACCTTTAAAAACACTCATGTACCGTTCAAAAGGATACATCTAATGCAAGAAAACTGGTGCCAACATTTTCACTTCCCTAGTCAAATGGACAACAAGATGTACCATGATATCAAAGAATGAAGGAGGAAATACATCTCAAGATGGCATAAGGTAACAACCACTTCTCTTTGCAACTGATCGACATTATCAAGATCAATAACATAGCTGCTTAGAGTTTTGAAGAAGAAACAAAGTATGATGTTTGCAAACCTTATATGCTTTGACAGTATAGATCGAATTGTCATGGACAATATTTGTTGCATTATAGTATCACAAACATGATATTTAAGACGTATCAACTTCAGATCTTTCAATTATGCCACTCTACAATTATCTGAAGAGTATTCCTATGGTACCTTAACATTAATAAAACACTCACAAAAAAAATTCTTCCCCTTTCTAGACAATGTGTAACAAGTAGGAGATAAATACATTTTTTGATCACTCCTAATTACTTTCTGTTAATTTTTTCCTTGTTCCCATTCTCTTAGGTCCATTCAGGATTTGATCCCATCTTTACTCTTACTATTATATTCAATAGAATACCAATTATTCTATCATAAACATTGTTTTCAACATGCATGACATCGATACAATGCCTAACTTCCAAAGAACTCCAGTAAGGAAGATCCCATAATATTGACCTCTTGTTGTATAAAGATTTATCACTCTGTGTGGGAATGGTGCATTACGATATCTTACCAAATTCATTGCTAAAGACTTTTACTCTTTCATAAACAACCTCCCCTGCTATAGGTTTAGGGCCACTCCATTTCTCATTCAATCGATTGAACACTTTATGCAACCTTTGGTAAGGATGAACTTTTGGGAGAACCTTGGATGACCAAGATATACAATCTTGCCACCATGTTTTAGTTGTATTGAATCAATGTTCTCTTCACATATAGGGCATGGTTTGGATACTTTTACAATGTATCCGGACATATTCTCATATGTTGGAAAGTCATCAATAGTGTAAGACAACATAGCATGCAAACTAAATGTCAATCTACACAAAGCATCATAGGTCATCACACCTTCTCTATAGAGTTTCTTTAGGTCATCATTAGAGGTTCAAGATAAACATCAATATCATTGCTAGGTTTTTTAGGGCCTGATATAAACAACGACAATACAACATACTTATTTTTCATACACAACCAGAGAGTAAGATTGTATATAACAATAATAATAGGACAAGTGCTATGTTGGCTTCTCAATGTGTCGTATGGATTCATTCCATCAGTACAAAGCCCAAGTCTTAGATTCCTAACTTCTACACCAAATTTGGGGTACAATAAATCAATATTCTTCCACTATGGGGAATTAGACACATGTCATATGATCCCATCATTGTTTTTATTAACCGCTACATGCCACCTTAAATTCTCCACATCCTTCATATAGGAAAACAACCATTGAAACTATGGTACTATAGGTAGATACCACATCACCATGGTAGCAGAGCCAGTTTTGGACTTCCCTGAAGTCATCATTTTATACCTAGACACCCCACATTTTGGGCAATCTTTAAAATTGACATTGTCCTTTTGAAATAACTCACACTCGTTCGGGCATGCATATATATTTTTAGCCATTATTTTCATTGGGCATAACATTTTATTTTATTTGTATGTTGAGATTGGAAGCTCGTTGTCTTCAGGAAGAATTTCTTTCAACAAAGACAATAATGATGAGACACTTTTTTTGCTCCATCTATTGTTAGCCTTCAATTTATAAAATGTCAACACAGTGCTCAGCTTCATAAATTTAGTACAACCTATTATAACAGTCTCTCAGAAACATGCACAATGTTCCTAAATAAGGAAGGTGGATCCATCTGTTCTACCCCACAACTATCTAGCATCACATCAACCATTTCTATCAAAATTGGTTTGTTCATACCTACATCATTGGAGACAATTTCTTCTTCAACACAAGTGTTGCTATCGACATCTGCTGATCTCATGGTTGGTATTTCTTCATGTCGATACCATTTTGTATAGCCTTGTAAGGTCTTGTAGCACATGAAATGACTTTTGATTTCGTCACCAGTGTTGAATTTCAAGTTGTTACCGCAATGCCTACATGGACAATAGAACCTATCTCTAGGTTGTTTCCTATGTTCCTTTGTAAATTTATAAATAGATTAAGACCACTAATAAACTCTGGGGTGTAATGATTAGGAATGGACATACATGATCTATCCATTCTATGAACAAAGAGAAAAGAAGTATTAGGGTTTAGGGTTTACATATTAGGTTAAGGATTTATAGATAGATTAAGGTTTATTGTTTTGGATTTAGGGGTAAGGGTTTATAGACTAGGGCTTAGGGTTTGTAGATTAGGATTTATGGTTAATAGATTAGGGTTTTGGATTTCAGTAATGAATGTGTGTACCACCTATCCCATTCTTGAACACCTAATATCACTAGTAAGTGTATAATGCATATTCAATTTTCAAGAAAATTTCAGCAACATTTCCCAGCAATTCTCCAAGTACACCGATGTAGATGGGAAAATGTCCACCAACATATGTGCTTAGAAAACAAATAGGGAAGTGTCGATGAAACATCTTGAAAACCGAACTTACATCCTAAGTGAGATTAAGTTTTCAAGAATAGTTCCAAAATGAGGAATGTCCAAGATTTACTTCCTAATGAGTAAATCTCAAGTAGGTTTCTAGGACAAAAAAATACATATTTATATGTTTCCATTCCTATACCTATGATCATAGTTTCATCATGCATATCCTAGGTTATATGTAACATCATTTAATTCAGTTCAATCTTCCATTTGGGTTAGTTCATTCACGCATCCTTAACCCTAATTAATCAATAATAATCAACTACACAAGCATGAAGGGAAATTATTGAACTAAGTTAAATCAATCACTAAGAAGAGAGAAAGAAAGCAATATTAATTAATTAAAATAAATAGTAAATCACCATTAAAAAGAATAAAAACCCTAACAAGTTAAATCAATCACTAAGAAGAGAGAAAGAAAGCAATATTAATTAATTAAAATAAATAGTAAATCACCATTAACAAGAATAAAAACCCTAACAAGAATCACCATTAACTATTCAATTTGCAGTATAGGAAAGTAACAAAATAATTATTTATCCATACAAAATTCAGAATGACCAATGCACCAAATTAAGAGCTAATTGATTTATGCAACAATCAAATTAATTTAAGAAGCATTTGAATCAATGTATCATCAAAAACTACTTGATTTATCATTAGGCATTTTTATCATCAATCAAATGTGATACCATTAATCATACATTTTTCTAAACATAATTATAAATTCTAATTATATATACAACTAGAATTTAGTGACCTATAATAATACATAATAATGCATTTTGATAGAAAATCATGATACAATGTAGAATTTAATGACCTAAATGTAATACATGAATTTTCATTAAAAATCAACAATAAATTTTAAAAGTGGGAACCTAAGGGTTTAACCACTTGCCGCAATGGCGGAGTAGGCTAGGTAGAGGTGGAGGTGCTCGCTGCTACAGTAGGTTGGAGTAGCGGAGTTGAAGCTGGTGCGGCGGCGGCTGGAGCAGGATAGAGCAGTGGCGGGATGGAGCAGGCTAGAGCAGCGGTGAGTGGAGCAGCATCGGCTAGAGAAGGCTGAAGAAAGGCAAGGTGGTGCAGCAGGGCAACAACAACAGTAGGGTAGAGGTAGCATGGTGGTTAGAGCATGGCAGCAACATCAGGGCAGAAAGGAAAATCACTAGATCTAGGCAGAACAGGGCGATGAAACAAAGATTGAGGGAAAGAAACATTTTGTGGGTGCTATTAAGTGAACTTAGTCATCAGTTGTTAAACAGAATCAATGCCTAATAACTTAATCGTCAGTAAATTGATTCAAATTGACACATAAATTGGTGCTGACAACACATCCGTGCAGATCAACACTACCATGTTGGTGACTTAGTTATCTATTTTTAAAGGCTTAAACCAACGATAGAAACCTTAATCCCCCAAAAAAGTTGTCCTTCGTTAGGAGACCTAGTCGTCGATTTCCTTAGCTAATATCAAGAACTAAGATAGCACTCATATGCCGATTCTACTACAAAAACTAACAACAGAGACCCATCCCCAAACAAAAAAAACCGACCTCCACAAGGTATATTAGTTGTTGGTTTCGTGAAGTGACCGATGACGTTGAAGCAATTTGGGGGGGGGATATTTTTACAGAGACAAGGTATGAGAGGAATTAGATGTCAATTTAGTTATCTAAAGTCGATGATAGAGCCCCTTCCACAAATAAAAAAATTGGGCCTCAACCAGGGGATTGTATTGTCAATTTTCCTAGTAAACAAAGACTCAGAAAAAATTTAGGGGATATAATTCTTTTCCGCGGGAACATGGCATGAACTCTGTGTCGTTGGTTCGAAGACAAACCAACACTCACTATAATGTTTTTGGAGGCAAACATTTTCTATAAAAAAATTGTATTTCACAAATTATCTAAGACGTTAGTTTCACTTAAATGTAACCAACGTTATAGTAAAACCAGTACTCGTGTCTTTTCTAAATCGTCCAAACTTGACCAATGGTGACAATTTTTCTTTCGAACCGGCATTATTGGTAGTATGGTGTTAATTTTTCTTTGTAACTATCATGAGCAAATGTGACATTAGACGTCAAAAATGTACTAGTGTATGATGACTCTAGTCCATTCTCAATTGGCTTGCCAACACCAAATGTTGAAGTTGACTCAGACTTATATATGTGTGGAGATCGCACAAAAGGAATATTAATTGATCAATGATCCAACCAATACTAGAGACATTTATTTTATTTTTTAAATGTTAGATGTACATTTTACATTCTTTATTACAATTATATTTGTTTCATATGATACATGTACATTTTACATTTATTTATCACTTATATTTCATTCCTTGATTATTTTTAATATGACATCTTTTATATGGTGTCTGATTGTGATGACGAGCACCATGATGATGTGCATCGTGAGGATGAGTTTGGTGTAAGTTGTATTATTTTATTACATAGATGTGTATTTTACATTCTCTACAACAATTATTATATCGATGTGCATTTTACATTCTCTATCACTTATATGTGTTTCTTGAAAATTTTAGGATGAGCATCCTAAGGATGTGCAAGTTGATGATGCACACCATGAGGATCTTGTTGGCTTTGAATTGTAAACGTGTGATCGTGCACATAAAAGAGGCATTACCTTGATAAACAAGTTAGTAGCACAAAGGATTAAATGAAGGAAGGTAGTTGTTGACTTTGATGATGAAGAAAATCCAATTGGGAAGAATTCAAAATACTTTCACACAATACCTAGGGGTTATTTCTCACATAAAAGTGGATATAACACTTGAATATTGGCACAAAGTTGATCTTTTCATGAAAGACTGCATTTCGAAGGACTTATGTGTGAGATATTCTAATTTATTTAAGATATTCATAGTTTTGTTTTAAAATATATGCCATTAAGTATATGAAATCTTATAGAGCATCTTTGACCTTGATCAAAACATGTATAATAAAAAGTTGAAGCAATGTTATGGGTGGGTATTAAGGACTTATAGGAAAATATGACAAGAAATACATAATGTGCAATAAGAAGAAGTTAGCCATTGAGCAATAGACCTATCTTGACATGAAGGTGTGGGAAGCACTTGTTACCTCAAGAGAAACAAATGAATTCAATGTATTAAGCCTCCTCATTTAAATACATTCTTATGAATTCCATTTATTACATGATTAACATATGGATTGGAATCAACATGCTTTAGACGATGCTAAAAAGGAAAGGCGAGCAAAGAATGTGCACGACCACAACTTGGGTGTAGGCAACTACATAATGTGTTGCTAAAAGAGACTAGAAGAGTCTTCTTCTGAGCAATCTACTCTTCGGTCTGCTAAATCTTATACTACTCCTGCACCTTTACTTTTCTACGAGGACTAGATAGATGCAAGGACAAAATGATTTGAAGAAATACCCAACACCACAAGTGCTAAATTGGCTGCAAAAAGGGTAGAATTAAACTCTCAGAGTGCATGTTCATTTTTTACCTTGATAGTTATGCTTTATTGACTGATTAATATGGATGGTGATTAGAAAGAGCTCTACGATAAAAGAAAAGAAGGAAAGTTCATCCCTGAGGGCCAAAGGGATGAAATTTACGATTTCTCTAGGTACTCTAGAGCATATCGATCATGTTAGGGCCGCTAGGGTTGGTGTTGGTATAAGATCCTTTTTTGAATCATTAGAGAAGCACAAATCTGTCAAAAAGGAGGATTATCACAAGAGAAGGTGCAATACATGATTGCAAAGGGAATAAAGGATGCAATTAGATAGTATCAAGCTTCTCAATCTCAACCCTCCTCATATAGTATCTCTACCGCCTCACACTTCATACGAGGTGGACCCCTATATGAAAGAGGTTGTGTGGAGTAATCCCATGGACTTGCCAACTACCACACTCTGGGTAAGTCTTTTTGATATATAATTGTGTATCAAGTGAATTCTTAACATGTTTGTGTTCATATATATACACAACACAATATACAAATTTGGGGGGGTTGATTCCATGCCATCTTATATTACAAGAATATGGCTTCTATGTTATTGCACTAGGTGACACTTACCCCTATCTTTCTAGGTGACATGATTCATGGTGTTTTAATGCCTACCTATGTAGTTCATGTATCTATCAGGCTTGTCTATGATGCTTGGAATACCACGCCCACATGGCCACCCTGAATACAAGATGATAGGTGATGTAGAAGGTGGCATGGACCAAGGAGAGAGTTATCTATACCAATGTATGCCAAATTTTCATTGTATTTGTATTTTTTATTCCTTTCTACTTGTTTATATAATTAGAAATTTATATTAAAAAAATATATATCTAGATCACAACACCTAAAAAATCTTCTATAGTTTGTCCTCCACTCCCTCCTCTAGATATTGAATTACATACTTGGATTGCAAAGGACCTATTTGACTCTTTAGGTCCTAATTGTAGGGGGTTGGCATTATGGCTAAGTGACTGAGAAGAAGGATTGACTATGATGGTCCATATTAGGGAGGACACTACATGCCAATCTCACAGGACTAGTGTATTCATGACAAATTTCATGGAGTTGTTTACCTATGCTTGTTTGAATACGATTGTGATAGAACTTTGGGTATGGTGAGATATTATAGTAAAATGCCTTATTCTATATATGTGATAATATATGTTGATATGTTTTCTTATATATTAATGCATACATGGGGTGTGTGGAGAGTTTGTACTAACCAATGTGACATTTCTAGTTTGTTTATTGATTATATGTGTAGACAAAGACCCAAATCTATTAGTGATTACTACTCTACCACATTTAAATATTCTTGTAATGTAAGAAAGAGTGTGATTATAGTTCCTTTCAATGTTGTGTAAGTTTTGTCACTTTTCTTATAATTTTGATTTATGAATTTGAAATTTATTATGAATTTTGAGTTTTCTTTTAGTTTTCCTTATTTTCACTCAGTAATAATCATTGGGTGTTGTTGGTAATTGTCCCCAAGATGGCAACTATGTATTATGTAGATCCTTTGGGTGATAAAGTAAACAGTGGGGGACACAAAATAAAAAAGACAATATTTACGTGAGTAAATTTTTATATCAAATAACATATATTAATGTTTCTATCGTTATATGACTATTTACTAATTCCACTAAATGTGTTGCTTTCACTTATGGGGATATAAAATAATTCAAAAAGGTCAAAGAAAAGGGAGATAAAAAATAAATTACTAAGTTTGAATTCTATTGAGGTAGCTTTTTGACTTCAATGCAGATGTATGTAACCTATGCTTACTTTTACTTATTATCATTTCACATATCTATAAATTTTTAATTCCCTATACAAAATAATAATTGGGCATGCAGATGCTACATGATGTGATATGTGGACCTCATTGACAGACATACGACACTAGACATCCATTGTATATAAAAGGTAATCTATAGATTCTTGATCATCATAAGTAAATAGTATAATTTGATAATATCAAAAAATCAAACCAAACTCTAAAATTATGTTATTCTCTTTGCAAATTCTTGAAATGATTAATGCCTATACACGTAAAGAGCTAGATGAGATACACCAGGAGTGGGTACATTCCTTTATTAAGGAACTCAACCTTGAATTTGATTGGGGATTAAATATGATTTTTCTAAACATTGATGTCATAACATCTATATACATGTGACAGTTATGACCGTTTGCATGTTTAAATTTGATACAACTGAATTGTTGGCGCATATGTGAGTGATATTTGTTTATATACATGTGTTTGAATGATTGTGAGGAGGAACGAATAGAATGAGAATTTCATTTGTACATGTCATGATAATGGAATTGCATGTGTTTTCTAAATTTTGTACGTGCATGACATCATAATTAAGTGCTGAAAAGAATGGAATTGGACAATGCAAACGTATGTGGGTGGATCATTTGTGTGTATGTGTTTGTTATTGCATGTCTTGTAGGTGTTCTCTCCTGTTGTTAAGCTGAATATAGGATGACCTCCAATTGTAGTTAGCTACAAGTTCTGCATTTTGCTGAACAGTTGGACAATTGGTTTACAGACTTACTATATAAAAGAAAACATACCTACAACATCAAGGTTATTGTGAGAAACCCAACTCTGTAGGTCAGGGTTGTTGGTTTTATCACCAAAATTGATGACAAGTTTACCTTTATCAGTTAAAATTTTACCTGATAAGGAAGTACAAAGTATATTTTTAAGACTACAACCGATGAAATAGTAGGATTATAACATCTATTATTATAAAATACTGATGTTGTTGATATGCTTTTTTACATGATACGAAAGTACAACATTAGTTTCTAATACTAAAACTGACCACACAATAGGAATTATATCGTCGCTTCTTTTGTCTCGAACTGATGACACAAAGTGATATGACAACTTGATATTTCCCTGAATCCTTAGTTGAGTCATGAATTTCTATTTGTATAGTAGCCTACACTTATTCTATGTCGTCGATTTTTTCATTCTCTAGACAACGACGCAGAAGGTCCTTAGTTGTAGTGTCACCCACATAGGTGTCAATACAAAATGGATGTTATAGGTCTATTACAACTGACCCTAAAGGTGGCATATGTACTAGTGAAGGTAGTTTGCTCAAGACTAATAAGCTTGTCTAGGTGATGTTTTTGTGAATTACTCAAAGTTTTGAAATTATCTTATAGTGAGAACTGGTTAGATTGACAGGTCAACACTGATGGATGTTGGAATGGATAGTCTATTTTTTATGAGAGGAATGTGGGTAATATTAAGGGCATGAATTTGAGATGTGATGTTTGAGTGATGGAAAATATAATAAAAAAATTCCTTGAAGGACAATTTACCAGATTCCACAAGGATAGATAAACTTCCATGATAATACTTGTAGGACCAAGAGATTTATTAGGGTTCATTTGGAAAATTACAGAAGTAATCTCATTTTCCTTGGAGATGAAAGTTAGGATATTACAATTCTAAATTTTTGTGGGGAATTTGAACCAAAAGAGATGAGAGAACTCTTTGTTATGATAAGAGAAATTTATGAAGTAGTTGATTTATATTTGATGATAAGATAGTTATTTGTGGTCAACATATTATCAATTATGAGGATAAGAATACCTTCTGGCTTCCTATTGTTACATTTAAGATGAACAATTTTTTGTTCCTATCGCCTTTTTTTATTCAATGAGATTTATATTGTTATTTCCATATAATTTCCTAGAAAGCAATCCTTTCATATGGTTCATCTTTTTTAGAAGCTAAAATTTCTAGGTTTGATGGTTGACATGGAAAGAAACGAAGTTTTACATGAGTAATTATAGTCTCCTATGGATATTGCAAAACATTATTTGTTGGAGAGTCTCGATTTACTTATTACGATTGTAATATTCTTATTTAAAACACTATCTGGATGGAAATATTCAACAACATCAGAAAGTTAACTCACACAAATCGACTAATGGTGAAATTGTTGTGTGGTCTAGGAACACTTAAAATAAAATGGTTTGGGACCCCATGGCCGAAGCATTTAATTGAGAGTGATTGGAAAGAGGTTGGAGATATGACAATGATATTTAGAGTGTGAAAGAGAATAAAAAGAGTCACAAGCATGACCTAAAAGGAACATGTCCATCTAAGACCATGTAGAACCAAATTGCCATGTAAAATTTGTGTTAATGACTAAATGGTCAAACAAAGATATATAGTTGATAAAAGCATTGAAAAAATCATTATGATATGAACGAATGGAATCTTTTTTGTTATTATGATTTTGTTTGGAAGGAAACCTAGTAAGATTAAAGCCTCACCTTATAACAAAGGGCCCACATGTTTAATGAGGGGCAAGAGATAGGAGTCAGTAATGTAGGCAATTTGAGAGTGACAAGAATAGCTGAAAACAACCATGAAGTGAAATATAGAGTTTTCAATCATGGTAAAAAGTTTGACAATAATAAAAAGCATCACACTTTGTAGCAGGTTGTAAAAAAACTCTGGAGTTCCATCTGACAACCAAGCCACAACTAAGACCAACCTTCAGGAATTATAATCAATATGTAATGATGTTGCAAACCATCAAGTGAATCTAAACTTTTTATAATTTGGCTTTATTTTGTGAATTTTAAAGTTATTTTGTTATGCCTCATGAACTGATGAATAATATGCCTATGTTTGTAGGACACAACTCCAGATACATTCTAAAAATTGAATATCGTAGAGAAAATCATGGTAGAACTAAGAAAGTGAAAAGGAAAATAACGACACTTAAAGTTAAAGAGTTGTAAAAGAATCCCTTGCCAACACAAATCATCTAATGTTGATGCATCCAATTTATGTTTTAGTTTTAGTGAGTGCTAAATTTACATAGAGATGATTGTTGAAAGCCTTAGAAATGTCAAATAGTACACAAGTACGATCTGAAGATAAGGTACTCCTTACATGGTCTAAAACATCTTAAGGTGTGTGAGGGTGAGGGGGAAGAGATGTTATTCCAAATCAAAGAATAGGGATCAATACATGAAGGAATAGATATTTATTTAACACCAATAGAGGTAGTTTTATTGAGAAATATATAATAATTTATTGTCTTTATTGTAGCTACATTGGAATGAAGGGTCTAAATATTGATGAGGCTCAATTTGAAGTTCTTTCTTCATAGTAATCTATGGGAATAAAATTAACCTTTCAATCATGATATACATATTTTGTCCCTCACTAGAGTAGTTGGTATTGTCATCACAAATAGTTTTATAAAACATGAGGGAACTATAAACATTATTGGAACCATGAGTATGAGAGATATATAAAGGAGGAGTCCTGATATAATTAGTTTTATTCTAGTGGATACATCCATTTGGGAAACAATATCTCTTATTACCATGTTGATAATCTTCCAAACTTTGGCACCCATTGAGTGAGGAAGTTTGTACTTTCTATTTGGACAGGTGTTGTTCTGATTTTAGAATTTTTTATACTTCCTAACCAAGGCATATCTTTTGTTAGTAGCATGATTGGTATTGTTCCTCTTTACTAAATAAATGGAAGAATTGTCTATCTGCAGCTCAGGAGCCAATAAGGAAGTGGGGTATTCAACTAGTTTGTTAATGAAAGAAGATATCATGTATGGCTTTTTAGTCATCAAACAAATAGTGTAAATTTGTTTTCCTACATGTATCTTATGTTTAGGATTGATGATAGTATGATTGGAAACAACTATAAGGAAGAAAAATTTAGAACAATTGAATAAAATAGAACATTATAATGGAGAAATTGAAGTTTAATATAAAGAGAAGTAGCAATATCCTAAAAGGTTTTACCATCCCACAAAAATGGGGGTATCCCCATAAAACAATCCAACCAATCACTCCATTAGTGACTTCTAAAGCCCTAAATTTGGTAAACCAATGTGTGAGAGAAGCATGGAAGAAGTCACGATCTCCATCAGGGTAATAGAAATTCCTTCAGGCATGGTGTAAATAAAATGGTTCTGACAGTCATGAGTTCAAACTTCCAGGAACTAGGTGAGTGAGAACCTTAGTTACCTCTAATATTTTGATTTTATCATCATCATCATTATCTAAGTGGTGAATCACTTCCATTCTCTATGATTATAC
This sequence comes from Alisma plantago-aquatica, assembly GCA_963693085.1. NCBI lineage: Eukaryota > Viridiplantae > Streptophyta > Magnoliopsida > Alismatales > Alismataceae > Alisma > Alisma plantago-aquatica. Next base: position 34,028,944 of record OY856409.1, on the reverse strand, counting down.
CCAATCTCGTGGAATTAACTGAGAGATCGATGGCCAAGCACATTCAATAGAGTAGAACTCAAAATATGTAAAGGGAACTAGGGTTTTTAAAGGTGTAGGACGTTGGGAGACATTGTAAGGGAATAATGAAAGCTTATGTTGTGGGGGACTGGTCTAGAAGTTCCATTCATAAGGGTATTCTTAGAAGAGAAACTAACCCAGTTGATGTCTAGGAGAGTTGAAATCAGAGTTGGTTGGAAGGCAAATTGTAGAGAATATATTGACTGTCTCAACTAACAAAACAGGAGTGAAATATGTATAATGGATAAAGAATCCAAGTTGAAGGGGATATTTGACCTAGTGATAAGTGAGTGAGCCTAAGGCGCCTGACATGATTGCATACTTTTAGGAGAGATAGGAGTAAGATATCTATAAGCACCCTATTATTTGTCTTGTAGTGATACTAGGAATTTTCTTAGATTTTACAAGAGTTGAAAATTTTAGGTTATTAGTAACTATAGTGTTTGGGACCTAATATTTTTCATATTTTACAACAATATGTTTCTTATCCTTCAATAAACAATTATTGTGGGGAACTATAGACCATGGTAAATTACTAACAAAGAAGTTAGTTTATCAATGTTGAATCAAATGAACAGTATAGAGCACCATCTGATCTTAGAAATCAGTAAAGCAATGATGAAGAGATGTACATGCTCATTGGGAAGTAATAACAGTTAAGGAATCAAAAGTAAGAGGTGAAGGCTTTGACACAAAGTACAATTCAGTCTTGACATCTTCCATTTGATGGATCCTTATAGGGATAACAAATTGAACTATTTCACCTAAGGTATAAGTGACCTTGTATGTGTTGACATATTACACATATTACATTAGAAAGAGGTGGGATGTGGTTTCCTCCTGATCCTAGTAGTAGGAGCACAGTTTGTTGTTGTCTAAAATTTAGTAGTGAAGAATAATCTCTTTCCAAGAATGAAAATAGAGATCAATGGACCAACCTAGATAAACCCCAAGATTATGTAAAAGATGATCCCAGCCCGATGTAGAGGAAATGTTATAATAATGATCATCCCATAAAAAGAGAGTCTATAATAAAATATCAAAACAACATATTTTCATCTAATAGGGGCCAACGATAGGAGGAAATCTTCACCAAGTGTCCTATAGAGTGATACATAAATGATATATGGTGTAACCTTAATAAAAATCACTACAAAAAAGTATGATTTGTCTACAATTATTATAACTACATATATCATATTTATAGTTAAAACTTGTTTGTCTTTACAAATATAAAAAATGTAAGTAAAAAAAATATAGTTACTTATAATAGCTACAATTTGACTACACATATTAATTGACCATAAATTGAGAATACTCTTTCCAAACTCTCCCTCCCCATCTGAAATAACCAATACATATCAAAATTTCAAGTTTGCCGCGCCCACCCCCTCTCCTCCCTATCGGCGCGGTCCTTCTCCTCCCCCATTGACGCGTGACTCTCCATTGAGGTTTGACTGCTCAACCTCCATCGTCTACTCCGCTAGAACCCTCCATACCCCACCCACCACCACACTCTCTTCCGCACACCCCTATTCCCCTCTCCTCACAGCCGGAGCCCCTGATTCGGTCACAATCCCACTGTCTTCTTCGCACCCATCCCCATCTTCCCTCTAGTAGCACCCGACCCTCAGACCACCAAAGGGAGGATTTGAAGGACGACATGCGAGGAAATGTAGAAGATATTCCGATGAGTCATCTTTTAAAAAGGAGCCTAACATTTGAAGGCATGGCAAATTGGGTTTAAATCGAGAAAGAGATTAAATCTTCGAGGCTGAATCTTTGGTATGCAGACTTGATCCATTTTTGATTTTGCATTGTTAATTCTATAATGTAGTACAATAATGATGTCTTATTCATTTGAAATTTTGTCTAGAAAATATTAAGAAGCCTATCTAGTTTTTCTGGCATTCGTTCATGCTTGTTGGTAAAGTAGGTTCAGTAATTTCAACCTCATTTATGCATGCTTGACTTGTATCTTCTCCACAAGAATTATCGATGAGTAGTTGAAAGGAATTCCCAATTATTCATCTGGATATAGGATACCATTTAAGGACTCGTCTGGCTATATGTAATTGCAACTCACGATATGAGTTTTAAAATAGGAATTGAAAGGTGATGAGTTGGAACTGCAAATCTTCTATTTGGTTCTGTGTGGATCGACTTCGTTGATTTAGATTGTTATTATCTGGTATAGTGCAGTTGCCATATGGGATTACGTTATTCAGATGTGATGATTTCATAGAACTACTGGAGATAGGCACGATTGACGACATCATCTGCGGGAATTACTTGCTGAGCGTGAGGAAGAAAACCAACTGCGTCCAGATCGGGTGCAGTTTGTTTTCCAAAAAGTGCTACATAAACGGAGTGGGATGTGCATTTCATTTTCCTGTTGCGGGTTGCATCTCCAAGAAACCAACCAGATGAGTTACAGATAATTGTGAAGTTAGAACTGAATGGTTTGGTTTTTGGTCCAACCAAACTGGGCCTAAATCGACAGTGGCTTCCCATGTTCATCCATATTCACTGCAAGATGGTGAAATATACCCATAGGTAAGCAAAGGCATGTGATTTCATTACATACTAAGTTAGGCATAAGTAAATACTAATAGTAGATAACTCTTTATTTGGTTCTCGGACAAATATTTAGTCTTGAAGTGTTTTGGTGCATGAATTCCACATCCGGGTAGGGGATAGTGATTAGGGAGGTCTCCTTACTGATTCTTGATAATGAACTGCAACAACTTTGCGAGCATACTTGCATATCATCTCTTTAGGGCATTGACTGCATTGTCATTTCCAATGCCTACAATGTTCCAGCAGAATACATCCATTACTGAATTCAGTAGCAAAAGGGTCATACTCATTAGGAAACCTTCTTGACTTGTTCAACCTATTCTACTTGTCAACTCACCTGTGCTTTTGTTTGGCTTGATCTTCATCCAGTCTCACAGGCTTTAGAGGTTCTGTTCCATATGACAACTTCTTCCTTGCACCTTTTACACCCTCATTGATTTCCTAAAATTAGGCATAACATCTCAGGGCATCCTTTGATACTTGTAGGAATGTCAATGGGTTCAAGGTAATACACATACCTTTTACTTTCAGATATCACTAAGTTGTCTTAAATTTGATTAATGTTACTCTTTTTGTATGATACTTTCATGTGTAGAGTAAGTTGTATGGTAGCCCTTGAAGAAGAAGTTAATGCCACTGTGATTGTTTGTTTGGGTTATCCATTCAAGGTATTTCTCCTTTTTTTTTTACTTCTTTTATGGTGGCGCAATGTGTAAAGTTGGTCACCATATCTCGTATAAATTATAAATATATCATCTTACAAGAACTTTAGCTCTTCTTATAGATATTTATCTTTTGGACAGGTCCCACTGGTTAACTTGTGACAGGTAATTAGTGGTACTTCGTTGTAAGATCCCCAATAACACGCTACAGAGAGAAAATCCATTTGTTTAAAATTATTTTGTGGCCTCCATTGTAACTTCCACGGAGGCGTACATTTAGCTATTGTGTACAATATTGCACTTGACTTCTATGATGATAGTTGGACACTATAACAAGTTGTTAATCAGGAGTCATGTATTTTAGCAGTTGGCATTTAATTGAAATGTGGCTCTCTACTTTGCCACTAGGGAACAAACTGATCGACATTCATAATATATATGCCAGAGTGACTTTTATAGAAATTTTACTGTTCCATGCATATCAATTTTTTTTGGTGTGATATTATCATCCAAACAAAATGGTGAAATATCCATGCATATCTGTAGCATATAATGATTACTGGATATCATAAAGTGATCGTATAACACAAAATGGTAAAATATCCATCATCTGGGCTTTTAAATGGCTCATCAAAACTGTTATGTGTTGATCACGAAATTCCTCTATGGTCATCTAGTCAATGGGCCTCAATAAAGAGCTATCCTTGTTTTGAAGAATGGCAGTGATATACCATAAAATTTCCCTTATTGTAACCTACATAGTTTATAAAATTCATCCCTATAGTTCTTGTATTACCATGCAATTATTCTCAGTTCTCCATGACAGTGCTATTTTTTTCTGTGTTGCAGGGTATGAATGGCAAAGTGTGAGATGAAACACTGTTACAGATCGATATGTCGATCATGTTTGTACATGTACAATTTTCTAGTCGTGAAAATAGGAAAGAGTCCTCTTCATTTTATCAAACAGGGAGTGATGTTTGATTCCATTTGAACAAATAAAATAAAAAAAGATGGAAGGAGAGCACTAACTTCATTTCTCATCAGAACCTTCTCTCTTAAGGTGTTCTTTAGTTAATGACTAGGTAGCTAGAATTGAGAAAAATGAATTCATTATCCAATAGCCTGAGCATAGGAATAGTGGTTCCCAAATTTGTAACACTCACAGAAGAGCTTTCACCCACATTGCTCATATGGCATGCGTCGCGACCCTATATTCCATCTCAATATTGGACCTACTCATGACCTTGCTCTCTTGTTATGCCGTCACAAAGCTGCACAAATCTCAAATATAGAGGAGAAAAAAGAGGGTTGATGTCTAGGATATGCGAAGGGGGCCTACGGTATTTGCTTTGATACCATTTTGAGAGCAAAACTTTTATGCTTTGTATTGGATGAGTGTAAGCTTATTTCCACATGTAGGGGAAAGAGTGCAAACCCCGGGTACATGATTAGAACTAAAAAAGAGAGAGGACAAGGTAAGTAACAAGATAAGATGAAAATACAATAAGGGACTAATAGGACTATAATATATCTTGATAACCATCATATAGTCTAATGTGCTAGTCTTGATGTAGACCAAGGATTATCGATATTAGCAGAGATGTTACTGGGCTGCTACTACTTCATTTGCTTATGTGGTATTTCTATGTTTCTTCCAATACATATCTCATGATATATTTTCCCACATTTATTATATTAATGAAAGATGAAAGAAATTACAAAAGACCATTGGTTTCCTTTTCCTATTGTGCTTAATGGTCGCACTCCTACCAAGGTCTCAATCAGATTGGGCATGAAGTGTAAGGGGACGGGAGACTAGTGAAAACTATTGTAAAGAAACGAGATAATGAGATATTCCCTTATATGTGTTGTATTATTAGATGGGAAAACCCATCTTGTATATAGTAGAGGACACAACAAAATCCCAATAAACTAGGAGTCCAAACAGTAATGTGCCAAATAGATTTGAGCTCAACTACAAAATAAACTTAGCACTCATATTTACATGTCAATATGCATATATTTGTACATAATACAAATACACATCAAATATGCTACATGTGTCATATATATAAATATTTCAATATACCATTCATCTAAATTCATATTGGCACTTAAAATATAGCATATTTTTTGTTCTACGAACTATGTATATAATTTGTATGCTTAATATATATTTTTATGCTATATTAAATAATTTATTAAAAAATGTAATATTTCACACATACCGGCATATACTCCCGCATACTACATATACTCTATTTTGTACCCTCTCTACATGTACACCGCATACTGCTTTCTAAAACCATGGTGATGCCCCACCTTTACGCACTTATGATCATAGATGGAGCCGTGTCACTAGTTAGGTTTCATTAGCAGGCTTTATTTTATTTTTCCTTTATTTCTCGTTTTTGGGCTTTTGTAAAGTCAAGTGGTGTAGTCCCACATTGGCTACGCCCCCTTAGTCTTTCTTTTAAAAGACTATATAAAGGCTCTATTTGCGTCCATGTAGGGACACAATTGATGAATACAAATTATCTTTTAGCCATTGCTTCATTTATCTTAAGTTAGCATGTAGTTTTACATTAAGTGCTATCAGAGCCTAACCCTAAAAACATTAGGGTTAGGTCCTCGCCAGCCGCCGTTCTCCGTCCCAACCCATTCCAACCATACCCGCCACCACCACCCCCTTGTCTGCTGCCTACCACCGCTACCACTGCAGCCACTGCTTCTGTCTACGGTCGCCACCCTCATCCACCGGTCGTTGCCTCTGTCCGCTATCATCGTAGCCTCTATCCACTACCGTCATAGCCTACTGCCACCGTAGTCGCTGCCTGTTGCTTCCTCTTCCACTGCCACTTCCACCCTTTGGTCGTCCATCCACTACTTCGTCGACAACTGTCCCCAGGCCGTCGTTGCTGCATGTTGCTACCGCTGCCGCCGCTGTCGTCACCCTTTCGTCAGCCCTCTACTACTCCGTCGACAACTGGCCCCCGGGCCGCTAGTAAGAAACCCCTCAAACCCCCAAGCAAGGGGCCACTGCCCCCCTACAACTCCCAACCAACTCATCACAGAGTTGGATCCACGTACAGTCAGAGTACATATCAAACCTAATTTTCCCAAATTAGACCTATTTTCCCCTAGATCAGACATAATTTGCCAAACTTTTACCTGACGCTAGCCTAAATCATACCATATTTCAACCATTACATGACTCAAGGTGATCTAATTTGACCATATCTAAACTCAATTCATGCTAAATTAGCCTAAAATGGCTTAATTTGGGTCTAAAAGGCTTTAGACGCCACTTAACACACTTAATAGGCTGGGCGCCTACTTTGAGGTGCCTTCCCTAACGCCTAGGAGGGCACCTTGATAACTAATCCTAAAAGATGTAGGGGCTTGGCATCCTTGTAGGCAGCCAAGGGGCAGAGGCCACCCACCCGCAAATGGAGACACTATTCTCTCTCTCTCAAGTAAGGTTGTGACAGAGTAGGACCAGCTGCTTTGATAGTTGAGTTATAGCTAGTTTCTAGGTGGTAAAACATATAAGCCATATTCAAACTTCATTACACAGGTCACTAAAGGATGCAAAATACAAACTCTTATTTCATTAGCTATAGATTCATTTTGATTCACCCTTATTATTTTGTATATCTTACAATTAAATTATTATGTCTTGTTTTTACTTTTATTTGAATATATGTAAGAAAAATAGGTGCTATTATTGACCGTCTTTCAACAAATATCATCTATTAACTCAAAACATGATACATATGTCCTCTTCCTGTTGACTATTCTATGTATATTATTAAATGGGTTAGGGCGGTGGACTTATTTATGTGTTTATTTTTCTATTTCTGATAACTAGATCTTAGGAGAGAGACCATCTTCAACTTTTGCACCTATGGAATATGTGCTTCGAAGAATTATGACACATAATAGACTTGTGCCTCTCTGATCCTCTGTTCTGAGCTTCCTACTCGACACATGTCTCTTTCTTTGATTATTCTCTGGTCATTGTTCCTGAATAAAATAGGAGCACATCAATTCTGTTGTATGAAGCAACTTTCATCACCTGTAGGGCATAGCAGCTAATTTCATGATGTATGTCAACTTGAACATGTCCCACATTCCCTTTAGGCAAGGAACAATCACCCCAACTTCAGATGTCTCCCAGTCTATCTAGCTTCACATATCAACACCCTACCTATCCTTAAGTCAGGTCTTATTTATCCAAAAATTAACTTGTTAGCTATGTGTAGGGGGCACTTTGTTGCTGATGTACCACTTTACTCCTTTCGTTCTCCTTATGTTCCCTCACTACCCACCGCTCAATCTTCCTTTAGGGTTACCATCTTCTGGTCCCTCCAAGGTGCATGGGAAAAGGGAGCAGATAGGGTGGAGTCGGGTGTGTGGTGGGTGGACACCAGTGATGGGGGAGGGGAGGTGGAAGGATTTCTGCAATGGTGATTATGAGGGTGGGCCAGAGAGGGTGGAAACTCTGGCTGAGGAAGATTAAGCAAGAAACTATTATTTATTTTCTTTTTCTTTATCATATGAGGTTCCAAATCGATGGTCATTCTAGCATGAAAAAGTTCCTCAAGTTGGCATATAAAGACCAACTTCACTATAAACCGAGTATCATCATATTGATGTAGATAATTTGTCATAAATTTGATTATTAGAGAATAGGTTAGGCTAAGTAATATGTATATTTTATAACAGAGAAAGTTAATTGCATGGAGTATGCTTACAAAAAATCTAGAAAGGAGGCTTGGGAACAGCGATATGGGTGAAGAGGCACATGACCAACATGATTATGATGCAGATTGTACTGGGAAGGAGCTCTATATTCCAAAGGTACAACAATTATTGTAGGACTTCTTCAATGGGAAGGAGCTCTGTAAGAGCATCAACCCAGTTTCTGTTGTTTCATGTTGCCTATGGTGTAAGAGTTCAACTCACTGTCATGAGTGGTGAGGGCAACACGAAGGTGCCATAATTTTATAACTATGAATGTTGTATTCTTACCTTTGACTTCATGAACTACTAAAAGTATCATTGTTTAGGATGGATTTGAGGACTTTCTTTGAGTATTGTTTCCTTGGGTTTCCACTATTTAAAAATCTACATACGAAATTAGATTTGTTACATATTTAGGTAGTGAAATTAGGTCCACAATGCATGAAAAATGTGATGCTTATGGATATGAAATCAAATTTGTTAACATAAGGTTTATCATTCAACCTACAAGTTTATTGTGTTTAGAATACACATGTAGGAAAAATGATATGAGAAACACTTTCCTGATGGAGACAATGAAAATTGAATTGCAAGCAGCCAATTACAGAATTTAGGATAGGTGTTGCAGAATTTGAAGGTAGTCATACATCATGAACATCAACTACAACTATCCCATATGTGTTCTCCTTCACCAAATATCATTGTATATCCTTGTAACATGTATGTCCAAAACCAGGATAACTAATTCTAGAAGTTCCCATGCTTTCTAGCTGGGTTTTGTTGGTAGATTTCTTACTACTAGATCCCATATACTGCCACTGAGATCAATGATCTAGATGGTTCCAGTCCAACTTCTTATCAAAGACTAATAAACAATTGGGATCAGAGTGAAATGGTATATGCACTCATGCCACCAGTCCATTATATGTTGGATTGCTAGAAATAAAACTTGATAGGGAAATCGATAAGAAGTTGCATTTATTAAAAACACGTCTCACATGAACACGAGAATATGATGTTGGCATATAATTTATATTTTGATAGTAGTTTGTGTGAAGTTGTTTATGGTATTTTTTGTATTGCATTAGAAGAATAGGAAACAACAACTAAATGAAAGGAATTTGAGTGGCTATCCATTTACAGAATTTGAGTTAAACACCTTATCTTTACAAGGAAATGAGCTATTCACTGAATTCCGGTTTGCTATTGGTATGCCATGCCTTTTAGATGTAGTTGGTGTCCATGTGAGATAGTCTTAGAAGACTATAGGGTGATTATATAGACCTTGTTCAACATGGTATTCTTCAATTATGATGATTCTATGCCTTGTATATTATAATATTGGCCTTACTATTACACACATGATGATTTCTATTTATGCAGTTTAAAAATACTAACATCTAGAATTATATGTTTGATGTGTAAACAAGGGTCTGATTAGTTCGTTGGGTAGTCTATAAATATAGGAAACTATATGATTTAGCATACTGGATACTTACATATCACAATTTTAAGTAGGTAGACCAATTTGCTAGATACCTGCAAATGTGGCACTGTGAAGAATTAAAAGTTTATCAATAATTGATGTCGTTAGATTTACATTGTACATATAAGAATATGTACATATAACATTTTACTAGGTGAGAATAACATTGTGGGTTTCCAACACTTCTTCCATCTCAACATCAGAGTTAATGTAACATAAGAGTTAACACAAATAGTGCATGGGAAAATAGTTAGATAGGATCTCCCCCAATAATAATAATTATTGTATATCTACAAGTAGCATAGAAAAATGGTTATAATGAAGTAACCATTGTCGTGGACTCTCGATTTGTGTTAATTGGTATGGAGTTATATCAGACTACAAATGCCAATTGAGATATATTTGACTACACTAATAAATAGTAAAGGGTCATTTTTTCACATTAGTAATGGAAGTTGAGCTATTACTTCATTACCCATGTTTCCAAACACATTTCTAGACCAACTAGTATGTCTATTTCTAAGTGTTACTCTAGAAATCTATAGCTGCATATGTATCTATATCATGAAGAATTAAACTAAACATCAACTGAATATATAAGATTTAGAATGGTTACATATATTTTCATAAGTGAACAAGGATAAAAACCAAGTGGAATGTCTATACATACAAAGATGGATGCAATGCCATTGCTCTTTTTAGTAGGATCTTTAAGATCTCTAAATAAAATTGTAAGTCTAATATATATGAACTGCATATTTTCAACAACATTCTAACTATTACTGGAAATATTTTGCTCTCTAACACACTAATATAACTGTGAATTGGTATTCTAATATAATTTTTTGTTCGTTTGACTAGGAATTCAGATACTTTAGTGATTGGAGGTTCTTCATTTCGACACTCAATGACCTTTTTCCTTGTCATAATGATCTAATTGGCTTCTAATGCAAACCCAAATATACTTCCTTGGGTTTCTCAATATGAGACTTTGATTATTTTTTGGTATGTTGAGTGTCATGTGCATAGCATGCGCCTCACTTATGTTGTTTAGTTATGCACTTTAGTCCCATATTGCTCACCTCTACTTTAGTCTCTATTCTCTTATGTTATATAAGAGACTGCATTGTACACTGTTTTACTCACTCAATAAACAAGCCTTGATTTATCTATAGTATGGATTATGTTTTACAAGATTAATGATGGGTCATAGCACCATGAGGTATATTTGTTATGTTATTGGGATACTTTGACATGTTAATTTTCTAGATTTGGTGGCATAATTGTAGCTCTACGTGGATATGCAATTTTACCTCTGTCTTGAGATGGTTATGCTGTAGAAGTGATCTAAGCTTGTTGCTACTGTGATGAACATGATTAGGCCTATAACTAATTGTTGGCATGTATTTTATCATTTTCCAAGTATGTGTATTCACCTTCCTCTTAATGTTTGGTCTCTAATTGGTCCTGTCTGCTATTTTAACAACTGGAATACCCATATGTTGTTACTGATTTTGAGAAACTAATTGCCTGTGTGAAAGGCAAATGGATAGGTTTGTTCCTAGACTATGAAGGAACATTGTTCCTGGTCATGCACAACCCTTGGTGTGCTTTTATGCTTGATGAGGTCTTTTAGTATCCTCTATTTATGAAATTGTAAATGCAAGTGGTGCTTGTATATTAAAAATGTGTTCCCTTTTTCATCCATATGGTACAAATGTGTACGACTGTGAGGTAGGTAGCTAGATTCTTCACTAAGGATATCATAAGAGGAAGAAATTATGAAGGTGTGTGAATGTATGCTTTTATGTTTTTATGTTTAATTCCCCCCAACATTTCAGTTTGTTTCTGGCTACTCCATTTAAGAAGTCAAATTATTTTTCATATTCTTAAACTCGTACCTCATATATGACTGCTCCATTTACACAGTCAAATTATATTTCATCTTCTTAAACTCATACCTCACATTAGTATACCTTACGTTCCTAATTGGTAAATATTTTATTGATACTTACTCTGCAAAATGGAGTGGGAATCACATTCTATCCTTTACAAGGACATAAATCAATAGTAGCTTGAGCTACAGGAAGAAACAACCTATTGCAATAGCCTACTAGAGACCAATCTATTATGGTATGTATCAAGGGAAAAGTTGTTGTAGGCAAGGAACCACATCTGAAGGTTAGAAGCTGGAAAATGTTTGTTTAAACGAGAATCATGATGCAGATGTACAAATAACAAATATGTGATATATGTTCGCATTTTATGTGGCTACATGTATATTAGTGAGCTAATAATTACTACACTTTCATTTATTCTATCACAGATTTTGGCCTTGCTAAACCATTGCTTGTGTTTGGCTTACTTGAACAAGATCAGACATACCAATTGATAGATTTGGTGCTTATTTCTCCTTTCAAATTCACATCAACGAAGCAAGTAAGGAGCAACACACATTGATACTTTGCATCTATTACATTTTCAACTTGATTGATTAAATTTTCACTTTAAATCTACACATCGAGCTTGCATAAGATTCAGGCTATAATGAACCCATTTACTTGCCTATTAAATCATAAAATAGCGAACCGGGGATGAGTAATCAAATGTATCATCATTGGAATCTTCATGACCTTGGATCCTCTACTTGCAGGGATACTGGTACAAAAAGTTGTAGTTTATACTGTTGCAGTGCATTTTCCATGTCTTGAGTATCCATAAAAAAATGCAGGAGTCATGACTAAGATTTGTTGTCATTGATGTTACATAGGCATTTTGCAAAACTGCATGTGATACATGATGATAGTGACCTAATGAAGAGGTCATAGATATAATCAAACAGTTCTTTATAAGTCTTGATTATTTCTTCTTCATAATATTTGTAGGAATTCTTGTTTAAATCAAATACAGTCAGAAATTTCATTATCCAAAGTGTATGTCACAAAGTATTGCAAGTGCAATGTACTTCAGTCCCAAGGGTAAATACTTGGTTTTTTTAATGCAGATGAGACCTGGTCCTATAATGATTATCATTTTTATAGTATACCACAAAATGGAAGAGACATACTATTTTTGTTCTCAGTGGTGTGAATCTCGAATTTAAGAAAATTGAGTCAGACCTTGAATGTTGCAACCATCCCAACGTCAAGGAGACATAGTTTCAAGTTGAATATGAGGAATCTATATGAACCATGAGTGAAACTAAGGTTGGTGGATGTCTGAAGAAATACCCCTCCCCTGAGCTACCTCTATTTTCACTTATTATAGAAAATCTGGAGATCTTGATAACTACAACTTTGGGTAGTGATTTATTTCTCGATTACTGTAATCAAGAAATTTCCATCAGTTCCATTTCTGCTTAATCGATTATGTTCATGCTAGTAAAGTATACACTATACAAGTAGTAGGATGTCATCTTATGATTGTTATTTTTATTCTAGTAATCAGACTGCATATTAGTTGTACATTCTATTGTAACTCCTTTTATGGCAAGTATCTTTTTATTTCTCCTAAATTTTGTTGTTCAATTTTTAGCACCTGGTCCTAAAACATATACTGACTCTAGTGATAATTTTTTACAACCAATTGATGTGAAATCTGGTGATAACCTTTTCTATTTAATTTACCATATATGTATATGGTAGTGGACATCTAAAGGGTATACAATTGACCTTTCTAGTTTTTAAATGTAGTTCATAGGATCGTGCCTCCCATGTCTTTCTTTTGTTGTATCATAAGCTAGATGTATTCATTGTGGTTCCTGGAGAGAGAGCTAATTAGAAATATACTATGACCTATGTGATACTTGCAGGATGAAATGGATGATGTAGATACATTGCCCAAAATGATGTCCTGATATCCCAATACTATTACAAATTCTTCACACTAGGATCAAGATGCTTATGCTCATCTGTTCTTGTTTAAGTGGTGCAAGGCTCTTGGGAAATACATATTATCTATCTTCTGTCTTCTCAAAGAAAGGTATGTGTATCTTTGACTAATCCAAACTCCATACTTGATTTAGTATCAACCACAAACAGTGTGGATTTTGTTCTATTGATCTTAATGGTTTTCTTTCACATCCATATCGACAATGGATATGTATATATGTGTCCCTTTAATATTCAATATGTTGGAGGGATTACATCCTAAAAATAATGTATTATAAGGAAAGAAAGAAAAAATAAATTGTATTTAGGGTCATCATTTCATATATTCCATCATACAAGCTGAGAGTCATGGTTATCCCCAGTGGTCCAACGTTTGATAGCTCACTGAAGTCATGTTTCTCGTGAACTACTAATTTGTTGACTTATAACCACTGACATCTATAAATGTTCTGCAATGATTGATGCATATGATTAAAATACTTTTACATGTTTGTTTCTCAATCGAATCATGTAAGATATGTATCTTCAAGTTCATTATACTATTTTCGTCGTGGTAAAATACCTTGATTTTACACTTGTATATTAAGCAATCACATACAAGGAATGGGGAAAATTGAGTGACATGAAACATTTCGATGAGAGGTTATTTGGTTTAGTTACATTTCATTTGATATCCATCTCTATTTATGACCTCCCCATATAGTTTGAGTTTGATACTATATGTAAATATATGTATCATAGTAGCGAGCGACGTTGAGCCACATGAATTAGTAAGCTTCCCCTTCACCTCTCTTATTTGAAGTAACACCCTCCAATCCCCTCTTTTATTGGTCTATTGAGAACCATATATCTACTTTGCATGGTGTTAAAGGAAACAATAATAGGAGTGGTTAGAGAACAGAGGGGGAAGAAAGGGTTTTCCATAGGATGAAAACCCAAGTCCACATCCAAGTATTAGAGTAAGATGTACCCTCACCTGGATATTCCAGCAGTATCTTCCAGTCCATACCACTTGTCCTTGCATGATGTTGATCAAATGGACCTTCTTTGAACCCATGCTCCAAGTGATCTTGTTGCCCATATCAAATTCACTTTGTTGTTTATGAAAAATGGATTTGAAGAGTTAAATCACACTCACTGCAAGAATTGCAACTTGCCAAAATAATTGAAGGTGATGCTGAAATGAACACTTGGTTAGCCTTGGGCAACATGACAAAGAAGAGAGGTGGGATCGCATGTGTTAATTTGTTGTGTTTGGGATTTAATATAGCATTGTCCTATTTTTTTATAGTTATTTACTAAATAGTAATAGTTATGTCTGGGATCTATTATCTATACATATGTTACTTATTATTTGTTCTTGTAAGTTGGTAAATGAGGACATGAGAGGCTAAGTTAGATGTACATTAAGGAAATGGAAATCCTACTTGGTGAGCTGATAAAGCAGTTAGTTTGCTACTGTACAAGGTAGCCTTCTTCAACCAATAGTAACCAAGAATTTATATATAAATTTGAATGCCAATGAATGCAACAATAGTGATGAAACTCATCGTTAGTGGGTTAACATCATATGAATCAAAGAGATCAAGGAATCATATTCATATTGGTATACATCCTCATGTGATGAATAAAGGTATTCACGTGCTTATCTTTGGATATGAAAACCCACTTATGACATGTCCCAAGTTGATGTCATATAGTAATTGGCATTGAATCATCTTATTGAATGCATAATATTTGGTAGGGCACTAATCTTGCTTGATGGACATACATGACAAAAGAGAGTTTGTCTCAATGGTGTAGCTTCGTGGGGCATTCAAGGCCAGAAAGTCAATTCCACCATGAATTGTGAGAAGGCAACCTTCTAGAGAATCATTCCCAGGGTACTTTAAACATTTCCCTAAAATCCAGCTACCGTCAGTGCTTCAGGAGACCAGGCTTGTAGCTTTATATTCTGGTGGTTATAACTAAATTTATATTCATGCAATAGATTTCTGATTTATCATATAAGTTTGTCACTTGTTGTATATATTGTTTAAATAAAGTAGTAAGTTAATTGTATTATGATGAGTTATCGTAATAGTATCACACATTATAATTGTTGAGTTTCAGCTATCATTTTCATCAATTGTGCTGTTTTTTGGCTGGATTAATAGTAGGTGGTGATCTTGTTATGAATATGAATTAATATTATGGAAATGACTCGGCAATATATCATGTTCCTTGAAGAACCGTAATCATTATAGTAGTCAGTGTGAATAACCATGACCAGCAGTGACCATGGATAACAAGTAGGGGTTGTACAGGTCTTGTCTGGAAATCTCCCAATTTCCTCTGAAACATATCACAATGAATGGAGATGAGGAATACCTAAATGTAAGATAAAGGTCACATCAATCTGAGATTAGTATTTTATAACCCATTTGAGTACTATTGTGGTGGTACCTGAAATGCATTGGGGAACCTCCATAATGGAATAGTTGGGGAGGGGCATTGTACCCTGGCTTGAATTGTTGGGATATCAATAATAGATAGATAAGTTCACTCCATTAATAGTTATAACATTAAAGCTCATGTATAGTTTATGTTAGTTGAGGCTGTGATGGGGAGAGCATTCACCTGAAGGCATATCTCATAGATGGTATCACCATTCTCATCACTAGTGTTGGAAATGTTTGTGATGAGCATACTGCAACAAATTTAGTTCAACAAGGTTCAATTACTTAGTGAATTGGACATGTTGTTCCTCGAGTGAAGTGGTTATAAGTCAATTGTAGCTGCTTCACATACATAGTGTGTCTGTGCACAAAAATTATGAAATTTTGTAGAGGACTAATAAGAAACAAGTTGGCAGGATATGTCTAACCTGTATGAAATTTTGTAGAGGCCAATAACAAGAGAGTTGGTAGGATCTATCTAATAACTAGTCTCAGTTAGCTCTTTGTCAGACTTTTTAAAGCTATGAGGTGTCCCATATAAATTTTTAGGTTGTGCTTCCTTGAATATGCATCCATGCAAGATTTTCAGATATGATTTGTAGGTCGACTGGCAATGCCCATGGGTCACACCAGCAAAAATAGGAATTTTAATGATATGATCCAACTATAAATACATAACACTTGCATTTCTTAATGATGACATCAACACTCCTAGTCACACTAGCATAGTCATATCTGAGCTTTGACAGGTCTGGATTCTGTTATAATCCATAGTATCTTTTTATATAATTTTCATTGGCAAATTCGTGTACATCTATCTTATGTGAAATATCATGTAGGTCTGAATTTTCATGTTTGTCTGATATAGATTCCACAGGGAACATTAGAAGTGAACCTTCTGTTATATATTTATGGTCATCATCCACACTAGAACTAATAGTTTAAGTTCCCATGTCATGGATATTTTCAGGAATTTCTATTGTCCCTGTGCACTTTCCTCTCTTCAAGATCACCTAGTATGTGGTACTTTGTCTAAAAGGTATGTTTTATTCACCTAATATTCAATGGTATTACTGTTGTTATTATGAATCATCCTTGATTTTTGGATCATACTATATATTTGGAATCAATGAGTATCTTTTTAAGAACCTAAAATATGCCATAAACTTCAATTTTATTGTCATATATTTGGGTTTACTAGTTAAAAAGTAATCCGAGATCAATGAAGTTAAGGTGTGCATCATGGTTTCCTCATGTTGTTTAGTTTTGTTACCACACGAGTAATTATGTCCTAGATTCCACTTATTCGTAAGCACATCATGACACAGTTGGAATTGTTAGGTATTTGAAAGTTCTGAACAATCTTCATCCTATCTAAGACATCATGGTTGGAAATATTGTCTATTTGTATTAAATGTGCTTGATCATTCTATCAGCCAGTTTGAAATTATCCAACATGTCTTGGTATGGGTCATGCTAGTTGTTATTGTCTTAGATTTCTTATGAAGGGTTGTGAAGAGTGAAAATGTTACCAAACTAATTAGAGTGAAGAACCTTAACAACTCCATTGAGGATAAGAAATAAAATGATTCGTTACTTAATATGAGACTATTACTTCCTGCAATCTATGAATTAGACATTAGTTTTCCATGACATGAATTAGTTTTTGTCTAAGACTTTTGAAATATATAATTGTTGCAAGTGATACCAAGTGTCTCCAAGCTGCATTTAACTGCCAATTTATTTACAGCCAATGGCTTAGTTGATTGTTTTTATGAGAGCTACTGAATATAGACAATGCCTAATGAGGCAACAATGACTTAAAATATTTGGTTGTAGCTAGAAAATGACAAAAATCTGCTGCTGAAAATAGGATAGTGCTCCCGACTCTTGAGCAATTGTTGGGCACATGCTCTGGAGAAAGCCTTTGAATTTTTTCCTATTTTGTAAAACCTTACACCCATTTCAAATCATCATTTGTCTTTTATTTATTCAAGTATTTCATTTGTTGCAGGTCCTGGAGTGGTGATGTTAATTATCATGGGACAAAATCTTGTTGAGTGTTATATGAGAAACCTTCAACTATATGCATACTGCTGCTTGATGGAGTCACAATAGAGTCACTGAAGGAAATCTGTTTGTCATGTAAGTATTTGAATATGCATCAAAACTCAAACTTGTATGTATGTCTGGTACAAGTAATGTTTCTATTCCTTAATATTTGATTTTTCCTTAAAAAGATGAGCAATAATTTCATTTTAGCTCATATATAGCTTGTCTACATTCTCATATATAGCTCAGTTGGGAAATGACCCAAATTCCATTCAACAGGGTATCCATCTGTAGTTCACTTTCATCGCCATCTGCTGGGATTGTTGTGTAGTCACAGAGTTTTCCTCAACTTTTGGACTAGGAGGCCTACTACAATTTTAGATGTGAGATGTAGTCCTCATATGCAATTAGAATCAGATGGTGATGGTGGACCAGACCAAGTCCTAAAATGGTAAAAAATCTACACTAAACAAATCATCTCTTGTCATCTACCTTTATGTGATTAACTATTGCAGGTTTAGATTCTATCCATGCTTAAAGATTGTACTACTTTGAGGGAAGAGCAGGAATGACAGAGATTGCGAATAAGGTGCAACTTAAAAATGAATGAAATAATTATTCTATTCAATGACTGCAATTTTGATACATATATGATGCAGGATAAAAAAAGGCCTCAATGTCAACTTATTTCTAAACAAGAATCCCTCTTTGGGTCTAGATCAAGTCCAACAAAACAAAGTACAAAGAAGATTCCTAGAACATCTATGGATGGTCCAAGTTGTAATAGAAAGATGTCACTATGAGGGGCGATGCTACAATTTTCAAATCAAGACTTCTTCCATTAAAAAAAATTGACCCACTCATTAAGGAAATCGGATGAAGGGCCAACATGTCACAAGGTCACAACTTTGTGCAACACAAGAACCTATGCTACCGCCAACTCATTGAACAGAAGGAGAAGACAACAATGATTCTAAAACTGGTCGAGAAAGATACATACTCTTTTTCCAAGATGTGTGTAGACCTCAATGAATTTATTAGTATATGTATATCATTTTCTTTGTACACGTTATGTAATAGAGGAAAGGTATACGTCCTCCCCATGTACATTTGACGTTTTAGTATAAATGAAAGTAAGTTTGTTGGCATAAAGAGCATAACTTGGTCTAACTACTACAGATTGTTACTAAAAGATCTTCTGGACTAATTACACAATACATGAATAATCAAACTATACATATATGTATATGTGGCACTACATATGTAGCTAGTGCATAATCCAACTACATATATATGTGTGCAGTAGATGTTGCCTTTCCCTACACATTAACTACATATAATTTGTATTAACTTCATGTTTTTGCTACATACTGACTATATATACAATTGTAGGCATACATTTAGCTATAATTATACCTATATTTTAATATGTAAGGACAATATCTAGCTATGCTTCTGGATACATATGAATTTGTAGCGAATGGATTATCTAACTACATATTTTAAAAATATAGTTAAAGGCTTTAGCTATACGAGCATATACTACAATTTGTATGTGTAAAGAAATATGTAGTTAAACCCTTTCACTACAAAATATGGGGTTTTCGCTACAATTGTTTTTATAGTTAAAGACCTTTTTTTAGTAGTGAATGCACTGGGACCCCATACTCAAAGCCATTAAGGAGGATAGGGTATAGCTCGACTTAGGGTGAACAAGGGCGCTAATAAGAGGGGAGTCATTCAGTGAATTGGTAGTATTTAAAAAAAATGATAACAGGGACTACGTGGAAAGTTTAATAGTTTTTTTTAAGGTTGGAAAGTTTAATAGTTGAATCATCTAAATAGGGTGCAACATTAAAAGGAGTGAGGTTTGGGTTTATGTTAGACAAGAATTGGTTTTGTTGAAAATACAACTTGTAACAGCCTCTTGCATGTTAATCTCCCTGAGACACATTATCGAAGGAGGGATGTGTGATGAGACAACAAAGAAATCTCCTTCCTTTACACATATCAAAGAAGCAGATGAGTGTTGTTATGTATTCCCAGAGATGCATTCATATGATGATTGTAATGTGACATCATTTACCTAATTTGATAAATAATAATGTCAATTTTCATATATATGTTTTTTCGACTATGAGATGATGGTATAACATGATAGATGTCTCTGATAATGATATTACTCAATGACATATGTCTTCAGTTTGAGAACATGAACAATGATACCATATATACAATAAGAGTATATACATTCTTGTTATGTCCCTCGTCAGATATTATTATAGAAACAATAAATGATAACAATAAAGTTTGTTCTTAGTAGCGCCCTATGTGTTTTATGAGTGTTGTGATTGAATAGACTCCTTCATTGAGTTTTGTAGCAACATAAGTGCTTCGCTCTTGATCTTGGTCAACATGCTTTAGTTTGTGTTTATGTGTTGTGACCATTTGCCTTGGTTGGCTTTGTGTTGCGGTCGATACATAGTGTGTTTTTTCAACCCTTGAGTGGTGAGGACCTAAGTGGTTGCTACACTACCTAGGTTTTAACAACCTTTCTTGCATGCTCTAATATCTTGACACCTCATATACCTCTACCTCTCTCCTACACTTGGGTACTTATATCGCTTCTTTCACATGCAATTAACTCCTTAAACTCTCTTCTTTCTCTCTTCTTGCTTCAGGTCAACCTTTGTGTTTGGTCATGCAAGTGAAAGATCTAGGATTGAAGAAGAAGGTTGAGCTCTTGAATGTGGTTATCTAGGGTTTGATCATCTCCTTTGTGATGTTTCTTGCTAATCCTTGATCTTGGTAAGTGGTTTATCTTCCTTGATCTCATTTCCTTGAACCCTCTCTCTTTCTCTCTTCTCTTGGCCAAACTATGGTTCTCAATGGTGGCTTTGTTGAGGAACTTCTCTCCAACAGAGGTCGAATCCATGGTTTCTCCATGGTAATACCTATGTGAGACAAAGATCTCCTCTTTCTTCTTTCTTTCTCAGCCTAGGGTTTTTACCCTCTCTCTTTTGAGCTTCCTTTGACATCTGAGTGTTCTTCTTCTCTCAAGGTGCTCTTGCTTGGATTTGGAGTTGATCCAAGCTTGGCGTTTCTTTTTTGTCTTGGATCTTGTTGGCTATTGGAGTTGATCTTCACCTCAAGGAGGGTTATATAACTTCCCCCTCTTCAATTGTTGAACTTTTCCTTTCATGCATGATATTTTCATCTCTAAAATGTGATCATAAGTTTCTAGACGATTCTATCTTAATTTAGGTTTAAAGATTACAAAGTATTCTTGTATAGTTTGATCTTTCTCCGAAACCCTAATTCTTTTGCCTGAGATGTATGGATGTGGATGTAATGCTTATATGCAACATCTTGATCATTGTTTTAATCACCATTTTATGGTTTGTCTATCATATGTTAGGTGGAGGTTTGGTTCATGCTTACATGTGTTGGACGTTTGGTTTCATCTCTTTTATATGGTTTCTTTGTTAATATTAGGATGATCGTTTTAAGGTTTTCATGCTCATCCTTTCATGGAATTTTCACCTTGGTGACGCTTGAATTTCTTGATGTTATACATCTATTTTGGTCAATATGCTTCCTTGGTTTCTTGTGGTCACTATGATCATGTTAATGGTGAGCTTGGGTTCTGATCTGGTTGCCCTAATCCTAACCCTAACTACCTTGGTTGCTACATGAGTTGTTTTTGGGGTCACTACATTTGGGCTTTTGTGACGGTTTCTACACCTACATCCTTCTTATGGTCGCAATGTTTTGAGTCTTGTGTTGGTCACTACACAAGATGGCGTGTTTCGTCGAAATGGCTTTGGTTTGATGGATGGTCACTACCTAAGGTGGTCTGATTACTACAAACCCTAACTCCAATTTCTCTTCCTTGTCGCTACACATGGTCCAGCTTGTTTGATTGCTACCTATGGTGATAGTCACTACATGTATCAGTTGCTACACATGATGATGTTGAGGTTGATATTTATGTTATTATTTGTTTGGTCACTACCTATGTTGGGTGCTTGATCGTGCATTTATCATGATAATGCTCAACCCTAATGTATTCTAAGAAGTGATGTACCTAGGGTTTGATGTTGAATTCTATCATGGAAACTCTAATCAGCTATCTTTGAGAAACCCTAACCCCAATTATGAGTACATGATGTAATGATTATCTTGCTTGAAGTAATTAGCATGTCATGGTGTAATTTCTTTCTCATATTTGTGTAACCCTAACATTCTAGGTTGAATGAACATATTGTCTTGTTATTGCTATGGTATTCTAATATGACACATGGTGATGATTATGAGCATTTTTGAGGCATGATGAGAATGATGATGTGCATGAACTATGTGATTGGCTCTTGTGACCTGGTAGAGGCTATGTGTCTGGTTGAGGTGATATCTTCCAAGTGATGAGATGAGAGATGGTTATCCCAAGATGATGTGATAATGATGATGGCCTTGTATGCTAGAAATATCATGTGATTATGTGACAAGATTACACCTCATACATTTTGTATCTTCTAGAGTTGACAGATATTGTGTAGTTGAGGAAGAGCAACAAGGATAGTAGTAGTTGTTGAAGCTTGGATATGTTGCTAGTGTTTTGTAATAGAGTCCTATGTGTCATCCATGTACTCTCATGTCCTTGGGGGTGTTTTCTAGATGTTATACATCGATACTAGGTTCTTGGAAGAATGCCATGGTTGTACATGTATGGCTTGTATATATATGAGAATAGATTACCTTTGCGATAGGTTCGTGTCAAGATGTCCACTATACAATTATGTAAATACCTTTATGATATGATATGTGATACAGGTGGAACAATTTGTGGACCTTGATGTAATGTTCTTCCTCTTGAGGATGCTATAAGTAATCAGTTTTAATTTACCATGTTTTCTAGTAATCTGGATGTTTAGTAATAATTCTGCTTATTGTTTTGGGTGATCTCACTTTGGTGTGATCACTTTGGAGGGGAAAATGCCATCTACATCACTCACCGTCAATCCCCATGTGTCACCCAATGTACTCGAGCACCACCTATATGGCAACCCTTATTTAGGGTCATGTTAGATGGTGTCGAAGTTTATTGAACAACATTTGATCAGCGTAGTGACTTTAGGTCTAAGAATCACTATCACCATTATCACTTTGAGAGTTGATTGTGACTAACATTATGTGGTTTCCATGTATCACTCTCAAGGTGGGTCTATCTGGTACATTGTTCTCTAACAAGTACCTATATGTTTGACCTAATATCCTATATCATGACTAATGAGACTCTGTTATCAGTCAACAAACATTCTATTCATGTATTATTATTGTAAGAGCCTTGACCCAGCTTAGTGCTTGACCTTGCCTTCTTTTCTTAATAAGACGCTTAAACCTTAATCTAATCTCTTGAGATGCCTTAATATCATGTGATACATGTATATCTTTTGTTTAGTCTAGTTTGCATGATTTTTAAGGTAGATATTCTATATGTGTGCTTGTTTTGGACCAAGTTTCAATTTACTCATGTTGAGGGTTTATCTTACAATTTGTCATGTTTAGATGTGCCTCTTGTGCCTTAGCATTATGAGGGAGAGAATGATGCTTAGGGGCACCTTGTTGGACCTTGGTTGGTGAGGTGGCATCATATGTGTTAAGCTAGGGTTTTGTCTTGATGCATGTGTTGATGGTGATGTCGACTATGTTGATGTTGGTTCTTGGTAGCGCCCAATGTGTTTTATGAGTTGATAACCTCCATTTTTGTGGCGTTATCCTAGCAATTTTCTTCAATTTTCCACACTCTTTTTCGGACAAATTAGATAGAATCCCTAACTATCCTCTCTTATTGAAAATATAATGTTAGATTAACTTTTCCCTTTTCTACTTACAGAAAAAGACACAAAACAATCATAAAAGACTCAACCGGTCCCAAGACCACATGGAATCACACGGTCCCAAGACCGCATGAAGCCAAACGGTCCCCAGACCGCATGGACTCACACGGTCCCAAGACTGCATGAAGCCAAACTGTCCCTAGACCGCATGGACTCACACGGTCCTAAGACCGCATGAAGCCAAGCGGTCCCAAGACCGCATGAAGCCAAACGATCCCAAGACCGCATGGACTCACACGGTCCCAAGACCGCATGAAGCCAACTGATTCCCAGACTGCATGGACTCACACGGTCCCAAGACTGCATGAAGCCAATCGGTCACAAGACCGCATGAAGCCAAACGGTCCTCAGACCGCATGAAGCCAAACGACCCCCAGACTGCATGAAGACAAACGGTCCCCAGACCGCATGAAGCCAACCGGTCCCAAGACCGCATGAGCCCAAACGGTCTTGGAGTTCAAACGGTCTCGGGGTGCAAACAGTTTCAGAGTCCAAATGGTTTCAGAATCCAAATGGTCTTCAAAACCATTTGGATCCAAAATTGTCCAAAACCAAATTTTGGACTTCACTTAAGGCCTATAAATAAGACCCAAGGGGTCCTCTCAAGGTATCAAGTTTTCAGACGCCCAGAGGCTGCCTCCATCACTCCAGAGCTATTCCAACTTCCATCCTCCGCCCGAAGGCTGCCGGTCTGAGACCCACATTCCATCTTGAAGTTGCTTTCTCTCTCTTCGCCAAAGAAGGTGGGAAGAGGAGATCTCGTCATCAAGCAACCTATGAAGACTGAAGATCGTCAATCTCTCTCTCTCTCTCTAAGGGGTTGACTTTCCTCTCTCCTTTGTGGGTATGATGCTCTCTCTCTCTCTTCTCACCTCCTTCTTTGTCCTAGCTATGAGTGAGTAGTTTCTCTCATTGGGGTGCGGGGAGTAGCCCCGCTACCCATGTTTTCATTTCATGTAATGTAATCCATAGTTTGCAATATAGAGTTACTTTCTTTTCAGTTCAACATCAATCGTTTAATGAATGCTTGTTGCTTGATCACCAACATGAGTTATCTTTTATCTTTTAGTATGAATTGTCTATGTTTGTACTACTAGATTCGAAACTTGATTGAATGTTGGATCTTGGTGCATGTATCCACCATGCATCTGTTTCGGTATCTAGAAGTGTTTCTCAAGAAGTGGAGTAAACTCACTTTCATCGTTGTACTTTCATACTATGAAATGGAATCAGTTGACGTATGAAAGTACAACCTTGATGAGTCGAGGAACACACTTTGCGAAGGGAATGATGCAAAGTAGGTGACCATTCGTTCGGGAATGGATGACTTTGCAACATTCCCACACTTCTCGTAGTTAGTTCTCCGAAAGGAAACTAAGTCTATGAAGATACTAACTGAATAAACTCTTGTTGCAGGTTGTGTTTTATATTGCATGTTTTGATCCATGTGTAGTGGCGGTGAAAGTCGATCACACCCTAGTGGTTCCTTATCATTGTTTAACATCCTTAAATTTACTTGCTTGCTTTACTTTACTTGCTCTTAATCTAAAAACAACCAAACCAACCTTTTGTTTTAAATACCAACTATTAAGAGTTTGAGTGAAATTCCAATGTTTTCCATCTTGTTGCTCCCAACAAGACCGTTTTCCTGTGGATTCGACCCTTAACTATACTACGATAAGACTTCCACATATCATAGCATACGTGGGTGGAGTTCTCGATCTAGTATAAGCAAGGCTAAACTTAAAGATTTACCATCTTTAGGATTTTTAGCGGTGCACGCAATTCCACATAAGTGGAAGCTACATCAAAAATTGGCGCTGTTGCCGGGGACAACGGAACGTTTTAATTTCACTTAGTATCTTGCTAGTTGGTTAGGGTTTTACACTTTCTTTTAATCATTAGTTCATATCTTCTTAAGTTCATCATATCTCTGACATCATCTAAAAGGTGTTTTCTTTTCTCTACTCAGGCAGAAGACGTGTATGCAATCATCACATAACCTTGGATTCTCCCCTGATCCAGAGTACGACTCTGAGGTAGAGAGAAGCTTCCACCGCCGCATCAGACTTAATCGCCAAAGAGCCAGGCAAATGGCTGAAGATCAATGCCAAGCTGCACTAGTAATGGAGAGGGTTAACGCTACCATAGCCGCTCAATGAGCATAGCTCATTGCTGACACCTGTGCTCAGATTCAAGCGGAGATCTGAGCGGAAGAACATGCCCGCATCCGAGCTAAAAATGAAGCAGCCAACCAAGCTGCCCAGTTAGAGCTAAGAAATAAGCAATTAAGGGATTATAATGTCCCTAAGAACTACGAAGACAATCATCCAGTGCGGCCTCCGATCATAAACATACCCAACTTCAAGATCATGACACAATGGATTCAGATTATGCAGGGCATCTCATTCTCTAGAGGTTCTGGAGATGACTGTATGGATCACTTGAAGAGGTTCAAGGCACTATGCCGACTTGTCCCGCAAGCTGGAGTCACTTTCGATGCAATAATGCTACATCTTTTCCATTTCACTCTGTCTGGAAGAGCTTTGAGTTGGTACAATTCGCTTGATAGGGAGCCAATCATCACCACCTGGGCACCCTTGGAAGAAAAATTCCTAGAGAAGTTTTTTCCCCCTTCGTTAACTTACGAAATTAGGGGGCAGATCAATCACTTTTCCCAACTTCCTAGAGAATCGCTTGCAGAAGCTTGGGAAAGGTTCAAGGAGCTTCTAAGGAAGTGTCCCCATCACGACATCTCCCAAAATCAACTAATAGAAACCTTCTATAGGCGAGTGAGTGATGACATAAAGAAATTTCTGGATTCCTCATCTGGAGGAAATTTTATGAGAAAGAATTACGAGGATGCATGGAAAATCGTCACACTTGGAGTTGAGAATCAATCCAATTGGGGACGATCATCTGGAAAGGGAGTCCTCAAAGTCTATAAAGCTGAGGAATCAATGGAAATGAGGGCTATTGCTGAAGCCTTAAAGACCACAGCTCATAAACAGCAGGCTCTTGAAACTTCACTTGGAGAATTCGATAAGAAGAAAAACCCTCAAGTCCAACATGTTAAAGCTGCCACAGGGACCTTTGAAGCATGCCACACATCCGATCACCCAACTCTATCATGCGGTCTGCTTTACAATGTGATGATGGATATGCACTTAGCACAACAGTAGTACGAGCCAATCATTGAACAACCTGATGAGAAAATGCCTAAACAAGTTAATTCTATTCACTCCATTCCTGGACAAGTCTACTATAACCCCAATCAACCAAGAAACCACCCAGGATTTCAATATGGAAACCCAGTTGGGACTGCCAATCCGCAACACCAGACACAAGGTAGATCCTCTAATAGGTTGCCGCCTGGATTCCAAAGCAACTTTAATCAAAATCAAGGGAACCCAGAAACAACTTCCTAAGATCCAACAACCCTAGAAATCCATCCAACTACTACCAGTATAACAATCCTCCTCTTCACCCACAGCTGCACCCTCAGTTGCAGCAACCTCAGTTAGCGCCGCCTCTGCAACAACCACATCAAGGACAACAACAACTTGCTCAGAAAAATACCCCCTCCCACCAGCAGATGAGATGACTTTGATAAGGTAGATGCTATAGTCCCAACAAACTATGCTCGCTAATCAACAAGCTCAGCAAAAGGCAGTAGAAGCTCAACTAGCACAAATTGCTGCGCAACTAAAGCCTCCAGCAGGCACTTTTGCAGGACAACCTAAGTCGAACCCTAGACACGACCAGAATAGACCTGAGTAGTTGAATGCAATTACTACAAGATCTGGGCGCACCCTTCACGAATCTACGAGAATTGCTCATGATAATGATGATACACTTGTCTTTATGTCAAATGTAAGCCCGAACCTAGGAACTAAGAAGACTGCAGATAACGCGAGAGGCAAAGAAGAAGAGCAAGCTTCCAAAGAACTAGAAATTCCACAGTATAAACCAAGGATACCATACCCATGAAGATTGAGAGAGACTAAAATGGACACTAGGTTCCAAAGATTTAAGGAGGCAATGAAGAAACTCTATATCGACATTCCGCTCCTTGATGCTCTCTCTGAAGTACCAGCCTGGGCTAAATATCTAAAAACTTTGTTATCAAGGAAATATATTACCGAAGAGCAAGAGACTGTTAAATTAGCTCAAACCACCTCCGATATCATCCTTAATAAGATGTCAAAGAAAAAGAAGGACCCATGTTCCTTCGGGATTCAATGCTGCATTGGAAATGCCTCGAGTAAAAAGGGATTAGATGACTTAGGGGCTAGCATATCAATTATGCCATATTTGATGTGTAAACGACTAGGTTTCACTGACTTTCTGCCCACAATGATGACAATTCAGTTAGCTGATTCCACAATCACTGCACCTCTAGGAATTATCGAAGATATTCCAGTCAGGATAGGCAAAGATGCCTATGTCCCGTGCGATTTTGTCATCATGGATATTAAGGAGGATCTGAGATACCCAATAATTTTTGGCAGACCTTTCCTTGCCACAGCCAGGGCGCTTATCGATGTTGAAGCTAGCACGATCATCCTAAGACTCGGAAAAGAAGCAATTCAATTTCGAGTTCTCAACAACATGAAAGGTCCCAGCATTCAAGAGGAGGTCTTTCTCTTAGATGCAATACATCAAATGTCCCAATTAGAAATATCTGAGCCATCAGATGAGTTAGAGAATGTTATGACAAATCCAGAAGTCGAATTTTCAGCAAATGAATTGGTTCAACAATGTTTGCAACACTTAGAGAAAGCGGAAGAAGCGCCGACAACCACCTTTGAGGAGCTCAAATTCATCACTTTTTTAGAAACAACAGAAGTGCCCAAAGCTCCCGAGATGAAGACTTTACCCACGAGACTTAAACACGTCTTCTTAGACAAAGAAAAATTATGTCCAGTTATCATCAGTTCCACTCTGATAGGAGACCAAGAAGAAAGGCTTCTCGACGAATTAAAAAAGCACAAGAAGGCAATGGGGTACAAAATAACCGACTTGACAGGTATAAACCCTTCCTTATGCATGCATAGACTACCCATGGTCGAAGAATTCAAGACTTCATGAGAACACCAGAGGAAGTTGAACCCCAATCTTAAAGAAGTGGTTCGCCTTGAAGTCCTCGAATTACTGAAAGCCGGGATAATCTACCCAATTTTAGACTCCCAGTGGGTCAGCCCCGTCCAAGTGGTTCCTAAAAAAGGAGGAACCACTGTCATGCTAAACGACAAGAACGAGTTAGTACCAACAAGGACTGTGACAGGGTGGAGGATGTGTATCGACTATAGGAAGCTTAACAAATCAACGTGAAAAGATCACTACCCTCTGCCCTTTCTCGACGAAGTCCTTGAACACTTAGCCCATCAGAAGTACTTCTGCTATCTAGATGGTTATTCAGGGTTTTACCAAATCCCTATACACCCAGATGATCAAGAGAAAACTACCTTTACCTACCCCTTTGGAACCTATGCTTTTAGAAGAATGCCATTCGGGCTGTGCAATGCACCCGCTACATTCCAAAGGTATATGTCTTCCATTTTTGCAGGATTAACCGAATCTATAATGGAGATATTCATGGATGATTTTTCAATTTACGGGGATTCCTTCGATAACTGTCTAATCAACCTTGGACAAGTCTTACAATGATGCGAAGAAACGAACCTCATCCTAAATTGGGAAAAATGCCATTTCATGGTAACTGGAGGTGTCGTCCTCGGGCATAGAGTGAGTGACAGAGGAATTGAGGTCGATAAGGCAAAAATCGATGTTATCTCTAAGTTGTCACCACCAAAAGATATAAAAGGAGTTTGTGCTTTCCTTGGTCATGCTGGGTTCTACAAAAGATTTATTAAAGATTTCTCAAAAATAGCAAAACCCATGACCCAACTTCTGACCAAAGACACCGAGTTCAATTTCAATCAAGAATGCCTAAAAAGCTTTTCAACCCTGAAAAATGCTTTAATCTCTACACCCATACTAAGAGCCCCAGATTGGTCACAACCTTTTGAAATCATGTGTGACGCTAGCGATTATGCCATAGGGGCCGTATTAGGATAGAGAATCGACAAGAAACCGTATGTAATCTACTACGCGTCTAAAACGCTCGAGGAAGCACAGAAGAACTACACTACTACAGAGAAAGAGTTCTTAGCTATCATCTATGCGTTCGAGAAATTCCACTCTTACTTGGTTGGATCCAAGGTCATTGTCTACACTGACCACTCCGCCATATGATACCTAATTCAGAAGCAAGATGCAAAACCCAGACTTATCCGCTGGGTGTTGATGCTTCAGGAATTCGATTTTGAAATCAAAGACAAAAGCGGAGTGGAAAACGTTGTAGCTGACCATCTCAGTCATATCGAAGTCAAAGATGAAGATAAAGTCCCTATCCGATGCTCTCTTCCAGATGACCAACTAATGAAGATTACCACTGGATTTCCCTGGTATGCCGACATTGTTAACTATCTGGCTACAGGAATCATTCAACCTTCCGCTTCCCACTACGACAAAAGGAAATTCCTCCACGATGCAAAGCAATTCTATTGGGATGAACCCTACCTGTTCTGCCTTTGCGTAGACGGACTTTTCCTTCGCTGCTTACCTGAAGAAGAAATTACCCCCGTCCTAGAACATTGCCATTCCGGCCCCACTGGGGGGCAGATGAGTGCGAAGAAAACTGCTATGAAGGTTTTTCAATCAGGTTTTTTTTGGCCAACCATAGCAAAAGACTCCTATGATTTTGTCAAATCTTGCAACAAATGTCAATTTTCTGGCAGCATAT
The DNA here is from genome assembly GCA_963693085.1 of Alisma plantago-aquatica. Lineage (NCBI taxonomy): Eukaryota > Viridiplantae > Streptophyta > Magnoliopsida > Alismatales > Alismataceae > Alisma > Alisma plantago-aquatica. The sequence continues at coordinate 33,998,322 of OY856409.1, read as the reverse complement.
CTAAAAGGAATGAAATGCCACTCACCATGTGGCATGAGATCAAACTTTTCGGCATATGGGGGATAGATTACATGGTCCCCTTTCCTACTTCATATGGATTCTCCTACATTCTAGTTGCAGTAGACTATGTCTCGAAATGCGTCGAAGCTATACCCACAGTGTCCAGTGATTCCAAACTAGTCATTAAAATGTTTAAAGATATCATCTTTCCCAGATTTAGAATCCCCTGAACTGTCATATCCGATGGCGGGACCCATTTTCTGGAACGAAGCTTTGAAGCCCTTTTAAAGAAATACAGAGTTAATCATAAAGTTGCCATGCCTTACCATCCACAAACCAGCGGTGAGGTTGAGGTTTCAAACAGACAACTAAAGGCTATCCTAGAAAAAACAGTCAATAGACATCGCACTGACTGGTCCACCAAGCTTCCCGATGCCCTTTGGTCTTACCGAACAGCTTATAAAACACCAATCGGGACAACCCCGTTTCATTTGGTATATGGGAAATCATGTCACCTTCCAGTGGAACTAGAACACAAGGCTTGGTGGGCCATCAAACAACTGAATTTTGATTTTAAAAGTGTCGGAGAAAACAGACAACTCCAACTACAAGAGCTAGAGGAACTCCAAATGACTGCTTATCAAAGCGCCAGGATTTATAAAGAACAAACCAAAATGTGGCACGACGATCATCTAAAAAGGAAAGACATCACCATCGGTGACAAAGTACTCCTTTTCAACTCCAAGCTCAAGTTTTTCCCCAGAAAACTCCGCACAAAGTGGTATGGGCCCTTCACCATCAAACATATATACCCGACTGGAGCTGTCATAATTGTTGACGTCAATGGAGGAGAAAGGACAGTCAATGGCCATCGATTGAAAAAATACTACACTTCAGCAGAAACAATGCCGAGACAAAATATTGAAATCATAGACGCCACAACATCAGCTTAACAACATCAAAACTTCGTCGAGCCAACGACGTAAAACCCAGGCGCTACTTGGGAGGCAACCCAAGATCTGAGCTTCCTCTTTTATATTCTGTTCTTTTAAGTACCTTAGGATTATCTTCTAAAAATATAAAAATTTATATAACCAAAACAAATATAAAAATATAAAAATCAAAATAACATTAACTCTCCCAAACGGTCCTGAAACCGTTTGGAGTCCAAACGGTCGCTAAACCATTTGACCTAAGGGTTTTACAAGGTCAACCCCCCTGAATCCTATAAATATAAGCCCCCCTCATTCTTCTCTCTTTTGACTCCAAACCTTCCTTAAACCCTCGCACAAACGAATCTTTCTGTTCCTCCTATACTCCCGTTCCCGCACACCTTGCACCGCCGGTTCTCTTCGCTGACCACCCTTCTCAGTTCCGTGTGTCCTCACGGTAGTTTCACTCCCGTTTTTGGCACTTTCGCCGTCGTCTTCCCCATCCACAGCCGCAAGGTAGATGAGCCGCCATCTCTGACGCTTGCGATGCCGCTGTGGTTTCCCGTTTTATCGTACCATCATCTTTTTTTTCACCTCCGCCATCGTCCTTAGCACCGTCGACATCGTCTGTGCCACCACGGCTATCTGTTCATTCGCTTCATTTTTTTTTTCTTTTCTTTTTGCCTACGCAACCGTCTGTACCACCGTTGACATCTTCAGCGCCGCCGCGACACCTCCCTTTCTTCGCTTCTTCTATCGCCGACCGCTCCCCGACGCTTTACCTTCCAAACGGTCTCTAAACCGTTTGGGACCAAACGGTCTCTAACTCGTTTGGGACCAAACAGTCTCTAAACCGTTTGGGACCAAACGGTCTCCAAACCGTTTAGGACCAAACGGTCTGCAAACCATTTGGAACCAAACGGTCTTCAAACCATTTGGCATCGCTTAAGTTTTGTTAAAACATAAAACCACATAAACACAAATAAAATCCAATTTTCTCTCTTATACTAAGCATGTTGTTCTTACTCATAATTTTATATTTTCAGCAATGGCATCACCAGCTAAGGAAGCCACAGGAACTACCGACGCTCCATTTTGGACAAAGGAGCAATTGCTGGAAGACCGAGCCAAACTTCAAAAGATCATAGATAACTACAAAAAGACTGGACAGGCCCCACAAAAGGTCAAAATCATAGATATCTTGTGTGAAATTGATCACCTCAACAAATGCTTAGCTGAGGAGCCTGCAGAAGAAGTGGAAGAAATCTCCTCTAGTGATGAAGGCTCTGAATACGAGCCAAACCCCGAGGAAGAATCCCCACCTGAAAAATCCAAGGGGAAACGAAAGGTCAAAGAAACCGCGACTGGACAACCCTCACAGAAACGAGCAAGAAAATAGGTCTGCCCTGCCTCTGCTAGGGAACGAACCCTTGCAACACCTACCACCACCACTCCTGCTACCACCCCCATATTCTCAATTCTCTCCACCACCGCGCCCCCACCAGAAAACCTCTACATCCACACCATCCCATCCATCGAAAAAATACTAAAACTAACAAAGTACGTCTGCACAAGTGTACTACTCAAGATGGGGATCTATGACAATATCCTCACAATGCTCGACAACGCCAATCTGTCCAGACTTTGTTTTGTCCCTGAAACCTCATATGTCGAACCCACCATAGAATTCTTTACCCATCTCACAAAAGAAGCGGTGGACTTGGTGCACAGAGCAAGGGACGGGGGTGACCGCCGGCTGGTCACCAAGCTTTTTGGCAATGACATTGTCATAACATAAAATATGTTGAATGAAATCTTTATCGACAACCAGGAGCAGCTCAAGAAAGCCAAAGATGTTGGAACAGAAAATACTAGTTTCAACAGACTTAACTTTTGGAAATCCCTGATAGGGATCCCCACCTACGAGGCAAAGACATGCAAGGCCTCAAACATACAATCTGGACTAGTGCGCACTTTACACAAAATTCTCACAGGTGCACTCTTCCCCAGGACAGAAGGAGGGAATGTCATCACTTCAGATCTTTTTGTTCTCTGGTCAATTCTACATGGGATGACAATCAACATTGGCCGTCATATGATCCAGAAGCTATCCGCTTATGCCCTGGGGAAGGAAATTTGCATGGGGGGTCATGTCACATCTATCATCAAATACCTCAAGACGGACAGACTTCTACCCAAGGTGCATGCAGATAAAGGGCGACATCCTAACAAACGAACAAACTTTGAAAAACTCCTACATCATCAAAAACAAGGATGCAAAGTTATTTTACATCTTCTGCCCTACAGTCAAATCCTCTAGAACCCTGCTACTGCTCCTGGAGCTTGCAGATTACGACAAGGAAAAGCTCCTCTTCACCAACGAGGAGCTTACCAAACTCATAGCTACGGTCAAAGTACCAGTGAAAAAAGTAAAGGCGGGGCAGACAGAACTTAGCATAACCTCCCCGATAGCTAGGGTAACAAAAATTCCTGTGAAACGACCCTCCACAAGACTTTTGCAGAAACAACAGCTGTTGGGGACACCAACATCTAAACCAAATCCAGAAACAGAAACCCCCCTCCCCGACGAACAAATCACCACCTCCTCTCTTGACTCCTTCATTATGAGTCTCAATGTTGAACTTACAGCAACCACCTCATCACCCTCCACCTTTCCACAATCCACTACTCTTCCATCTTTCTCCACAACTACACCACCACCTACATCCTCCACTTCACCCATTTTCTCTTCGGGCATCCCCTTCTCTACCACTATGCCCGAATTCACCACCTTCGCATCCATCTCCGCAGCCTTTTCCCCACCACTATCAATCCCACCATTTTCACCAGCAACATCACCACCTTTCCCATCCACCACCACCCCACCACCGCTAGTGACACCATCTATAGTCACCACGCAGTTCGTCGAACCATCAATAGTGTCTCTTCCGTAGGACACTACACCCTTTCCATCCAGACCCCAACCATCCCACCCATCCATAATCGGGGTCCCTTTCACTAATGTCGGTGAGGAATTTGGACGTCAATTCGACACCATCTGAAACCTCCTCACCGACCCTTCTAACATTATGAACTCCATTTTTTCTTGTGTGTAGGGACTATCTCAGCAGGTAGCCAAGATTGACGAACAGAACCACGCCTTGCCAAGCATCCTCCAAGGTCTTCAGCAACGACAAGATGTAATGGCCAGGCAAGTTGATCACGTCGACTGCCACTTGAACAACTTGCCTGAGCTGATCCTTGGGGTGAAAAGCCAGCAAGAAGCGATGTCCAAGCAAGTCGATGAGATTTCTACGCAGAATCAACATCTGCCTAAGACTCTCCGCGAGATCTAGCAGCACCATACAACTCTTAGCACGCGCTTGGATAACATCATCAACACTCTCACACAATTCAGCAATCGCCAAGAGGAGTCGATGAATAATGAAATCCAAAAATTACGAGCTACAGTAACATATCTTACAGCGCGACTCCTCTCTGCCTAGGACCGATACAAAGATCTCAAAGAAACACACGAGCATGTGCAAGTGGCGTTTGACGAGTTACAAACCATCCATCGGAAGTTCAAAAAGATAGCACACAAGAAGCTCACAGATAAAGCAGTAGCTGACAAAGAAGGCGACGATGAAGACAAAGATGACTCCGACTCCTCTGCATATTCTAACAATGATACCACCTCCTCAGATGACAAATCTAATGTCCCAGATAATGTTGGGGAGGGCCCAAGCCAAGGAGCATAACCTTCTCAGAAAGGATATCACAAAGACCACCAAGAAGGTGGACATCATCCCAAGTCCCCCACCCACAATGAAAATGTAAATATATCATATGGGGACCAATTCCTCGATTACTCTGCCTTGGGATCTATAGGGGAGTCTGCAAAAGATGCGGCCTTTGCTGAATTCCACCAATGTATCTTAGGAACCAACACAAGCCCACCAGCAACATCCACTCACCCTTTTTCCGCACCTGACCAATCAGTGCCCTTTCCCCCAGAACTGGAAGAATCAGAATGAGTACGTTTAGATACAGATGAAGAACTCGATTCTACTTCCGATTCAGATGAATATCTGCAAGGCTATATAGCATATTTGGAACAACCTTCTTCACCCCCTCCCCAGGAGCTTCCCCCGCCACCACCTCTACCGCATAAGATGCACAATTTAGATATGGAAGCCATCTCAACATTAGATGCTCAGGACATCTTTATCCTGGACACTATTGTCGATGATGCTAAAGAGGGGGGAGACATCATCTACCAAAATACAAAGACTAAGTGCAAGTTGACACGCGAAGATTTCTGTAACATCCTGCGACCACGGTCAACGATGTCAATGGCAATCTTCCGTGTCCTACTCGCCAACTGCATAGAAGTTTACATAAGCTCTAAGAGGCAGCAGCCAGTATTCAAGGCCTCACCTGCTCTATCTATCGGCTTGTTATACAAAGATATACGAGCAAAGTCAATCGAGCGGCTGTGTGCTGGTTTAGCGCGGAGGGCACGATATCTTACCATGCCATTTCAAGTTTCTGATCACTGGTTGTTTATGATTGTGGACACTGAGGCTCAGGACGCCAAGGTGTACAATTTTTGCGCCACTAAGCTACTAGCCAGAACAATAAATTTTGTTGGAGAAGAAGCTGGAGAGGCAAGATGTATACCTTTTCGGCTTCTCAAGCTAATTTGGGTTGCACGCCCGTCCCTACGTCAGGACTGGAGCCAACCATGGTTCCAAATAATAAACCAACAAGTCCAAACAACTGAGAGTTCTGGGGATTGCGCTTTTTGCACTATCTGTCACATTCAAGCGCTAAACCAAGAAATCCCCTTTACCGAGCTGATCGCCGAATATTTTCACTCCCTGCGAGGGCGTTACGCCATGGAGCTTATTTGTGATAGAATGTTCTTCAAGGACCCGACAATGGCACCAGAAGACGTCCCCCGTTACCTCTTTTCAGCAATCAAACGTCCACAACGGCGACCTTTCAGACAAACTTTAAAAGAATTGGAGAAAAACAAACAGCCAGCCATAGTTCCCGAGCAAAGAAAATGGGACGCTTCCCAATTTGATCTGGCACAAGATAAAGGGGAAACAAATCTTTTGTCAGGGGAAACCATTAGGAGATCGCCATCACAAATGGTGCCCCTATCTGCCATAGAAACCACTTTCCCAGATTTCGACCTCAGTGTTTGCAAAAGTCTCTCCGACAATGAACTCCGCCTCATCATGTAATGGCTCTACGCTGAGAAAGATGACCTCATTTTCATGTATGGTGACATTTTAGTAATGGCAGACGCATTAAGAGAAATTGTACAGTTCAAAGGGTCTCTATCTATGAGCTTGATGGCTGCCTATCAATTTCTTATCGGACGGAATCAACCTACAACCTATATGGCATCCACATATATGAAGGACGACCTCCTAAAGGTAAAGAACTTTGGAAGAACTGAAGCACTAATTTCCTTCCTACAACATACAACACCGAAGTTTATCATGCTACCCTTCATTTACCATGAGCACTGGATGTTTTTGGAAACAAACCTACCCGAAGGAACAACTACCATCTACAACAGTTCTGAAAACCAGTTCAATCCACAACAGAAGAAATATGTAGTGACACCAAAGATGTCCACAGAGGCAGTGGCGAAGGAATGTGCAGACAGACTAATCAATCTTCTAAGTCAGCACACAAGGGCATATGGCAAAGAACACTTTCAACGCCCCTCCTTCAACCACAAATGTCCCCAACAAATTCGGGAATCCAACGACTGCGGCTTCCACGTCCTCTACTGGATGTACACCATCATAGCACTTCAAAGACCAGTAGAGGATATGACATATGTGGATTACCACGCCCTCCACGGAAAGTTTGCAGCTAATCTATTCAGAACACCAGGGGCAAACTCAGGATTAACAGAAGCCTGACGCCCTTGTCCGTGTACTTCTCAACCTATCACTTTGACACTCTGAGGACAGAATGAATGATAAGTTAGGGGGGAGTACATTAGACAAGGGCGAGGTATCATTTCTATATCTCCATCTTCTCTTTCAATTTTGTACAAAATTTTCTTAGTTTTCCCTTACACATTTAGTTTTTGTTTTAAATAATTCACCCAATAAGAAATCTGTGGAATAAAGTCACCCCTTGCTAACTTTAGAATCAAGTCAGTCTTCAAGAATAATAACTAGAATAACACTTAGACATATAATGGCGACTTAATAATCTCTCTTCACTCTTGATTTTCATGCTTTTGTTTCACTTCTACATCTGACTCTCCACAGGTCAATATCAAGGCCGAAATAAGCCAAGACTCTCAAGGATGAGAGGGGCATCAGGCAACATCCAAATCAAGAAGTCTCGCAAGTGGACCATTACAAAAAGAAACCAAATAAGTGCATGTTGAAAAACTCTAAGAATAGCTTTCCTCTCTTCAAATAAAAGAGGCTTGGCCGCCCAAAATAAATTCCCTAAAAACCCCAAGTCCTAAGCTTGTGAGTCTACGAATAAAAGCCAGAGAGTTGAATAAAACTATGAGAGTTGTGCCATAAATAAGGATTCATATAAAGAATCGATGAAGGTCTCACCCGGCCGATACATTCAGCTGCCCTCATGAAGGCAGATGTGTCGTGTCCAGTAGTGGAACCCTAAGGTATCTTAATATATGAAAGGCTTATAAGGGACTCACCCGGCCGGTACATTTAGTTGCCCTCATAAAGGAATATGTGTCATGCCCGGTAGTGAACTCCTAAAAGTATAGAAACTCCTCCCCCACTTGAAGGGGGAGTTACACATAAAGCCTTCAGCCAACCCTCATACCCACTCTAGCTTCCAGTAGGTTTTCCAGAGAGGTATAAAGCTGATTAGAGTCAACAACATGCACAGAATAAAAAGTGGTCCCAATGCAGGCTATGAGATACGGAAGAAACCTGAGACCCAAGCAACTCTCAATACCTGAAAGAGTCAAGGCAAGCAATAAGACCTGATACGACCTTAGGAGAGCTCGGGTTTATAATTGAAGCAAGTATATGGAAATTTTAACTAAATAAAACCGCCTCGCCATTACATGCATCAACTCTATCTAGCTTGAGGACAAGCTAGACTCTAAGTTAGGGGGGGTGATAACCTCTATTTTTGTGACGTTATCCTAGCAATTTTCTTCAGTTTTCCACGCTCTTTTTCGGACAAATTAGATAGAATTCCTAACTATCCTCTCTTATTGAAAATATACTGTTAGATTAACTTTTCCCCTTTTTACTTACAGAAAAAGACACAAAAAAATCATAAAAGACTCAACCGGTCCCAAGACCGCATGGACTCACACGGTCCCAAGACCGCATGAAGCCAAACGGTCACCAGACCGCATGGACTCACACGGTCCCAAGACCGCATGAAGCCAAATGGTCCCCAGACCGCATGGACTCACACGGTCCCAAGACCGCATGAAGCCAAACGGTCCCATGACTGCATGAAGCCAAATGATCCCCAGACTGCATGGACTCACACGGTCCCAAGACCGCATGAAGCCAAACGATCCCCAGACCGCATGGACTCACACGGTCCCAAGACCGCATGAAGCCAAACGGTCCTCAGACTGGAATGAAGCCAAACGGCCCCCAGACTGCATGAAGCCAAACGGTCCCCAGACCGCATGAAGCCAACCGGTCCCAAGACCGCATGAGCCCAAATGGTCTCCGAGTTCAAATGGTCTCGGGGTCCAAACGGTTTCAGAGTCCAAACAGTTTCAGAATCCAAACGGTCTTCAAAACCGTTTGGATCCAAAACTGTCCAAACCGTTTGGACTTCACTTAAGGCCTATAAATAAGACCTAAGGGGTCCTCTCAAGGTATCAAGCTTTCAGATGCCCAGAGGCTGCCTCCATCACTCCAGAGCTATTACAACTTCCATCCTCCACCCGAAGGCTGCCGGTTTGAGACCCACATTTCATCTTGAAGTTTCTTTCTCTCTCTACGCCAAAGAAGGTGGGAAGAGGAGATCTCATCATCAAGCAACCTGTGAAGACTGAAGATCATCAATCTCTCTCTCTCTAAGGGGTTGACTTTCCTCTCTCCTTTGTGGGGATGATGCTCTCTCTTCTCACCTCCTTATTTGTCCTAGCTATGAGTGAGTAGTTTCTCTCATTGGGGTGCGGGGAGTAGCCCCGCTACCCATGTTTTCATTTCATGTAATGTAATCCATAGTTTGCAATATAGAGTTACTTTCTTTTCAGTTCAACATCAATCGTTTAATGAATTCTTATTGCTTGATCACCAACTTGTATTATCTTTTATCTTTTAGTATGAATTGTCTATGTTTGTACTACTAGATTCGAAACTCGATTGAATGTTGGTTCTTAGTGCATGTATCCACCTTGCATCTGTTTCGGTATCTAGAAGTGTTTCTCAAGAAGTGGAGTAAAGTCACTTTCATCGTTGTACTTTCATACTATGAAATGGAATCAGTTGACGTATGAAAGTACAACCTTGATGAGTCGAGGAACACACTTTGCGAAGGGAATGATGCAAAGTAGGTGACCATTCGTTCGGGAATTGCTGACTTTGCAACATTCCCGCACTTCTCGTAGTTAGTTCTCTGAAAGGAAACTAAGTCTACGAAGATACTAACTGATTAAACTCTTGTTGCATGTTGTGTTTTATATTGCATGTTTTGATCCATGTGTAGTGGCGGTGAAAGCCGATCACATCCTAGTGGTTCCTTATCATTGTTTAACATCCTTAAATTTACTTGCTTGCTTTACTTTACTTGCTCTTAATCTAAAAACAACCAAACCAACCTTTTGTTTTAAATACCAACTATTAAGAGTTTGAGTGAAATTCCAATGTTTTCCATCTTGTTGCTCCCAACAAGACCGTTGTCCCGTGGATTCGACCCTTAACTATACTACGATAAGACTTCCACGTATCATATCATATGTGGGTGGAGTTCTCGATCTAGTATAACCAAGGCTAAACTTAAAGATTTACCATCTTTAGGATTTTTAGTGGTGCACGCAATTCCACATAAGTGGAAGCTCCATCATGAGTTTTGTGACTAAAGTGCCTCCTTGGTTGAGTTTTATAGAGACCAAAGTGCTTTGCTCTTGATCTTGGTCAACATGCTTTTGATTGTGTTGATTTATTGCAACCATTGGCTTTGGTTGTTATTGTGTTGCAACCAATAAATAGTGTTTTGTTTCAACCCATGGGTGGTGAGGACCTAAGTGGTCTCTACACTACTTAGGTTTTAACAAACTTTATGGGATGCATATCTTAAGTGCTTGTGTGTTCGTGGTTTTGAGGGAAAAGTGTCCTTATAGGCTCTAATATCTTGGCACCTCATATTCCTCTACCTCTATCCTACCCTTGGGTACTTATACCCCTTCCTTCACATGCAAGTAACTCTTTTGGCTCTCTTCTTTCTCTCTTATTGCTTGAGGTCGGCCCTTGTGCTTGGTGGTGCAAGTGAAGGAGCTAGATCTTGAAGAATTAGTTCGAGATCTTAAATGTGGTGATCTAGGGTTTGATCATCTCCCTTGTGGTGTTTCTTGGTGTTCCTTGATCTTATTAAGTGGTTTATCTTTCTTGATCTCATTTTCCTTGAACCCTATCTCTTTCTCTCTTCTTTTGTCCAAACTATGGTAATCCAAGGTGGCTTTGCTGAAAAAACTTCTCTCCAATAGAGGTTGAATCCATGGTTCTCCATGGTTTTACTCGAGTGAGATAAAGATCTTCTCTTTCTTCTTTCTTTTTTGGCCTAGGGTTTTTAGCCTCTCTCTTTTGAGATTCCTTTTACCTTGGTGTGTTCTTCTTCTCTTGAGGTGATCTTTCTTGGAGTTGATTTTGATCCAGGCTTGGCATTTCTTTTCTCTCTTGGAGCTTCTTCACTTCTGGAGTTGATCTTCACCTCAAGACGGGTTATATAACTTTCCCCTCTTCTATTGTTACACTTTACCTTGCATGCATGTTATTTCTACTCTAAAACGTGATTATAAGTTGCTAGATGATGCTATCTTGATTTAGGGTTTAAGATTACAAAGTACTTGTATAGTTTTCTCTTTCACCTACACCCTAATTTGTGTACCCGAGATGTATGGATAGTGGAGTTGTTAGGTTTGTATGCAACATCTTTATTGTTGGTTTTAACACAATGTTTATGGTTTGGCTATCATATGTTAGGTGGAGGTTTTGGTTCTTTCTTATGTGTTTGACGTTTGGTTTCATCTATCTTGTATGGTTTCTTTTTTTATCTTAGTGATGGTCTTTCTAAGGTTTTCATGCTCATCCTTTCATGGATGGCTTGTTTGGTCGAATTGGCTTTGGTTTGATGGATGGTCTCTATCTAGGGTGGTTTGGTTGATACAAACCCCATCCCTAGTATCTCTTGCACTCACTGCACATGGTCCAACTTGTTTGGTCACTACCTATGGTGATGGTTGCTACATGGGTGTAACCCTAGAGGTTGCGAAACATGTGTGGGTGTTGGTAGGTACCTATGGTGATGGTCTCTACATGTGTAGGACGCTACACATGATGATGTTGAGGTCAATAGTGATGTTAATATCTATTTGGTTGCTACCTATGTTGGGTGCTTGATCGTGCATTTATGGTGATAATGCTCAACCCAATGTAATCCAAGAATGTGGGAAGTGATGTACATAGGGTTTGATGTTGAATGTTGTTATGGGAACTCTAGCTATCTATGAGAAACCCTAACCCGAATTATGAGTACTGAATGTAATGCTTATATTTCTTGAAGAATTTAGCATGAAATGGTGCAATTTCTCTCTCCTATTTGTGTAACCCTAATGTTGTAGGTTGAATGAACATCATGGTTGTCGTTTCTATGGTATTTCTAATATGACACAGGGTGATGATTATGAGCCTTTATGAGGCATGATGAGAATGATGTTGTGCAGGAACTATCTGATTGGGTCTTGTAACTTGTAGAGGCTATGTGCATGGTTGAGGTGATATCCTTCAAGTTACGAGATGAGGTATGTTTATCCTAGGATGATGTGATAATGATGATGTCCTTGAATGGAAGCAATATCATGTTATGATGTGACAAAATTATACGTCATACATTTTATATATTTTGGAGTTTTTTTTATATTATGCTTGCTAGAATGATTTATGGTTTGTATGTCCACTTGTATGATGCAGCCTTAATTCACTCAATTGGCATAACTAATCAAGTGAAACCCCAATCCTGTTGTCCCATGTGCCATCGATCCATCTTCAGTGTCAAAACTTACTGGATGGTGAAACGAGTAATTCCTAAGGGATACTTAGAGAACAAATTTTTGAATATGCGGGGGTGCAAGTTGAGGATATATCCTTGCATCCACAATTGTAGGTTTTGGAGAACGGGTGCGGTCGTGTCTCAGATGTTTGTGATATGTGAAAGGCAGCAGTGAGTACAATAACCATTTGCCTTAGACAGGTCGAGCGTGCACGTCCTATTTTATTGTGTTGTGACCTGTACTAAGGGCAGATTAGGTCTTTTTAGCTTGATTATATGTCGCTGGTTGTAGTTTGACTAATATGTCACTGTGGTGTTCACTCGTACTGACCGAGGCATGGGATAACTTAGGATTTTGGTACTCTTACATCTTATACATAACTGAATAGCACTTTGGAGTGGTCAGTTGGGATTTGGATGGTACCACTCAAATTCCCTAGGGTTTAATAATAGACGTAGTAAATATGTGTAGTATATTTTCTTAGGGTTAAACATGATTCACATTGGATGGCCCTTTGCCTTGTTTCTTATATTGATTAGCTATTATCTTTTATATATGTGCCTCATATTCCTTATGAGAATATATGATAATATACTAATCATTTTGTACCTGCTTAAACTACTTGATTTGTGTTATCAATTTTGCTTATTCATTTAACTGAATCATCTCATAATGATTAATCTGGTGTAATCTATCTCTGTTAACAATAGTTGTTGGAGGAGAGCTATATCTCTTGTAGGGACATTGGTCTCACTCTGTGGGTTTCTGCATCTTTTAGGTAGTCTTGCACGACGCGGTAGAGATCGTGTAGTTGAGGAAGTGAAGCAAGGAGAGAAGTAGTTGTTGAAGTTTGGATGTGCTTCTAGTATTTTGTAGTAGAACCCTATGTGTCGTCACTATACTATAAGGTCCTTGGGGGTATTTTCTAGATGTTGTACATTGATACGGGGTTTTTGGCAGAATGCCATTGTTGTACATGTATGTCTTGTATATAAGTGAGAACAAGTTACCTTTGTGATAGGTTTGTGGTAAGATGGCCACTCTACAATGATCTAAATACCTTTATGGCATGATATGTCATATATGTGGTATAGTTTGTTGACCTTTCTGTAATGTTCTTCTGCTTCAGGATGTTATTATTAGTTGTTTTAATTTACCATGTTTTCTGGTAATTTGGATGTTTAGTTATAATTTAGGGATTTGTTTTGAGCGCTCTCACTTTGGTGTGATCGGTGTGTCACAATTGTTGTCTACTTTTCTTCCACAACAACATCCAACTAGGGACATTATAAGAATATATGTACTCTTATTATGCATATGATCGCATTGTCCAGGTCCTTAGCCTGACGACATATGTCATCAAGTAACATAATTCTTTAGACATCTACCATGTTTGTGTCATCATCTTGTGACTTAGACAAACACGGTTAGACAAAATTATCTTTATTATTATCAAATAAATTATATGATGCCGCAGTATAATCATCATATGATTGGCTCTCTAGGCATATATACCAACATTTGAATGGAATAATGGATTAAGAATCTATAGGTAATTAAATCTCAACTCTACATCACAATTTTTCTTATGAATTTTATAATCCAAAAGGATATGGAATTCCTAGGGCCCCAATCTAAATATCAATATGAATGAGCAATGTAACGTGAGAAATTGGATATGTAGGTAGTGACGATGAAACATGTCATCTTGGAAATTTAGTCGCATTGAAAATTAATATTATCCGGTTTAGTATTTCTTTCTTGCTTAATTAATATAGTTTACCACACAAACATTAATTGGACATTATTTCTAATTACTTTTTCTTAATTTGGTTAAAGATCCATTTATCCTTAATGACGTTGTGGGGTTTGATCCTAAATCCATATTGTGATAAGACTCATCCACTTGCAAATGTGATTATTGCACATTAGATTATGTAAACATTTGGGGACTTTTCCCTAGATCAATATCTTTTTCTATAATCTACTGCATCAAAATTTGGCATTATTGTTAGAGACAAAAAAACATTTAAGTTTTCTGTCAATTAATTTGAAGTTAGGACTTTTTCTCTTTCTTAGGTTTTTTTAATTTATTTCTACTATTTTTTGTCAAAATAAATACATCTTCATTAATTGAACTATCTTTTCTTATCTTGAGCCTGATACTCAATTTTTTCTACTTTTCAAGCATTCATATTATATAAGTAGTAGGGAATACAACTCTAGATATGCCAAGTGTTTGGCTATTACAACCATACCTCAATAAACTGCCCTGACAACATTGCAGAAAATCATCACGTAACACAATTTCCTAAATTCTAAAGGTGGATATATTACCTATTCAAATCAACCATGTCTAAAAGGTTACCATGAGGAACCATGCCATATAGATTATAATCCTGAAGAGGTAGACTACAGTCAAAAAATATTTTTGAAGTTATGGTAAACATCCTCACTATGAAGATCAATATCCACCCGATATGAATGATATGGTTGGATGCTTTGGATTAGATGTGCATCGATAATGAAAGGATGTTGACTGAACAAGAACCCCAACAAGGGAGAATATTTGGGTTCATGGCACATATTATAGAAGATCTCTTCCAACAATTGAAGTGTTTTATTAGGTGCATCTCCAATAGGAGGATCCAGAACCTTATGTTTAGATTGTGAAGGATCCTATTGTCCCCATTGGCCCCAGTGTTGATTGGATGACTTTCCAAGGGGATGTATATCCGTAGAATGATATTCATGATGCTGGTTTTACAACTGAGATAGTTCCTTCCATGTCAACACCATAGTTCCTACATGCAGACTTAGGTGATTAATAAAAGCTCGAGGCAGAGCTTCCACCTAAAACAACATAGTTGGCATCACAAGTGGAAGATTCATTACATGAAAATTTAGCTGCAAAAGAAGATCCACACACATCTCGTATGCTACCTCTACTCATGGAGGAGTATTGGTGGATCCTACTAGAAGGATTTTAGAGTGAAAGGTAATGTTACTACAAGCATTTAGACAATACCTTTGAGCTACCATAGCTATGTGATCACATACTGCACCATGGAGCTCACATGTTGGCATTCCTTGTTCATATTCCTTTATGTTGGACCTTCTTCAAGTTTCCAATACCACCTCGACGAGCATAGAGGGTTTATTCCCCTGCATCTTGGTTCTAGTGCTTGCTTGGGCGCGAGCAAATTTCTAAACTCGAGGTGGAGATTGAATGTACACCTTTCCACCCAAACCTTTTTATATATTCATGTTTTTATTCCAACATGCAATTTTTGCATGTTTCATTTGTATGTATCTTGCATTTCATGTAGCTTAAGTTGTTCTTGTTATGATGTTATTTTTTTTTAGTTGGAGCCATTCCCTAGTCGGTTGAGTTTACCTTCTTATTTGCATTGCATATAGAATTCGTCATTAAATCCCTCTTGTTTGAAGTAAATCTGCAATGTTAGCTACATTTTTTAAAACATGTCACTCAAATCAGAACACAATCAAGAACAAACACTCTTTTCCTATAGACAATGGTCACTTTGATCAAATAAGTGAATTGAAATTCGAGTTTAAGATCTAATTTGGATTAGCATGTCAAGATGATGAATAAACTAAGTCAGAGATTGCACTAGGTACTGGAATTATGAGTTTCTAGTCATGACGTTCATGGTGACCATTGATCTATATACTTTCATGGATATGTTAAACTGTCTTAGATAGTTCCTAGAGTTGGCTTTTGTCATCTCAATATGATATTATGATCTATGTATTTGATACATATAGAACGAGCCACGCTTGCAAACAGAGTTATAGTGTCTTAGTTAGTGTTGCCTATGTGCTATGTCTAGCATTTATGATTTGGTTGTCATTCTTGGTTCATATGTTTTAAGGAAAAGGGATCAACTTGGATATCAAGAAGTACACTCTTTACTTTTTTGAGAACAACTAAACTCTTAATTAAGTAATAAGTTTACTTTTACATTGATAGATACTACCAAAGATTCATAAAAGATTCATTTTTATTATAGCCCCTCTAGATAGACTAACAAGGAAAGAATTTCATTTTCTAGTCTAATGAGTGTGATTAGAAGATTTAGGTAGTGATTAGAAAGTTGCCATCAACATCAAATTTGACATTTCAAGAAGATATGAATCCTTTATTATTTTCTTTGATGCATCCTGAGAGGTTTGGAATGTCTAAGATGTTGGTTAGTAAGGGGACACTCGACAAATCTACTCAACTTAATACAAATGAGAAATTTATACCACATATGATTTGGAGAATGTGGTTGTGGTGCATGCCTTAAACACTTGACATCACTTCATTAACATTGTGCAAATCCCCGATTAAGAATACAAGACATGCAAAGAATATATAAATCAATATTAGTAGTTTAAGTAGATAAATGATATTTAATAAAATATAAACAATCTAGTTAAGTGATGTAGATACTTGAAATGAAAAATATGGAATCACATAACCACACACTTCCTTTTCTTGAATACCTTATCGTTCTTCATAAAAGTCAGTGTGCTTCCATTCAAAAGAAAAATATGACAACATCCTTTTAAGAACAACTACCAAATAGTCTAAGGCCATCTACATAGGTTTACTTTAGCTTTCTTTATAAATTCTAACTTGAGAACATAAAAAACTAGATTATCCTTTATCTTTTGACTTAAATAATTACTTTTGAAGTTTCTCTAATATTGTTATAAATTTGTTAATAATGTAAGAAACTTATTAACACTAACTTGTAGACAATTTTAAATGTTGCCAACTACATTCATCTTAACTAGGTTTTTCTTTAGATCCATTCTGAGCAAGTACTATGTAGAGACCTAGAAACATAAAATGTGTTTATTTTGTCTAGGGTTGTCTTCCACGAACCCATTTATTTTTTCCTATTCGGATCGGACCATCTATAATATACCTCTATCCTAGACTTTTTCTAGTATACTGCATCAAACGCACAATCCCAAAATTGGACATTATATATTCACTGTAATGCTATATTTAATGGGAAACAATATACACCTAAAATAGACACTTTTCAGTATCTAAACCTTATTTTAAACCATCATAGAAAAGTAATATTACTTTAATTTGATAACAAGTTTGATGTCCACTAAAGGTGTATTCTACAATTATTTCAAATAGCAAATACCTCCCCGTTCACGAGACCGAATGTGCATGCCAACCTTAAATAGATTTCATAGTCAATACTTACCTTGTCAATATTTTGAAAGGCATCTTTTTTTTTTAAGAACCCTGTTCTCGGAAGGCAGGAAACACAAAATCCAAACTAGCAGTTGTCCGGTTTGTCCCTTGTTCCTCTTTGAACTCAGTAAAGGTGAACTCGGGGCATTCATTCCATACAATGTTGGATCCCGGGTTCCTACTTGCCAATTTTGATAATCCATCTACCATTACATTGGTGCTTCTATGTGAAAAATGCAGGCGTAGGGTAGGTCTTCTTCTTTTGGATTCCTCATACTTGAGCCTAAAAGACTTGTACTTCATCATTGTCAGTTGATCTTCTAGCATGACATTGCATGCCAATTGTTGTCTGATTCAACCTCAATGTTGAAGTATGTGTCCATGACCGCCTCGAGGCCGTGTAAATTGTCATTAGTTCCACTCAGGGGCGGAACCAAAGGGGGGCTGCCCAAGCTGAAGCCCTCCCTTCGAAAACAAAATATTTTTGTTATTACTATGATACCATGTTAAGATTAAAATGTTGCAAAAGTATCTTATTATACTACATAAAATACGTCTTTTAATCTTAGTAATCAAATTAATTATATTATCTTTTTTTGTGCAATATGTTTAGGATCATGTCTTATATCTTCTTACAAATCATAAAATTTATAAGCCTGGTGTAAATATCATTAATAATGATATTATATATTTTATCTTTTATTTCTTTCCTACTAAATGTTGTTTAATAATTCATATTAATTTTTGTCAAGATTTATGCACCTTATCTCCATAATTACAAACGAAACTCTATAAGGATTAGGGGGCATATATTTTTAAAATATAAAAGTTTTCAAATGTGATACGAAGCTTATAAAAAAATTAACATGAATTATGTTGACATGTTAATTAAAGTCTAATGCAATTATATTGACTATTTATTTTAAATATATAATTAACTATAACATGAGTCAACTCACTAACTAATAATTATGCAAAAATAGAAAAAAAATGACCGCATGAGTATAAAAAATTACATTCTCTTTAAATATTTTAATTTTAATTTTTGTTAATCAAATACTCTCTATAAGAAAATATAAAGATTTCTATACATAAATGAATCTGAAACATATTTTATGGTACATGATATTTCACATATTCTTGGTTATGTATTATCTAAATATTAAAATCTTAATACAAGTACCAAGAATTATAAATTTATAAAAACTTTAGAAGACAATGTCCATATTTATGTCTATAAAGAAAAGAAAAAAACATATCAAGTATTTTTTTATTATTCGCATAGTACACAAAAAAAAGAAAACATTTGTAATGTGGGTTAAGAAGGAGAACAAATAGTAGGAAACTCTATATTGTAGATATATTTTTTGAATATACCAGAGCGAGAAAAGGAAGGATACCATGTACAATAAAAATCAACAAAAACATATTATTGTTTCTTTATGTCGTCTCTTAAAATATAGATTATTATTTCTTCTTCATTCTCTTCACTTTTTATTCCTCAACTTTCCTTCTTTAGCATTTAGTGTTTAAATAAATTCAATAAATCTATTCCTTCTTTTTTCTTTCTGAAGTTTTTCCATACCAATCATTGTGTTAAAATGTCAAAATATATTGAAATTACCTAGTAAAATCATACTTATATCCCCTATAGTATAAAACTTGACCGCTACAAAAATTATTTGGGTCTTCCTATATGATACCATCCACTTAATGGTGTCATGTTATATTTTAGTGTCTGCTAAAGGCGATTTTTTTTCAATTTTATATATAATTGATATTCTTCTTATGTATTGATAATATAACACAGTAGTTAAATGATGATGAAAATGACTATATTATTCATCTTCTAAGTGTTTAATTTGAAATACATTGTTAAATCAATTATTATTTATAATCATAGACATCTAGATCAGTGAACTACTTGAACATGTCATTGACTTTTGAATTTTATGCTTTATAAATAGATTATATTTTGTATGTTGGAGAAATTAAAATTATGTTAGATGTTTATTAATTTATCTAAATACGAGTTTTTTTTGTGTATATATATAATTAAGATTTGTCACTATTCATATTAACTCAGCCCCCTATAGTAAATTTCTGGTTCCGCCACTGGGTGGAACCAGGATATCCACGCTCATGCACGATTTGGTACCACCTATCAGCCATCCACCAGTCTGATCGTGTGCCACAAAACTAGTAGCTGCCCCGCACCTCTTGAGCACTGCTCCATCGACGTTTAGTTTGATGTAATTTCCGGTAGATGGTATCCAACCTTTGTGGTTGCGTGGCTGTCAGAGCGTTGGTTTCTCAGAATCAAAGGCATGTATAATGCAACCGACTTGCATTGTATTCTCTGGACGACCTGTGTTGGGGTGATTGTAGCATTATTGAACACCAGTTCATTCCTCCACGGCCAGATCGCATCTGTAGCAACCGCAAACCAAGCAAAACGAACACGCCCTCTGGAATTGGTTTTCAAGTTCTCAGCAAACCAGTTCTGAATAATTCATCCTAGCGCAAATTCCACTCTGCGTGCTCTTTTTATGCCTGCTCATATATCTCTAGCAAATTGACACTCGTGTAGAACATGAATTGTGGATTCCTTGTACGTTCCACATGGAGGACAACTAGTATTTGTTGTAAAGTTTCTCTTATTACGTTGAACATTTTTTCAAAGACCCTCGTGGAGGGCATTCCATAGAAATACTTTGATTCACTGAGGGATCCTTAGGTTCTAGATTGTCGTCCAGTCACCTATAGTATGAATTCTGTACCGTTGGAGGAGTTGTCGGTAGATGATATTTGTTCGGAAGCTCCCATGTGGATTGTCAGTGAAGCACCAGTCATCCTTCCCCCATTCATGCCATGGTTGTAGCATCTCTAGTATATTATTACTAGTAGCCTCCGTAAATCAGTTCTTGATAAATTGGGTGTCCCATTGTCCATTGTGCATCATGGAATTCACCATAATGTTGGGAAAGTTATTTACATAATATTTTGTTATGTATAGACAAAATCATATGATTATTCCATGGATACAGGTGGAAGATTTTATAGTGTTTGTTAATGATATAAAATTTCCATGAGTACATTTTTTTTACAAAATTCAGAGATAAAACTTAAATACCAAATAGATATCATACCAACTAGATCTAAAACAAAACGAGAACAAGAGAGTGTGTCATAAAAAGTAAAATGTCTGTGTATAAGATATTTATTAATATATATCATAAGTTGTACATTTTCCATGCTATTGATTTCTGCTGGTAAGATCAAGATTATACCAACATGAAACCGTTGCTACATGATCCACTCTAGCTTTCTAGGGATCTTTTGTTAAAACATATAAAAGGTTATAATATACATAAGGCAATACCAACTATATCACTAGTAACATTTACAAAATTGGGAAAGGAATATACCACCCACATTAAGGTTAATTTAAGGAAAAAAGATTACAATTTTAAAATATATATTAAATAGTTTACATAGGATATAATTAAATTTTTTTATACATTTTCAGAAAGTATTGTTGTATATTGATGTACTGATAGTGTAAGAGAAGTCCATATTTCTATTATTAATGGAACTTCAAGTTGATTTGAGTAATTAAATATGTGTTTATGGTTGAATCATTATATTCTAGTATACACCACATATACAAACCATGCTCATATAGAAATTGGTTTATTTATCTTAAAATTATCTCCAAGTTTGTCAAAAACATCTAAAAGGAACGCAATTATATGAGATTGGTTCTAATATTTCATTATATACAATGTTTAGAATTGCATTTAATATATATTTGAAAATAAGGAATTGACTTTTAAGGAGAAAAAAACTTCTTTTCTTATTCAAACACACTTGTAAATATTTTGATAAAAGAAATATGGGTATGATAAATTTTCTTGTCTTAGCAACATTCTTCTATACATTTCTCATATATATTTCATATTTTCGTAAAGTATATGATAAATATTATCAGAACACTTTATAATTGTATTTGTGTATCAAAGAGAGTATTCGATATCAGTAATCACTAGAGACTTTTGACATCTCTAACATATAAACAAGCAAATCTATATTATCTTGAAACAATTAAGCACTCATGTTCCTATAGTTAGACGTTTAAAATCTTGTATTGAGGTGTCAAACAATTGAAAGACTCCATTTTGGGGTTGGTAGCTAATAGTATTTTATAAGTAGTAATTTCTATTACCTACCTTATTAGTTAATAATACAAGTTGTTAGTATGAAACAACGGTTATGATGTTTAACTCTTTTGTTAGGAAACAGAAACCCTAATTTTATAAATATGTTATTATTATAAACCTTAATTTAGTTAATTTCTCTTGACTTCATGCTTTGAAACCATAATTTTATCAGTATAATCATGATCCACTTGAATATACGATTCAATTTATCATTAATGTAATAAAATAAATTAATATATTGTAGCTTCCTTAGGGTTTGTGACATGTGGTGTTGTGTTGTTTTTAGAGACTCCAGAAAAATAGCTACATCAACTAGAATTGGGTAAGTTTTAGGATTTCATGTTTCCTGATATGATTTTGTTGTTTTTGAGCTTTAGGGAGTATATAAAATGAGTGTAGAAGCTAGATTTAGGGTAAACTAACCTCATTTGGTTGGTGTTAATGCTAAATGAGTTTGGATATGTTGGGATGGATTCTAGACAACCAATTTGTTATGATTTCTAGTCTGAACCATTACTCAAGTAGACTAGTGTTGGTTGTCCAAACTAATGGTCATCCCTGAAGTGGATAAACTAATGTTATCCATCTTGACCAATGTTAGGCAGACACCTATTACTCGGATCAAACCAATGTCGTTGTTGGTTTTCCATGTGTTTTGGTTTAAACAAATTGATTTTAGGTAGGTAGACACATTAATCATAACGATATATAATTATTCAGTTGAAGAACAATGTTTTTTAGGTGACTTGAGGGCTTTAGACTTAAAAGTATCTTTTCTCTATCTTCTACCTATTGGAGCTTGTGGTGGAAATTTGAAGGGCAAACTCAATTGTTGACCCTCTTTACTAGATTAGGCTAGGATTTGGTTTTTTAGTGTTTAGCCTCCTTTAAGTTAGTTTGTTTTATTTAATGACTCTTGTTGTTTCTCTCTACTTAACACCATTTATAGGTTGTTGTAGCTTTGATCCATTGGTGGTTGTTTTGTCTTCTTTCACCTAACCTTATTGCTTCCTTACCTAGAGGTGAGAGATGTGAAGGTGTTTTTGGTTCTCTTGGGTGAACTCTTGGTCTTAATTTATCTTTGGTGATCTAGTAGTTACTCTCTCCCTATTTCATCATCCGTCGAGGGTAAATACTTCCTAATATACTTTTAGCATGAATTTGAGAAGTAGTCATGGATGGATTCTACTTAAGGGAAATATATCATTTATTTAAATATCTAAAGACGATTTTTATTAGTTGAATTTTCTTCTTATTACTTTGAAACCTGATGCACTAAATATAATCCACTTTTCATGGGCTATTTTATAATTTATTATAGGTATATTTTCTCATTTTGATGCTACATGTGCATGGTTTATCATCATTAGAATCTGAGACATATTTGCATCAAATATTATCTATCTTCACTATATAATATTGATATATCATAATTAATCGAATTTATGTTCTATGATCTTGAATTTTAGATAATTTGAGTGAGTTAGCTCGGTGATACCAATTGATTCGTTGGTGGTACCGACATTGGAAGAAAAAGAATTTCATTAATCAAAGATGCTCAATGAAACGACCACATGTTCGATTCAACTGAATTTCTGGATGGTAAAGCACCCCAAGCATCTTGGTGCCATCGACTTCTTGTCGGTGGTACTAACTTTTAAATGGAGAAATTTTCAATAAAGACATAAAGATACTCAGGGTTATCGATGCTATCGTTGGTAGTATTGACACTTAAAGAGATTCACGAACCCAACAGAGGACTTGATGCCACCAACTTCTTATCTGTGGTATTGACTTGGCATGACCAGATCAGATTTAAGATTATGATTAATATGATGGCCACGACTGAAGGATGCCCTGAGTTTCTCTTATGACTAAGGAGGATTTTGTCCAGACCTAATTATCACGCTCTGGTTCATTGCACAATAGTGGAGAGGTGAGAGACAAGAAAATAGAGGATAAATACATGTTCTATATGATTCGAGCACCTCTGGTGGATAGATTTGGAGCATGAGGGTAGCAAATCATCACGTTCATCCGAGAGAGTCACCCAGATCATCTTCTCCAGGGGTTTATATTAATTGTTTGATGTTTTCCTCATCTTCTCCTCTTCCCTCTGTGTGTATGACAATAGAACTCATGTAGGCGAATACCCTAGTTCCTTAGGACCCGAGAGTAGCCCAATTAGGCATTGTATTTGATATTATGATATATATATATATATATATATATATATATCTTCCTAGTTACTAGACATAGTATTATGATTGCATAATGAATCGCCTGTTCTTGATCAAGATAGCTAATCTCTAAGATCCTTAATTACTTTAAGAGAGGGATTTAGGATTAGAAAAGGCATAGTATGACATAGTTTATACCACGCCTTGAGAGAGGGCTTACAACTATGAAGTGAATAGCCCATATGATTCATTAAAGCACCTAATTAATATTTAAATCACTATGAGGGTGGATTTTATATTATATTTGGTAGCGAATTATATTGCAAGAGTGGGTAATTCTTGCTACATGTCCCTTGGTCCAGGGTTAGGAGAATAAATATTGACAATTGATATTAGTTGTAGCATGAACCATGGTATAACCACATTCCTATGGAATCCATTCTATTTTTATCACAACCTTGTTAATTTACTTTTAGTTCTTGCCGATAGTTAGTTAATCAATCATCTTTGTTAATTTAGTTTTAATTTTAGCCGATAGTTAATTAATCAATCAATCACCTCTTTATTGGTTCTATCTGATCGATTCGTATTTAGTAATAGTCTCTAGATATGTTTCCATAAATTTGACACTCGATCCTCATAGGCCTATATTACAAGATATGTGCACTTTTGTGATTTACATGTAGTAAACACGCATCAAGTTTTGGTTTTGTTGTCGGGGAAATGGCAATCAAACACTACAAATGTTGTGACTAGTCACTCTAGGCCACACTTTTGTTTCTTATTTTGTCATCAATAATTTGAGAATTCAAATTTCCATTAAATCACTAGTATTTAGTTCTCACATTTTCATATTATTTGAAGGTACTAGTGCATGGATTAGACTAGGACCATAAATTACAAAGAATTGACTCCGTAGAGTACTAGAAAAAAGGAACTCTTGCACAGATTAAGGAGTATTGTATCTATATGGAAGAACTTCCCCAAAATGCACCACCACAGACAATACAAGCAAAGCAGGAAAAGTTGGGAGATCATAACGTGGAAGCTGAGGAGCAAACTGTTTGGGAAAGGATCAAGGCTTCATTGGCTACAATGCAATTGGGACCCATTGTGAAGTGGGTAGTAAATGTTGGCAGCTATAAAATATATCCAGGACTGGTGGCACTTATAAAATTGCATGCATTTCATAGACATAGTATGGAGGATCCCATGTCTCATATAAATAATTTCATGGAAATTTTTTATATGCTGAAGATTGATAGGGTGCCTATGATAGTAATTTATCTGAAGTTATTTTCATACTCACTGCAAGATAAGGCAAAGTCTTGGTTCTTAATCCTAACTACAAAATATATATATCCATCTGAGAAGGAATGATGAATACCTTCTATGAAAGATATCTTCCTCCATTGAAGACACATGACCTAGTTGGCCAGAACTACAATTTCAAGTAGCATGTAGAGGAGTTTTATATAGAGGTGTGGGAGAGATTCTGAAATATATTAAGGAAGGTCCCTCATGATGGGATTGACCCATACAGACAAGCAAAGACTTTTTACTATAGGATGCACAAAGGAGAAAGAACAACACTTGATAGTACGGGATTAGGATTCTTTGTCAATAACAGGGCATCTAGGTGTCATGAAATTTTACATAATATGACTAAGAATCAGTCATGGGGGAAAGAGAGAGAAAATCCAACAATAGTTAAAAGTTTTGGAGAGTCTTAAGAGATCACATAATTGATTGAGAATATGGACCACCTTGCCAAGAAATTAGATCAAAAATTGAGAAGTTCATTTGGTGGCAAGGAAGAAGAATGTATGCATTTACAGAAGCTGAAATACAAGGGTAGAAATGAATATTTATGGAGGAAGGATCCTAAATTCTCATTGAATGATGTCAACAATTATCAGCATGATCTGTCTCAAGCACAACAGGCCAAGCCATAGCAAAGTAGTATATAACAACAATATCGGCAGGACAGGGCCCCTAGCAAGATAGACCACATAGAAGACATGCTAGGAAAGTTGGTCAGTCAGAATGAGACAATCATAGGCCAAACACAAAGGGAGTTGTAGAATAAAAGGGCATATATATGCATATATAGAACCAAATTTCTCAGATAGCAGTAGAAATAACATCTTTGAAGAAGCCATGATAGTAGGGATTCCCCACAAATACTAACATTCCATCTACTAACCAGTAGGTGAAGGAAGTGTGACTCCTTAGTGGTAAGAAATTTTTGAATGAAAAAAAGATGAATCTAGAACAAAATGACAAGGCTGGTGATACATAATCAATGTCACCTAGTGATCCCCTTGAGCTAGACATCACACCACAAGAGAAAGAACCAACTAAGGAATATGAAATGCCAAAGGAAGCTAGGAAGGATTCGTATGTTCCACCTAGGAAGATGGTGAATCCAATATCATTCCCCAATAGTTTGAAGGCACAGAAGGTTGACTAGTAATTTAAGAAGTTTCTAGACACTTTTAGGAAACTTCATGTCAACATAACTCTTATAGATGCAATAGAACATATCCCATCATATGGAAAACTTTTGAAGGACATAATCAACAAGAAGATGAGAATAGATGATTCAAATATATTGGTATAGAAGGAGGAAGTCAGTGCACTTATACATTGGATACTGCCACATAAGAGGCAAGATCTGGGTTACTTTAATATAACATGTTACATTGGCAAGGTTCATTTTGGTGAAGATCTATGCAACACTAGGCCAAACATAAATCTCATGCCTTTGAAAACATTAAAGGAATTGGGCATGAAGGAATCTAGGAAGAGAAACATGACCATACAATTGGCTAACAATTCAATGGTGAAACCAATTGGTATGTGTAGGAATGTGTTGGTCGAGGTTGAAAAATTCATTTTCCTAGTAAATTGTGTAGTCATGGACATGTAGGATGACTATGGAAATAAGCTACTATTAGGAAGCCATTCCAAGATATAGCAGACATGATCCTAGAAATGAGTAAAGGAAGACTAACATTGGGCATTCAACATGGCCGCTTTGAAGTAGATGCATGACTATCAACAAAAGGTTGTTGAGAAGGCACATTGCCACATGTTGCAACAGTTGAATAGTGAAGTGTTCTTATTTTTGGGGAAGCCATTCCTGGACATGGATCATGACATGACGAAGGTTCAAAAAGGTACTTTGGCAGTGCATATGATGGAGCATACCAAGGAGGTTTCTTTGATAAATGTAGTAAAGTATCTTGAAGATTTAGAGGAGGAAGCATACCCTATGGTAATTGAAGAAGCAACATCTTGCTTTCTCACCCAACAATATCCAAAACCACCATTAGAGGTGTCCATCATGAACTTGATGCATGATTACACTCATTTTCAATTTCTTGAGGAGTGTGTCCTTTTTGTGAAGGCATCTCCATGCTTGTACTCAAGGCACTATGAAGATTTGGGACCACCTTTGCCACCATTGATCCCTCATTGTCCCCCAAAACTCGAGTTGAAGATGCTTCCTCCGCATTTGAAGTATATTTTTCTTAGTGATTGATAGTAAGATCCCCATCATCATTTCATCGTCCTTGAGTATGAACAAGGAAGAGAAAATTCTTCTTGTGTTGAAGAACTACTGGACAACATTTGGGTGGTCCATTGTTGACATCAAAGGATTATCTCCTAGTTTTTTTAAGTACAAGATCAAAATTGAAGAAGGAGCCAAACTGATAGTACAACCTCAGTTGTGTCTTAATCCTATCATGACTAAGGCAACACATAAATAGGTAGTGAAGCTTCTATCATAATGTATAATTTATTCTCTATCTAATTTTAACTGAGTTAGCCCAAGCCATGTCATTCCTAAGCAAGGGGGGATAACAGTCACCAAAAATTCAGCAAGTGAGTTAATTTCCACTAGGATACTGACTATTGCCAATTAAATGTGGCCACACTAAAATATCATTTCCCTCTTCCTTTTATCAACCAAATCCTCGAGTGGCTTGACATCTACTCTCATTTTTGTTTTCTAGCTCGGTATTATGGGTACAATCAAATTTCTATGGAACCACTGGATCAAGATAAGTCTAGCTTAACTGCCCCTATGGGACTTTTTCTTACTGGCATATGCCTTTTGGCATTTGAAACACGCCAACTACTTTCGAGATATGTATGCTCTCTATTTTCTTAGATACGATAGAGCATTGTCTTGAGATATTTATGGACAATTTTTTGGTATGTGACAAATCTTTTGATGACGTCTTGTCAGTCTAGATAATGTACAAAGGTCTGAGGACACACACCTCATTTCAATTGGGAAAATGCCACATGATGGTGAGTGAGGGGATAGTTTTGGGACTCAAGGTGTTCAATAGAGGAATGGAATTCAATTAGGTGAATATTATAGTGCTCTAAGCTTCTTCCACCATCATCAGCGAAGGGGTCAAGAATTTCCTAGGACATGTTGAGTTTTATATAAGTTTTATAAAAGATTTTTTGAAGATTGCCAAACCACTTTTTGAATTTCTAGAGAAAGATGTCGTGTTTAATTTTGACGAATGATGTTTAAAGCCTTTTGAGGTATTGAAGGAGAAATTGGTCTTTGCACATGTGGTATAGGCTCCATATTGGAGCCAACCATTTCAATTAATGTATGATGCATCCGACTATGCGGTAGGGGCTATTTTATGACAACACAAAGATAAAACCCATATTGTTATTTATTATGTGTGGAAAACCATTAATTATTTCCAACTTAATTACACTAAAACTAAAAAGGATCTTTTGACTGTGGTCTTTTCTTTTGAAAAATTTCAACAATATTTGATTGGGGCCAAGGTGATAGTTTGGACTGACCATGCAGTGATAAAATATCTTTTGTAGAAAAAAGATTCCAAACCCAGATTGATAAGGTGGATTTTTCTACTTCAAGAATTTGATAGAAAAATCAAGTATAAGGTCGGGATAGAAAATGTGGAAGCCGATCATTTTTCTAGTTTGGAGATAGTGGATGAGACAGACTTATCAATAGCCATTATTAAGGAGTTCCCTAATGAACAATTATTTGTCAAGCAGGACAAGGACCCAAGGTTTACAAACATTGTAAACTATCTGGCATGTGGAGAGCTACTAGAAGATTGGGGTTACCCAGATAAGAATAAGTTGTTCTACACCTTGAGATTTTATGTGTGGGATGACCCAATATTACTCAAACAATGTAGGGATGGTATTGTGAGGAAGTGTGTTGCTGAATGTGAGTTTGAGAACATATTAGCACATTGTCACTCCTTACTTACTGGGGCACTATGCTAGCTCAAAGAAAGAGGCCAAGGGCTTAGAGAGTGGTTTTTATTAGCCATCACTATTTAAAGATGCATATAACTATGTGTAAAATTTTGATGCATGTCAACGAGCAGGGAATATATCTAGGAGACATGAAATGCCCTTGAACATTTTTCAGGAAATAGAAGTTTTTGAATTATGAGGGATTGATTTTGTGGGACCCTTTGTGTCTTATAATTCTAACTTGTATATTCTACTTGCAGTAGACTATATGTCTAAGTGAATGGGAAGAAAATCCAACCCAATGATGTATAGGAGGCTTGCAAGTTTCTGAAAGACTATATTTTCTGTAGGTTTGGAGTGTCGAGAGTGATGATAAGTTATGGGGGATCCCACTTCACAAATAAGAAGTTTGGAGCTTTTTTGAGTAATTATTGAGTGAGGCACAAGGTAGGAACCCCATGCCATCACAAGATGTAAGGTCAAGTTGAGGTGTCTAATAGAGAGATCAAGAAGATTTGAGAAAAATAGTGTCAATAAGTAGGACCAATTGGAGAATGCAACTAAATGATGCTCTATGGGCATATAGGACAACCTATAAAACACCTATAGGAACAACCCCATTTAGGTTGGTTTATGGAAGATCTTATCATTTACTTATATAGATCAAACACAAAGCCAAGTGGGGTTTCAGAAAACTGAATTATAACCTTAATTTTGTAAGGAACACTACTACAGAAACAACCTTTGGCGTCGGTTGTTTAACCCCCTTTGGCGACGGTTTTCAAGCGACGCCTATGTAGGCGCCGCTGAAGGTCGAACTCTTCGGCGTCGGTTTTCTAACCGACGCCTATATTAGTTGGCCGACGTCTATAAGGTTCACGCCACAAAAAGAGCACCACCTAGGACACTTTCTGCGTCGGTTAACAACTTAACAACCGACACCATAAACCCAGACGACACGGCGAAGCACGACCGTGCTTCACTGCACAGCCGTGTTTAGTACTATAGGCATCGGTTTTATACTAATAAGAGATGCCTTTTCCACCATGGCAGTGCTTTCCTGCACGGTCGGGTTGTTTGTCATATTAGGCGTCGGTTTTTATCAAATAACCGACGCTGTAGGCCTTTGATGACGGTGTTCTATAAATAACCGACACCTATACTTTAATTTTTTTTTCTTATCAGTTTGCAGGCCTGCTGTGGCTGGTCAGCAAGATGAGAACCTGTAGTTCAGTTTTCTGAACTGCAAGTTTATGACATCCATTGATATCAGCCTACAAACATGCCACAAACCTACAAAATCAACAAATATTTTTTCACACAAGTACATACATTCAGACATCAATTCAATTCTCACATTCACACATGTAGAAACATTCAAATACACGTTGAAACATTTAGACATGTATAAACATTCAGAAATATTCATTTACAAAATATCATTCAGCATCGCTATCAGCATCCCAATTATATCTTACAATCGCCACTGCTTGTATGGCTTTTTCCCATTCTTCTCTTATTTCATTTAATGCTTCCATCGTATATGGAGCATGTACATTTTTTAAGCGTTTACCTATAGTGTGGTCAATTTTAAACACCTGCAAAGAGAATGATGTATATATATAAGTAAT
This sequence comes from Alisma plantago-aquatica, assembly GCA_963693085.1. Classification (NCBI taxonomy): domain Eukaryota; kingdom Viridiplantae; phylum Streptophyta; class Magnoliopsida; order Alismatales; family Alismataceae; genus Alisma; species Alisma plantago-aquatica. Next base: position 33,967,595 of record OY856409.1, on the reverse strand, counting down.
AATATAAAAATAAGATTGATATATTTCATACTAACTAATGAGACTATATATAATACCTCATGTATGGTATTAATATCCAATACGGCATGTCGGATAATCATCTGCATAAATCGCATCACATAGTATGTGCATGCCCAGCCGTTGTCTTGTGTAGCGCACTATAAATTGAAACATACAAAATATTAAAAAATACAACTAAGCACAGTTCACATAAATAATATATACATTGGAGTCAGGAACTTACTTTTACGTTCTCCCAAATTATTGGCTGGTTCTTTCTCCTTGGGACATTTCCCCAGCATTTTTGAATGCATCTAAACCCCTACATGTTAATGTAACACAGTAAATTGCATAATTAAATAGTACTGTAATAACAGATGTTAACGGATATAAAAATGAAATATTTCTCACCAGAATAATGGCATTCTCAATATGTGTCCAATTTTAGTGTTCAATGTACTTACCGCAGGATCTAGATAATAAACAGTGAACGTCCCGGGGACAATAACTAGTAACTCCCAATGTCTACCGCTAGAGGTAAAAAAGTTAAAAATTAATAACTCATAATGCACAATAAAAATGGAATTTTCTTAAATCCAAATTATACATAAAGTAAACTTACTTGACATTGAATGGAGCTATTATTATCGTCTTCTTTTGCTGACCGAAAATTCTAAAAGCATCTATACAGTATTGTTGAACACTATCAGGGTCTTTAGCTACCATACTAATCAATGATAAAATCAAAAAACCCACATGATCAAATGCAAATTGTTTGCATTGATCTTCAACTAAGTAGCTACAAAACATGTATTACGTATGCATTAATATATAAGAAACCAGATCACCGGATCTTACACAAGGTATATGGATGTATAAACAAGATCTCACCTTATCCATGTCTCTATCATTGATGTATTCAGCCAATCATACATAAACAACTCAATAATATCTTGTATAAATAAAGAGCTATCGTATGATTGACCTGCATAATCTGCTTCTAAAGAAACAATTATAGGGAAATGTATATTATGTGCCCGTAGCCAACATGCCATTCCCCTACAAGAAGGACCTAACAGGTATTTTAGGTCAGTTGGAACCCAACTTGGTAATGCAGGAAGTGGAGGTGGAGGCCTAGGTGCTCCGGGTGTCTTCTTTTTAACCTGTATATATAATTTCAGATCAGTTGACCTCATATATACACATTAACAATCTAAAGTAATGTAAATTTATCTTATAATTTCAGTAGTGTAGATGACATCTGCTTTGGGCCACAATATCACCCCGCCTTCTGCCTCACCAAGTGTATCAATATCTGGGTGGGCATATGGCAATGCAGCTTCCCTCCAATCGGGTAAGACACATATCGGGCTCACACAAACGTAGCCCTACGGCATTGGAATCCCATGAAACATTGCCCCAGGAAGGGACTGGTAAGCATTCACCTCTGCAACAACATAGTCTTGCATTCTTAAGTGGCATGGCTTCAATGCCTACAAATTTACGTAAAGAATGTTATACATATATACATATCACCTTTCGAACATATCATCTTGATAAGACTAGCTACAATGTCATAAAAAATAGTTACAACAGACGTGCTAGGCGATGGGTCTCCAGGATTACTCGCAGTCTATGCATCAGGAGAAGAGTGGGTCGCCATAGGCTGATTGGAAGCCTGAGATGCCTGCCACCGCACTATTTCTTCCTTGACCTTCTCAGCAACTATATCATTGACCTTCTTAGCAACTATATCCTCAACTCTCTTATTCTCCTATACATGGATAAAAGAAACATTAGCTTCTTATTATTGAATTCCCTTTTGCAGTAACATTCTAAAAAGAGAATAGGTTACCTCTTCTTGTGAAAGTCCCGCTCTAGGTTTGTGCTGAGATGGCCCAAAGAATGCTTTGATGCCCACACCAGTGCCTGCACCCCTAACACGTCCAGGATGCTCTGGGTTACCCAGAGCAACTGTCAATTCATCCCTTGTGCCCTGAGGGATGAACGTGCCTTGTTTCCTCTGCTTGTGCAGCTCCCGCTAATCACCATCAACAGAAATTGGTAAGTTAACACAACAAATAATCAATATTCAAACGATTGCTCTAAGAGTTGTATTTTACCATTTTCGCAGCCGCCTCAGTAGTTACGGGCTTCTTTATTTCACCCTTCTTGTTTTTCCTCCCAGCTATCCATATATCATGGCGAGGCATGGGTGTGGCAGACTCCTGAGTAGGAGCAGACTCCTGAGTAGCCACAGACTCTGCCTGTAGTCTTTGGTGAACGCTTGCATAGCCCTTTGGACCCATAGTGTGGTCATGCACATTCAGTGCACGCCTTGCTTTTTGCGCATCACTGAGGGCCTAGTTAGTATGCACATTAATGATTTGGTTAGTAGCACTAAATGTTAATCTTGAATAGGTGAATACAACATATATTAATTAAATTGGGAGTGATGCCTAATACCTTGAATTCTTCAGATTTTCTTGAAGCAACAAAATTGTCCCAATCTTCTTTGTCCAAGAAGTTCCACTGCTCAAGGGCTGACTTCTTCTTCTTATCACCATCTTTTATGTATTCCCTATTCAGATTTGTCCTATAGTTCCTAAGCATCTTTCCAGCGTGTTGCATCACGCTTTTACGATGCAGCTTCTCATCCAATGCAAACAGATTCTGTAAAATAAAATTCTTATTAACTAGTATCCAAAAATAGAATTGCAAATAATAAAATTTGTCATCTACAAAATAGAATTGCAAATAATAATAACTCACGCATAAATCCTTCCATATCGAGTCTTTCTTCCCCTGAGGAACTTTATGCCAATTATCATACTTAACACCACAATGGCTTCGAGTGACACACCCAAGATAGTTTACAAAATTATTGCGGTTCACTCCAATTACATTTCCTCCATTATCAAAATCCACAACCAATTTGGATCCACTACCACTTAGAGCTATTAACTTCTTCAATAGAGTGATGCCCCTTTCCTTGTTAAGTGTTTGGTGTTGCGCATCAAGTTGCTCCAGTGCTTCAGTGGGTACATGTGCATCATCAACCTAAATTTTGACAAAAATAAACACACTGAATTAGCACAATATAGAAATATGGGATATATGACATAACTAGAAGATAATGAATTTTATTGAAATATAGGATATGTTTTTAGAACTTACATTGGTATCCTCTCCATGCTCGTCATGGACAACATGCTCATCATGGACTTCATGCTCATCATGTAAATCATTCTCATCATGGTCAACCATCTGAAAATGTCATTAAAAAGGCAAACATTTAGCATTTGTATTAACTAGAAGATAATGAAACATCAAATCTGAAAATGATCTAAAATCCAAAGCCCTAGAATGGGTCAAGTTGAAGTCAAAATGGCTACAAGTGTGCATTTTGGGTTTTGTATGTAAACGACCTTAGAACATCTATGTAATCACTTGTAATGATGAATTGACTTGTAACTTAGAAGAGAAAAATGATTGGGAAAAATTTCACCAAGTGCTAATCACTTTAAATGCAAATTAGAAAATGGATTACAGGCACTTGGTCGGTCGAGTTTTCCTGGATTGAAACTCGACCGATCATCCTTGGTCGATTTTCTGAAGATTGCATCGATCGAGTTCTGTGAGTTTCAATCCAGGAAAACTCGACCGACCAAGTGCCTGTAATCCATTTTCTAATTTGCATTTAAAGTGATTAGCACTTGGTGAAATTTGTCCCAATCATTTTTCTCTTCTAAGTTACAAGTCAATTCATCATTACAAGTGATTACATAGATGTTCTAAGGTCGTTTACATACAAAACCCAAAACGCACACTTGTAGACATTTTGACTTGAACTTGACCCATTCTAGGGCTTTGGATTTTAGATCTCTAGCAAGCCACATTGAACTTGCTCGTTCAAAGGGATACATCCAATGCAAGAAAATTGGTCCCAACATTTTCACTTCCCTAGTCAAGTGGACAACAAGATGTACCATGATATCAAAGAATGAAGGAGGGAAATACATCTCAAGCTGACATAGGGTAACAACCACTTCTCTTTGCAAATTATCGAGAGTATTAGGGTCAATAACTTTGCTTTATAGACTGTTGAAAAAGAAACAAAGTCTGGTGATTGCAAACCTTAAATGCTTCAGTAATATAGATCGAATTTCCACGGGCAATATTTGTTGCATTAGAGTGTGACAATCATGAGATTTAAGACCTATCAACTTTAGATCTTTCATTGATACCAATCTACGGATGTTGGATGAGTAACCATATGGAACCTTAACATTTACCAAGCATTCACAAAAAGCTTTCTTCTCCTTTCTAGACAACGTGTAACAAGCGGGAGGTAAGTATGTTCTTTTATTACCCATTTCACTTAATTCTGTTAATTCTGACCTTATTCCCATTTCACGTAGCTCCAGTCTGGATTTTATCCCATCTTTAGTCTTACCTGGTATATTTAACAGAGTACCAATGATGTTATCATAGACATTTTTCTCAACGTGCATTACATCGATACAATGTCTGACTGTCAAAGAACTCCAATAAGGAAGATCCCAAAATATTGACTTCTTCTTGAATGAAGAATTGTCACTCCATGTGGCCATACTACATTGTGATTTCTTACCAAATTCATTGACAATGCCTTTTACTCTTTCATAAACAACATCCCCTGGTATAGGTTTAGGTGCACTCCGTTCATCATTCCATCCATTGAATGCTTTGCGCTTCCTACGATACAGATGGAATTTTGAAAGAAACCTCCGATGACCAAGATATACAATCTTGCCGCCATGTTTTAGTCTTATTGAATCAGTGTTTTCTTCACATATAGGACACACTTTAGCTCCTTTGACACTATATCCAGACAAATTCCCATATGTTGGAAAGTCATTAATAGTGCAAAACAACATAGCGTGCAAACGAAATGTCTCTCTTCCTGAAGCATCATAGGTCATCACACCTTCAACCCAAAGTTTCTTTAAGTCATCAATCAGAGGTTCAAGATAAATATCGATATCATTTCTGGGTTGTTTAGGGCCCGATATCAACAACGACAACATAAAGTACTTATTTTTCATACACAGCCAGGGAGGAAGATTGTATATAACAAGCATGACTGGCCAAGTGCTATGTTGGCTGCTCAATGTCCCGTACGGATTCATCCCATCTGTACAAAGCCCAAGTCTTAGATTCCTATCTTCTTCACCAAATTTGGGGTACAATAGATCAATCTTCTTCCACTATGGGGAATCAGATGCATGTCGTAGGATCCCATCATTATTTTTCTTAACATCTGCATGCCACCTCAAATTTTTCGCATCTTTCGGATTTGCAAACAAGCGTTGAAACCGTGATATTATAGGTAGATACCACAACACCTTGGCAGGAGAACCAATTTTGGACTCCCCCGAAGTCGTCAATGTATACCGTGACGCACCACATTTTGGACAATCTTTCAAATCTACATAGTCCTTTTGAAATAATACACAATCATTCGGGCATGCGTGTATCTTCTTGGCCTCCATTCCCATTGGGCACAACATTTTCTTTACCCAGTATGTTGAGATTGGCAGCTCGTTTCCTTCAGGAAGCATTTCTTTCAACAAAGTCAACAATTTAGTGAAGCTTTTCTCGTTCCATCTATTGTTAGCTTTCAACTTATACAATCTCAACATAGCGCTAAGCTTCATAAACTTAGCACAGCCTGTGTATAACGGTATCTCAGCATCATGCACAATGTTTCTAAAGATAGGAGGTGGATCGGTGTGCTCTACCCTACAACTATCCAGCATCGCATCAACGATGTCTACTGGAACTGGTTCGTTCACATCTACGTCATCGGAGGCAATTTCTTCTTCCACCCAAGCACTGCTATCGACATCTACTGGTTTCAAGTTTGAAATCTCTCCATGCCAGTGCTATTCTGTATAGCCTTGTACAATCCCGTTGCACATGACATGACTTTTGATTTCCTCACCAGTGTTGACTTTCAAGTTGTTACCACAATGCCTACATGGACAGTAGAACCTATCTGTAGGTTTTTTCCTATGTTCCTCGGCAAATCTAAAAAACTGATCAAGACCAGATATAAACTCTGGGGTGCAGCGATTGCGAATGGACATCCATGATCTATCCATTCTATGATCAAAGAGTAAACAAGTATATATTAGGATTAGGGTATACACTTACATCCTATCCAAGATTTACTCCAACAAACACATGTGATGTCATTCTTATATAGAATAAATGTGTACCACCTATCCCATCCTTGAACACCTAATCTCACTAGTAAGTGTATAATGTGTATTGGGTTTTCAAGAAAATTTCAACAGCATTTCCCCGTTGTTCTCTAAGTACATATGTACTTAGAGAACAAACGAGGAAATGCTACTGAAATTTTCTCAAAAACCCAATACACATTATACACTTACATCCTAAGTGAGATTAGGTCTTCAAGAACAATCCCAAACTGGGGACTATCCAAGATTTACTCCTAATGAGTAAATCTTGGACGGGTTTCTAGGCCAACAAACACAATAATAGATATGTACATGTTAGGGTTTCATTACAATTGATGTTAGGGTTTCATCAATGTTAGGGTTTAATCAAATCAAATTAGGATGCTAGAATGGACAAGTTTAATTCTTATTTCAACATGCATCAAAATTTACTGAATTAGACCAAGCATTAGGATTAGAAGCACAAATATATGCAAGCAAAAAAGATTTGTTCGTATCCTAGAATTTACATAAAACATTAAATATAGATTTGTTCATATCCTTACCAACAGCAAACACGGCCGTGGTAGGCCAACATAGCCATGGTTGTGTTTGCTGCATGTAGGCAAAAAGCTAGGGAGAAAGGCTACGGCTAATACATGGAGAGCAGACCGAAGCTAGGCGGCGCGGCGGGCGTCAGCAGGGAGGAAGGAGCGGGCGGCGCCGGCGACGCATGACGAAGCTAGGGTGGCGGCGACGCAGGAGCAGCAGAGCAGGTGGCGGGTGGCAGCGGCGACGCAGAGAAGCAGCACCGTCGGCGGCGACGACGAGGCGAGGCGAGGAAGCACAGGCAGCGTTGGCGACGGCGAGAACCAGCAGGAAGCTAGTAGGCGATCGAGCAGCAGCTAGCCGGCGATGAAGACAATGAAACAGGTACCGGTGCGATCTATCGTGGGTCTATTAAGTTCGTAAAGGCGTCGGTTATTAAATACAAACGACACCTAAAGTCTTCAGCATCGGTTGATAGTAAAACACCGACGCCCAACTAGACAACCTTTACCCTAAATTTTTTGGCGGGAACCATTATCAGCGTCGGTTATCGAAGGTTAACCAACACTGAAAGTGGGACTTTTTGCGCAAATTTTCATTTTAAATAGGCATCGGTGAATTGTTAAAAAACCGACGTTGTAGGTGACCTAAAATGTTTTTGCACGAAAATTGGATTTCGCGGGCGATTTTAGGCGTCGGTCTGTTATAACCCGCCGATGCTGAATACAAAGCGGTACTTGTGTCTGGCTGGTCTTCGAATATAGACGTCGGTTTGCATAAATAACCGACGTCTAATATTATAGGCGTCGATTTTCCTAAATAATTGACGCCCAGAAAAGCGACACTGAACGCTATTTCTGTAGTAGTGGAAGAAGTGCATGTTGGATCTCAATGAATTGGATGAGCGTAGGGTAGATACCTATGAAAGCTTTAGAATATATAACGACAGGATCAAGAAAGTGCACGACTGTCATATACATCATAGAGTGTTTACTCTAGGACAAAGGGTGCTTTTGTTCAATTCTGTCATGAAATTACATCATAGAAAATTATGATCTAGATGGAGTGACCCATATGTGGGGATTAAGGATTTTCCCTATGGAGCAAAAGAAATTGGTGATGGGGTTGATTCATTTCTTGTAAATTGGCAGAATTTGAAACATTATTACGGGGGAGAGTTAATTCATGATGAAGAGGAATTGAACCTTCTTGAGCTTCATTGAGGTTTTGCATGATCTTATCATCGAGCCCATAATGTAAAACAAGGGTGCTTGTTGGGAGGCATCCCAAATTTATATTAATGCATTTTTTTCTATCTTTTACATGCTTTCTAGGAGCTTTCAGTATTAAAATCTATATTCATTTTATTACACATCTTAGATATAAAAAGGTATTATTTTCATCTTTGTTTGGTGTGCAGGTAGTAGAAAAGTCAATACCACCAACACCCATGTTGGTGGCACTGAGGGTTATGTGCAATTCAATAGTAAAATTCATGAGCAAGTGGCTACCACCGACAAACTGGTCAGTGGCACCAAGTTTGCATAAAAAATCATAGACACAAGAGACAATCACTCAGTACACTTACCCCAACTCGATGGAACCAATTCTTTATAGAGCCAAACCGAAATCACTATATAAGGCTCAGTATAACTGATAATTATGTCCGTAGCACGGATGCCTAAAGAAACTCCAAGTACAAGATATTGAGGCACTGCTCAAGGGAACTGACTATTTGGACAAGTAGGTACCACTGATGTAGCCTCCAGTGGCACTAACACTTTGGACAATAGCAACCAAGACTTAGCCCGATACTGTGTCGGTGGCACTGACACAAGAAAACACATAATATGTGGATACTTAGATCGATGACCAAGATTAATTCTATCCGACGGTCAGTGGTACCAATCCAAAAATGCATACTAGATTTAGGTACCACCGACATGGTGTCAATAATACTGATATAGATCTATATATGCATCAATACATTGATAACCGTGAGCCTTCAATACCAACGACTAATACTGATCACGGGACAATAGTGACCGAGACTTAGCGACTGAGACTTAGCCCGGTACTCTGTCAGTGGCACTGATACAAGAAAACACATAATATGTGGATACTTAGATCGATGACCAATATTAATTCTATCTGACGGTCAGTGGTACCAATCCGACAACACATACCAGATGTAGGTACCACCGACATGGTGTCGGTAATACTGATGCATATCTATATATGCATCAATACATTGATAACCATGAGCCTTCAATACTAATGACTAATACTGATCGCGGGACGAGTCGGTGCCACCAACACTTCTTGTGGGTGGTACTGACACATTTAGTCAGGACAATTTGTAGGCTAAAAAATGAGAGGTGTGGGGTGTGATTCAAACACACCCACACCATCTTCGTTGCATATTCAGAGGCATCAAAGATCCATGACGACCAGAGTCTTCCCCAAGCTTGCTTCTTAATCTATTTATCTCCTTGGATCAATGGCTACTAGGAGGCCATCTTCATCAAAGAGAAGAGACAACCAAATGGTGCCCAAGCCGATACACATGGCTCATGTCAATGAGGATCAGAAGAAGATGTTCTCCAACTTGATGAAAAGAGAGATCATACCCACGAGGTATGGTGACCAGGCTTTCCTCGACGACGCAGGCTTCACCGAGAGTCTTTGTCAAGTTTGTTGCCCAAGTCATGCTAGGAGATCACCCTTTCTTTGGTGATTGGGCCACCTAACATGAGATCATATGTGATTTCCTGGTGTCCTTGGAGGTTTTTTGCATCATTGAACATGGGGAAGGCTATGAGGAAGGATGGGTGGACTTCAACCTTTACAATACCATCCACCATTTTTCAGTGGTGGAGTTCAATGTGATTTATGGGTGGCCTATAGGGGAAGTGTGCTTCACACCAGGCAACTTTGACTTCACATGGACATGGCGAATCATGACAGACTTGCTAAAAGGATTCACCATCAACTAGAATCAATTGTTCCTCATGGATATCAAGCATTTATTTCCCCATATTTTGTATTAGTATCTCACCAACAACATCTTTGCCAGGTCTACACAAGGGCAACAGAAGGTGTTTCAAGCTGATCTTTTTGTCCTTTGGGCATTCTTGTCCCGAGGGAAAGAGAAGGATGACCCCGACTCTTTCTTTTTGCAACACATGCTAGAGGTAAAGGTTATGCGTAGAGGAAGCCTCCAATTCATTTTGGTGGGCTCATTAAACTAGTGGCACTACACCTCAGCCTCGACCTCTCCACCTGCAATGCTTTGAGGACCTCCTCTAAGATGGATTTTAATCACTTCAAGAGGCCTCATCTTGTCAGCAAGCATGAGGGAAAAGTATTCTCCAATGGCACGATGGACGATTAGTTGTGACAAAGGGCTCTTTGTGATCCCATATTCTGTCTACGAGGGGTGCGCTCCTTGAGGTACCCTTCATAGGATGCAGAAGTGGCACCAAAGGAGCAATATGACCCCGAGCTAGAATGCTTTGGGGAAGCTGGAGAGTAGAAGGACACCATGCCATACACTCAAGGTCGGGACATTTATCGACCTTCATGAAAACATGGAGCATCAAGCTCCACCTCTCCACCACCTTCTCAACAAGATGATTCTTTTTTCTATGGTAGGTATATATGGGATGTGATAGTCTATTCAACATGGGAAACAACAATAATCAAACACCTTGGAAGAGATTCATGATGTTTAAGGGTAACTTCTTTAGTAGCACCAGGCCATCTATGATAATGATCGCCTTCTCCTAGCCAAACAAGAGAATATGCACACTCACTTGCAACAGATTGAGCAGTACCAATAGCCAATCTATGACCATTTTTGGAGCGAAGGACAGTTCGCCAACTACCTAAAAACACCAGAGATGCCAACTCAGTCACCTAGTTTCACTGGCTCATTCTACCCACCTGATCCAAACATGTAGCCACCACCATTCTGATTTGGTACAACTATTATACCTCTTTGATTGGATTTTGACTATGAGGACATAGTCAAGTTGAAGCTTAGGGAGGTGTTGGAACATATTTATCTTTATGTTTTTCTTTAGTTGTTTTAGATTTTGCATTATTTAAAATTTGTAGCACCCACAACTATATAGTGTAATTGTGGAGCATAATTCTCAAGATTTCAACCTTCACCATAGAGTATTTTCTTTTGTGCTTTTGCAATGAAATTTGAAATTTTAAATAAAAGTCTAAAATATACAAAATTGTCATTTTTTTGGAAGCTTAGTTGCAAATTCTAAAGGAAGCATCATCTAGAAGAAGTGTATGAGTTAGTTAGAATGAGGACACTTGATATAAATGAAATGTCTTAATTTATCCATGAAATGAGTATGACAATGGGTTTTCAGACCAAACCAACCAAACAATTAATGAGACCTTGAAAGAATTTTTAAAAATAAAGTCTAAAGGTTAACCATTGCACAAGTTGATGGGAGAGGGACATATCATAGCTTAGGAAAGGCATTGTCTCTTAATCATGTGATTCCATCCATTTTTTACATTTCATCCACCATCTTAAGACGATCAAGTAACTCAAATTATTTCTTCTTTACGACATTACATAGCATACTAGGTGAGATCACATTTAGTTTTTCCTTTATTATATTAGTTATAAAACAAAAAAAATGTGTCCATATCAATTAGATGCATAACAAAAACCAGATAGATGGCATATTTGATGCATCATTCATTCTTTCTTCATGTACCTATGTTGTTTTCCTTTGAAAATAAAGTGAAATGATATATGTTCATACCCTCTAAATGAAGAAAACAAATTATTCAATGAGTGTTGTAGTGAAGCCCGAACATATTCTCCATGCTACATAATAGGGCAAAGAAAAAAGGGAAGAAAAATAAAAATAAATGTTGAGTAAAGAGGAAGAAAAGGATGCCTTGAACTCAATTCTAAATTTTCATGAAGATATCAAAATAGCTACATCATGTATTCTTTTACTTCATTCTCATCAATCAGATGAGACAGTTAGTGCACACATCATTCCACCAAAATAGTAGCCATTAGGATTTATGCTTTTCTAACTTCCTTCATTTTATAGGTTCATTATGTTTTATCTTTGCATTAATCATTTAGATGTTATTTGAGATTCTTCACAAGCCACCTACTTCATTCCACCCATTTCTCTTTATGATATGCCACATATATGATTGACCCCCTCATTCATTCTTATAAGGGGAACTACTTCGAATTAGTTTGGTAGGTAAAAAAGAGCAATGTAGATAGGTAATCATATGATGCACCATGTTAATATCCCATTGACTATGATATTAACTACTCTATTGATAGTGTTTCATTGATCTAGGGAGGGACATCTTTAACGAATATTTTTTATCACTAGAGAGTAGTTATTTATTTAGTGGTCAGTAAGGACCGACTTCGGACCACCAGGTGGGGGTAGTCAAGAAATGAAGTTCTTCTTATTATTTTTTAATTACTTGTCTCACAAATATACAAGGATAGTGTTGCTCGAGGGCGAGCAACATTTAAGCTTAGGGGATTTTGATGCACTAAATATTATCCGTTTTTTCCAGGCTATTTTATTATGTATTTCAGGCATATTCTCTCATTTTAAAACTGCTTGTGCATGGTTTATCATCATTATCTTGTGACAATAATTTGCATCAAATAGAATCTATTTTCACTATTTAATATTGAGTCATCATAATTATTTGAACTTATGTTCTGTAATCTTGAATTTCAGGTAATTTGAGAAAGCCTGAGTCAGATCGGTGCTGCCAACTGACTTTTTGGTGGTACCAATATTGGAAGAAAAAGAACAACATGAATTGAACACGCTCGGTGGTACCGGCCATAGGTTCAGTACTATCAACTTTTTGGACAGTAACACACCCAAATACTCTCAGTTCCACTGAACTCTTATCGATGGTACCAACTTTTATATGGAGAAATCATCAGTAATGACAGAAAGCAACTCAATTCTATTGACACTATCGTCAATAGTACTGACACTTTCAAAGAGTTGTGAACCCAACCGAGGACTCAGTGTCATTGACTTTTTATTGGTGGTACCAATTTGGCATGATCAGACGAGAGTAAAGATTGTAATTAATCTGACGCCCATGACTTAAGGATGTCGTAAGATTTTCTTATGACTAGGGAGGATTTTGACCAGACCTAATGTGATGGAGTGGACTTTTGAAATCCTAAATATCAATGACATAAGAGGATTCATGAATGTTGAGTCATCTTAATATTTACCAGTGCTTTGGTAAGTTTTGGGTGGTGATTGATATTGATATCATTATTAAGATCCATAAGTTTATGCCCTTTTTGAGGTATTTTACTTATTGGTCAAACAATAGAACTTTGGGGAGAATGTTTAATAGAATGCAGCTTGAGTGGTTTATAAGATATGGATAAATTTTCAAGGAGATTGAAGTTTCCTACATGAAGTTATTTCAGCTTGAATATAATGAAATCATGTGTATTTCTTTGAGCATAATGGATAAAGGTACATGCTTTCTTTTAGATCGGATCTGAATATGCCGTGTCACGCTCCCCAGACCTGAGTGAGACACATATTGTGTACTAGGCTCTTTGCAACCCTTGGATTAGAAAGATCGGACAACCTCCTTTCATCTCCTACCATGACGTTTGAACAAGTGGTGGAGGGGTTGGGAAACCACGACCATCCCATGATCCCATGTTGAGAAAGAATAGGTTATATATGAGGCTAAGCAAGTAGTTGGCTTCACTTGGAGTGAGATTTACTTTGAACCTTTGTTCCATGTAGGTAGTTGATAAACGAAGCAGATCCATGGCCACCGCATCACCCTTTCTCTACCGCCATATGCAGGCCATGACTGGGAGGAGAACATGGCAAGGAGATGCTCATCCCGTAGGTCTTTTGGCACAAATCAACCTCCAGGCCTTTAGAAAGATGGTTGTAGCCTGGGATTGTGGGAGATTGTAGGTGAAGAAGGCCGACGACAAACTCGACCACAGAAGGTATGGTGAAAACTGGAGGAAGTACTGGATAGGTTGCTCTAGCGGATCTCTAGATCTGAAGAGGTGTTCAACAGAGTTCCGCCTCTCCGTCAGCTTCTGCCTCTCCACCGACATGCACAGATCGTTGGGAGGAGTTATAGAATGAGACCTCGAGTAGGGAAGTAGTCCCTGAGGAGCCAAGTCTGCGTGAGTGCTTGCCAAAGATCGAACCACCAGTGGCACAAGCGGCGCTGACAGGAACTGAGGGTGCAACGTTGTAGAGTAGAGCAACATATGTGAGGGAGAACAATTTGGGCAGCATCGACCGTGGCAGCATCGGAGGACCATCAAGAGGCCCCAAGCCTGAGCCAAGCGGCCGACGGCGCTGAGGGAGTAGGTCTGAATTCGTTGGCTCTGCTGTCAGTCGCACGCGGGAGGAGATCCCATGCGGTGGCGGCGAACTTATGGAATAATAGTGAGGAACTAGGATGACAACACAGAGGGATGGTGGACAGAGCCGAATGCAACCTTAATGGTTTATGAGGAGGGCTGGGTCATGTAGGATCTCTCGCCCGAGCTCCAGTCGAGCGTCGACGCTCGTACAGGCGGACGGAGCAACTGACGAGCGGAGAGAAACAAAAGATCGTGAGGAATTGTGGGAGAGAAGGAAGAGAACGGAGAACTGGGTCCAAGTCATGAACCATCCGGCCCACACCAAGCAAGGGTTGTGCCTCCCCAGCCACGTGGCAATGTCCCATAAGCTTAAAAGGTAATAATCTACCAAATTTCGTAGAAAATCACACCATTATCAGAAAAATACAAATAATATACCAAAATTCTCAAAAAAACATGTAGAACAATGTGAAAGCATAATATTAGACTTTTGATGCATTAATATTAGTGATATCATGTAAGAGGTGTAATACTTAGTTCTTGAGTATTAAATATTAAATGATGACATAAAATTATGGAAAAATGTCTATAAGTCCATAATTATGTTTAGAATGCATATGATGTCAGTTATGGTCATGTGAGTGCACGAAAGCATATAATTTGCTTTATATGGCTGTTTAGGGTTGATAATCCTAAATAAGATGTAGTAAATACATACATACTCAATAAATGATGGACTTTATATAGTAAGCTTAGATCAATATATGGAACCTTAGTTTTAATTATGACATCAGTGAGATAATAAGAAGATAAGACAAGTAATGATGCACATATCTTAAAGATCTAAGTGAACCCTAAAATGAACATGACTAGGGTTGAGATGATGAGAACCTGATGATAGTATATGATCTTATAGATGACATCAGGAATATGTGATTAGAATGATCTATCTCTTTGGAAGGTACACCATTACCTCTTACTTGGCTATACAATATGCTAGTGTTATATGTGTAGTAAAATACTTGGCATATGATATTGGATGAAATGATTGTTCTTGTATGATATGTTGCATGATTTTCCATACTTATTGCTATGAGCACATGAAACATAATATATCTGTTCCATTATATCTAAGCACTTCAACTCTTCGGTAGTAAAGTGCTGGAAAACAAGTACTTCAACTCTTTGGTAGTAAAGTACTTGGAAGTGATCCAACTCTTTGGTAGTAGATCACATTGTGAAATGATCCAACTCTTTGGTTGTAGATCATAAAGTCCTTAATGCATTCAACTCTCAGGTAGTAAATTCATTGATGATATAATGGAAAATATGCTTAAAATATGTGTTCTCTTTTGTTGATGAACATCTTTGTGCAAGTATATGATTTTCTTATATTTCCTTATAACTGCCAAGTATTAGTTTTATCTTATTGCCAAGATATGATGAGAGGTATATAAAAGACATGTAGGCGTACTCAGTACAATATTCTTGATTATTGTGTTGAAGTGTACCGCATGTAAACTTTTGTTTAGGCTGTGGATATGTGTTCTTGAAGATCCAGGATAGTTGAGAGTTGTGTGGCGAGCTGATGTACAGGTGGACCTATTGTCTTAAGATCCTGTAGTTTAGTGGTAGTACATGTATATGTAGAATTTTGTTGTTCAATATATAATATCAAATGTTATAACAATTCATGTTGTAATTATATGTTGAATGGTGAACATTTGTGTATGGTTTTATTATTGTTCATGTACATGTGCTACTGAATGTTTCCTTCTGACTTCCTCTGATTTTCTTCTTCTTAGCCTAGTGTGGGATGTTTAAATTGGGATTCTCACTGAGGTGAGGGTTTCAATTTGGATGTCACACATCAGATTAAGTTTTAGAAAATCTGGGGACGTCACAGGTGGTATCAGAGCATGAGCAATAGCAAAACCTGACATTTGCTCATTATACAACTCAAAACTAAAGAACCTTGAACTTAAAACAAATCTTTAGGGTTAGATTAGTCATCTTTTAGAGACTAGAGCTGACCTAGCTTCGAGGTTAGCACCTAGATTTCCGAGAACTAGGTCTAGAATGGTGCTTGTGGTATAAAAAGTCCTTAGATGTCGTACTTTCCTTGTAGTGCAGCGGTATGGGACGTTGCACTATTTGGAAATGACGTGCATCAAGGGAAGTGAAACCCAAAACATATTGTACATTTTCTAGAGTAGCTACACTAGTCTACACCATGTTCTCACCCTTTTCACTAGTTTTCATGACACTGGACTCTCTACTATGTGTGAGGCACTCATTTTTTGGATTTGGTTTTGGATTCTAATCGGATCGAACCTTGATATTTTTCTCTGACGCTTGTTTTATCGGAGAAAAACTATATAATATTTTATTATGTATATGTATTACAAAAATGTGTCCCCACACATGTACGAGTAGGAGGTGGTCATGCAAACTAAGTGAAAGTGAATGACATCAGTCTAGGAGAGAGTGTAGTTCTAGATTAGATGTCTAGAGCCTTGTTGGAATATATATGATAGGTGGAATAGATGATATAAGTTTTGATGATATGATGTAAGTCTTACATAGATGATATAAGATGGTTATGATGATCTATGTTTGTCTTGTTGGACTTAAGTTCAGTTTTGAGGATTTGAGATAAGTTTTGATGATGCAAGTATGCATTCTTTTATGAAATAAGATAAGCCAAGACAAGGATGTGAGTCAACATGAGCCTCAAACTCTTTTACAAAGGAGGACCTCTAGTGTTAGGACCATTTTTTGGGTTAACTCCAGAGAGAGTGAGACCCATAGGGAGAAGGTCAGAGAACCTAGACTCCATGATATGAGAATTATGAGATAGGTGATATGATATGGCCTAAACTAGACTACTCATGAGTGATTGAGATGAGTTTCTTTATGCATGATTCCTATAGATCTTGTTGAACCGTAGATGTTCTTGGGACGACCAAACCCTAGAGATAGAGAGAGGCCAGTTACATGTGCATATGTGAACATGAAAATGAGTGCTTGCCATCTGGGTGAGGGAGAGAGCCCAAGACCCTGGAGGAGGTAGCTATGTTAGTTTCTGTGAAGCCTCATGCTTGGGTTAGTGGTTTCCCACATAGGAATATATTGGTGGATATGAGAGAGTTTTGGGTAAGGATGTTTCATGGGTAGAAAGCTATGAAGAGTATATCATAGCATGTTTTAGTTTGTTCTTATGTGGCTAGATCTTGTGAAGTTGATCACTAGTGCCAATGAGGTAATCCGAGAACCCTAGACTAAGAGAGAGAAGATAAATTTTGTATATGAGATACTCATAGAGTTGAGTGAGCTCAGAGAGACTGAGCATGGCACTAACCTCATGATATGGGTCATGAGAACCTCAGTTGCACTAGACAAAGTTTTAATATATGTTTAGTAAGCCACTTGTATAAGTTTGTTTAGCACGACCAAGATGTGATCTAATCTCGAGATGTGATATATAGACATGATATGATGGAAACCTAGAGATGGTTTAATAGATATCAATGCATAAATGGTTAACCATATACATGAATAATGATGATAATGTGATATTGTTGGTTAATCTTGTGATGAAATTACTAGTAAATGTTGCAAATTTATTATGACCAATGAAATAAGAACATATGAATAAAATATGTTACATGAGGTGTTAACCTTGGTTCTTAATAAAGATGAAAAATATAATTTGAAAGTTAGCACAACATAATGCTTTTGACACCTTAATATGATCTAGAAGAATAAAGTGGGTTAATTTTTGTTAACTCCATCGTAAAAAGGCATATGTTAATGTTGAACATGTTATAAAAATTAGCTCAAAAATATGTTGATGACACCTTGATGTATGAGTTAATTTTTGTTAACTCCTTTAGAACATGGTAATATGATGTGGGAACCCTAATGCATGGGTGAAGATAAGGATGAAACCCTAACAATGAGATATGTTATGACCTAATCAGAGTTTCTAAACCCTTGTTTGAGCCTTCTATGGAGTGAGGTTTCACCCTTGATGCTTTTAAAACCTCCTAATAGTGCTTTGGATACATGGATCTAGGTAATCTTTGTGGATATGTTACACATAGAATGGTGCCTACATGTGGATGAGAGAAAGATAAGATTTTCCCTGGAAATATGAGTATGGTGTACTTTCGAGGAAGAAAGATCTTTTAAGATGTATATGATGTGAAAGACGGGATTTCTGGCTTAATTTTGAGGATGAAATATCTATTAAGGTGTGTAGGATGTGATGGAGTGGACTTTTGAAATCCTAAATATCAATGACATAAGTAGATTCATGAATGTTGACTAATCTTAATATTTACTAGTGCTTTGGTAAGTTTTGGGTGGTGATTGATATTGATATCATTCTTAAGATCCATAAGTTTATGCCCTTTTTGAGGTATTTTACTAATTGGTCAAACAATATAACTTTGGGGCGAATGTTTAATAGAATGCAGCTTGAGTGGTTTATAAGATATGGATAAATTTTCATGGAGATTGAAGTTTCCTACATGAAGTTATTTCGGCTTGAATAGAATGAAATCATGTGTATTTCTTTGAGCATAATGGATAAAGGTACATACTTTCTTTTAGCTCGGATCTGAATATGCAGTGTCACGCTCCCCAGACTTGAGTGAGACACAAATTGTGTGCTGGGCTCTTTGCAACCCTTGGATCAGAAAGATCAGATAACCTCCTTTCATCTCCTACCATGACGTTTGAACAAGTGGTGGAGTGAACAAGTGGTGGTGTGGTTGGGAAACCACGACCATCCCATGATCCCACGTTGAGAAAGAATAGGTTATATATGAGGCTAAGCAAGTAGTTGGCTTCACTTGGAGTGGGATTTGCTTTGAACCTTTATTCCATGTAGGTAGTTGACCAACGAGGCAGATCCATGGCCACCGCATCACCCTTTCTCTACCTCCATATGCAGGCCATGACTGGGAGCAGAAGATGGCAAGGAGATGCTCATCCCGTAGGTCTTTTGGTACCAATCAACCCCCAAGCCTTTAGAAAGATGGTTGTAGCCTGGGATTGTGGGCGGTTGCAGGTGAAGAAGGCCGACGGTGAACTCGACCACAGAAGGTATGGTGAAAACTGGAGGAAGTACTGGATAGGTTGCTCTAGCAGATCTCTAGATCTGAAGAGGTGTTCAACGGATTTCCGCCGCTCCGTCAGCTTCTGCCTCTCCATGGACATGCACATATCACTGGGAGGAGTTATAGAATGAGACCTAGAGTAGGGAAGTAGTCTGTGAGGAACCACATCTCTGTGATTGCTTGCCGAAGATCGAACCACCAGTGGTGTAGGCGGCGTTGATAGGAAGGGAGGGCGCTGCGTTGTAGAGTAGAGCAACATATGTGAGGGAGAATGATTCAGGTAGCATTGACTGTGGCAGCGTCAGAGGACCATCAAGAGGCCCCAAGCCTGAGCCAAGTGGCCTATGGCACTGAGGGAGTACGGCTGAATCCGTTGGCCCTACTGTCGGTTGCACGCCGGAGGAGATCCCATGTGGCGGCGGCGGACTTACGGAAGAACAGTGAGGAACCAGGCCGGCAGCATAGAGGGATGGTGGACGGAACTGAAGGCAACCTTAGTGGTTGATGAGGAGAGCTGGTTCATGTAGGATCTCTCACCAGAGCTCCAGTTGAGCGCCGACACTCGTACAGGCGGACGGAGGAACTGACGAGCGGAGAGAAACAAAAGATCGTGAGGAATTGTGGGAGAGAAGGAAGAGAACGGAGAACCGGGTCCAAGTCATGGACCAACCGGCCCACACCAAGCAAGGGTTGTGCCTCCCCAGCCACGTGGCAGTGTCCCGTTCGCCGAAAAGGTAATAATCTCAGATAATCGTCAGATCTTGCATAATTCGTAGAAAATCACACCGTTATCATAAAAATACAAATAACATACCAAAATTCTGAGAAAAACATGTAGAACAATGTGAAAGCATAATATTAGACTTTTGAAGCATTAATATTAGTGATATCATGTAAGAGGTGTAATACTTAGTTCTTGAGTATTAAATATTAAATGATGACATAAAATTATGGAAAAATGTCTGTAAGTCCATAATTATGTTTAGAATGCATATGATGTTAGTTATGGTCATGTGAGGGCATGAAAGCATATAATTTGCTCTATATGGCTTTTTAGGGTTGTTAATCCTAAATAAGATGTAGTAAATACATACATGCTCAATAAATTATGGAATTTATAGAGTAAGCTCATATAAATATATGGAACCTTAGTTTTAATTATGACATTAGTGAGATAATCAGATGATAAGACAAGTAATGATGCACATATCTTAAAGATCTAAGTGAACCCTAAAATGAACATGACTAGGGTTGAGATGATGAGAACCTGATGATAGTATATGATCTTGTCTTGATCAGGTTTAACAAAGTTATAGATGACATGAGGAATATGTGATTAGAATGATCTATCTCTTTGGAAGGTATGTCATTACCTCTTACTTGGCTTATTATACAATATGCTTATGTTATATGTGTAGTAAAATACTTGGCATATGATATTGGATGAAATGATTGTTCTTGTATGATATGTTGCATGATTTTCCATACTTATTGCTATGAACACATGAAACATAATATATATGTTCCATTATATCTAAGCACTTCAACTCATTGGTAGTAAAGTGCTGGAAAACAAGTACTTCAACTCTTTGGTAGTAAAGTACTTGGAAGTGATCCAACTCTTTGGTAGTAGATCACATTGTGAAATGATCCAACTCTTTGGTAGTAGATCATAAAGGCCTTAATGCGTTCAACTCTCAGGTAGTAAATGCATGGATGATATAATGGAAAATATGCTTAAAATATGTATTCTCTTTTGTTGATGAACATCTTTGTGCAAGTATATGATTTTCTTATATTTCCTTATAACTGCCAAGTATTAGTTTTATCTTATTGCCAAGATATGATGAGAGGTATATAAAAGACAGGTAGGCATACTCAGTACAATATTCTTGAATATTGTGCTGACGTGTACCGCATGTAATCTTTTGTTTAGGTTGTGGATATGTGTTCTTGAAGATCCAGGATAGTTGAGAGTTGTGTGGCGAGATGATGTACAAGTGGACATGTTGTCTTAAGATCCTGTAGTTTAGTGGTAGTACATGTATATGTAGAAGTTTGTTGTTCAATATGTAATATTATGCTCTGGTTCATTGCACGAGAGTAGAGAGCCTAGCAATGAGAAAGGAGAGGTGAAATCCACGTTCCAGATTATTCAATCACCACCGGTGGATAAATTACCTGAGAACTAAAAATCATCATGTTCTTCAGAGGGAGTCACGCGGATCATTTTCTCCAGGGGTTTCCATTTATTCTTTGATGTGTTCCTCATCTTCTCCTCATCCCTCTATGTTTATGACAATAGAAATCATGTGGGGTTAATCTCCTAGTTTCTTAGGACTAGGGAGTAGCCTAGTTATTCATTGTATTTGACATTATGAGTTGATATGTATTTCATCCTAAATTTTGGACATAACACTATTATTGTATAATGAATTGATTGTGCTTTATCAACATAGATCATCTTTCAGATCCTTAGTTTCTTTGAGAGAGGGATCTAGAATTAGAAAATTCATAATATTATATAGTTTGTTGGCACCTCAAGAGAGGGCTTATGATTGTGAAGGAAATAGCCTAGAGGATTCATTAAAGCACCTAATGAATAGTTAAATCGCTATGAGAGTGGGATTTATATTAGATTAGGTAGTGAATTATCCTACGAGAGCAAGTAAATCTTGCTACAGATCCATTGGACCAGGGTTAGAAGAAATAAATATTGACAATTGATGTTAGTTGTAGTGTGAACCATAATAAAATCATATTCCTAAGGAATTTGTTGCATTTGTGATCACAACCTTGTTAATTTAGTTTTAATTTCTTACAATTAGTTAATTAATCAATCAAGCACCTCTTTACTAGGTATCACTGATTGAGTCATACTTAGTAGTAGTCTCTCGATACGTCTCCCTAAGTTCGATACTTGGGCCACATAGGCCTATATTACATGATGTGTGCACTTGCATTTTATATGTGTAGTAAGCATGCATCAAAACCTTATATGAATAGTAAGTGAACTCTTCTTATATGTTTTTTTCTTAATTCACTTGAATCAAGTCCTAATTGCTCTAGTTCCCAAGTATTTAATTGCTTTACTTCCATGAATCCACATGCATGTTTTGGATGATATGACTTATATGTATTTCAATCCTATTTTATTTTGTAGGATGGTAAGTAAATGTTTAATTTTAAGTATTTCTGACAATTTTGTTGCCTTGATGTATGATTTTCTTTGTTCACTCCTATGGCACATTAAAATTGTAATCACTTATGAAGCATAAATTATTTATAACCTATTTGATTTTTTTTTCATCTATATAAAATTGATATTAGAAAACTAAATGATTTATGTATGACCTGTAATGATGACTCAACTACAAGGACGATTCCTATGATTATTTTATTCCCTAAATTGATATTTAATGAGATGATACACCTTAAGATAATATATTGGGATGTGATAACTTGTTCTAAATTTATTTGATATGGATATGAGATAATGTGAGATAAAAGGTAGTCATATAACTAATAAACACACAATTATGTGAATTAACATAGAAATTAAGGATAGGCCTGACCTCATCTAGAAATGATGATATTTTGTGGTATTTTAGTTGTTATTTTTTATTGTTTGGTGTGTCGAATCAGGATTTGGCCACCTATAAAATATAGGCTGGTACATATCCATATTTAAGTACATGCATGAGATTTTGGATGTCGATTATAATCCCTAGAATTGTGGGAAATGGGTATTGAGTTGTATCCATAACCATGGAACTTGGATGTCCTTGTCCTTGGCTACAAATTCAATCTAGTTTTTGGATTAGGGAAGAGGAGTCAAGTCATAGGAATAACTCTTTCCCGAGGTCAATTCATCATAAAAAAATTGTACCTAATGATGAATAAAGAGAAAGTTTTAATAAATATGTTTAATTAATTATGATATGTTCCTTAAGTGCTTATTTTGGATATTCCTTTCTTACTCAATTTCTTAGTTGAATGGTTAACATTTACATCATAACCCAAGCATACTAGTAGCCTTAAGTTAATAGGAAGACTAACTTGAGACTAGAATTAGTTTGCTATGGTTAAATATTTTGAAAGTATAATTTTCTTGTTAAAATGATATTAAATGTACATTTGTTGTCGTATTTACATGTTTAACTTTTGAGTGGGAATTGCTTCCCATTGTTCAAACATTGAATATAAATTTCAGACAAATTTCCAAGTATCTTGGAGTAGTTAATTTGATGTGGTTGTTGATATAAGTAGAGTATAGTGTTATTGTTGCACACTTAGTTACTAAGTAGGATTGTGTCTGGTCAATGTTTCATGTTGTTGTATTTCTAGTGTGTTTGATTTCATGTATTCATTTTTTAGTCTTTTCAAACATAGTTGATGTAACTGGATGTGATTGTTTGTTAGATGATTATAGATGTGTAATACAGTTGAATGTGTCCTTGAGTTGTAGAGCTTCTATGTACCTTTCCATTTGAGTATAATAACATAATAATTTTTATTTTCTAGTTATATGGTAGTTGACTTCTTGGTTTGTATTGTTTCTTGTTTCTTCTCAGTACTTCCCCAATTTTATCATTTTATGCGTGTTCTCCTTAGTGTGTTGAGCATAGCAAGTATGTCCTATTTTTGGCAGTTTATGTGTCAAGTAGAGTGTTTCAAGTAAAGTTTTATTTCTAGATTGTGGCTCATTTCTAGTTAGTATGTCACATGATGTTTTGGTTTGGATCGATTGGGTTATCTATGTTGGTGGCATATGCATTTAGCGTCAATGGTTTTACTTGAATTGGGTATTTAAATATCAAAGCAATAGTAAGCACATCAAAGATGTTTTATAAACAACAAATTCCTAATGAATTACATGTCTATAACCATGATAAGACACACATTTAATCCAAGAGAAACTCATTTCCCGTAGTGTCAACTACAATCATTTACCATTGTATTGAAATTGGCTCAATGCCAAATTAATATTCTACTCAATTATTACCAAATGAAAAATGTATGCAAACATTTTGATGTGATTGTTACTTAGTGCAAAGTTGTAGTACTAGAAACCAAAAATCATAGATCCATTTTGAGTGTTGGACATCACTCATTTGGATCCCAATTACATTTCTTGATACTAAAATTGCCTAATCAATTTAAACAATTGATATGTGTATTTAGTTATAGGCTTTGTTGCAAGGGAGTTGATCTAATCTTAGTTTAACCATAATAATTTTCTCTCTTTTGCATAGATCATTGTCAACAATGTGGAGGGGCACCATAAATACAATGTCATTTTTTCATGGTGGAAAATTATGATGCTAATCATTTGTCGAGAATCAGACTAGAAAGATTTTGTTCTCTCGTGACAGCAACTCAAAAGAACCTTTTGGTTGCCATGTTCATTTGATCCATGCTTGCAGATGCGGATCGAAAGGTCTCCGTCCCAGTGTGTAGATCATCATTGTAAACTCCTAGATGTTGTGGAGTCTTTCAAATTCCTCTACGTCGAGGTCGACGTGAATCTCACCCTCTTCCTCCCTTGGCAGCGAAAAACCATGGTCTCCTTCGACCCTGGCTTTGGCTGCTTAAGGACTTGATTCCATGCTAATGGGGTTCGATTCAAACCTCCTGAGCCTTCACCAATCGCGTGCAGTTGGGTGCCGCCCCCTTCGTTTCCCTTCGCATGGACGCTAGGTTTAGTGACTTGCGAGCTGCTTCCTCCCTCAGTTCCGGAGGACTTCTTTCCAGTAGTTGCGGATGGTGGTGGAGGGTTGCGGGAGGGTTGTGGTGGTGGTGGTGTCGTGCGGGAGTGGACGCCATCAGCCAGAGTGGCTGGTGACGTGGGTGCCATGCCCAGGGTTGCCGACGAGAATCACTTCCCGATCGCCCGGAGCCAACCCTAGATGACGACCGATAGTGTTTTCAATCAGTGTGTTAGACATGATTCATGACTATGAAATTTACATTTCTTGATTATCATATTGAATAAAAATTGAAAATATCAAGTGAAGTTTTTCTTTATGAAGATATAACAAAAGCATTCAAAAATAAGTTATATCTTAGAGTTATCATTATTATAACACAACCTAAAGCTGTAGAATTTTTGGAATATGTGAACGTTTGTGGACGGGGTAGCCAAAAGAGATAGAGCATTTGAAGTTTGTGATTTTTTGGGTGTGGGGCATTTGCAAGGGACATTCATTGTACCTTGGTGGTGGTTGCAAAGGCACTAACATATGACAGTAGACACGATCAAGGTGGTCAATAATAAGGGCATGTGAAATGGTAATAGCCAACGATTATAGAAGTGGTTGTGGTATGAGAATGTGCAATGGTCGACTTAGATGTTTGATAACAATATGTAGTTGCCAAAAGGATGACGGAAGGAGAAGGAATGAGGAAGAAGTAAAGGAATATTTGAAGGGCTTTATCTAAGAAAAAACGCCCTTGTACAAAAATAATTTTTCAAAAAACATAGTTATTATAAATTTGAATGCTTTCCTGTCACGCACTAATGTCTGAATTAGACCAAAAAGTTCTCATCATCATCATCATCATCATCATCATCATCATCATCATCATCATCATCATCATCATTATCATCATCATCAACTAAGCCTCAATCCCAATTATGTTGGGGTCGGCTACATGGATCTTTCCTTTCCATTCAGCTCTATCATGGGTCATATTCTGGTTGAGATGTAAAGATTCAAAATCTCTCTTTATTAAGTTCTTGCCATGTTAATTTAGGCCTTCACCTTCTTCTATTCATTGTGCTTGCCTCAATATTATTGCTTCATATAGGTGCAAAAAAGTTCCCATATAGTAATTAATTTGTTTCAAATGTCACATTGAAGGGACGTGAATGAGTGAATGGCGTTGGCGAACCATTATTTGTGCCAACAATCTCCAAAAGAAGCCTCATCTTCGAATTGGGGAACATAAAAAGAAATGTTTTCATTGGCAGAAACATAGGTTCACAGCATGCATGTAGGAAGAACAACTGTGTTCCTTTTCCTCTTTTAACAACGGCGAAAATTGTGTTATCGACACTCAAGCAATGGCTAAATATACCACTGGCTGATCAACAAGATGACCAGGCAACATTTGTAGGAATATTTGAAGAACACAAACATCCTATGTATTTATGGAAAAAAACAGTAGTTTATACTAAGGAAATGCCCCCCTTTCCCTAATGAAACTTTCTCTTTCAGCCGATTTCAGATCCGATCCATAGGCATTCAAGAAAACTGATGTATGTATTTTTGACGCTTTGGTTTATGTTCTGTGCTCGGACATACTATCATTTTGCTGATAGAATATGAACAAGCTCATAAAAAAAAGTTGTGTTATCATACACCTAATGTTAACGTGTGAGTCATCTCCCTTGTAGAATCAAGCGCTTAATCCGATTCAAAAGCCCTACCAACATTCTTCTTCTCGTAGTATTATGGCCTATTAAAATTAGAATCGAATTACGTCAGCATCTATGATATTTTGGTAGGTGTCTTGGCACTGTGAGATGATGTGTTTGGTCAACCTTGTTAAAAACTATCAAAGTTGGGCCACATATCAAAAGCACTCGGATAACAGCTACATTACTATACCTGCATAATACTCTTGTAAGAGAATGAGACGGCCAGCTCTTCAGTTGTACCTCTTAAACGATCACCTCAGTTCAAGCTTCACCATATTCTTCCACCCCTTCTCCATCCCATTGGTGTCTGCAGAAACACTGCTGAGTACCCAACTACGGCCCGGTAGTGGAGCATAGCAGCCCGCAGCTAACAACGAGATTGAGAAGACGTGGAAGAATGTGGTGAAGAGTGAACCGCACATCTTTTGCCTATGCCCTATTGTGCTTGCCCGCTACCAGATGAATTGATGGATGTTTGTGCTCACTGATTGTCGTCCATCGCTCTTATAATCGATGCCATTCCGTACTGCATCTATTCGCGGGGCTTGAGTAGTACTGAGACAAGAGGAGCACAAACCATTGTAGTACAGACGTACTGCTGCTCCACCGTGTACCGCCGTACTGCGGACCACAAATGGAGTTCGGATGCACGGAAGACAATCACGTTCCTCTTCCTGGTCCTGAAACACTCTGTCTCTGAAACGAAACCAAACAGGAGCCACAGAACCAATTACTAATTCTTGTTAGAGATATTTATATATGTAATCAGTAGTAGATTCTGGCTGCAAAGGAGAAACAAGCGGTTTCGATTATAAAGTCGAAAGTTGTGGACCAGTTGACTCAAGAAGCCCCTGATTCTCTCGGTCACGACCCCTGAATGAAACCGATATTGCACGAGATAACCTGCTATTCGGCCTTTCCAGGAGGCCCATTGAATCCAGCCAACTGAATCCAGCCAATTCCAAATTCGCGCAGAATGACACTACATCTTCGTTGCCGAAAACGTCCCTGCAGCTACAAGCCTACAAAGGACCCTTCCCGAGGTTGATGATGCCCTCCACAGACTACGGATACTCTTCCTCAGCATATATTTTATATCATGGGGTTACATGCCCCTTTCCATTTTACTCATGCTTGTTTCAAGAGTATCCCCACATCACATACTCTTAACCCCGTCATATATACTACGTAGTTCTCTGTCTATGTTGAACATTTGACTTGTTTGTTTTCTATATCTCCTCGCGATATATCACGATCGTTCTCCTATAATATAACGACCATGTTATAAAAAAACAATCTTCATGATGGAAAACTAGGCAAATTTCTGCCTACATATGACATGCGTATATGGTGTGTGTGAATACAAAAATATACGTGTGAGTAATTAGGACCTAAAGAAGTATGGGTTGTCGAAATCAGGGAATTGGGACTGCTAAAGACTAGTACTAAGTAAAACCGATCATCTTGGCCTACCGAAAAATTGATTGATTTAACTAAATTATAAATAGAAAATGAAGAATAGAGGATAAATTGATTTTAAAATCAGAAGACTGAAATCTCCAGTATAATAGTTTCACCACAGTATGTTTCATACATGAATTATCTTCATTTAACATGAATAAGTCTTGCTTCTTTGGACTAGGCGTTTGTAGCTTGTACTACCTGCTCTCACATCATAATACAATGTTTAACCTAATTACTGACCCACTTTCAAAGTATAAATACAAGAGATTAAACAAGTAGGACCTCCCTCTGAATGATCAACCTCACGATTGTTAGCCACTTTCGCGAAGCGTTATTAAATATATTGATAATGACTTTTTCTAATAGTTAATCTCACTTCTACATTGATTAAGAATCTAAAAATTTGCCAATGGCGATCAAGCAAGAATATGCCAAATTGAATAAACTACCATTATCGAAACACAAAATTTAGAATATTAATATTTTGATGAAGATTTTCATGTACAGATCAATATTTGTCTACTTCTAGGTCCTCTAGAAATGGAGGTTAACCCTGTATGCTCAACATGATATCACAAGAAGATTTAGATGAAAAGAATTGCACAATAACTGCAAAAATCCTGAAAGATAAACGTGAGGATGATCCTCTTTGAAGATGGAAACAATCAGACAATGTCTCAGTTTTCAAACTACTCCCCAAAGCTACCAAGATGTTCCTCACTTCACGTCTTCATATAGCCTTCTCCTTCGTTAATTTTCTCTTGCAATACAAGTGATTCCCTCCTTCATCCACCATTAATAGGTTTTAGACAAAAAGCCAAAAATGACACTTATCCAGCAAATCATGGATGATATTGTTTCTAATTGTTCACCAAAAAAAAGATATTGTTTCTAATTGCGACCATCACATAAATCTCAATGATACCAACTTAGAATTTGATACCACCTACTTACTCTTTCATTTGACTCGAACAAAGTTGCATTGGTTCCATGGAGCTGAGTAACAATGGCATTGAAATTTTACTAAGGCTCTCGAGTCCATGTTGTTGGAACCCCCGAGTTGATCATCTGTGGAATTGACTTCGTGTGTGAGTGCATTCAAGATGTGTATTAGTGCTACTAAGATGACTCTATAAATTTCCTCTTCTCTAGTCCATGTTGGTGGTATCAACATTGATGTCGTGGCACCAATATCATAAAAATATGCTCATCTTTTCTACAACAGAACAAGCAATGCATTAGAATGTCTTAAAACATAATAAATTTGAAGAAATAAATTTAAAATAGAGAAAATTGATGTAAAAGAGTTTGACATGTTTTGACATATGACATGAAACATATAAATAACAGAGATTATAAAAAAAGTTCATCTAAAATAACCCACAAATAGATGAAAATATGTGCATAAAAAACCATTAAGCTTGAATATTGTACGTCCTCAAAACAATCTACTTGGGAATTGGTTCAAATAGTAAAAGAAAGACATATTAAATCATCCTAATCACATTTCACTTGACTGACTAAAACTCAAACTAGATCACCATATACACAAA
Source organism: Alisma plantago-aquatica (assembly GCA_963693085.1). Classification (NCBI taxonomy): domain Eukaryota; kingdom Viridiplantae; phylum Streptophyta; class Magnoliopsida; order Alismatales; family Alismataceae; genus Alisma; species Alisma plantago-aquatica. Next base: position 33,937,854 of record OY856409.1, on the reverse strand, counting down.
TATGTTAGGATAGATTGATATCATTGAAGTTTTAAATAAGATGAATGTATCATAGATCCCCGTATCTACAATACTCTGCTGCAAATTTACCATCTTAATGGGTGTAGTTCCATGACAATAAAAGAACAAGGAAAGAAAATTATAACAGACTACCTTTGCAAGTAGTGGGTAAATGGAATGGGTAGCACAAAATAAGATTCCTAAGTAACCCAAATCATTTATATAATGAAACATAGTGTTGTGCCTAAATGGTGAATGTAGTGAAATTTGATATCTCCTAAGTATAATGGTTACAGTGGAATGATGCATGAAGTGAATGCCTAATCCTAATAATATATAGGTGGGAAGGTGTCTAAAGAAGAGTTGCACAATCTTTATCTTTTGTACTTTAGAGAGATATCATTCTAATTTTCAAATCCTTTTCCTCCATTTTCATTTTACCTCTAATGTTTCTTTTTTCTCTTTTTAATTTACATTTTAACCACCTTTTTCATATATTGCCCTTCTATAAGCCATGTATATATCATATATATGTTAGGGAATTCATAAAACATGGAGAAGGAATAAAGATTTAGAACTTTTTACTCTTTTGATTGAGAAATGATGTGAAGAATACCACATTAGACCCTAGGAAGAAAGCTATAAAAAATGTGAAATATATTTATTTTTGTTATGCAAACTAAATTGTAATAAGTAACTACTCATGCAGCATTCTTTTCATTTTCAAATGCAAAAATAACAATATATGCTTCTTATCATGACATATAATACAATCAACAAAGAAAATTCATATGGATCATGTGTTCATCTTATGTTGGTGATGGAATGAAATGAGGATGGATGACATCATGTGACTAGGGGACATAATCTTCCTAAGCATGTTGTGTCTTTCTTCTTTTAACTCATGCATCAAGGTGATCCAGAAAACTTATTTGTGAATTCACATAATGGGCCATCCTATTTCTTAGTTGGGTCGGACTGAACACCATCCTCTCTAAATAAGCCAAGGGTTGGACTAGGTGTTAAGTTCCTCACATATCTCTTTGGATTCACTATTCCACTCAATTCCTAATGTAGTGTAGTCTTAAATAAACTAATTAACTTTTTCAGTTAAGGGTACACGTTGATGTTGGTTATATGCCTAGATAGCCATCAATTGATTATTGTAAAAGGGATATTTTGTACTTAATCTTATTATCAATAAAAGGCAATTTCATTTATTATATATTTTTGTATTGACCAGATAATGAATAAACTTAATAATATTGAAAATGTGTTAAGTCGATGACATATTATTTGGGATGATGGTATAAACATGAGATCATGCGTCTATTGAGAGTACTCATTCTTGTTATGTCCCTAGTCGACTATTGTTGAGGATACGCATTCTTGTTATGTCCCTAGTCGACTATTATTGAGGATAGTATAGGGAAACTATAATACATAAGACTAGCATGTATGGTGAATGATGATTGTGTCTCTTTAGTCATGATATCAGATATGTAAAGGCATGATCTTTAGATCAAATATTAACAAAATTATATCAAAGGTATAAAAAAAAATTTATTACTATCAAGATTTACCTCAAAGTTGGGGAAACTTACTTATACATAGGACTACAATATAAGGATATCAATAAGTCCTATCTACTATTCAACAGAGGACAACCACTACAAAAAAATATGATTTAGCTATAATTATATTACCCATATATACTATATTTGTAGTTATAAACTACTTTTCTTTACAAGTATTATATATGTAAACGAAGCAAATATAGTTAATTTTAATAACTACAAGTTGGCTTACACATTGCATTTGACTAAAAATAATTTTCTTTCTTGTCTCCCAATCTTAAATAATCAAATGCACAGATCTTTCAACTTTTGCATGCCTACCCAAAATTTTTTCCTATTGGCACGGCCAGCCTCCCCCAATCGCACATGATGCTCCATATTGTACTCAGAACTCCATCTTCTCCACCCTGTCCACCCAGATATCCCCCTCCAACCCACGATCATGCTCCCTCCATCTTACCCTCTTCACTTCTCCTCATAGCCCCAGACACAATCCCCCCTTCATCTTCTTCTCATCCCCCCACACCCCATCTCCACCCCTCCCCTCCTCTCATTTAGTTGGAGGCCTAATTGATCGCCAGAAAGAAGGTGCTGGAAGGATGAGGAAACAAAAAAGAGGAGATGAGAGCGGTGAGATTGAAGCCCAACCATTCAAGTACAAGGGTTTACCAAATTTACACCACTCATAGTAACTTCAAACATATGTACAGGAAAAACTTGAATTTCTATGTAATGTGAGAGTGTACCATAACCTTCTACCCCATGTCCTTAATGCATTGTAATCCCCTCACCCTTATGTTATCAAACTCTCTTTTTTATGTCTCATGAAACTAGGAAATTTGAAGAATAGAGAAGTTCAATTCTCGGAGATGTTGTTGAAATGGTGAAATTGCAATAAGGACAAGTGGCGGGGGAGTCCGGTCTCCACTAATCTAAAGTTCATCATCACCCTACTTCTTGCTTCTGCTACCGACTGGATATCATAATGCCCATCCACTATTCTTTGGAGAGAAGATTGTAGCCTTAGCTAACCTGGAGGCAATTGGTGAACTAGAAAACCAAATCCAAATGGTAGGGGATTTTGTTCATTCAATTGGTGGATGTGCCTCTACTTGTATCATCATACCCAATCCTATTGCCTTTAATCTCTCTTCACATGACCAATACTATCCAAGTGGATAAGGCCAATGAAAGGATACATAGCCCACTAGAAGCAATCCCTTTTAGACAATTTCTTTCAAATGGTTGTTATTTTCAATGTAGGTTGATTAGGATATGCAAATAGTACATATAATGCCATTTAATAAGTAGTTGAATTGTGTGGTTCCACTTGTCACTATCCCAAAGGGACTCCTTGTCTACTCACTTACTTGATAGGGTAAAGAGTGAACATATGCCCCCAAAAAAGAACCTTAGATTCCCTCACACCATTTCTTTTATGTTTACTCTTGATACTTTTTGTATGCTCATTTATAGATATAATACATGTGTATTGAGTACATCTAGAAATAACCTGACTTTGATTAACATATTTCATCCAATTGTCACACACATCTCAAGGTTATACTCTACAAGATAATTTGGTGAGACTTGTTCTGCTTGCTTCTGTCAGTCTCTAGATTTATGCTTATTTCAATAAGACCAAGAAAAGACAAGTGAATGATATTGTTCTATTTATGAGATTGTTTGAATTTGTGCGTCAAATATTTTCATCAGATCACCAGATTTTTCTTAAAGTATCTTTTCCTTTTTTCTGCATGGTCATGGGACAATCAATCGTTATGAGAAGACTATTCATATACTATCATGGCAAATTAGTTCCATAAAGTATGCAGTACTCTAGGTTATTTACTAACATCATTGTTTCCTCATTGTTTTCATCACATAAAAGCTTCATCTAAATATCCTCATCTCTTAACAACTGTAAGTCCTTTAGTGGAAATATTATCCATTATTTGATGGAATTCCTACTGTAAACCTCTTTTGTGATGTTAAATTTCTTATCATGTCATATTTAGTAGGTAAAGAGATGCATCACATAATCTGATTTGTTTACTTTGTTGGTCCATGCTATCTTATTTATATATGAATGACATTATATCTCAACTTTTCCACAACAACTCACTATACTGTTCCAATCAATAATCATCTTCTCATGTTTGGTTTTGAAATACAATCATAAAATATTTATTGTATTTCTTATGAGACATGAATTAATATTGGGAGAATTATCTTAAGACGTGATAGTCGGTTGTAACCATGAATTTCTTAGGAAGATGGTGAGGAAGAAATCCCTCTCCATTTATGGACATAACGGCCTGGCAGATTCTATGTTGATTACCTCTTCATTGGTACTATGTCTCAAACAATTCTAGTTCATACTATCACAAAGAAATAATCTAGTTGAGTCAGGTGGCCAAGATTCTGTAGGAACTTTGGTTGGGTTCCAAATAGTTTACATCAAAGATTTACTGTATTTCTTATGAGATATAAATTAATATTGGGAGAATTATCTAAAGACATGATAGTAGGTTGTAACCATGAAATTTTCAGGAAGATGGTGAGCATGAAATCCCTCTCCATTAATGGACATAACGGCCTGGCGGGTTATACTCTTTACATACTAATTTTCTCTTCATTGTTACTATGTCTCAAATAGTTCTAGTTCATACTATCACAAAGAAATAGTCTAGTTGTGTCAGGTGGCTAAGATTTTGTAGGTTCTTTGGATGGGTTCCAAATAGTTTACATCACTGCTTCTTTTTATTTCTCTTCTCTTATAAGCTTTCCATGGCTAGCGTCTATCCATTTATTCTTCTATACACTCTTCCACTTGTTAAGCCATGGTGGGCTTATGTACTATAGTTTTTCTTCTTTTCTTTTTACCTATATGAAAAACTAAGGAATCACATGTTCTAATATCACCTTAGCATACCTTAATTAGGGTTTTCCTTTCTATTAACCATGGATCAAGACAAAATCTAACATCCTCACCATTACCTACACATCAACGTAGCCCTTCCTTGAACAAGTGGTGTATATTACTGATGCGAGGATTTTGAGTCGCTTTTATAGACTTGTTTTACATGCGTTTTATGTGTTTATTAGTCACTTTTGTGGTTAGTATCGCATGATTCATTCACTTTAGTCTATAATCTCATTTACTATCAAATCTCTCATATTTTATCTTTTTGGTCATAAATGATCATATTGAAATGTTCTAGCATAGTTGATTTGGATTTATCCTGCAATTGCAGAAAGAACGCATATACACAATTGTCGATACCATCAACATCCGTCGATAGTATCGACACAGTCACAGTGAGACAACCGCAAGGAGCCAAGATGAGTCGAAACCATCGACTGGGAGGTCGATGGTAGCGAGATACCTACAGCGAGCCAACAATCAACTGGTCGATACTATCGATACAAAAGTCGATACTATCGACATTGCACAACTTCAACGTCGAAATGGTGACAAAACTGACGCCTAGAGGTGTCGATTCCATTGACCCACGTTGATAGTATCGAGTCTGCATCAGGCGGAACGTCAGAGAAAAAAGAGAACGTGTTGATATTATGGATGGGTTGATACTATCGACCCACGTCGATGGTATCGACGCCGTCAGATTAGTTTTTGTTTCAGATCGGCCTGAATAGGATGGTGGTGATCTTTTGGCGACCTAAAGTAGTCCATATACCTAATTTCGGAGGCCCTAAGGATGGTATCACATCATTAGCCACTGCACAAGTCCTGAGTAGAGGTGGAGAGAAGAATGGAGCCCAGAATCACATCTCAATCATTCCGAGAGCCGCAGAAGACGTTCTCCACTGTCGAAAGGTTGTAGATCGCGCACTCTATGTCAAGGAACACTCGGATCTCCTCCGTTCAGGGGTTTACATCACTTTCATTCATGTTTTCTCCATGTTTTCCCTTTCTCTCATCATGTCTTTCATTGAGATGAACATGCGAGGTTAATCCCCTTTGTCTATAGGACCAGGAGTAGCCCGAGTAATCGTTGTATGACATTTTTACCATAGTAATTCTAATTTTGTCTCTTAAATCCGTGGTATGATTTTGTTTTCTCCATTATATCATTATGATTGATCACCCTAATGATAATCTAATGCCTTTAATTACTTTGAAAGAAGAATTAACGGTTGAAAAGAGACAAAATTCACATTAACTAATAAATCCTTTGAACAAGGTGATGTACGGTTAATGGTGGAAACCCAGAGTTTGATCTTCATGCACCTAGTTTAGGGTATAGGTTACTATTACTGTGGAACCAACCTAGATTTAGGTAGTGAATTGTATCACGACAGTGAGCAATTCTGACTACAGGCCACTGCCCGGAATGAGAGACAAATTTAATTAAATATGTAGGAATGAATACAATGAGAACCTACGGTGAAACTGCAATCCTAAAGATTCCCATCTAAATTCATTAAACTAAACATTTAATCGATTGCTTTGTTTTCTTTTATTTTTATTTTCTATTTCAATCAACTTTCAAAACCTTTTAATTGGTCTAGCTGATCGCGAGTAGTTAGTAAGTAGTCTACCGACATTTCAGTGTCCCTGTGTTCGACTCGGGCCTCACAAAGCCCTATATTACTCTGACGTGTGTACTTGTGTTATACGCAATGTAAAATCGTGTCAAGTTTTTGGCGCCATTGCCGGGGACATGACAACTATCGGCACTATGAGTGCTGCAAGCGGCCACTCTAGGCCACATTTTATTTTATTATTGTTTTATTTAAATTCATCATTTATCTTTCATATTTAGGAATCGTCTAGCACTGTACTGAATCAAATTTATTACCTTGTAGGTACCAGTGTATGGTGAAGACGCATAGCATAGACTACACACTGCCATCACCAGAGGTTCCACCGTTGGGATCAGACGATGAGGAGAACAATATTCACGATCAACCTGAGGCTATAGATTCAGACCCTGAACCAGAAGCCATGGCTGAGGAACAAACAATATGGGAGAAGATAAAGGCTTCTTCCTCGACAACATCAAAGGGGCCGATAAAAAAATAGGCAGTTAACATTCCAACCTATAAGATTGATCTGGCACTGATAAACTTGGTCCAGTCTCAAGCATTTCATGGGCTAAAGAATGAAGACCCAGTTGCACACATCAACACTTTTGTGGAAAATTGCAATATGATCAAGATAGATAGGTTTCCACAAGAGACACTGTATTTGAAGCTGTTTCCTAGCTCTCTTACAGGTAATGCACGTGAATGGCTACATAACCTAGATGATGATACTATCGAGACTTGGGATCAAATGATCGAGGTTTTCTTCGAGAGATTATTTCCACCAAAGAAAACCAATGACCTAGTACGGAAGTTCCACAATTTCTATCAAAGGGCTGGCGAGACATATTCTGAGACATGGGAGCGCTTCCAGATAATGTTGCGGAAGTGTCCACACCACGGGCTAGATAAAGAAAAACAAGTGAATATCTTCTACTTTTCTTTAAATGAGCACGACAGGAGCAATCTAGACTCAGTAGGTTTTGGGTTCTTCTTGAACAGCACTGGCACTAGGTGTTGGGAAATCCTGAAGAATATGTCTAGAAAGCAATCATGGGGCAACAGAGACACACTAGAGCAGGTTCGAGTCATAAGCGAGTCAAAGGCTATCAAGGAGCTGAATGAGAAGATGGACTTATTAGCTAAGAAATTGCTAGCAAAGGAAGACGGAGAATCTGATGATGAGGTGCAAGTGAAATTTATGTGCCAGCAATAGGGGTACAAAAACAATGATTATTCTTGGAGGAAAGATAACAAAAATTCATGGAAGGACCCAAACAATTTCCTATAGGACCCTAATGTCAAACCACAACTGTCGGTAGAGGACAAGAGCAATGAGTTTCTCAATCAAGTAATCAAGCAGAATCAAGAACTCATGAGCACGTTTGGCCAACATATTAAGCAACATGGAGAATTTATGAATCAATTTGGGCAAACTTTACAAAGTCATGGAGCTCAGATGAGGTCACTTGAGACATCTTTAGCACATATGGCGGTAGAGATTTTGAAGCTTGAAGAAGCTAGCGCAACAAGGTTTTCCCAGAAATATAAACATTCCAGGAGGGAATCAGCAAGCCAAGGCAATTCTATTGCGGAGTGGAAAGAAGATTTTAAACCCCAGGGCCGATGAACCGAGCATACCCCAGCCAGAAACCACAGGTGAGGCCATAGAGGAGGCTACAATCATAGAGCCGATGGAGGCTGCGGTGGAGGATGCCACACCAGAACCCATTGTTGAGGAAGAGACTCAAAAGAGGACACCATATGTATCGCCACATCAGAGGGCACATACTTTCCCAGTCCCATATCCAAACAGTTTGAAGGATAAGAAAGTGGACGCTCAGTTCAAAAAGTTCCAAGATAGTTTTAGGAAACTTTCTATCAACATTCTGTTGTTATAAGCAATAGAGCAGATACCCTCTTATGGCAATATTCTGAAAGATATAATTACAAAGAAGAGGAAGATTCCTGATATCGAGGTGGTGGTTCTTAAGGAGCAACTGAGCACCTTCATTTTGGGCACATTGCCACCAAAAAGACAAGATCCAGGCTGCTTCAATATTTCATGTTATATCGGCAAGGTGAAATTCGGCGAAGCATTGTGTGACTCTGGGGCAAGTATTAATTTGATGCCTCTTTCTACTTTCAAGAAGCTGGGACTTAAAGAATCGAGACATAGAAACATGACGATTCTGCTAGCAAATAATTCTGTGGTTAAGCCGTATGGTATTTGTGAGGATGTACTGGTTAGAGTTGATAGGTTTGTATTTCCAGCAGATTTTGTGGTAATGGAAATGCAAGATGACCAAGGGAATGAGCTACTCCTTAGAAGACCCTTCCAAGCTACTGCAGATATGATACTCGAAATAGGAAGAGGCCGTCTGACATTGGGAATAGCGGATGACAGATTTGAAATTGTTATGCCCACAAGTACAACACAATCACAGGAAAAGGAGTAATGCTGCATGGTGAAACATTTTGATCAAAACATTTATCTTTGTTTATGGAAGCCATTTCTAGATATGGCCCATGTGATGACCAAGGTAGATTAGGGGACACTGGTTGTAGATATTATGGAACAAACCAAAGTTGTTTCTCTTTGTAGAGTTGTGGGTTATTTAAATGATGAAGAGGAGGAAATTCCTCTTTCTACTGAAGATGATGCAATAGTAAGTTCTATCCTTGACGCATATCCAGAACTGCCGCTTGAAGCTTGCCTTGTTAACATAATGCATGACTGGATGAGAAGCAAGTCATTACAAGAATGTGTCAAGATGCTTCAAGTACTTCCGTGCTATTATGCCAAGCATTATGAAGATCTTGGGCCCCTCCCTCCACCGCTTCAATCATCATTGATCAGTCCACCAAAGTTAGAACTGAAGCCACTGCCTCCTCATTTGAAGTATGCATTCTTAGCCGATGGTAAAAGACTACCGGTGATTATTTTGGCATATCTGAGTGCCAAGGAAGAGGAGCAGTTGATGATTGTGCTGAAGAACCACTGTGGCGCACTCGAGTGGTCAGTTGCTGATATTAAGGGGATCTCCCCTACAGTTTGCCAGCACAAGATTTGGCTCGAGGAAGGAGCCAAATCTGTGATTCAGCCACAACGTCGACTCAACCCGAGCATGATGGAGGTCGTCAAGAAGGAGGCGATGAAGCTCCTTTCTGCAGGCATCATTTACGCTATCTCAGATTCAACGTGGGTAAGCCCCACACAGGTAGTCCCTAAAAGGGGGGAATCACTATCACTCATAACCTATTAAATGAACCAGTCACGACCCGATTGGTAACCGGGTGGCGTGTGTGCATTGACTACCGTCGATTGAACTCCGCTACGTTAAAAGATCATTTTCCTCTTCCATTCATCGATCAAATTTTAGAGTGACTAGCTGGACGATCTCATTTTTGTTTTTTAGATGGCTACTCTGGCTACAATCAGATCTCCATTGATCCTAAGGACCAAGAGAAGTCTACCTTCACTTGTCCTTACGGAAAATTCACATATCGCCGTATGCCTTTTGGCTTTTGCAACGCACCAGCAACCTTTCAGCACTGCATGCTCGTTATTTTTTCTGATATGGTTGAGCATTGTTTACATGTTTTCATGGACGATTTTTCCATCTATGGTGCATCGTTTGATGAGTGCCTATACAATTTGGATAAAGTTTTACAAAGATGTGAGGACACACATTTAGTTCTCAACTGGGAAAAGCGTCATATGATGATTAGTGAAGGAATTGTGCTTGGACACAAGGTGTCTAGCAAGGGGCTGGAGGTGGATCCAGTCAATATTGAGGTGATTTCAAAATTACCCCACCTAATTCAGTTAAAGGGGTAAGGAGTTTTCTCAGTCATGCAGGATTTTATCGCTGCTTTATCAAAGATTTCTCAAAAATTGCTAAACCATTGTCTGAATTGCTAGAGAAAGATGTGATGTTTGATTTCAATGAAAAATGCTTGCATGCTTTTAATGTACTTAAGGTTAAGTTAATTTCTGCACCAGTTGTTCGAATGCCGGATTGAACTAAGCCTTTTGAGCTCATGTGTGATGCTTCAGATTTTGTAGTAGGGGCTGTTCTTGGGCAGCATTTTGAGAACAAACCCGCGGTGATTTTCTATACATCAAAGACCTTAAACAAAACACAACTTAACTACACCACAACTGAAAAGGAGCTTCTCACCGTGGTTTTCACATTCAAAAAATTTCAGCAATATCTAGTAGGGTCAAAAGTTGTGGTGTGGACGGACCATACCGCCATAAAATACTTGATGGAAAAGAAAGATGTCAAACCTAGATGGATTAGGTGGATCTTATTGTTACAAGAATTTGACATTGAAAACAAGGATAAGGCAGGAATTGAGAATGTGGTTGTGGACCACTTGTCTAGGTTAGATCGGGTAGATGAGAAGGATATTAATATACCCATTACTAAGACATTTCCTGATGAGCAAATCATTTCTTTAAAATCCAAGGATCCATGGTTTTCATATATTGTTAATTATCTTGTATGTAAAATAATCCCAGATGATTGGACTTATCAAGAGAAAAAGAAAATTTTCCATTCTTTGAGATATTATTTCTAGGATGATCCCATCTTATTGAAGCAATGCAGGGATGGAGTTTTGCGTAGGTGTGTACCAGAGATAGAATACGACAGTGTACTTAGTCAATGTCATACACTGCCAACCAGTGGTCATCATGCGAGTTCAAGAAAGGCGGCCAAGGTGCTAGAGAGTGGTCTTTATTGGCCTACATTTTTCTGGGACGCCTACAACTATGTGCGAAGATGTGATTCCTGTCAAAGAGTAGGTAATATTTCCAAGCGGCAAGAGATGCCCCTCAACGTGTTTCAAGAAGTTGAGGTATTTGATCTGTGGGGCATCAATTTTATGGGACCCTTTGTGTCCTCGAATTCTAATTTAAACATTTTACTTGTTGTTGATTATGTATCGAAGTGGGTAGAGGGAATACCCACAAGGACTAACGACACTGTTGTAGTGTGCAGGTTTGTAAAAGATCACATTTTCTGCAGATTTGGTGTGCCAAGGATGATTATTAGTGATGGAGGCACCCACTCCAAGAATCAAAAGTTTGTTGCATTATTGAGAAAGTACGGGGTGAAGTACAATGTTGGTACCCCGTACCACCCGCATACACAAGGGCAGGTCGAAGTGTCAAATGAGAAATTAAGAAAATTTTGGAGCGCACAGTGGCTTCGATGAGAAAGAATTGGAGTACTTTGCTACCGGATGCATTATGGGCATATAGGACCACATTTAAGACACCTATAAGAACTACGCCTTTTAGGTTAGTTTATGGGTGGGCCTACCATTTACTGGTAGAGCTGGAACACAAGGTGTACTGGGTGCTAAGGAAGCTTAATCTGAGTTATGATGAGGCAGGGAAGAAGCGAATGCTAGAGGTCAATGAGTTAGATGACCTGCAGATGAACGCTTATGAGAACTCGAGGATTTACAAAGAGAGAACAAAACAAATTCACGATCTTCACAATCAACTGCGTGTTTTCAAAAAGGGAGATCGCGTGTTACTGTTTAATGTGAGGTTGAAGCTGTTGGGTTTTAGGGGAGAGACGGAGAAGGCAGCGGAAACAAAAAATTTTCTCCCCAAACCATACCGAGGAAACACGTCAACGTCTATATAATAGGAAAGGATGGTTTGCGGAATCATACCTTGTCTCGAGGCTTGCTCAGCGACAATACCTCGCGCAATGTGCGGTCTTCAACTCCGGACTTCGACGGCGTCTGTGCAGCTCCTGGTCGCACCGAGAATGACAACTACACGAACCGGACTGTCGGATGACAGTTGTCCTCCTAAGCAGCAGTGTCCTCCCGCCTCTGTAGTAGTCCACACGGACCACCTGGAACTCCACTCTCCTTGTCCCACAAGGAATTGGAAGGAGTCGCACCCTCCTGTTGACGTACTAGTCGCCAACACGCTCTCCTGCCTCCTGTTGCAACTGCAGTTGTCCTTCCCTTGCTGCACCTCCCTTTTGCGGGAAGCACTTGCTCGGGCTCTCTCACGGTTACCAAAACCAGAGAGAATGACAACTTGCAGAGCAACTGGTTGCACTGAGCTGTACTTTGAGAAGCCCCCAATACCTATATATATATAGGAGAGTCATGGGACAGGGTTCTCCATCCCGGGCAATGTGGGACTACAGCAGGAGTAGAAGGGTTCGAGAATTTTCCACAAAAAGTAATCGGTTCGCAACTTGAAATGATCGGTTCACAACTGAACCGATCGGTTCGGCCATTGAGCCGATCAGTTGGACCTGGTTCGATCGTTTGGGGCACTCCAACCGATCGGTTGGTGCCCTGAACCGATCAGTTCATGGTCCTAATCCAGCTCAAAAAGACTTTCCTTGTTTCTTTCCCAATTGGTATCGAATACCAATATTATTCCCAATCGAATTGGGCAATTTGAAACCAAAGGAAAATTCTTGCCGACATGACTTTTCCCAACTGGTCGGTTGCACCAGTTGATCCGATCGGTTCAACCCTTGAACCGGTCGTTTCAACCTGGGCATGAGCCGATCGGCCTGGACACTCCAGCCGACCGGTTCAGCAACCTCAACCGACCGGTTCATCACATGAACCGATCGGTTGGGAGCACAGGTTGGGCAAAATCAGTCAATTGCGATTTCAATCAATCTGATACTCCAATCAATGCGTCCAACACCTTGAACCATACAGTATTGAGTCATCCACTGATTGAGTGTTTAATTGAACTACTAAACTCCTTTAGTAATCAATCTAAACATTGCTTGTGGACAAAACTCCTCTTCCAGGCTAAATCCTATGTGTGTGACCCTGCAGGTCCATTTCACGTTGGCAGTAAAAGTTCATAACACTTATGACTTCACAAGCAAAGAGCGGTGCCTAGTCACACATCAGTGCTACCCAAGTGAAAGTAGAAAGTTGGAGAACAACTTTCATCCTACAATCCGTGAATGGTATTACAGCGAATGTATAATTCCTTTGTCCCTGATACCCCAAATGAACTCGAGGCATGGAACAGTCATCATGTCAACGTTCATTCACTTCCTTGATCTCAGAGTAGACTGGAAGAGATATGTATGACATCAGTATCATATACTGATTCACACATGCGTGCACGCCTTTCTCAATCCTACTCATCAAGTGGCCATGGATATCAAACTCCCTCAGGAGGGACAAATCCCATATCTATCACTCACCCCTCAAAAGCCTTATGTGTCAAAGCCACCCAATCATCACCTTTATAACAACCCATGTTTCAGGACTGCGTTTGATGATGTCAAAGTGTGCCCAACGACATGTGTTGAGTGCAGTGATTTTAGGTCTAAGAATCACACTCACCACCATCACTATGAGTACTGACTGTGACTACCATCTCATGGTTCCATGTGTCAAACTCACGGTGGGTATGTCTGGTACACTTGTTCTCTAACAAGTACCTATGTGTTTGGTTTGATATCTCTATATCATGACTAATGAGATTCTGTCATCAACCAACACCACAATCTAGTCTTGTGTGTCATTGCTGTCTATCTACCTTCCATAATGACATCCGACTAGGGACATAACAAGAATGTACAAACTCTTAGCATCCGTATGATCTAATCGTTCAGGTCATGAACCTGAAGGCATACGTCATTGAGTACTGTCATTCTCTAGACATTCAGTCTGTTTTATCACTATCTCATATGACTGAATCAGAAAGAATTGGAAGCTCTCCTTTGATGTTTATCAAATCAATCTTAATGTATCCCACCAATCATCCCATGATTGGCTCTCAGGGCATACATACCAACAGACTCCCACTTGCACTGCGAGCCAATCACCCATGAATCATATTCATAGTGATCTTCAAACATGTCCCACATGTTACTGCGCTCTTAGTGCAAACATAGTGAGTAATGGCAACACCTTGCCAAAGTCTGTACAAATTGCATGTCTCACATCTCTTCGTTGTACGTCGCACGTATGAGATGGAGTTGCCATAATATGCGATCTAATATTCCTTTTGCTAACCTTTAGCCTCATTGCATGATCAAGGATTCCAGACTTGTCATCAATGAGTGGAATATAGGTTCATCTCATGAACTTTCAGATCCATATAGTATTCACTGCTGTTCTCTAACACATAGATACTCGGCATTTCCCCTTTTAAATGGCTTTATTGGAACATTTCCAATTATCAACAAACATTCTCGTTTATACATCTTATGTATGTTTTGCGATTAATTTTCTGTCCTTTCGGAAGTTCGCATCAATGTAACTCTTTACATCGAACTCTTCCTTATCTCCATAGAACTAGTACTTCACAAGCACTTATCAAGTTCTCATGGTATTCCAGTAACCCTTACTGGAAGTAGACAGACATCCACTCGTCATGTCCTACATACGAGTTATCAGGATGAGCACATCATATTGCCATGTCCTACATACAAGATGATGAATGCATTTTATTCTTGCCATGTCATACATGCAAGATAATGGGATGATGATAGATCCATATCTATTCTTAGTGTTCCCATCACTACTACAGAAATAGCATTCAGTGTCGCTTTTCTGGGCGTCGGTTTTTAAGGAACACCGACGCCTTTAATATAAGGCGTCGGTTATTTAGAAGAACCGACGTCTATATTCAAAGACCAGCCAAACACGGGTACCGCTTTGTATACAGCGTCGGTTGTTTATACAAAACCGACGCATTATTTCATCCAATTTTCGAGCGAAAAAAATAATGTCACTTTTGGCGTCGAGTCTGTAGTTAAAACACCGACGCTTATGTGCGATGGAAATTTGCGCGAAAAGTGTCCTTTTCCGCGTCGGTCGTCCTTTAATAACCGACGCTGAATGTGGTTCCCGCCAAACATTTTCACGAAAATATCGTCCAAATGGACGTCGGATGTTGCGAACGACCGACGGTAAATATGTTTAGGCGTCGGTTGTTGTAAACAACCGACACTATTGGGGAACTTCATAACCTTCGATCGCCCGACTCTTCCCCTCATTGCTACCCTATTTCCCTATTGCGGTGATTTCTCCGGCGATTTCTCTGCTGCTGGTACTAGTTTTTCTCCGGCGCTTCTCTCCGGTGCCCCATCTCCGGCGTCCCCTCTCCGGCGCCCCTCTCCGACGCGTTTCTTCTCTGGCACCCCTGCGCCGCTGCCACGCCTGACAACCGGCGCCCCTGCTCCAACTGCCTGCGCCGCCGCCACGCCTGACAACCGGCGCCGCCGCAACGCCTGGTGCCCACCTGCCTGCCACGCCTGAGAACCGGCGCCGCCGTACCCCCTTCTCCTTCTCCTCCGCATGGCCGCTGCCTGCCTGCCGCCGCCTGGCCGCCTGCCTGCCTGCTGCGGCTGACGCTCCTGCTCGTCGGAGTCACTGCCGCTGGTTCTGGAGCTCGTCGGCCGCCACCCACGTACTCAACCAGCTCGACCTCACCCTACTCTTCTTGCCCAGGTACCTGCAGACCTACCCAGGCGCGAAATTGGTTCTTTATGTGCTGACCTAATCTGTTGCCTAATCTGTTTGCACGAAATTGGCTCCCTACTCTGCTTGCTTAATGTGCCTAATCTGCTTTAAGTGGTCCTAATATCATAACATGATAGTTTTATTATATGATTTGTGGCACTTTAGGGTGTATATACATGCAAATTATATAAGTGATAGATGTTGGATGTTTGTCAAGGTTTCTTGAAGATTGAATAAGTGATAGATGATGGATGTTTATTTATTTCATCTATCCATGTTGCCTATAGTTTATAACATTGCATTGTGAATTATTGCATGTTTGAAACTATGAAATTCTTGATTTATTAGATGATATTCAAGAAAACCCTAGTTTGATGAGCATGTTGTTAATCATGTTAATTATGATTCTTCTATATATTCTGATGTCATTATATAATTATGTGATCCCAACATATTAAATTGAATTAGAATGATTTCATGAATTATAGGGTTTATATAAGAATGACAACACATGTATTTGTTGGCCTAGAAACCCGTCCAAGATTTACTCAGTAGGAGTAAATCTTGGATAGTCCCCAGTTTGGGACTGTTCTTGAACACCTAATCTCACTTAGGATGTAAGTGTATAATGTGTATTGGGTTTTCGAGAAAATTTCGGCAACATTTCCCCGTTTGTTCTCTAAGTACATATGTACTTAGAGAACAACGGGGAAATGCTGCCGAAATTTTCTTGAAAACCAAATACACATTATACACTTACATCCTAAGTGAGATTAGGTGTTCAAGGATGGGATAGGTGGTACACATTTATTATATATAAGATTGACATCAAATGTGTTTGTTGGCCTAGAAACCCGTCCAAGATTGACTAATATATACTTGTTTCCTAATATATACTTGTTTAAAAGGTTAAATGATGTTATACAACTTTTTCTGAAAATATATAACATCGTTATATGTACTTACACTTTGTTAATACTAATATTGTGCAGTCTCTGTCTTCCCATAACAATGACTATGAATTGGGCCTCTATGTCAATGTTAACGTTCCCTATTGAAGAACAATTGGACATCATCCTAGATGATCGTTCCTTAAACCAATTGGTCATACCCAAATATTGGCGTTTTCTAAAAGGAAGACACTACATGCCTGGTAAAGTGACCCTAACTTTTGGAAATTATTCACATGTAATCGAGGTTGAGTATGATTTGGTGGGAAATCTTGTATCAAAATCCGGTTGGCGTGATTGGATTGGAGAGCTGCATGTGGTCCGTTGGAATAGGCTTTTTCTCCGTCCAGTTGGCGATAATTCCATCAAAGTTTGGATAACCAACAACAACTGCGAGACCCCCGATCATCTTCTGCGGTATGAGCGCACGGTGTCGCATATCAGCTCAGACAAATCTGAATCTGAGGCCCCTATCAGTTCAGATTCGTCTAAATACAGTGAGGAGCTTCGTGACACAACTTCATCATCAAAAAGAAGTTACTGATGCATGCGGGACCATGTTGGTGTAGTATTTAGTTGTCTATCTATCTAGACTTGTCTGTAGTAATAGTTTTTTTAATTATGCGCATGTTTAGGGGTACACCAACCCCTTTGTTTAGTTATTGTTATAACTAAAGTGTGTGTTCCCATGAATGGAACTGTAAGTTGCTACATGAATGCTTATAACTGAAGTGTGTGTTCCCATGAATGTTCCCATTTACATGATTACACTACTATTTTCTCATATTGTCTTGCCTCAAAAAAAAATTCTTTTATTGTTTAGTCTATTTTAATACGACATACTTGCTTATATCTTTCTTAATGATGAACTGTAATACGACATACTTGCTTATATACTTGTTTCCTAATATATACTTGCTTTCCTAATATATACTTGCTTTCTCTGATCATAGAATGGATAGATCATGGATGTCCATTCGTAATCGTTGCACCCCAGAGTTTATATCTGGTCTTGATCAGTTTATTAGATTTGCCGAGGAACATAGGAAAAAACCTACATATAGGTTCTACTGTCCATGTAGGCATTGCGGTAACAACTTGAAACTCAACACTGGTGAGGAAATCAAAAGTCATGTCATGTGCAACGGGATTGTACAAGGCTATACAGAATGGCACTGGCATGGAGAGATTTCAAAATCGAATCCAGTAGATGTCAATAGCAGTGCTTGGGTGGAAGAAGAAATTGCCTCCGATGATGTAAATGTGAACGAACCAGTTCCAACAGACATTGTTGATGCGATGCTGGATAGTTGTAGGGTAGAGCACACCGATCCACCTCCTATCTTTACAAACATTGTTCATGATGCTGAGATACCGTTATACACAGGCTGTGCTAAGTTTACGAAGCTTAGCGCTGTGCTGAGATTGTATAAGTTGAAAGCTAACAATAGATGGAGCGACAAAAGCTTCACTGAATTGTTGACTTTGTTGAAAGAAATTCTTCCTGAAGGAAACGAGCTGCCAATCTCAACATACCAGGTAAAGAAAATGTTGTGCCCAATGGGAATGGAGGCCAAAAAGATACACGCATGCCCGAATGATTGTGTATTATTTCAAAAGGACTATGTAGATTTGAAAGATTGTCCAAAATGTGGTGCGTCACGATATAAATTGACGACTTCGGGGGAGTCCAAAACTGGTTCTCCTGCCAAGGTGTTGTGGTATCTACCTATAACATCACGGTTTCAACGCTTGTTTGCAAATCCGAAAGATGCGAAGAATTTGAGGTGGCATGCAGATGTTAAGAAAAATAATGATGGGATCCTACGACATGCGTCTGATTCCCCACAGTGGAAGAAGATTGATGTATTGTTCCCTGAATTTGGTGAAGAAGTCAGGAATCTAAGACTTGGGCTTTGTACAGACGGGATGAATCCGTACGGGACATTGAGCAGCCAACATAGCACTTGGCCAGTCATGCTTGTTATATACAATCTTCCTCCCTGGCTGTGTATGAAAAATAAGTACGTTATGTTGTCATTGTTGATATCGGGCCCTAAACAACCCGGAAATGATATCGATGTTTATCTTGAACCTTTGATTGATGACTTAAAGAAACTTTGGGCTGAAGGTGTGATGACCTATGATGCTTCTGCAAGAGAGACATTTCGTTTGCATGCTATGTTGTTTTGCACTATTAATGACTTTCCGGCATATGGGAATTTGTCTGGATATAGTGTCAAAGGAGCTAAAGCGTGTCCTATATGTGAAGAAAACACTGATTCAATAAGACTAAAATATGGAAGCAAGACTGTATATCTTGGTCATCGAAGGTTTCTTTCAAAATTCCATCCGTATCGTAGGAAGCGCAAAGCATTCAATGGATGGAATGATGAACGGAGTGCACCTAAACCTATACCAGGGGATGTTGTTTATGAAAGAGTAAAAGACATTGTCAATGAATTTGGTAAGAAATCACAATGTAGTATGGCCACACGGAGTGACAATTCTTCATTCAAAAAGAAGTCAATATTTTGGGATCTTCCTTATTGGAGTTCTTTGTCAGTCAGGCATTGTATCGATGTAATGCACGTTGAGAAAAATGTCTGTGATAGCATCATTGGTACTCTATTAAATATACCAGGTAAGACTAAAGATGGGATAAAATCCAGACTGGACCTACGTGAAATGGGAATAAGGTCAGAATTAACAGAATTACGTGAAATGGGTAATAAAAGAACATACTTACCTCCCGCTTGTTACACGTTGTCTAGAAAGGAGAAGAAAACTTGTTGTGAATGCTTGGTAAATGTTAAGGTGCCACATGGTTACTCATCCAACATCCGTAGATTGGTATCAATGAAAGATCTGAAGTTGATAGGTCTTAAATCTCATGATTGTCACACTCTAATGCAACAAATATTGCCCGTGGCAATTCGATCTATATTGCCGAAGCATGTAAGGTTTGCAATTACCAGACTTTGTTTCTTTTTCAATAGTCTATGCAGCAAAGTTATTGACCCTGATACTCTCGATAATTTGCAAAGAGAAGTGGTTGTTACCCTATGTCAGCTTGAGATGTATTTCCCTCCTTCGTTCTTTGATATCATGGTACATCTTGTTGTCCACTTGACTAGGGAAGTGAAAATCTTGGGACCGGTTTTCTTGCATTGGATGTATCCCTTTGAACGATACATGAGCGTTTTTAAAGGTGATGTTCGAAACCGTTATCGTCCTGAAGGGAGTATTATTGAAGGTTATGTGGCGAGAGAGGTTATGGATTTCTGCAATGACTTTCTCAGTGGTAATGGCACTCCTGATAATGACACGAATATTGAGGAGGGCAAAGGAATTTTGGGATCACGGGTGAAAGTAATCAGCCGTGAGCAGTTGGAACAAGCTCACTTGTATATTTTACATAATATGGACGAAGTGAGTGTTTATATCGAGGAACATACCAATTTCATAAAGAGACAACATCCTCGAGCAAGTTCAATGTGGCTTGCTAGAGAGCATAATAAGACTTTTACTAAGTGGTTTGAAGATAAAGTCTTACATCAACTATCTCAAACACCAAATGATATTACAGAAACTATCAAATGTCTCGCCTTTAAACCAAAACCGAATGTTATGTCTTATGAAGGGTTTGACATTAATGGATTCACATATTACACAAAGCGCCAAGATGATAAGAGTGTCGTCCGAAATAGTGGGGTCACTCTTCAAGCGTCAACTATGTACTTTGCAAGTGCAAAGGATAAGAGTCCACGTGAAGCTAAAATGTCATATTACGGTGTCATTGAAGACATTTGGGAGTTTGACTACATAGATTTCAATATTCCGCTCTTTAAATGTAATTGGGTTGATAAAACCAAAGGAGTTATAGTGGATGAATTGGGTTTCACTTTGGTGAACTTTGAAATGATTGGCGAGAAGGCTGAACCATTCATATTGGCATCACAGGCAAAACAAATATTCTATATCGATGATCCTGCAAATGATAAATGGTCGGTTGTTCTTCATGGTAAAAGACAGTTCATTGAAGATCCTATAGATGAAGAAGAGTACTATGATAAGTATGATGACTCCAGTCCATTCTCAGTTGGGTTGCCAACTCCACAAAATATTGAAGCTAATGATGACTTATATGTGCGCGGAGATCACAATGAAGGATTGTTAATTGATAAAAGATCACAATTTTAGAGACATGTATGTTTATACAAATGGTAAATGTTTTCCTTTTTCTAGTTTATACAAATGCTAAATGTTTTCCTTTTTCTAGTTAATACAAATGCTAAATGTTTGCCTTTTTAATGACATTTTCAGATGCGCGGAGGCGGCTGCAAAAATGGTAAAATACAAACGTTTAGAGTAATGTTTGCTTTTTTAATACAAATGCTAATTTAGTGTGTTTATTTTTGTCAAATTTTAGGTTGATGATGCACATGTACCCACTGAAGCACTGGAGCAACTTGATGTGCGGAGAGGGACATTCCAACTCAAGATATCGTCTACCATTTCCTCCTCCTCCGCAGTAATATCCTCATCTCTAAATGTTTCTCGTAGGATTCTGAACCCCTTCCTTCCCTCTACTGCATCAAAGCCATGCTGCAGTTGAACCCTTTCGCCGCGCCCTACCCGGCCAAGTAGGCGTCGCCTGAAGCACCACTGTCGTCATCGTCTCCACCTCCATCGCAACTTGCTGTGCTAGTCCTGGCAGTTTATCACCCCACATGCCTTCCTCCCCAGTTCCTGCCGCTAGACGACCACACAATGGATCCAAGAGGATATGCAGGAGTTCGCCAAAGACTATAAGCTGAGTATACTCATCCTATAGTCTGTGGAGAACGCCTGCATATCCTCTTGGATTCCATTGTGTGGTTGTCTAGCGGCAGGAACTGGTGAGGAAAGCATGTGGGGTGATAAACTGCCAGGACTAGCACAGCAAGTTGCGATGGAGGTGGAGACGACGACGACGGTGGTACTTCAGGCGACGTCTGTTTGGCCGGGTAGGGCTCGGTGAAAGGGTTCAACTGTGGCATGGCTTCGATGTAGTAGAGGGAAGGAGGGGTTCAGAATCCTACGAGAAACGTTCAGAGATAAGGATATTGCTGCGGAGGAGGCAACGGAAGATGATATCTCGAGTTGGAATGTCCCTCTCCGCACAGGAGTCTGTGAGGGAGATACTGGAGGAGAGTTCTATACCATACACAGGCGAAGAAAGACATCGATACCATACATGAGGTATTATATATAGTCTCATTAGTTACTATAAAATATATCAATCTTATTTTTATATTATTACTTATATACATCATTCTCTTTGCAGGTGTTTAAAACTGACCACACTATAGGCAAACACTTAAAAAATGTACATGCTCCATATACGAGGGAAGCATTAGATGAAGTAAGAGAAGAATGGGCAATAGTTGTACAAACAGTGGCAACTGTAAGATATAATTGGGATGTTGATAGTGATGATGAATGATACTTTGTAAATGAATGTTTCTGAATGTTAAAACATGTATTTGAATGATTCTATATGTGTGAACGTGACAATTGAATTGATGTCTGAATGTATCTACTTGTGTGAATCTTTTTATGTTAATTTTGCAGGTTTGTGGCCTGTTTGTAGGCTGATATCAATGGATGTCGTAAACCAGCAGTTCAGAAAACTGAACTGCAGGTTCTCATCCTGCTGACCAGCCACAGCAGGCCTGCAAACAGATTTATAAAAAAAAAAATATATATATATAGGCGTCGGTTATTTACCGATAACCGTCAGCACAGACTTACAGCGTCGGTTTTTTGTTGAACACCGACGCCAAAAGTGTTTGCGCTACAGGAAATGGGAGTCATCTAGGACACTTTTCGGCGTCGGTTTTTTAGTATATAACCGACGCAGAAAGCGTCCTAGATGACGCCATTTTCTGTGGCGCGAACCCTTTTGGCGTCGGTGTTTTATAATAAACCGACGCCTTTATGTTAAATAGGCGTCGGTTTTTTAACCGACGCTGAAGTGTCCAACCTTTTAGCGGCGCCCACATAGGCGTCGTTCAGAAACCGACGCCAAAGGGGGTTAAACAACCGACACTAAAAGGCACTTCTGTAGTAGTGCATTCTTCATAAGGATTGGACACTTGGCCTTGGGATACTAACTCCATGTAACATGGACAAGTTTTCTCCCACTGAATCTGTGCATACTGAACACTTCAGTAGAGATTGCCAATGTATGCTTTCTCTTTCCAGGTCAAGAGATTTTCGAGAACTATCTCTATAGATCACTATTCCTATCACATAGGAAATATCTCTATCTTCCTTAAAGATAATTTCCACATTCGGATTTCCAATCTAGAACATTTCCATTTCACATCAATATGTGGAATGTGAATACGCTCCCACTAAAACACAGACCCCTTCTTTATCTTTGACATATCAGTCAAACCCTTTGACTATATCATCAAAGTAAAGATCCAATTTTGAGTTGCTTGTACTCAATCAATCACATTGATTAGTCCATTGTAACCTATAGACTTCATTTGCATTAGTGGATTCATAAACCTTATAGGCTGTGTCACATACACATCCTGGTTTTATTCCTCATAGGAATGCGGTTTTAGTATCCATATGCCAAATGTCTTAGTCATTAAGTTGCAATCAACAAGCATCATCCTTCTCAAAATGTTATTCATGTGTCTTAACACTTAAGACTCATTTGCACTTATGGATATGATCCAATGAGTGCTACCATCAAGGTCATACCTTATGGTTCACATGGATGTCATTTAGGATGTAAAGGTCATAAACCATAACTCAAGATTCGGTTCCTCATATTCATCTTGATAGTTGACTCATCACATGAACAACTCATCACATAGATACTTGAGGTGTATCTGTTAAAGATATAAGAACTCACAACCCTTGTGATTCTTAATTTCTTTTATTAGTGTGGGGTATTCTTTTATTAAGAAGAATTCAGTTATTTGATAATCATTCTCTAACTCCTTAGAGTATGATTCCTTCTTGATCCAGACATCACCATGCCTTAATCATGAGTTCACTATGATACACTATCATAATCACTCATAAGGATCTCAAACATTTGGTCCAAGTATTTCATTCATTGATCTCGTCAAGAATTAATACTTTACCAAATTTGTACTTCATTTATGATAATCTTGAACACTTCAAGATATTCATATTGGTATTTCTCTAAACACCATTTGAAGTATTAGCATTTATTCCAATAGGTATGTAAATACATCACATGTATTATACCTAATAGGATAATCACTCTCCCACTACATTAGTGAAGATTGATTGATCATGTCCAAGATATTCATGTCTCTTACTGGTTCTATAACCAAAAGAGTCTAGATTTATCCATCACATGGAAACTAGAAATGAATTTCTCATGATTAATGCTAATTAAATTGTTTGAGTTATCTATAACTTTTAGGTATCGTCTTATCTTATGCATATCAAATATCACAAGATAAATAAGGCATTGCCACAAAGATCACATCTTTATAAATTGAAACATCTCTTTATTAATTGCCATCATTTTCATACAATATGCAAAATTAAAGTGTTTCTATCTATTGGCAAGTATGAAATAGCAGTTCATAACTGTATTACATGCCTTATTGGCTGAAAATAAACTAAAGTATTCCTATCTATAAAGGCAACACTTGCCCCAAGTACGAATGCTTTACACTTTACATCTTGATATCATATATCTCAAAAGTGTTACAAGTTTACTTTCATGACAACTTTAAGTAGAGGTTTCAGTCGCCTCCTTCTTCTTTTGTTCTTCCAGGTAGAGAGGACAATTCCTTTTCCAATGTCCTGGCTTTTGACAATGGTGGCAATTCCCTTTCTTTGTCACGCCTCCCTTAGCCTTGAGAGTTGAAGATGGCTTGGACTCCTGGCTAGCTTCAAAACCTTTCTTAGCTTTTCCCTTGCCCTTGTGCTTGGACTTGCCTTTCTTGCTCGTGATCACCATCACAGACTTAGGCTTGTCCTTCTTCATCTGTAACTCGGCTGTCCTCAACATGCCCAACAACTCTGACAGTGGCCTATCAAAGTTGTTCATGTTGTAGTTCATCACAAACTGACTGTAAGATTCTGGCAACGATTGCAGTATCACGTCAGTAGACAACTCTTGGCTCAGTGGAAATCCCAGTCTCTGCAGGTTCTCCACATACCCAATCATCTTGAGTGTGTGAGGACCAACTGGATCTCCTTCTGTCATGACGCACTTGAACAGCGCCCTAGAAACATTGTACCTCTCTTGCCGTGCCTGATCTTCATACATGTTCCTGAGATGCAGAATCATCTCTATGGCACCCATGTTCTCATGTTGTCTCTGCAACTCATGGTTCATTGAACATAGCATCAAGCACTTTGCATCAATGGCATCATCAGAATGCTTCTTGTAAGCATCCCTTTCTGTCTTTGGTGCATTAGGAGCGGTTTCCTCTGGAATTGGAGTATCCAGGACATAGAGCTTACGCTCTTGAATGAGAACAATTCTCAATGTACGATACCAGTCGTGGAAGTTTGTCCCATTTAGCTTGTCCTTGTCAAGGACCGATCGCAAAGAAAAGTTGTTGTTGTTTGTTGCCATTTGAACTACAAAAAGGAAAATATGCAATTTTAGTCCAAAACTCATTTTTGACTTATTTGATTGATTTGAAAGTTTGACGATAAAATTAGGCCTTTAATTAATTATCGCTCCCACTATTTTACTTCAAATTGATAGCCCTCACCATCAATTCAGAAGATTGCAGTGTACAACCTTCTAGTGGGCAAGATCCTGAAATCCTCTAAGTCATGAGTCAGCTTTGGCTGATCGCCCACAACTTAGATCTCTCAGGTAGGCAACTCTTGCCAATTGCATCATATGCAACTCTTGTTGAATGAACATGCACAACACCTTGCCATGAACATTCCTTGCCTCTGGGCTTAGACGCTCTAAGAATCACCAGTTAAGTCTAACCCAAAAGCCGACACGGTAAACATGCACCCTGCTTTGGTAGAACCTACATGTCTACCCTTCACACTTCCACAAGATAGACGACGCACCACGCTTTGGCGTAACCTATGCTTGGTCGATCGAGCTTTTCATGTGTGCCGCTAATGGAAGGCATATAAGACTTAATATTTTAATGAGGGATTTGGTTTATATACATATACATATCCAATCACCACAATACATAGTAAGTATCATATACATGTTATATCCCACAGAAAACATGCACAAACGATAAAAAGCGATGATTATGGCCATCCTAATGTGATTCCTCGAGCCAAGAGGAATCACGGTCATCTAGGTCAACATCACATGCAACCTGTACAAGATGAACTATGTGCCTTGCCATCCGAGTTGATCAACTCATCACATGAATGATCTGTACTCTCCAGCCGGTCGTCTGGGTGCCACCAGCCGATCGGTTGGCTCCTCCAACTGATCGGTTCACCTGGTCGTCGTGCATCTCGTCATGTCTGCCACCCGCTCGTCTCGCTCCTCGAATCGGTCATCAACCGATCAGTTCACTCCTTGAACCGACCGTCTGGAAGGTCAACCGATCGTTTCACGCCTTGAACCGATCGTTTCAGATGTCGTCTTAATGTCCGCCGGTCTTTGACATAACAGGAAATAAAATCCTATTCTATTTATTACATTGCTTTAAAAGAGAAACCCCGATTTACATTTGGGGGGAGCAAAGGTAGGAAGAATCTCGAATTATTTCGAGTTACATCAGGATTAAGAGAGGGAAGATCGGTGCACAGACCGAGATGCAAGCAACCACACACAACCAATCACAGATAGGGGTTTATAGGCCATAATCATGCTACATACATCCACCACAAAAACTCGTTGAAGGGCGACGCGTATCGAGTACATTAATAATACATATCATATATGTAATTAGGGATTTGTGGATTTAGGATTGGACATGCATAAAGCCGATATTATTCGCATCGTATGCAATAAATAAAGGCGACAAAACAAAATCGATCATATCGATATTCCTAAAATATAGAGCAGTTGACGTGGCTCTGATACCACTGTTGGTTTTAGGGGAGAGATAGAGAAGGCAGCGGAAACAAAAAATTTTCTCCCCAACCCATACCAAGGAAATGCGTCAACGTCTATATAATAGGAAAGGATGGTTTGCGGAATCATACCTTGTCCCGAGTTTTACTCGACGACAATACCTCGCGCAATGTGCGGTCTTCAACTCCGGACTTCGACGGCGTCTGTGCAGCTCCTGGTCGCACCGAGACTGACAACTCCTACTCGAACCGGACTGTCGGATGACAGTTGTCCTCCTAAGCGGCAGTGTCCTCCTGCCTCTGTAGTAGTCCACACGGACCACCTGGAACTCCACTCTCCTTGTCCCACAAGGAAGTGGAAGGAGTCACACCCTCCTGTTGATGTACTAGTGGCCAACACACTCTCCTGCCTCCTGTTGCAATCGCAGTTGTCCTTCCCTTGCTGCACCTCCCTTTTGCGGGAAGCACTTGCTCGGGCTCTCTCACGGTTACCAAAACCAGAGAGAACGACAACTTGCAGAGCAACTGGTTGCACTGAGCTGTACTTTGAGAAGCCCCCAATACCCCTATATATATAAGAGAGTCATGGGACAGGGTTCTCCATCCCGGGCAATGCGGGACTAAAGCAGGAGTAGAAGGGTTCAAGAATTTTCCACAAAAAGCAACCGGTTCGCAACTTGAAATGATCGGTTCACAACTGAACCGATCGGTTCGGCCATTGAGCCGATCGGTTGGACCTGAGTTGATCATTTGGGGCACTCCCACCGATCGGTTGGTGCCCTGAACCGATCAGTTCATGGTCCTAATCCAGCTCAAAAAGAATTTCCTTGTTTCTTTCCCAATTGGTATCAAATACCAATATTATTCCCAATCAAATTGGGCAATTTGAAACCAAAGGAAAATTCTTGCCGACATGACTTTTCCTAACTGGTCGGTTGCACCAGTTGAGCCGATCAGTTCAACCCTTGAACCGGTCGTTTCAACCTGGGCATGAGCCGATCGGCCTGGACACTCCAGCCGACCGGATCAGCAACCTCAACCGACCGGTTCATCACATGAACCGATCGGTTGGGAGCACAGGTTGGCCAAAATCGGTCAATTGCGATTTCAATCAATCCGATACTCCAATCAATGCGTCCAACACCTTGAACCATATGATATTGAGTCATCGACTGATTGAGTGTTTAATTGAACTACTAAACTCCTTTAGTAATCAATCTAAACATTGCTTGTGGACAAAACTCCTCTTCCAGGCTAAATCCTATGTGTGTGACCCTGCAGGTCCATTTCACGTTGGCAGTGAAAGTTCATAACACTTATGACTTCACAAGCAAAGAGCGGTGCCTAGTCACACATCAGTGCTACCCAAGTGAAAGTAGAAAGTTGGAGAACAACTTTCATCCTACAATCCGTGAATGGTGTTACATCGAATGTATAATTCCTTTGTCCCTGATATCCCAAATGAACTCGAGGCATGGAACAGTCATTCTGTCAACGTTCATTCACTTCCTTGATCTCAGAGTAGACTGGAAGAGATATGTATGACATCAGTATCATATACTGATTCACACATGCGTACACGCCTTTCTCAATCCTACTCATCAAGTGGCCATGGATATCAAACTCCCTAAGGAGGGACAAATCCCATATCTATCACTCACCCCTCAAAAGCCCCATGTGTCAAAGCCACCCAATCATCACCTTTATAACAACCCATGTTTCAGGACTGCGTTTGATGATGTCAACGTGTGCCGAACGACATGTGTTGAGTGCAGTGATTTCAGGTCTAAGAATCACACTCACCACCATCACTGTGAGTACTGACTGTGACTACCATCTCATGGTTCCATGTGTGAAACTCACGGTGGGTCTGTCCGGTACACTTGTTCTCTAACAAGTACCTATGTGTTTGGTTTGATATCTCTATATCATGACTAATGAGATTCTGTCATCAACCAACACCACAATCTAGTCTTGTGTGTCATTGCTGTCTATCTACCTTCCACAATGACATCCGACTAGGGACATAACAAGAATGTACAAACTCTTAGCATCCGTATGATCTCATCGTTCAAGTCATGAACCTGAAGGCATATGTCATTGTGTACTGTCATTCTCTAGACATTCAATCTATTTTATCACTATCTCATATGACTGAATCAGAAAGAATTGGAAGCTCGCCTTTGATGTTTATCAAATCAATCTTAATGTATCCCACGAATCATCCCATGATTGGCTCTCAGGGCATACATACCAACAGAAGCTGCATCTCGGGAAATTGAAATCCCAGTGGAGTGGTCCTTTTATTATGAAGTGGACCTTTTATTGTGGAGGAGGTACGGCTACTTGGTGCCATCATGGTGTGTGATGGAGAGATGATGTTTCTAGTTAATGGTCAAAGGTTGAAGCTTTACTTTGGCAAGGACTACACAAGGAAAGTACATGAGGTTAAACTCATGGCACTTAAGGATGAATGAAGAGCTTGATTTTGTCTAGCCTAAGACAATAAACAAGGGCGCTTGTTGGGAGGCAACCCAAACATCAGTAGTTTTAATTTTAGTTTCCTCATTTTCTTCTACATTTGCAAGTTAGTTTTGTTTAATTTTGGTTTTAGTGTAAAAATGATACCTTAATCGTTTTGTTCGGTGTGCAGTACTGAGACAGACTCGATACCATCGACCACAAGGTCGATGGTAGCGACATGGGTACAGGGAAGCGGCTGTAGAAATTTTTTGAGTCAATACAATCGATGGCCTCATCGATGGTATCGACATACCATCAGCGACTTTGAAGAAAAAGATAGCTCTGGGTCGATAGTATCGACTACGAAGTCGATACTCGCGAGATCCCTAAAGATTTACCGAAGAATTCGTCTCAGTGATCTCGATACCATCGACAACCCTGTCAATGGTATTGACACGACAATAGTAATGAAGCGGCATTCAGGCCACACGAGGGTCATCGAACCATGAAGAGTCGATACCATCGACACACAAGTCGATAGTATCGACGCGACATGTCACCTATCTACGAGAAGAAATCAATGGAGCCCGCCATTTTTCGGAAGTCGATCAGTGGGATGGGTTGATACCATCGACCCGCGTCGATAGTATCGACGCGTCACTAATCTGTGCCCCCAAATCCAGCAATCGACAACCGTCGATAATCACGAAGAGCGGATCGCGCCTCCAGGTGTCGATACCATCGACACCCCTGTCGATGGTATTGACGGGGCAGCAGTAGCGACAAGATCAATTATAAAAGGAAGGGTTGTTTCACAATTCTCTTCACAACTTCAGAGCTTCTTCCTTCAACTTTTGCTTTGAGCATTTCTGAGCGGCCGGAGGCCTTCATCGAGCGTCAAAGGATCAGGATATCTTCACTGAGCTTTGCACTGAGTAGAGATCATCTTCTCCGACCTTCATCGAGCTCTATCTCTTATTCCCCCTTCCTCTTTGTTCACGATGGTGAGGATGACAGGAGCTTCTTCTTCACGGGCAGTCCAGATGGATATTGTGGCATTCGTTCCTCCACCACTCGACTCCATTCCTCGTCTGAGGATCGTTCATCCCTCGACGGAAGTAAATAAGATATAAGAGGAGCTGCTCAAGTGGAAAGTTGAGCCAACCCGATATGTTGATCGGACCATGATCTGTGACCTCGGGTTTGAGGCCAACCTCAATTATGTTCTCCAGGGGCAAGCACAACATACAGGCAGGATGTCAGATGAGGTTCAGCACCACGCTGAAGGCCACCCCTTTTTTGGCGAGTGGCCGACATACAAAGAACTAGTGGCGGAGTTTATGGCATCGCTTGACATATGCGTCGTGCCTAACGACCTTATCGCCACCGATCGGGAATGGATAAAGGGGCGAGTTTTTTTCCGGATCTACAACAACAACTACACCCTCACCCTCGACCAGTTCAATTCCATCTATAACTGGAATCATGATTCAGAACAGCATAGAAGGCCATACAAACAGACCGATTATAATGAAATCATTTCCAAGCTGGTGATCGCGCCTCCAGGCAAGTTCGTAAGTTATCATAACGCAGCCGTAGCTGATTTTGAGCATCCATTTGTGTGGATTCTGCATCACATGTTGTGCACTGCTATTTTTTCTCGAGGCGATCTTTCGATCAGTAAGTTTCAGGAGACAAACTTGTTCTTTCTTTATAAGATGTTGAAACAAGAAGAGCTCAACTGGTGTGCATTTTTCTTGACATGTGTGCTGGCCGTGTGGAGGATTACTAGACGAGCTCCTATCCACTTTGGGGGGCTTATCACACTGCTCGCTCTCTATCTTGGGTTGGATTTTTCCCAACTCACTCTGTTGGTCAACAGGAATAAAGTCAATCTGCATCACCTACATCTCTCAAATCTTCTTACGCTCCATGATGGCTTGGTCTATGCACATTGCCATGTTAACCAGGAGTACCAGGAGTGTGTGCTTCTAGATCCCATCTTCCACATCCAGGGAGCTCAACACTTTCGGTGGCCCATAATCACCATTGACGACTCCGACGAAGAAGAGGACGGTAACGACAACGACAATGATGATGGCAATGATGTGTGCTATTCAGCACACATTTTTCTGCGACTTATTAAGCTTGTCACATAGAAACTCTCCATTCATCTCTTAAAAAATTGCACAAAATGATATTTTCTCGTTCTATCACAAAATTTGACAATCACGTGCATTTTATTGCAGTTTCAAGACTTGAGCCGATTGAATGGTCTCTTCAACCGGTCGTCTCACTGCATCAAACCAATCTTCTGACTATCTAGAACGCTCAGTTTGCCTTCAAGCATCGATCATTCATCTCATCAGACGACGGCTGAGATCGTTCGATTCCAGCTGCCAGACGCCCGGCTGATGGCCATTGCCGAGCGACACTGAGCGGTTTCAACTTTGCCGCCACCCTAATTAGGGTTGGCAACCGATCGAGGGGATGCATGTTCCAGAACCTTCCAACCGATTGGCTGGTTCCTGAACCGGTCGGTTGGCAGCGCGCAGACAACAAAAGTCCCAGCCGCCAACCTCAAAATAACCCTAAACCTAAATGTATAGCCCCTCCTTCTCCTATAAAAGGAGGGGCACATCCTCCTCTATGGGGGCATCTTGGATTTCTTGTATTTTTAGAATTCTACAGCAATTAATCTTGTAATCATTCTCATATTATGCAATAAAGTAGGTTTTGGTTCAAGCATAGCTCTTTCATTCTTGTTCTTGTCTTTTCTCTCCGCCTTAGTTTTAATCTCCTTCTTTCCGTTCTTTATTTCTGGAGCAAGGAACAAATAACTAAGCCATTTCATCGTCTCTAGCATAAGGATTAATCTCCTGATTTCTGGGCTAGACTATGGCTTCATTTCTTTCTTCCCCCGTCTCCCATTTCTCCATGTGTGAGTAGTCTTTTTTCGGGGCAAGGGGAATAACCCCTTAGCCATGGTTTTAACGACTTCTTCTTAAATGATTAGATGGTAATCGATTTTAATTGAATGATTGATCTTCGGATCGCATGTTAATCTGGATGGATATGACCATGGAAATCCGGATTTAGAACAATAAAATCGATTACATAGACGTTTTGATATGACCGTGGATTTTCTTCTTTTAGGATGATAAACTAGGAAGCATGAGCACCAAGACCAATGGGCTCATGTGGAGTTTCTCTTTTGTGAGTTTTTAATTCGCAAGCCTTCATCGAATCGTCATTTAACATTTAGTTGTTATCACCTAGGCTAAGGTGGTGAAAACCCCTATGAGCCTCGATTTCCTTCTCTTGATTTAATCACCGCATCTTTTGTTTGTTTTAATTCTTAGTCTTCCATTCATATAGTTTGTCTTGTGTTAACAATCTTTTTATTATCTCCTTGTGCATGTTTATTCTTGTTAAGTGCTTTTCTTCATGCATTAGTGTAATCACTCAAACCCCCAACTGGACTTTAATTTCTACTTTAATAAAAAGAAAAATACCAAAAACAAATAATAAAGTTCTTCAATCTTTGGGTTCTAAGAAAAATCTCTAAATAGTTGTCATGTGGGATCGACCCTTCTATACTACCCTTAAAACCGGAAGTAAAAAAGGTTTAAACTCTAGGATTAACCTCTTGACTCAAGGTCAATTAGGTCAATGTTGACTCACGTCTAAATTGACTAAACCCATGTTTTGATGATGACTAACCATTCCACATATTGGTGTCTAATGTCTCTACTTGTGTGATTTCAGATTAGGCATAGACACACTCCAATTGCCCTAACTTGCGCATATCAAATTGGAGAAAAGACAAGTCAAAGTCATACAAGTGCACGTTTTTGTAATATGATGTATATCCATTAGAATCATGTTGTAAATCACTTGTAATGATTGTATGACTTGTAATTAAGCTTAGAAAAATATCAGGAACACTTAGATCGAATATTAGAGCACTTTAAATGCATCTTTGAAAATCAATTACAGGCACTTGGTCGGTCCAGTTTCCCACCCTGAAACTCGACCGATCAACCTTGATCGATTTTATGAAGATTGCATCGGTCGAGTTGTGCACTCACAGAACTCGACCGATTGGGTAGTAGGCCATTTCCAGTTGAAATGGTCGGTGGAGTTTCCTCATGACAAACTCGATCGATCCTTTGAACATCGGTTTGCCTCCTACTTGATTGGTCGAGTTACACCCATTAGAACTCGACCGATTGCACTGTACAGAAAAGTGCAGAAAAGTGTTTCTAGACGTTGTGGAGTTGTAACAAGTGTTGCAAGCCACAAAATGGCTAGTTTTCGTTCACAAGTGTTCCCAAAGGCTAAGAGGCATCCCCAGCTATAAATAGGACCCCTTGGGCTTCATTCCAAGGTTGAGCATTCATTGCAAACTCTTTGTGAGGTTCCTATTCTATAGTTGAGTGCTTCCTACAGTCTCCTCTCTCTCTCTAAGCTTAATCACTTGCTACATCCATTAGAGTGAGTAGGAAATCTATAAGAGAGCTAGTCCTATATGTATATCTTGTGAGGCTCTCACTTCCACAACCTCCCCATCTCTCATTTGCAATCATGAAGATGAAGGTTCTCTCTCTTGTCCAAGAGAGGTGAAGAAGAACAAGGGAAGGAGTCCCTTGATGAAGATCAAGGGTGAAGACTTGGAGCTAGAGTGGGTAAGCCCTTGGAGAAGGCAGAAGACTCAAGCTCAAGTGGGTAAGACCTTAGTGGAAGCTTCTCCGAGTGAAGGTGAAGTCAAAGGCGGAAGATCCAAGAAGAGTGGGTAATTCCTGTAAGGCTGAAGACTTGTGCAAGAGTGGGTAAGTCCTTGGAGAAGGCCGAAGACTCTTGCAAAGTGGTTAAGTCCTTGGTAAGGTTGAAGACTCTTTGTATTGGATAGGTAAGTCATTTGTTTGGTCATGTATTGTAAGTCTTATGAATGAATATAAGAATGCAATAGTTTGGAAGTCCTAGAGGTTGACCTCTCTAGGAAAGTGGACTGACACACTTCTAGTTTGAAGTGTGGAACCACTCTAAATAGCTTGTCTATTGGTGTATGTTCAATCTCTCTCATCCTTCCTATGTATGTTTTAGTTGCACACAAATTTTCTATTTAGAAACCTTATTTTGTCATATATCTTGAAGGTTTAATGAATTTTGTTTAAGTGCTTTTAGCTCTATTCACCCCCCCTCTAGAGCATCTAATCACCCATCTAGGATCCAACAAGTGGTATAAGAGCGGGTCTTCTCCAAGCATACTTCAACAAGTAGGAGAAGATGGGTGACTACCTAGGAGGGAGACTCTCGACCAGCCTTCCAATCTTTGATGGGAGCAATTTCCTCCATTGGAGAAGAAGACTTCAATTCTACATCCAAAGATGAAGTCTCGAGATGTGGCAAATGGTGAACAGCCCATACATTCTACCAAAGACAAATATTGAAGAATGGGATGAAGACACCTTGATGAAAGCAACTTTGAATGCTAGAGCCATGCACATCCTTTATGCCTCCATGACCCCCACTGAGTTCAACCGGATTTCCACTTGTGAGATGGCCTATGAGGTATGAAGAAAGCTTTGCATCACTTATGAAGGGACAAATCAAGTGAAGGAAAGCAAAGTCTACATGCTCAAAGGGTTGCTTGAGAACTTCAAGATGGGAAAGGAGGAAAGCATAGCCAACATGTACTCAAGACTCAACACCATCTTGAATGGTCTTGCTGTTCTAGGACATCCTATGTCTAGTGGAGAGATCAACTCAAAGATCCTTAGAACTGTCCCCAAGAGGTGGGAATCCAAGGTGACTTCTATTGAAGAAGCAAGGTCTCTTAGGGATATTCCTATTGAAGAGCTCATTGGAAATCTACAAGCACATGAAGCCACACTTGAAAAGAGGGAGGAAGTAGAAAGACAAGAGGAGAAAGAACTCAAGAGAATGAAGAAGGCTGAAATCAAAGCTCAAATCAAGGCTATTGTTGGTCAAGCTTCTCCATCCTCTCAAGTTGAAGAAGATACCATGTACTCCAAGGGTAGACTCTACAAAGGCAAGTCCTCCTCCATCCGGTGCTTCACATGTGGAAAGAAGGGTCACTACAAGGAAGATTGCCCACAAGGCAAAAAGACCCATCTTCACAAGAAGGAGAAATGGCACTCAAGCTCAAGTGGCTCCTCCAACTCAAGCTCAAGTGAAGATTCATGTGAAGGATCAAGCTCAAGCTCTAGTGATGAAGGAGAATGCCATTTTTCTCTTATAGCATCTACAAGTGAAGACTCAAGTGAGGTAAATCTAGACTCTTTAGATAAAGAATCTTTAATTGCTATTATTCATGATATTTGTGCCTCTTTTAAGTCTTCTAAAAAGAAAAAGAAAAAGCTTGCTAGAATTGTTGATAATTTGCATATAGAACTAGATGGTCTTGAATATGCTAATTCTTGCTTGCTTAATGATAAAAATGATTGTCTTAGCCAAGTAGACTCTCTTAAACTTGAAAATTCTAGTTTTCTTGATAAGATTAAATTTCTAGAAGATCAACCTCTCATGCCTAGTTCTAATGAAGAGCATACTTTAATTGTTGATTCTCTCATGCATGACATTGATGTTCTTAAATTTGAAAACAAGGACAAAGATTTTGTTTTGCATGAATTAGAAATAGAAAATGCCTCCTTGCTTGCTAAAATCAATGGGCATGAATCTTGTTCTAGTTCTACAAATAGAGAGAATGATGTTGTTGCTCTTCATATTGATAGAGATTCTTATTCAACTAAATATCTTTGCTTAGAAAATGATCTTTTGCATACTAGAGACAATATTAATCAATTGTCTTCGACTATTGCTTCTCTTAAGCATGATAATGACAGTTTGAGATCTTCTTTGCAAATATTCTTAGTGGGTAAAAAGAATCTTAATGATATCCTACACTATACTACTAAACAAATTGGTAGACATGGTTTAGGATATGATAGTAGTCAAGGGAACAAAAAAGATAAAAGACCTCCAATATTCCATGGAGAATCCTCTAGTTCCAAGACTATGGGCACATGCAACTATTGCAATGAAATTGGTCATTATTCTACTTGTTGTTCTTTTAGGAAAGCACCCAAAAGCAATCGGATTTGGGTTGCTAAACTAATCCCTCCGGACCCAAAAATATGATTGGGGACCATTTCATCTTTCTTCTTGTAGGTACTTGCAAATGGATTGACTTGAGCTATTGAATTGCAAATTGACTTGTCAATCCACATGAAAGAAGAAAGGTGAGATGTGTAGAGGGTGACAACAAATGGAAAAAAGAATGGTAAGCACAAAGGTAATGTTTCTTTTGCTTATAACCATCTCTAACTTGTTTTTGTCAAGTTAGTGTGCACTATACATATGGTTTTTGAGTCAAAAGTGGCATTTTGTGTTTCTCTTCACACTCTTGCTAAAAAAACTGTTTCTAATGCTTCTATAGTGCATTACTAACTTACTTAGACATGTTTGGATATGGTTTGTATTTTTAGCATGCCTTTAAATTAATTTTTATGAAATATATGTGCTTCTTGACAGCTGATCTGTCGGTCGAGTTTGACCTATTGAAACTCGACCGATAGGCACCAAGAGTGTTGCCAGCAGTTGTCATCGGTCGAGTTGCCAATGCACAGAACTCGACCGATAACACTCTGCACAGAATACACAGTTGGCTTATTGAATGAGAATTTCCCTCTTAGCTAGATTTTCTCAACCAATAGCCTTATTCTTTGGCACTCTCATTTGGTACCTTTATATATGCATATTGCCTTGTTCTAAATTGCCTATCTTGCTTACATTACAACTCTATCTCTCTAATTGCTCTAAATTGGTATATCTATATGTTGCAATTACTTTCTTTGAGTTGTCTTGCAGGTTTTGATGATGATCTCTTTGGATCTCTTGGTTGTGTCTAAAATCACTTTCGTTGTACTCTAACTTGCTACATCTCTATATGTGTATATCTTGTTTTGATACAACTTTGAGGTTCATAGGGGTAATCATCTTATGGTAAGGATGCATATATAGTGAGTTATATCCTTTCATGCTTCTAAAATTGCATATCTCTTTGTTTGGATATATCTCTATATCTACTCATAGCTTACTTTATCTTGTGTATCTTTGGGTATCTCTTGCTATGATCTAGATCCTACTAGTAGTCCTAACTTGTGATATCATCTACTAGTAGTTCATATACATGTAGTTCTAACCCTGTTTATAATTGGCTTCTTTGCTCATCTATATGATATGCTTATACATGCTCAAGCTTGTTCCTTGATTTGCATATCTACTATCTTGAGTTGCTTGCATAACATTGTGATGCAGGGTACATAGATCTACATTATATGTAGAAATTGGAGTATTTTTTTTTGGATTTTATGTAGCTTTTGCTCC
Source organism: Alisma plantago-aquatica (assembly GCA_963693085.1). Lineage (NCBI taxonomy): Eukaryota > Viridiplantae > Streptophyta > Magnoliopsida > Alismatales > Alismataceae > Alisma > Alisma plantago-aquatica. Next base: position 33,900,350 of record OY856409.1, on the reverse strand, counting down.
AGTTTCAGTTTTTGGTGCAAGACTAGTGTTTTTCATGCAGAAACGACCTTCTAAGCAAGACTCATGCTTCACGATGAGCTCTGATGGTTTTTGGTCAAATTCCATCATCTTGAGGGTCAAAATTGTGATTTATTGTTTTTCTACAGCACTTTATCTTGCATTTTTGGGGTGTTCAAGTATATGCTTTAACTTGCTTTTCTTTCTATGCTTGGACAAGCCCCTATCTGTGCTCTTCTACTCTCCTTATATATATTTTGTGTTATCTTTTTTCTCTTTAACAAGTGATGTTTCTTATTTCTTCATACCCCCACCTTTTTGAAATGACAAAGGGGGAGAAAGGTATGTCTTCTTTTAAAAAGAGGAATAAGGCATGTCTTACATGAAGAAGAGAAGTATGTTCATGTAAAGGGGAGAAGGTAAATGGGAGAAGACATATATGCGTAGAACATATATGAGTAGAAGACATAGTATTCTATAAATGTTATGAAAGCTAACCATGCAGGAGAAATAACATCAATTGAGGGGGAGTATGAAAACTCCATGTGCATCAATTGAGGGGGAGCATATGAACTCAATTCTATTGAAAACCCTAGGTTTCTCCAAAGGTATGATTTTACTTAAAAGCTTTCAATACATTTATGGAATGGTTTGTCATCTTCAAAAAGGGGGAGATTGTTGACTCAAGGTCAATTAGGTCAATGTTGACTCACGTCTAAATTGACTAAACCAATGTTTTGATGATGACTAACCATTCCACATATTGGTGTCTAATGTCTCTACTTGAGTGATTTCAGATTAGGTATAGACACACTCCAATTGCCCTAACTTGCGCATATCAAATTGGAGAAAAGACAAGTCAAAGTCATACAAGTGCACATTTTTGTAATATGATGTATATCCATTAGAATCATGTTGTAAATCACTTGTAATGATTGTATGACTTGTAATTAAGCTTAGAAAAATATCAAGAACACTTAGATCGAATATTAGAGCACTTTAAATGCATCTTTGAAAATCAATTACAGGCACTTGGTCGGTCCAGTTTCCCACCCTGAAACTCGACTGATCAACCTTGATCGATTTTCCAAAGATTGCATCGGTCGAGTTCTGCACTCACAGAACTCGACCGATTGGGTAGTAGGACATTTCCAGTTGAAATGGTCGGTCGAGTTTCCTCAGGACAAACTCGACTGATCCTTTGAACATCAGTTTGCCTCCTACTTGATCGGTCGAGTTACACCCATTAGAACTTGACCGATTGCACTGTACGGAAAAGTGCAGAAAAGTGTTTTGCCGTTGTGGAGTTGCAACAAGTAAAAATAGATCCATTACAAGCCACAAAATGGCTAGTTTTCATTCACAAGTGTTCCCAAAGGCTAAGAGGCATCCCCAGCTATAAATAGGACCCCTTGGGCTTCATTCCAAGGTTGAGCATTCATTGCAAACTATTTGTGATGTTCCTATTCTATAGTTGAGTGATTCCTACAGCCTCCTCTCTCTCTCTAAGCTTAATCACTTACTACATCCATTAGAGTGAGTAGGAAATCTATAAGAGAGCTAGTCCTATATGTATATCTTGTGAGGCTCTCACTTCCACAACCTCCCCATCTCTCATTTGCAATCATGAAGATGAAGGTTCTCTCTCTTGTCCAAGAGAGGTGAAGAAGAACAAGGGAAGGAGTCCCTTGGTGAAGATCAAGGGTGAAGACTTGGAGCTAGAGTGGGTAAGCCCTTGGAGAAGGCAGAAGACTCAAGCTCAAGTGGGTAAGACCTTGGTGGAAGCTTCTCCGAGTGAAGGTGAAGTCAAAGGCGGAAGATCCAAGAAGAGTGGGTAATTCCTGCAAGGCTGAAGACTTGTGCAAGAGTGGGTAAGTCCTTGGAGAAGGCCGAAGACTCTTGCAAAGTGGGTAAGTCCTTGGTAAGGTTGAAGACTCTTTGTATTGGATAGGTGAGTCCTTTGTTTGGTCATGTATTGTAAGTCTTATGAATGAATATAAGAATGCAATAGTTTGGAAGTCCTAGAGGTTGACCTCTCTAGGCAAGTGGACTGACACACTTCTAGTTTGAAGTGTGGAACCACTCTAAATAGCTTGTCTATTAGTGTATGTTCAATCTCTCGCATCCTTGCTATGTATGTTTTAGTTGCACACAAATTTCCTATTTAGCAACCTTATTTTGTCATATATCTTGAAGGTTTAATGAATTTTGTTTAAGTGCTTTCAGCTCTATTCACCCCCCTCTAGAGCATCTAATCACCCATCTAGGATCCAACATAACCATCTTAGTGATTGATATTGCAAAACGATGATTATCAATTTGGCGCCATTGCCGGGGACAACGGATTGTTTTTTCGAACCCCAAAAACAATTTTGAAAAACTTTTTTCCTTTTTTCATACCTTCCGAGTAACATTCCGAAAGTGTACTCCTCTTTCTGCCGAGTTTCCATTCTGGAAGTACGTTTTTTCTGCACACGAATTAACTGCTTTATTTGTGAATGCGACGCCCGAACGACGATTTTCAACCTTTCGATCCGGAAATAGAAAGAACTTTTCATCGTCGAAACCGTCAAAATCTAGTGATAATGAATGAAGACGAGGTCGCCCGTAGAATCAACCAAGCTCTCACAGCTCAAAGAGAGCTCATCCAAGTCAAACAAGCGGAAAGAGAAGCCGCTTTGCGTGCAGCCTTTAGGGCCGAGCAAGAAACCATAGAAGCCGATAGGAGGGAAGCCGAAAGGAAAAAACAACTAAAAGACTTTTTTGTTCCCAAAACGGCCTATGCACAACATCCGGTTATACCACCCTATATCATTGCTCCACAATTCGAAATCCAAACACAATGGATCACTATGATGCAAGCCAACCCCTTCTCAAGCAACAATGGGGAAAGTTGTCAAGATCATCTTCAAAGGTTCATTGACCTTTGCTCTTTGAACAAACTCCCAGGTGTCTCTGAAGATGCCATCCGCCTTAGGTTGTTAAAGTATTCCCTCTCCGTCCAAGCTAGTAGCTGGTACAACACCATGGAGAGTGAAGAACATGTCAGAACTTGGGAAGTTCTCCAAGGCAAGTTCCTTGAAAAATTTTACCCCCCGTCTCTCACCTATGAACTTAGGGGTCAAATAACTCATTTTTCTATGTCCCCAGGAGAATCTTTAGGTGAAGCCTGGAAAAGATTCAAAGACTTACTTAGGAAATGCCCCCACCATGATATTTCAAAAGCCCAACTCATAGAGATTTTCTATCGTGGTGTTGATGATGATACCAAATTCTTTCTCGATTCCTCACTTTGAGGAAATTTCATGCATCAAAGTTTAACTAGCGCATGGGAGGTAGTTAAACGGGCTTCCGAAACAAGGGCTAGAAGAGGGATTGGAGGAATCCTTAAGGTAGCCAAGCCAGAATTCAATAATGATATCCAAAGCATAGCGGAAAGCCTAAAATTAATTGCCTTAAAACAAGATCGGTTAGAGTCATCTTTGGTCACGCTTAGGGAGTCACCCCATCAACTAAAAGCCATAGATTCCCTTTGTGATATTTGCCAAGGATACGACCATACCACCCTCCATTGTCAATATCTCTACAACACACCCATGCAACCTGAAGTAGGACAACAAACTGAAGACCTCAACTTAATTCATACAATACCAGGCCAAGGTTATTACAATCCCAACCAACCTAGAAATCACCCTGGTTTTCAGTACGGGAACCCTTCAGGTGCTGAGAACTCTAACCAACTTCAACAAAGACCTCCCTACCCTCAAAGTACCAATCGACCACCACCTGGATTCCCATACAACAATCAAAGAAATTTTGGAAACCGCCAAAATCGAAAACACTACCAACAATTCCAAAACCTAAACCTTCCACCCCAAAATCTAAACCAACCTCAACCTCCCCAACCACCTCAAAATGTCATCCCTCCTCCTCCCCCAAGTAATCCTAACTGGGCAAGCATAGAACAAACCCTCGTAGCCATACAGGCCCATCAAAAGGCAACTAATGCATAGTTGGCCCGTATGTTTGCCCAACAAAAACCTCCTGCTGGGACTTTTACAGGACAGCCTGAAAACAATCCCAAACATCCTGAACAACTCAAGGTAGTATCTACTCGTTCGGGTAAGGTGCACACCCCTCCCCCTTCAAAAGAATCTTTAGACCCACCTCTAGAATTCTAGGATGAGGACATGGTAGTTGTCGATCCTGAAGTTACACCCAAACCATCCGTTCTCAAAGCCCCTCAAGTGGAAGATGAAGAACCAATTTACAAACCCCGACCTCCCTATCAAGATCGCCTCAAACAAACAAGACTTGATGCCCGCTTCATGAAATTTAGGGATGCTATGAAAAAAATACATGTCGACATTCCCTTCCTTGATGCTTTGGCAGACATGCCCGCCTGGTCCAAGTACATGAAATCTCTTTTGACTAGGAAGTATGTTACTAAAGAATATGAGACTGTTAAACTTGCTAGGAGTACCTCTGACACTATCTTAAGTAATATGCCTAAAAAACAGAAGGATCCAGATTCTTTTGGAATAGGATGCTACTTAGGTGACAATGCTTGTAGGAAAGGCCTAGTAGATTTAGGAGCTAGTATATCCATCATTCCATATAGTCTTTGCAAAAGACTAGGATTCAATGACATGTTACCCACAGCCATGACCATCCAACTGGTGGACTCATCCACAACTAAGCCCGTGGGAATCATAGAAGACATTCCGGCTAAAGTTGGAAATGATGCATACGTCCCTTGTGATTTTGTGATCATGGATATCAAGGAAGATTTACGCTACCCCCTCATTTTCGGACGTCCCTTCTTAGCTATTGCTCGTGCCTTAATTGATGTTGAGGCTGGTACCATTGTGTTAAGACTAGGGAAGCAAAACCTAGAGTTTAGGGTGTTTGAAAGTATGAAGGGGCCTAGTCTTAAGGAAGAAGTCTACCTCCTTGATTGCATTGATGAATTAAACCTACTAAGGCAAGAATGGGAATTAGTTGATGACCCCCTATGCACTACTCTTACCATCCCCGCCGAATCTTATTTTGATAATGAACCATCAAACCAACTTAAGATTCACTTGGAAAACTTTGAGGAAATCCCATGTGTCAAGATTGAAGACCTTACGATGATCACCACCATAGAAGAACAACCTGAACCACCAAAGGCCCCGAAAATGAAGGCTCTCCCCATAGGTCTGAAATACGTGTTTCTGGATGAACAACAATTATGCCCTGTTATTATCAATTCTGACCTTACCATTGAACAGGAAAACATGCTTATGGGAGAACTTAGGAAAAGGAGAACAGCCTTAGGGTACAAAATGACGGATTTGGTTGGGATAGATCAATCCATTTGCATCCATAAAATCCCAATGATTGAAAATAGTAAACCTTCCCGAGATCCACAAAAGAAACTCAACCCAAACATGAAGGAAGTTGTCCATCTTGAAGTGATTAAACTTTTGACTGCAGGAATCATCTACCCCATCTCTGACTCTCCTTGGGTCAGCCCTGTCCAAGTCATCCCCAAAAAGGGTGGGACCACAATCGTTATGAATGAGAAGAATGAGCTCATTCCCACCCGTACAGTCACAGGGTGGAGGATGTGCATTGACTATAGGAAACTCAACAAAGAAACTAGGAAAGACCACTTCCCTCTTCCTTTCCTCGATCAAGTTCTTAAACGTTTAGCTCATCAAAAATACTTTTTCTATTTAGATGGCTACTCAGGTTTTTATCAGATCCCCATTCATCCTGAAGACCAAGAGAAGACCACCTTCATATGCCCTTTTGGTACATATGCTTTTAGACGAATGCCCTTTGGCTTGTGCAATGCACCAGCCAATTTTCAAAGATGTATGTCTGCCATTTTTTCAGGATTAACTGAGACTGTCATGGAGGTGTTCATGGATGATTTCTCTGTCAATGGAGATAGTTTCACTTCTTGCCTTGGAAACCTCTCCCTTGTTCTTGATAGATGCATCGAGTCACATTTAGTCCTTAATTGGGAAAAGTGTCACTTTATGGTCAAGGAGGGTATTGTTCTAGGCCATAAGGTGAGCAACCAGGGCATTGAAGTTGACCAAGCCAAGATTGAGGTCATCACCAAGCTCCCCCCTCCCACCTCAGTCAAAGACATCCGAGCCTTCTTAGGACATGCCGGTTTCTATCAGCGATTCATCTGTGACTTTTCCAAAATTACAAAACCTCTCATCAATCTTCTTCAAAAGGAGGTGCCTTGCCATTTTGATACGACATGCATGGAGATCTTTCTATGTTTGAAAAAGGCTCTCACCACCACCCCTATCATCTGTGCTCCTGACTGGGCCTTACCCTTTGAAATCATGTGCGATGCTAGTGATTTTGTTGTAGGTGCCATTTTAGGACAAAGAATTGACAAAAAAACATCATGTCATTTATTATGCATACAAGACCTTAGATGAGGCTCAGTGAAATTACACAGTCACCGAAAAAGAAATGCTAGCCATTGTCTATGCATTCGATAAATTTCGCTCATATCTTGCGGTTCAAAAGTTGTTGTTTACACTGATCATGCAGCTATTCGCTACCTGATGACCAAAAAAGATGCCAAGCCTCGACTCATAAGATGGATTTTGTTATTGCAGGAATTTGATCTAGAAATCCTAGACAAAAAGGGCTCTGAAAATGTCGTAGCTGACCACCTCAGTAGACTTAGCTATAGCCCCATTGATGAACATCCCATAAATGAATCCTTACCCGATGACCAATTGCTCAAGGTTGACTTCCAATTTCCTTGGTTTGCTGATTTTGTGAACTATTTAGTTGCAGGTGTATTGCATCCTGAGTATACGGGACATTCTAAAGATAAATTTTTACATGATGTCAAAAATTATTATTGTGATGAACCTTATTTGTTTCGACTATGCACCGATGGTTTATATCATCGTTGTGTGTCCCATGAAGAAAGCATTGCCATTTTGGAACAATGTCACTCTAGCCCCTATGGTGGTCACATGAGTTCCCAAAAAAAGGCTAGGAAAGTCCTACAATGCGGATTCTTTTGGCCCACCATCTTCAAGGACTCGTATGATTATGTGCTTTCATGTGACCAATGTCAAAGGACGGTTAATATTTCCAAACGTGACCAAATGCCTCTAACCTCTTGGCAGGAATTAGAGATTTTTGATGTTTGGGGAATCGACTATATGGGCCCATTTCCTTCTTCTTATGGGTTTACTTACATTTTAGTCACAGTAAATTACGTATCAAAGTGGGTTGAAGCCATACCTACTAAAACATGTGACTCTAAACCCGTTAAGAAACTTTTTAAAGATGTCATTTTTCCTAGATTTGGAGTCCCTCGCACCGTCATTTCTGACGGGGGATCCCATTTTTTGGAGAAAAGTTTTGAGGATCTTTTAAAAAATACGGAGTCTATCACAAAGTCGCCACTCCTTACCATCCTCAGACCAGTGGGTAGGTCGAAGTATCCAACAGACAAATCAAATCCATTTTAGAAAAAAATGTTGGAGAAACTAGGAAAGATTGGGCGTTAAAAATCAATGACGCCCTGTGGGCATATCGTACTGCCTACAAAACACCTATTGGCACCACCCCTTTCAGACTGATCTACGGTAAGTCATGTCACTTACCAATAGAACTAGAGCATAAAGCAAGCTGGGCCATCAAAAGTTTGAATTTTGATCTTTCCATGGTTGGAGAGAAACGTTTTCTCCAAATGAATGAGCTTGACGAACTCAGGATGAGTGCCTATGAAAATGCAAGAATCTACAAAGACTGAACCAAAATGTGGCATGATGGTCATATCAAGGGCAAAGACATTAGAGAAGGGGATCAAGTTTTAGTTTTTAATTCAAGATTATGACTTTTCCCTGGAAAACTCAAGTCGAGATGGTATGGTCCCTACATTGTCAAGTGCGCTTATCCACATGGCGCTTTTCTTCTCTAGGATAAAGTTCTGGGCGAGTTTTAGGTCAATGGGCACCGTCTTAAAAGATATATCACCACTGAAGATGTTGTCGCTTCAGACTCAACCAAATTTCCACCATTGTAGGATCTGAACCTCGCTGACCCTTCACCTCCCCCGGATTCCAATTAATCTGATCTTGGTCGAGCCACGACGTAAAATAAGGCGCTAGTTTGGAGGCAACCAAACACTATCTTCCCTTCTCATTTGTTTCATTGTTTTTGTTTTTTCTGTTCTATTTTTCCTTGTTCTTTCCGTCGATCCAATCGGTTCAAACGTCCAGACGCTCGTTTTGCACATCCAACCGATCGTTTCGCTATCCCAGACCCTCGGCTCGTCCGAATGCTGCCTCTGTCCTTTATTGTTTTGCTTTTAGCGGCCAATGTAGACCAACTGATCGGTTGGCTATCCAACTGATTGGCTCGAGGGTCCATTGGTCTATTTAACACACCAGACGCAACGCCTTTCTCCCCTCCTTGCAAACCCTAGCTATTCCCCCTTCGTTGTTCTCTCGATCGCTCGTCGGTTCCGCCGCACGTCTGGTGCTTCAGCCGCCCAACCGAAGACAACGCCGCCCGACCAACAAAGCCTCCATCGCCGTCGCCTCTCAGCTTCTCAGCTGGACAACTCATCTGAGTCAGCCGTCTGGTTCTACGGCCGCCCACTCTCTCCTGAGCCAGCCGCCCGCCTGGTTCTTCCACCGCCCGCCCGGCTACAACCGCCGCCCGTCTTGCTCCCCAGACAATCGACAGAACCCGGGTCGCCACCATTCCAGCTGTCGATCTTAGGGGACAAAACACCCGATTCATCTGCCCGACGTCGTCCGCAGCAGATCCGCCGAGTGCTCAACTGACTGACTGGTTGTTCAGCCGCCCGACTGGAATGGAAGTCGCTCGTTTAGCTGACCGACGATCGGCGTGTTCTGCATCGCCACCTCCTCGGCTTCTTCCTCGAGCCAGCCATCCGCTTGCCCAGACTCAGCCGACCGTTTGGTAGATACAGTCGCCCGTCTCAGCCACCGAAACAACTGTTTCAACAGACCAGATGATCGTTTGGTTCTTCAGACGACCGTTTGGCCTCCCCAGACGATCGTTTTCTCCCTGCAGCAGTGATGTTCAGCCGCTTCCGCAAGGGCAAAGGCAAGGCCCCTGCATCCTCTTCCAGAGATCCTCCTCACCGTTCCAGTTTGCATCCCATGAATCCAAATCCGTACACCCTCTCCTACAGGCAAGTCTTCTCCCGAGTTAGTCGAGGAGATGCTTTGAGATATCGATGAGGCGGATGAGCTTCTCTGTGAGATGGAGGGAACTCAGAAGGCGGCCAATGATCTAGACACAACCGCCCCCCGTTCACCCCGTATAGCACCTATTCCGGGTAGCTATGACTAGTTCACTAGCGCTGACCACTGCCAGCGTTATGAGGATATGTTCACGATTGGTGTTTCTCTTCCTCATTGGGCGTGCGACACAACTCTTGATGCTTTGGGCATCCGCGACACCGTCGACGATATCCTCCGCCGAAACCACATGCTTGTCTTCCCCTACCGTGTCACCTTCGTCTACTGTGATCTTACCCTTGAGTTTTTAAGCACTTTTCGTAGGCTTCACAATTATTTCGGTAACTCGAGTTGTAAGTACCGTATTTTTGGGGAAAATCTAGAATCATCCGCCAAGCAAATCACTTCTTTCATCCTCGAAGGCAGAGATGACTATTGGCTAGACCAATGTATGGCGCGGTCTCATGACTCCTACCCCGACCATTATGACAGAGACAAGTTTTGGGCAGAAATCACTGGGCTTCTTCCCCGTCTTCCTAGTGGCCCCAAGGCCTCCTGCATTCACAACCTGGTGGTCTGTTACCTTCACCGTATTTTGGCTTGCACCATTTTCAGTCGAGAAGGTACTCAGGGTGCAATTACTCAGGTAGAACTTTATGCTCTTTGGTGTCTTTTACACGAAGAACCTTTTAACTGGGGCAATGCTATCATTGAGCATTTTGGTACCCAAGCTAGCCGAGCCACTTCCTCTTCTTTTCACATTGGCCATTATGTTACCCAACTCGCAATTTTTTTGGGTTGCACCCACATCACCTTTCCTCCGCTTGAGCCCAAAAACCACCTCGTCAACACTCACTATTTGAAGAATAGTAGGTTTATCCATTTGGGCACCGAAGGCGTTTATTACATGTTGTTCAAAGACACTCAGGTGGTCCTCCAGCTCCCGTTACATTCGCGGTTTGCAGCCGCAAACTACGTCTACGAGTTGACTGATTTACCAGGCCATATCCAGAGATTCTACCTGGAGCATCCAAATCCAGACACCTTCCCCGAGCCACAGCCTCACAGGAGGAGCCTCTCTTTAGAGGCACATGACGACGACACTGGTCCACCACCGCCACCTTCCAGACATCGCACCAGGCGGCGACCAGATGAAGACTCCGATCCTTACGACTTCTACGAGGTCCAGACTCAGCTGGATGAGATTCAGTAAGAACAACAACGACAGGGCCACCAGCTCAATCACATATACCTGATGCAGCGTTCGCAGGAGTCTTGGCATGTGGACAGCGGTCACTATGCCCCTAGTCGACCAACTTATGACGAGTATGGAGCACAACAAAGTTATCCAGGCCCTGATTCTCCTTATTGGGCAAACTACTACTCTTCCCACCAACAGCATCCTCCAACGCAGTGACTCTTCCCTCCATCTCGCTCTTAGAGTTTGCTTGGGTCGAGCAAATTTTTGAGTCTGTGGTGGGGGTGGGTGGTACGTGATCCACCCTATATCTTCCCTTTTCAACATTTCCTTCTGCATTTTTTGTTTACGTTGTTTACTTTCAAACATAAGGCCTTTATCTAGTCGGCCGAATGTTGTACTTTATCTTTAAAAATCAATTGCATTATCATTTTCATTTCAAACAACGTTGCAATATCAAGTTCCCTATGACCATGATAGCAATTTTTGGAAACGGTGGCAAGCCTTAGAGTATCAAATAGAATCAAATGTAGATTTTCTTAATTTTAGCATTAGATTAACTTATTTGTTTTTTCTCTTATATAATGTAGCTACATGTCTCTTCTATCTTATGCAACGAAAACTCAAAAAAAAGTTTTTTGTTGCACGGGAAAAATAAATTGCACGCCAAACCCTATGTCTGGGGTGGCATGCCCTTCTTCCAAACCCCACAAAGGGGCGTACCAAAAAAAGATGCCAAAAAGAGCACACAAAAAAATTTGTGGTCAATGTAATCACAAGTCAATGAAAAAATTATATCCCAAGTCGAATAGAGGAGGGATTTTTCCGTCACACCTCAAATTCTCTATTCCCGTGCAACAATAAACCAAAAAAAATTTTGAAAAAATGAAAAAAATGATGAGTGTCGAAGCGCAAGTTAGATCAAGACTGTCTTTACAAAGTATAAGTCTAAAAAAAAATTAAGTTATGAAAAATGTTTTCTTGAGAAGCATGGTGCTTGCAATTTGTGGTTCTAGGAGATGGGTCGCTTGGCCATGAAAAGGATAGAAAAATTGCTAATCTAGGGAGGATGAACTTGTTATTCCAAAATTCTTGGAATCTTTTTTATTTTTCAATTGCTTGAGGACAAGCAAAACTTTCAGTTAGCGGTATTTTGATGCGTGCTATTCAACACATATTTTTCTGTGACTTATTAAGCTTGTCACATAGAAACTCTCCATTCATCTCTTAAAAAATTGCACAAATTGATATTTTCTCGTTCTATCATAAAATTTGACAATCACGTGCATTTTATTGCAGTTTCAAGACTTGAGCCAATCGACTGGTCTCTTCAACCGGTCGTCTCACTGCATCAAACCGATCGTCTGACTATCTGAAACGCTCGGTTTGCCTTCAAGCATCGATCATTCATCTCATCAGACGACGGCTGAGATCGCCCGATTCCAGCTGCCAGACGCCCGGCTGATGGCCATTGTCGAGGGACACCGAGCGGTTTCAACTGTGCCGCCACCCTAATTAGGGTTGGCAAACGATCGAGGGGATGCGCGTTCCAGAACCTTCCAACCGACCGGCTGCTTCCTGAACTGGTCAGTTGGCGGCGTGTAGAAAACAAAAGTCCCAGCCGCCAAACTCAAAATAACCCCAAACCTAAATGTATAGCCCCTACTTCTCCTATAAAAGGAGGGGCACTTCCTCCTCTATGGGGGCATCTTGGATTTCTTGTATTTTTGGAATTCTGCAGCAATTAATCTTGTAATCATTCTCATATTATGCAATAAAGTAGGTTTTGGTTCAAGCATAGCTCTTTCATTCTTGTTCTTGTCTTTTCTCTCCGCCTTAGTTTTAATCTCCTTCTTTCCGTTCTTTATTTCTGGAGCAAGGAACAAAGAACTAAGCCATTTCATCATCTCTAGCATAAGGATTAATCTCTTGATTTCTGGGCTAGACTATGGCTTCATTTCTTTCTTCCTCCGTCTCCCATTTCTCCATGTGTGAGTAGTCTTTTATCGGGGCAAGGGGAATAACCCCTTATCCATGGTTTTAATGACTTCTTCTTAAACGATTAGATGGTAATCGATTTTAATTGAATGATTGATCTTCAGATCGCATGTTAATTCGGATGGATATGACCATGGAAATCCGGATTTAGAACAATAAAATCGATTACATAGACGTTTTGATATGACCGTGGATTTTCGTCTTTTAGGATGATAAACTAGGAAGCATGAGAACCAAGACCAATGGGCTCATGTGGAGTTTCTCTTTTGTGAGTTTTTAATTCGCAAGCCTTCATCGAATCGTCATTTAAGATTTAGTTGTTATCACCTAGGCTAAGGTGGTGAAAACCCCTACGAGCCTCGATTTCCTTCTCTTGATTTAATCACCGCATATTTTGTTTGTTTTAATTCTTAGTCTTCCATTCATATAGTTTGGCTTGTGTTAACCATCTTTTTATTATCTCCTTGTGCATGTTTATTCTTTTTAAGTGCTTTTCTTCGTGCATTAGTGTAATCACTCAAACCCCCAACTGGACTTTACTTTCTACTTTAATAAAAAGAAAAATACCAAAAACAAATAATAAAGTTCTTCAATGTTTGAGTTCTAAGAACAATCTCTAAATATTTGTCCTGTGGGATCGACCCTTCTATACTACCCTTAAAACCGGAAGTAAAAAAGGTTTAAACTCTATAATTAACCATCTTAGTGATTGATATTGCAAAACAACGATTATCAGGCAACAAGCATGAGAAGGAAGAGGATGCTTTCACTCCTCTTCGTGCACGAGTGGCACCGCAGAAGTGTCCACACTTCCACCTGGGTGCATCATCATCTTCGCAGCCTCTGCCAACACAGCCCTCTCAACAAGGAGAGGATATCTATTCTATTCAGGGAATGTACTCCATGTTGTAGGAGATCCAGCTGACCCAGCAACAGCACACTGCCTCTTTCGCCGGTATTTTGGATACTACGAACCGGCTATTCTTAAATCAGCAGGCCATCTATGAGAATGAGCGCCTCCTCCTCGCCAACCAAGAAAATATTCATGACAAGTTGCATAGGATGGAGATGCAGCAACAACCATTCTACGATCATTACTGGCGCCAAAACTACTTTGGGGGATATCCGCAACCTCCGCCCATGCCCCCATATGATCCAAATTTCCAGGGGCAATATCCATCATGGGATCCTACCGCCCCGCAGTACCCACCACCTGAACAATAAATGGTATCACTGTTCCACCTCTTAAGATTATTTTTTACTATGAGGCCATAGTCAAATTCAAGCTTGGGGGGAGATGGAACAATTTCTATCTTTTTCTATCTTTTATTTTTAGTTTTTATCATTTATTGTCTTTTCTTTTATTCTAGCAATTTTCTTAGTTTTTAGGATCCACATGCTATCTAGTGTATCTATGGATGTCTAATTTAATGTGTCATCTCTTTGTTTGTCACATGGGAGTCATGGGTCAATTTGAAAATTTTTAATGAAATTGCAAGCTTGCTTTGTTTGAACTTGAGCATATGACTTAAGAAAATAATTGGGTTTGTCAACTTTGAAATATAAAACCACAACTGTGCATGCCTATGATTCAAGAAAAGTGGATGAAATTAGATGTTGAGCCTAAACTGAACAAATGGTAATGCGACTTTAATCTGAAATGAAGAGAGAGAAACCTCTTGATTTTACACATGTCAGTAAGGAGGGACATATAATATCTTCCAATGGTTCTGTCAATTAATCTTAGAATATATCCACTTCATCTTATCTAAACTCCACCATAAGAATTGGGAGCACTATACCGTTTGTCATCTCTTGATTGCATATCATGTAGATAGGATTGCATTGTAGTTAGTGATTACAATTGTTGCATCAAAAAAAAAAGAAAAAAACGTTGCATTATAATCCTACATTCAAAAATTTTAGAGTGTGTGTCAATCTCATTTTAGTTGCATTTTGCATGATTTTAATCATCTTGTACAATGATGGATCTTGCTTCTTCTGCAAATAAAGGACATATTTCATACTCTCTGAAGAGTTTTAAAAAAAGAGAGTTAAAAAATAATAGATATGTGAATAAGCCCAAGAAAAAGCTATTGAAAATTCATCTTGTTCTATTAAGAAAGATAAGGGCTTTGAAAAAAATATGAAAATCAGAGGGAGAAAGGAATTTGTTCACATGCAGAATAAGAAGAACAAGCACATGTGTAGTTCTGTATATATTCTATCTCTCATTGGGATAGAATGATAGTGCATGCATCATTCCACCTAAAATGTAGCATTAGGATATTTTCATGTGCATTTTGCATCATGATAGGTCATTAATTTTTGTGTGCATGATTGACTGTTATGTGCTTCCATTTCTTCCACATCCACCTATTCCATCCACCCGTTGCTCTAATTGGTAGGCCACCCGTGATTATCTCCTCATTCATTAATATCAGGAGATCTGCTTCCAATTAGATGGTAGTTAGGAAACAAGGAATGTAGATAGAAGATCACAAAGATGCACCAAGCCTGAACCGGAGGATTTTATTATATTAACTGCCTTATTTGATAGGGTTCATCAATCTTGGGGTGGATATCTCTTATGGATGATCATTGTCACCTAGAGGGTAATTATCATTCTGTGGTTAGTGAGGGCCGGTATGTGAATGTCTGGTGGGGATCATATGGCAATGTCTGTTGTGATAATATGTTCTTTAGTTGATCCTCGCAATTTTATTCTATAGCTTTGCTGCTCGAGGACGAGCAATGTTTAAGCTTAGGGGAGTTTGATGCGAGGATTTTGAGTCACTTTTATAGACTTGTTTTACATGTGTTTTATGTGTTTATTTGTCACTTTTGTGGTTAGTATCGCATGATTCATTCGCTTTAGTCTATAATCTCATTTCGTATCAAATCTCTCATATTTTATCTTTTTGGTCATAAATGATCATATTGATATGTTCTAGCATAGCTGATTTGGATTTATCTTGCAATTTCAGGAAGAACGCATATACACACCTGTTTATACCATCGACATCCGTCGATAGTATCGACACAGTCACAGTGGGACAATCGTAAGGAGCCAAGATGAGTCGATACCATCGACTGGGAGGTCGATGGTAGCGACTCATCTTGGCTCCTTGCGACTATCGATGGTAGTGAGATACCTACAGCGAGCCAGCAATCAACCAGTCGATACTCTCGACACAAAAGTCGATACTATCGACATTGCACAACTTCAGCGTCAGAATGGTGACAAAACCAACACCTAAAGGTGTCGATACCATCGACCTGCATCGATGGTATCGAGTCTGCATTAGGCAGAACGTCAGAAAAAAAAGGGAACGAGCCGATACTATGGATGGGTAGATACCATCGACCCGCGTCGATGGTATCGACGCCGTCAGATCAGTTCTTGATTCAGATCGGCCCGAATCGGATGGTGGTGATCTTTTGGCAACCTACAGTGGTCCATATACCTAATTTCGGTGGCCCTAAGGAGGGCATCACGTCATTAGCCATTGCACAAGTCCCGAGGAGAGATGGAGAGAAGAACGGAGCCCAGAATCATGCCCTGATCGTTCCGAGAGCCGCAGAAGACGTTTTCCACCGCCAGAAGGTTGTAGATCGCTTACTCTACGTCAAGGAACGCCCGGATCTCCTCCGTTCAGGGGTTTACATCACTTTTATTCACGTTTTCTCCATGTTTTCCCTTTCTCTCATCATGTCTTTCATTGAGATGAACATGCAGGGCTAATCCCCTTTGTCTTTAGGACCGGGAGTAGCCCGGGTAATCGTTGTATGACATTTTTACCATAGTAATTCATATTTTGTCTCTTATATCCGTGGTATGATTTCATTTTCTCCATTATATCATTATGATTGATCACCCTAATGATAATCTAATGCCTTTAATTACTTTAAAAGAAGAATTAATGGTTGAAAAGAGACGAAATTCACATTAACTAATAAATCATTTGAACAAGGTGATGTACGGATAATGCTACAAACCCAGAGTTTGGTCTTCATGCACCTAGTTTAGGGTATAGGTTACTACTACCTTGGAACCGACCTATATTTAGGTAGTGAATTTTATCACGACAGTGAGCAATTTTGACTACAGGCCACTGCCCGAAATGAGAGACAAATTTGATTAATTATGTAGGAATGAATACAACGAGAACCTGTGGTGAAACCGCAATCCTAAAGATTCCCATCTAAATTTTATTTTATTTTGGTCGGTAAAACTCGTGTTGCTATTTTTATATTTTCTTTTTTGTCTGTACAATGCTTACTACCTTCAAAGCTGAAGATAGAGAATAAAGAAATTGTACAAAGGCTAATTACAAAAGAAATGAATGATCAAAGGAAATCAGCCTTCTGCCAAAAGGATCTTCAGGAGAAAGAAAACAGAGACCTCCACACCAGTAGAGCCTCAGAAAAATGTACCGAAGCCAGAGAGACCCAGATAGACCTCCACATATAGAGATGGGTGCTTCAGGATCAAGGGATAGAAGAGAACGACCTTCCCAACTTGTTCAGGTGTTCTCTCCTTCACCTCGATACAAGACACCGAAACTGAAGCCCGAAAGACCGAACCAGAAGAAAAAATACGATCCACCATATAAAGAAGGAAAAGTCTCTATGCATCCTCCATTTGAAAACAAAAAAAAACCAGGGAAGGAGCCAGATAGAAGCTTTCTCAGATAGCCTAAAGCTTTAAGACCTGAGAACATCCAAAACCTCCATGAAAACATAGAGGCTCTAGTAAACGCAAGAGAGGCTCGACCATCACTTCTCAGCAGTGAGAGGGGAGCAAAAGGAATCTCCGACTTCATCATAACCACTGAGAACAGAAAGAAGATACCCAGTGCAGCCTTTATCTGTATCACTTCAAACAACCTGCTCACACTGTTAAGTATTACTAAGACAAGATCTTTGTGGATGGCTTGTTCTGAATAAGCTTTTGATCGTTTATTCTTTTCATCCATTTACTACCTAGTTTTAGTTTTCCTCCTTCCTTGGTAACTGTCATGGTTCCATTATATCATAGTGGCAGCTCTACAGAAGAACCAGAATAGACATAAAGGTGCAAACTCCTTAAAAAAATAGCTATATACAGAACATCCCAAAAAGGAGAAACGCAGCTGCTCCACACCAAACCACCAGAAAACCTTCCAAGAAAAAATAAGATCCAGCAGCCTATCAAGATAATATCATCAACAAAAAGACATATCCAAACCATTCCACCTGCAGTGAAGCAGAGCAAAACCATGCTCCAAGGAAAGGGGAGAAAGGCTCGACCATCACTGAGCAGTGAGAGGGGAGCACAACCAAACTAAAACAAGTAGAAAAAGGGCAGACCAATCATATGGAACTAAAATTCAGTCATCACTGAACATACTGGCCATGAGTGTGGAGCATCCCAAGCAAGAAGCACATCAATACCTCAACCATAACATCATCACTGAACAAAGAGAGAGGAACCTCTCAAGCCTCATGACCCTACACTTATATAAACAGGACCAACGATCTGTAGGTCTCACACTCCACAGGAAAGACCAAATACCAGAGAAAAACTTCCAACACAAAACCCAACAGTTGTAGAGAATAACAAGCTAACAGATCTGCTACCAAACCTTTGCCTGCTACCGAAGATCATCCAGAAAATACCCACTCCTCGTCCTGCCTGAGATAGATATATAACCATAGAAGCAACTCTAGTGAAGAACCAGAATAACACATAAAGGTGCAAATTCCTTAAAATGATCAGCAAAAAATAGAACATCCCAAAAAGGAGAAATGCAACTACTCCACAACAATCTGCAGATAAACTGAACATATTGCGGGTCTCCAAAACACTCATCCTTGAGAATTCACCAGAATAACAGCTCAAAAGCAAAGCAATAGCTCCCTGGGGTAGTAATAAACACAACAACTTCGTATCCAGAAGGAATCATCCTCATCTTTGAGAATTCACCAGAAGACCAACACAAGAGCAAGAAAGAAACAACAGAAACAGGAACCATATCACTCGTGATAGACAACAGACACAATAACACAGACAGCAAGGAGATGAAACCGTAGATAGAACAAGCAAAAAATGATTCTGCAACTAGACCTTGAGAATGTTAAACTCAGCTTCGATGATTTTCCAAATAACCTCAGAATTTTTGCAAATATCATCATGCACCCTTCTATTTCTTTCCAGCCAAACATGATAAAGGATAAGGGAACTAATAATACTAGAGTTTTTCTGATGTGTCTTACACATTTGATCCCAATACGAAGGTGCTTTGTCAATAAGGTTCCTATTCTCAGCGTAGCTCCATAGGTTTTTGGTAAAGTTACAGTTAAAGAAAATGTGAATCGTGTCCTCCTAATCGGATCTACATAAGAAACAAATAGAAATAGTAGGAATACCTCTCCTTCTCAGAAAATCCGAAGTAGGTAATTTATTATGCATAGCTTTCCAAACATGAATCTTACTATTTTGGTGACTTTTGCTCTTCCACAACCATTGAAAATTAAACATACGCGTGCCTTTATGTCCAATAATCTCCCAGATCTCTTTAAAACTCACTTTGTCTTTCCCTTTAAACAGCCAAACATCATCATCAATATCTTTGTTAATGGAAATTTTAGATAGAATCTCCAGCACATGCTGAGAACATCGAGAATTGATAACAGACCAAGTACCATTTTTAATAATAGCGCTCAAGGGAGCATCAACAGATAGATCTGCTCTTATAGACATATTCCTGTAAAGGACCTCATGAAGAAGCTTACCCGAGTATCAAGGGTCTTTCCAGATTCTCAGACTTCCACTAGACCCAATTTTGATATCAACATATTGAATGATAGTGTTCTTACATCTCAGAACAGAATTGTACATCCAGGAATTGTTTGAGGATGGCTCACTAGTCCAAAGTGTTTCCTTCTTTAGGTATTTTTCATTAATCCACCTGACCCACAATGAGTCTTTCTTTCTAGCAATGTCCCATGTATTTTGAATCAAGCAAGCTTCTGAAACATCTTTGCTTCTTCTAATACCGAGCCCACCTTCATCTTTAGGCAGAGAAACAATGTCCCATTTAATAAGATGTAAATTCTTCTTATTTTCAGATTGACCCCAAATAAAGTCTCTACAGATTTTATCAATCTCATCCAAAACAGAACAAGGAATAGGAAAAGCCATAACCCAATAGAGATGCATAGAAGATAGAGTAGATTTTACTAATTCTACTATGCCCGCCAGCGACAACATCTTTGATTTCCAACAATCAAGCTTCCTCTTTATTCTATCAATAAGTCTTTCACAATGAGATTTCCTGATCTTGCCAGAAAATAGAGGTAATATGAGGTATTTAGTATCTTCCAGGACTCCCAGCTAAATGCCAATTGCATCAGTAATCTCTTTGGCATCGGTACCCAGACCAATAAACACAAGGCTCTTCTCTTCATTTATAATGAGCCCGGACATTTTCCCAAAGTCGTCCAACAACTTCTTGATATTTCTGGCATTAAGGGCATTAGCTTTAGCAAAAATCATTAAATCATTAGCAAAATTAATGTGAGAACAATGGCAATCCTTCGACGCATGAATAGGAGTGATCTCTTTTTTCCTCACACTTTCTTTAAACAATGTCCTGTCTAAATTTATTAAACTAAACATTTAATCGATTGCTTTGTTTTCTTTTATTTTTATTTTCTATTTTAATCAACTCTCAAAACCTTTTAATTGGTCTAGTTGATCGCGAGTAGTTAGTAAGTAGTCTACTGATAGTTCAGTGTCCCTGTGTTCGACATGGGCCTCACAAAGGCCAATATTACTCTGACGCGTGCCCTTGTGTTATACGCACAGTAAAATCGTGTCAATTACCCATAGCATTCCAAAGTCTAGATCCTTTGTTGAGAGGTTCCTTCAACCAAGACTTATTCTTACTCAAATACTTTTCATAAAATTCACCCATATCATGTTTACATCAATCACAAACCTCCAACACAGTTACAGAATGAAATCATGTTCATGTCCCTAGCTTTTCTTATCCCTCGCCCTCCTTTATCTCCAAGTAGGCAGATCTTGTCCCGAGGTAGAAGGTGGATACCTCCCCTCTGAGTTTGACTCCCAAATGAAGTTCCTCACTATTTGGTCAATCTTGTCATGGATAGCCTTTGGTATCTTGGATTTGCATAGCATAGTAAGGTATACAATTAGGGGCACTTTTAGCAATGGTAATATGACTTGCAAAATAAATTTACTTAGTCCTCCACATGCTAAACTTCCTCTATATGTTATCGATAACATAATAGTAAGTATCTTTATTTACTCTCTTGTGGATCAATGGGACTCCCAACTACTTCTCCAAATTGTTAGGACCTGTAACCCCATTTTTCTTCTGATCTCATGTTTCATCTCAGAACACATATTGGCAGAGATGAATTTGAGTTTTATTGATCTACATCACCTGTCCAGAGCCTCCTCTAACAAAAATCATACACTTCAACATTACCTCCACCGGGAATGGGTTGAATCTACTAACAAGGGTCACGTGGTTAGGCAATATGAAGAAGAAAGAAGTATTGGATGTCAATGTACCAGATGAGGACGTAGTTACATATTAGAGTGGCACCTATGATTAAACCTGCTTCACAAAATGAAGCATAATGTTGGTTTATTACACTAACGAGTTTCAATCATAAGAATAATCCTTTACTCAACTAGCTAATTTCCACAAGTATACGAAAGTAGCTAATTTACATCAATCACAAGACCTTAAGCAATCAATTAAACACAAAAGTGCTAAGGTTCAACAATCTAGACTGTTTTAAAGGTACTTTGGTTGATTGGACTACAATTTCAGAATTAAACAAATAGTAATGGATTACTAAAGGAGATTAAAAATCATATATGGAAAAATCTTGGACTTAGGATTTCATCCACATATCATAGCATACAATAGGAGCATAAAATTTAAACATACTAAGCACTTATCTTAAAGGAGAGTTGTATGTTGTACTTCACCTCTCGGTGCAAGTACAATGATCCTAACTCAATTCAACATTCCCATGTATGAATTTAGTTTTGGATCACAAACCTACTCCTCAACTCCATAATTTCCACACTCATGGTAAAGAAGGAGTTGCGAAGAGAGTACCTCCTTACTCTCCCACCTATCTTCTCAGATCAAGCAAAAGAGCATAAAACATACACATAAGGTGGCCAGCCGTACATGCTGAAAAAAGAAACTGGTACTCACAAGGTGGAAAAACTAGCAACATAGCATTTAGTACGAAATTTTCATGTTCCATACATTTTATGACATGGGAGCTACTCTCCCATGTCCAAGAAAAGGAAACTACTTGTTCGTGATAGTGTACAATAGAAAATGTGTAGAATTTTCAGAATTCAACATGATTTAGAGAAGGAAAAAGCTAAGTAATCCCAAGGTGTAATCAAAGAAATGTAGAATTCCGACTTGAGGACAAAATCCCACTTCTACAACTGCTCCTAACCGAAAAAACCTCTCTCCCAAGAAGCTTGGTGGAGTGAAGAAGCTCTACTGCACTTTGGAGAAGAAGCTTGGAGAAGAAAAGAAGAAAAATGGAGTTCTTTTGCAAGAAACTACCCTCTTCTACCTCTAAATTCACCCTCCTTGCTCTAGCCTCACTCTGGGATGAAAGAGTTTTGAATAATGACCCTAGATAACTGCTCCATTGAGTGGTTTCCTCTTTTAAAATGAAAGGAATCATATTTGAAAATTTGCTAAAACTGATAGGCACACATCGTGTCTTTCTTCGGACACGGCGTGTCCTGACTCAGGCAGTTGCTTCTGTGTTAAAAGTACACATTGTGTATGATTTAATACACACTGTGTACTTTTATAGAAAGGCTGAACTCAATTTTGAATGCCCAGGTACACACCGTGTATGATTTAATACACGTCGTGTACTTTTCCAAAAAGGCTTGACTCGATTTTGAATTCCCAAGTACACGCCGTGTCTTGTATGGACACGTCATGTACTTTTCTTCAGTGATCGCAACAATAGGTATTATTAAAATGCGCACACCATGTCTTAAATAAGACACGTCGTGTGCATTGTTGTTTCAGCAATTTTAAAGTTATGGATGTTGTAAGGCTTGGAGAAATCCCGAGTAAGACGAAATTGAGTTGGAAAACCTCCAATTTGATTCCTTTGATGCAAATTTGCAATACACATCATGTGATAAGTAAAATAACAAAAAGGTGGCAAGAATGATATGAATAGAGGATAAATGAGAACAAAATGAACTGAATTTGTGTGTGAAAACATGTGAACAGTTGATGTGGAAACCACACAACACATAACCCTGACAAATTATCAAAGAAATGAACTATTAAGTTTTTGTTGGTGAGAGTATGATTTAACATTGTTATTGGTTCTACTTAGCAGTTTCGAGTCAGTGCTAGTTTTTTCTAGGCATGGGCTCATATATACTGCTATCTTGATTAGGTAGTTTTACAGTCAAAGATATTAAAGGGTATATGGTGTTAGACCTAGTTTTACAGTAAAGGAAATTATAATGATAGAAAACACCACCAAATAACACCATGTTGAGGTTCTAGAGTTGGAGCTTATTTGATGATATCAAATAATAAGAAGTTATAACATAACACATACGTAACCTACACATGGTTATGATTCATGGATATTTCATTTACATAATCAAGAGTAAAGGACTATCAAGAGTACTTTAGAATGATGCCATGGCTTTTTTTATTTCTACACACTAACCTATGAATACCAAAATTCTACAGGATGAGACTCCTTAAGCTTAATTTTTTTCCAAGAATAGTTTTATTCAGTGTCCATTTATATCCTTATCTCCCACTTCTACCTTTTTTATCTTATATCTGAATGTAACCATGGGACATCCACATATATTATTGAAACCCTTCTTTCCTTTTTCTTTTTAGTTTAATTGCACAAATGTGGTTCTTAATGCCTTATTGTTGAACAAACTTGGTGGAGAATATTAGACAATGAGAAAATTCATGAGAATGTAATGTACAAAGGTTAGTTAGTCAAGATGACAATCTGGGATGCATTTTGTCTACTATATGTAGAGTGGTCAGTTAGTAAATAATTGATACTAAAATTTTTGCAGAACTTGATGTTTGTGAAAACCAGTACTTAAGATTGATAAATTCTATTTTTCTACAGTGTCGATCAATTTTTATATTCTACTGACAGTGCTATGTGGGACTAATAGTATCTAAGCTACTGCACACATGTATAGGGAAGAGTTTTTTTTGTTCTTTGTTGGATACTACTATAACTTATGCAGATAATTAATTTTTGTTCATTCTTATATAGTCAATTGGCTGACGTAGTTAGGGGTGGTTATAGAGCTGCTAAAGTTTCACATGTTTGATGTCTTCTATTGTGCTTTGTGATGCTTGATAGCCTTTAGAGCTACGACTATCTATAGGATCTTGTATGGTGCTATGACTATCATTTAAGTCTGGAGAGATAAAGGTTTCCTTATGGTCCTTTGTTTTAGTTTATAACTTCTTAAGTAATTAGAAGATTGTTGCTGATTAAGTGACGAGTTGTAGACTTTATGTACCTGAGTGGAGATAGCATTTCTCTATTACACATCATTGCTTCTATAAGGAGTGAGATCCCATAGGGATCCACTCCCTACTAAAATAAAAAGGGCAACAACCAACAAAAAAAAATTCTCAAAAGGGGACGAAACCAAATTTATTTAATCATGATTGTATCATTACACAAAGTAGCAGTGGAATCTAAAGATATATCTAACCATTACAAGGAAACTTATCATACTAAACTTTCACCACACAGGGTGACATAAAGGAAAACTAACTACATATTTAGAACTAGCTGAGGATCACGTAACAACTTCAAGCCAAGTCCCACCACGAAGTTAGCCATCCTTGTTGTGGTCCAGATCCTCCTAGATCTCCTCCTCCTTATCCAACACCTGGGGTTGGAAGTGTACCCCATAAAAGGAAAAGAAAAGAGGATATCAGCAAAATGCCGGTATGAGCATGCTAAAAAGGAATTGAACATTATATATTAGGAAAAGGTACAACAAGTAGAGAAGACTTCCCATGTAAAGAGATAAGAACTACCCAATCGGGCATAAAAGGAAAGAATCTCAAACATATGATAAAAGGGATACTTTCCATTAAAACAATAATAAATGTGGTTCCATAAAAGCACTCATAAAGATTTTAGGGCACAAAACCCATAACACCATGCATGTAGGTGAGATAAACATAGCACTAGAACAACATAAGAAACAAATGTAGCCAAGCCTCATAAACTTGAAACCTGATAGAGATTCAGCACATAACCAAACTCCCAATATATATAAAGTTTGGACAAACCTCATAAATTTGAAAACTCGGGTATGGGGCACATAACCACCATCCCAAAATAAACAATAAGGGCACATAACCCAAAATCAATGCAAATTATATTACTCTAGGGATACTGAGTCACACAACATGCTTAATAGGGAGGAAAGTAAAAGTATAGTCAGATTTACAAATTAATCACCACATAAGTGATCATCATTATCAACCACCTCAAAGTGGGCATATAACAACAAATTGAGTTCCATAATGAACAAGTCATAATAAAGATTACAAAAGAAAGTCATAGAAGATATCATGATCACAAGATCAGCAACAAGTAGGGTACTTCACATGAAGCATAATATTCAAGAGGAAAAGATATGGTTTTTAGGTTATTGTCCATAGGACCAAGAGAAAGAAAAATTAGGTTATTGCTCAATAAAGATGAATAGGAGATGCTAACATACATTAAGAGATATGACTAAGAAATTGCTCAATACATAATTAATGTTGGATGCAATCATACCTCTCATAAAGTCTTAAAACAACACTTTCCAAAATCCTAAGAAAGATTAGAATCCACTTATCCTATTATAATAACCATATACATGTATTAGCATTATATGCATTCATTAAGAACTAAAAACCCTAAAGTTGTGGATTTTTTCTACAAACCACCTATTTAAGCCTTGAAAACATCACCATCATCTTAGTTAGGATTTTTTGATCAAAATAACATATAATATTAAGTATTTTGAAGATATGGTATTTTAGGGTTATTTTTAGTTAATTAAATCATCCTCAAAAATAATTTTTTAGAAAATCTCAAAACCAGGCATCTAAATTATTTTTATTAAATAGATCATATTTTTCTGAGTTTAGAACATATTTTACTTTTAATTTTGGTCCAAGGGTTTATTAGTTATGAATTATACAAATTATTAACTTATTAATTAGATCTATTAAAATCACTCATCATAAAACATGAGATTTAGGAGAAAAAAACCCTTACCAAAAGAAAACTTACATTTTTCTCGTTTTATAAACTATTTATGCATATTTTTCTGATTAGAGATTAATTAGTTATAGATTTTCAAAGCCCGACCAATCAGAATCCAAGGAAAAGCCAACTCATCATTTGTCCAGCAAGAAATGTGGGAGAGAGAGAGACAGAAGGCCTGGCTTGACATGGCCCAATGAACGTCAGCCAAGTTAGAGGGTCAAGGCTCGGTTGACTCTCTCCAAAGTAAAGGATATTAAGGAGAAAAGATGGAAATGCCCCTGGGCGATAAAACAACTAAAGGAGACAAATGAAGGGCAAAAAGGTAAAATCACAGGAGGCCTTCTTTCTCCTTGTCATGCCTGAACCGCTCGTGAAGCATTTCAGTAGATGATGTGGGAGAATTGGGCAATTTGGCTATACTTGACAAAACTCAACACACAAGGGCTCAAAACGAAGAGTGCAACAAATCGAACAAGATGGTACCTTCTATTGAACTGGAGATGAAGAACAGAGGGAGGAGTGTCCGTTGCAAGCTTCAAGAAAAAATAGGGTAGCTCACGACCAAACGAACCTCGATCAAGGAAATTGGAAGTTGGGAATATTAGGGTATGGTGCCACGAACCTGGGGGTGAAGTCACCTATATATAGGGTAGAGTTATAGGGAGAAACTACTATGGTCATGAGAGAGATTTGAGGCCAACTTTGGGCATTTCTTGGATCTGAAGAAATAGAACTTGTGTAAGAGTTTGTTGTGTGTGGGATACCTCGACGAATTCAATGCAAAAGAAATCGTGAAAAAGGATGTATATAGATCGAGAAAAGTGGGACTCTCTGAGCAACCCACCTGGCAGCGTTGTAGCTGGCTGACCACGGGTAGGAGACGATCCGAGGATCGTTGGATCAAAATCCAATGGCTGGGATCTACGCGCCATATCAAAACCTTATCCAATTAGAAATCAAACAAAGTGGTACATATATAGTATTAAATGAATTTCTCTCTCTTCATTGAATGGCTCAAATGAATTCCAAATTGGCTAAAATTTTGCACTGAGACTAATTTTGATATCTAGAATCCGATTATAAATTAGATTTGCCTTTTGACAACTTTTAATGTCTCAAATAAAGTATTTCCTATTTTCTCTTTCCTCCTTCATTAATGACATTAGGATTATCCAAAAATTATGAAACTTGACCCACAAGTCATATTTAAAATGTTGGATATGAATTTGCCATCAATTTTTGATGTTGGAGTTATTTTTGTAATTATTTAATATTCTGAAGGTTCTACACACTTTCTCTCTCCTAATTTTACCTTTTAATCAAACATTCTCCAAATTGAGTGAAAATTCATCCAAAGGCATATTTTATTATATACATTACCAATATAAAATTATTTTCCACTTTTAGAGTCATTAATATTTTATTTAATATTTGTAAGGAAAACACCCTTTTTATCTAAATAAAATAGATATGGTTATTATTATTCTAAATTGGTGAAACTTGGCCTCCAAGCCAAAGCATATCCCAAGAAAACGAATTTGAAGTTATTATTATCCAAGAAGTTTTCCTTTTAACACATTATTCATTATTTCTATTATTTTTCCCATTAACAATATATTATCTCATTACTCATGTATTAAGCATTATCTTTGATTCGCTTTTTCTCTTCCTTGCACCTTAAGGCATAGGAAGGATCTAGAACAAATCTACATCACCATTATCCCACATAAGATTATTTATTTCGTATCTTGTGGAATTATAACTCCCTATTCTCAATTATGGACACATTGTCTTTTATGCACATATTCCATGTACATTTTATTGCTTTTATGATTAATTTAAAGGTATTGGGTAATATTAATTTAGATTCTACATTTTAATGTGATTTATGCTTGCATTAATATATTTAAGGTCAGTAAAGAGCATATTTTAGATCCTTGTTTGGATAAACCCCCCAGAATTAAGGGTTCTAAGTTCTTGACCCTAAAATAAGATTAATTCCTAGGTTTCAGTCTTTTACAACTTCACCTTGTTTGTAGGTTGTGAATGTTCAGCTCATCAAATTTTCTTCACCATGATGCCATCGTGGATTACTATCTTGAGTATATCTATTATTATAGAAAATATGGTGAATCTAGAATTTTGAATCATCATATTCCATATGGTTTGATGCTCCATTCCATGCTTGAATTTAACAAAAACTCTGCACCAAACTTAAAAATGAAGCTGCTTTAGTAGCATATAATCAAAGATATGTCCTAATGTTTGCATTTCAATTTGTTGGAGACTACACTGGTAGCTCTGCAAGACCTGACCTTCGAAAAGATTCTTGATGAGAGTGGACAAAAGATCCTATTCTTTGAGTTCTACAAGATCATGCAACTTGGTTTGCATACATGCCATCAGGGCTTTGCACTTCAAGCATGGGGAGTTTGGTTTGCTACTAACAAGTTATTTCCAAGAAAGTGGTGAACAACTTGGATCATACCATTGATTTTGTTTCCTATACGTGAACTACTCCTTTGTCTAAGTTTTTGGTTCAAGAACTTTAGTCTTGACGTTTAGTCAGTAGTAATTTCATGTACTTATGGTATTTCAAAGACTCTAAAAAAATAGCACTGACATTGGGTATTGTGTCCTTTTTTTGCTATGCCATAAAGAAAAGAATGAGAATAAAGTAATGATTCTATCTGAAGTGGTCCAGGCTTTCAAGTGAGTATAGATCTTTGTATTTGGCTTCTTGTCTCTGAAAACTTGTTGTTTGTTGAGTACACCTTGCCTCCACCTAGGAGTTCATATTTAGGTGAGAAAGGAAAAGTGAATTTGATGACATAACTAAGTAAATGCAAATATCATATTTGAGGTTGATGACATATCCTGGAAAAAAAATAGAAAGTGAAAGAGAATAACCAAATTGAGGTGCTTTCAAACCTAATAAAATAAGCAACCAATGTTGTGAATAAAAATAAATTTACATTTAGATCTTTCTCTAACCCCAAAACAAAAAATATAATGTGGTTCATTGTACTATTTGGCAAGACAATTACAAGATCCTTCATCACCAAAAAAGCCCCAATCTGACAAGAAAACTCATAAGATACATTGCAAAACAACATCAACAAGTTAGAATGCAGAAGTATACCTTTGTCTTGAAAAAATTATCTCGAGAAAGCTTATTGAAGGACTTGACCTTTGATAGATTGCTTTGTTCAACAATCATTTAGGGATATAACATGAACATAATAAAAAAATCATCAATATCACCATGTTTAGGATAGGCTCTAATCATTCCTCTTGACCTTCAAAAATTATCACATAATCTGGGAGTACATCCCTTAATTTTAACTGATGTATATGTATGCAATCGAGGAGTAAATTCCTGGCTACACATGTAATATGAGAAGCAAGAAATACATATTAACATGCAGTTCATTTCATGCCTCAGAATATAATTTTGAAAGGAATTCTGGATGAGAAACAATTATGGATGAGATACATTTGACAACTTCCTTTCAATCTCTGCAGCTGATATCTTCATCATCAATTTATTCATCTTCGGTATCTCTGCAAAAATAACAGACAAAAGATAAAAACCCAACCTGGAAAGAAAAAGGATTGTGGCATAAGGGAGTAGGAGACACTCCTCTATTTAGCATTAGTCCACTCCCACTATCACCACCACAACCTGTCAATCACCATTGAAGAATATGAATGAAAACTAAAAGAAAAAATTGAAGAACTCAAGAAGATCAAACCTCCTTCAAATTCCCACCCTGTCACCAAATAACCCATACAGAAAGGATGGGTAGATTTAGGTGGGTTGGGGATAAGGTATAAGTTTGGAAAGTTTAAGAGGGGTCAACAAGGATTTTCACTTACTGACCATCTTTGTATAAGAAGTCCAATGCCACTTGGCCAACTACATGTGGAACTAAAGAGAGTAGAGGCAAAAATATATTTATTCTTCCTTATTCAACATAGATTAGCACTGTTGTACTTGTATTTAGTCTTAGAGAGTCAAAAATTTTTTTAATACAAAGAGAAACAAGACAAAACATTATGAGAATGTTGTAAATATGAAGAGAGATGGATCTACTTTACTCACTAAAAACATCATGTTAAGGCCAAGATTCTTTCTTGGAGATCTAGCCTGCAATAGCTTTGGCTAATTCCTTCACCCTTGATTTGGATGATGTACCAACAACAGGTAGGATAGCTTCTCGAATAGTAGATGGAGGAGTAAAATTTGAACCAAGCAAATTTCTCAAACTGATGTACAAGTTTTGGCAAACACTAAAAAGATAAAAATAAATGAATTGATCCAAATAAATTCATCAAGTAAAGATGTGATACCAATGAAAACGTCAAAGAAAGTAAAAGGTATGTATAAAGGATCATAAGTCAATTTACAAGTATTTAAAATAGACAACATCATGGATAAAAAAAATTGTAGCGACGGTAGTAAGTTATCTCATTTATGCATCTGTTGAAAGTGCATGAATATGATCCTCTAATGTCCGCAAACAATGCATATGGATCATTATTGAAAATTAATGAATCAGTTATCTATTTAAATATTTGAGAATAAATGAGCACTTATCTTATGTTATAATACAACCAGTGAAATTTGTACCAAAAGAATATGCAAGCATATAAGTGAACCGGTTCTCATTGAAGCCAAGTGCTCCTACTTTGATGAGGCAGTAAGAAAGGGAGCTAGATATCCCAACATTACCACCTCTGTAGAGGTAGCAATGCCTTTATTGGTATCTCTTTTCCACTTCCATTTACAAATGAACCTAGTGGACAACCAACATCTACCAATTGTTGCCTCCATCCACACCAATAGAATGTAATCATCTTACTTAACGGTAAATACTAACATACTTATTATAATGAGCACGATATGTGCTAAAATAACAAGATATATTAGCAGAAAAGGTAATTACATGGTCATACCAACAATATATAACAAAAGGAAGAGAGAATAGAGCTTATATCATCTGCTTTCTATCAACAAATTGTGTAGTTTGAATAGAGAATGGAGCTAAAGGTTGATCTTTTCCTTTTTATGTTACAATTCTATCTTGTTGGGTAAGTTGATGGGTAAAAGACAAAATTTCCCAATTTTAGTCTTCTGATGACACTATGTGTCTGATTTACTTTTTATTTTATACTTATGAAGAAACCTAACCCAAAGAGGTCCTTTAGTTAAAAGTCACAGGTTGCTACCAAAATACTAAATTACATGCATTTCAAGAGCTTTTCATTCTATAAAAGAAGATCATCATCATCGTCTCTCTACATGTCTTTTGAGTCTTGTAAAAAGGATCATAGTTGTACATGATATTTGATGACTTCCATAAGGTAGGAGTCAATCTTTCTTCTAAAACATCTTCCTGAAATTAGACATAATTACCTAAACCTTAGGTTTGTTTCTATAACATATCCTTTTTCTCTTCCCAGTTCTATGAAACATTATGATATTGTTACATGTTGGTTGCCATTGCAGTGGGTTGAGTCACCACCTCCCATTGGAGGTGCATGTGGTTCGGATTTTTGTGGCACTTTGTTGTATGCAATCTGGTTTATTTCACAGTTGAAATTCATTAAAACATTGATGCTCTAAGATATGTTCAGTTTCTTCTCATCGAGAATACATATCTGGTTGTAAATTCTTTACTTTTTAGTTTTTGTAGTCACTTTCTCTCTCTACTATGGAAGAAAGAAAATAATGGTAAATTCTTCACTGTTTAACCCCACTCATAATTGGTTCTTGATTACTAATGTATCATTCTTATTTTTAGATAATTGAACAACTAACTACAATCAATGATGGAAACCAATAGCCTGGGAATGTTGATCCAAACATCATGGTAGAATTGATAGCCACTAGATAGCTTCTCAAGCAGGCCATGGAACTGTGCACTCGATGATGTTGAGATTGGTCTCATCATCTTCTCCACCCAAGGAAACGTCCATGAACTTGTCACCAAAGGGTGAGAATCTCTTAGACGGCCTATTTCTATTTCACTGACCATGATAATTATTTCAATTTTAAACTGAATGGATCATTTATATCACTAGAGGTGAGATTAGCCATCTTCAAAAGCCTCCTTTCCTTCTTTTGCCCCCTTTCTCATCCTCTGTGGTTGCACATACACCTAGATTACTCACTTCCATGCAGGACAAGGAAGTACCCCAACACCTCAACGTATGTTGTGATTGTCTTCCCACTCTACATCCAACCTTTACCTCTACACTAGGTTCTGCATCAGCCCTAACTTCACAACAGAGATGGTCACCAATCCACTACAGTTAAAGCTCTTTGTACTAATGAATTGAGAGAAAGAGAGAAGATCATCCAAGAGCATAGTTATCAAGGCTCCTTCATAGGCACCATGTAGTCTTGCTAGACTCTTAAGAGGCGTCAAAGTTTGGGCATCTAGGCCCCAAGTGGTCTGATTAGCACCTACGGATACTTTCAACCCAATCCAAGTCATTTTGTGCCTAAGTAGGTTCATTGAGGTATGAATTTGGTCATTTAAGGTTACTTGAGGGCTAAATTAGTCGTATGTCTGATTGAATCAAAATTAGGTCAATTTATGTTTGGTTGGAAGGGCAAGGAGAGCAGAGGCGTGGTGGTGGGAGAAATTTACTACATTTGAGATAGGACCTCCAACTTTATATTAGGACCTCCAACTTTATATTAAACGATGAAAGGATGAGGAGGTGGGGGAATCACAAACATTCATTGACCAATATGAATATGAGTTGATATGTACTTACTCCATAGGTGAAAAATTCACTCTTAGATCAACTAAGATCCTGATTGACTGGTCTAGGGCTATACCACCCATAACTTTTATGAGATGGATATGGAGAGGTTATAGTATTCGATGGTCTACATGTATCATATGGAATAGTGATTAACATAGCTAATAGGGAGCTCTCACTAGGAGGCATGGGTACATTCTTTGGTGGTGACCCAAAAGGCCTTGGTTGAAATCACTTGAATATGTCATACTTCGAGCTAGATGATAAAAAGGACCTTTGATATGATACTATGGGGGATTTTTGGCGCTCGATGGATACTCTTGAATCTATCTTGGAGAATTAAATGCTCAAATGTGTCCATTTTGATGTTGAGTCTAACATATTATCAATGATCCTCTTCTGGGATTGGAAATATGCTTCTTACTGTGTTTGGATTGAGGAATAGTTAAACATGCATCCATGGTATGCAGTATCAACCATGCGGCCTAATAAGATACATCGATAAGGAAATCTACCTACAATTGTGAGTTGGTGTATGTATGATAATTATGCATTTCTGGTGAGGAGTGACTCATCATAGCCGAAAA
The DNA here is from genome assembly GCA_963693085.1 of Alisma plantago-aquatica. NCBI lineage: Eukaryota > Viridiplantae > Streptophyta > Magnoliopsida > Alismatales > Alismataceae > Alisma > Alisma plantago-aquatica. Next base: position 33,867,183 of record OY856409.1, on the reverse strand, counting down.
TATGCAATACCCACCCATGATGCCAAATAATGTACATTAAAAAGGAATGGTACCAAGGACCCGTCCCCCGCACCCTCGCGCTGTGGCGATTAGGGTTTTTGTGTGTGGTGGATGCCCACTCCCTTAGATTAGGGCTTATCTCTTGCAGGTTCAAGCGTGGGGGCGTGTTTTGGGTCTCGTCTTCATGGCGGTGGAGTTAGCGGAACGTTATGCATGACTGAATCTATCAGACGAAGTGGATGAACCGATTGATGGTAGCTTGGTGGGTAACGGGGAGGAGGAAGAAGACCAGGCCGAACTGGTGCTGGTGGGGTGACTCTTAACAGACCGGACATACAACTTGAAGGCGATGGAACAGACTCTAAAACAGGCATGGAGTCTCTGGGAGACGCTGATATTTAAGAAGTTGGAAGGCGACACCTTCGTGATGCAGTTCATGCACTGGCGCGACAAGCAGCGCGTCAAGGATGGGGCGTCGTGGAACTTCGACGGACGCATGTTGCTCTTCAAAGAGGATGATAAAGAGGACCAACCAGGGCATCTGCAGATCAATCATTCACCCTTTCGGGTTCGTTTCTATGGCGTGCCAATGGGATACAGAGGGGAGGCGATGGTGCGGGAAATAGCGGGTCGTATTAGCGAGGTGGTGGCAACAGACTGAGATGGATCGGGATGGGACTCTTCAGTCCAAGTTCGAGTAATATTAGACGTGACCTGTCCATTGAGGAAAACCCTAAAGCTCAGGGGTAAGAGTGGGCGCATTGTTGACGTTGATGTAAAATACGAATGGCTCGCGATGTTCTGCTTCAGTTGTGGCTTAATTGGCCATGTCGACAGGGACTGCAACATCGACGTGGAAGGGAGCGAACAACAGCAACGTTGGGGACGGTGGCTTCGTGCGTCACCATGGAAACAACATAGGGCAGAGAGCAATCAGGAGGAAGGCAAGGGAGGTATCAGATGGAAACTTATTTTCAAAGACGACAGAGCATCAGGAGGGGGCGTCGTTGGGGGAGGGAAGACGTAGGGAGTAGAGTGGGGGGAGAGAGGGGGGATGAAGGCGTCGACATGGAGGAGGATGTCGACCAGCGGACGAAGCAGGAGTGGGAGGAAGCGAGCGATAGGGAGGAAGCGAGCGATAGGGAGGGCGGGGCACGGATAGGAGGGGTGCGACGCGTCCAGGAGAGACGGGGTGTCGGGACGACGACGGGGGGTGAACGGCAAAAGTCAGTAGACCGAGCGACGGAGGGGCGGCAGGGGGGAATATGGAACTGGGCGATGGTGAGTAGGTCGGGGGTAGAGAGGGGAAGGGACGTCGAGTACAACACTGAGGAGGGAAGGGGAACAATGGCATCAATGGTGATGGGGGGTGGGGGAACGCAACATAGGGGCGCTGATGACACAGCGTCGAGAGTGACGGAGAAAGAAACACCGATGTGTTACACAAAGAATGAACTACTGGGGATCAAGGGAAGGCACCGTATTGTGGAGGAAGCTCTGGAGTCTGATCAAGAGGGTCCAGTCGAGGAAGTGGAAGGAAATGATGGATGGGGCACATCCATGCAATGATAGGGAGAGAAGGCGGGCAAGGTGATACTAGCACGATGGAGTCAAACGTGGGAAGGCAAGGAAGCAACACTCAGTGACAAGGTGGGGTTACCAGATAACGTCAAGTGCACAGAGGAAAGGAAGGAGCACGAGGACAACATTGGGCAGGGGACAACAGTCAACGAGGTCAGCAACACATCTAAAACAGTAGCACCCAAGAGAATTGTAATGAGGGCACAGAGGAGGAAAGAAATAGGGGCACGAATGAGGAAGGGGAACAAACAGGCAAAGGAGAAAAAGAAACGTCAACCATGGGTCTATAAGATGAGTAGGGGGCGAGGCTGGGAATCCCAGAAGAGGAGGTGGTATGGGAGCAAACATCAGGGAAGAGGGGAAGGATTGGAGAGGTTTGTGGCATGGAACTTGATGAACTACCTATGAACGAGTCGGGGGGGAAAAGATACAGGAGGTTCGATGTAGTGGAGATGGACAGCTTTGGGTCACCAGGACTCAAGTAGTGGAGATTGGCGGTGTCCAATCTCGTGAAGGACAATGAAAACCTTAGCTAGAATTGTCAGGGAATGGGAGACCCTAACACGTGCAAAGCTCTCCGAGCGTGGGTTTGGAGAGAGTGTCCAAACATAGTCTTCCTCATGGAGACTATGATTGCTGACAAGAAGCTAGAAGAGGTGAAGAGGAGTTACGAGTTTACTGATGGCTTGTGCATAGCCAGTGAGGGGAGGGCAGGTGGTATGGATTTCTGGTGGAAGGACATTGACTTGGAGGTGATAAACTACTCTCAAAGACATGTGACAGCTGTGGTCAAAGACAAGAACACTGGTGTGATGTGGAGAGCGATGGGTATCTACGGATGGCCAGATCAGGCAACTAAATACAAGACCTGGGAGTTGATGAGGAAGATAAAGGGAGAGGCAGACATTCCAATCATTTTCTTCGGGGATTTCAACGAGATCATTTCCAATACTAAAAAGCGAGGTGGTCCACCCAAAGAGGAAAGGTACATGCAGAATTTTTGAGATGTGATAGATGACTGCGAGCTGTTGGACGTGGGTTTTGAAGGAAATATTTTCAAATGGAAAAGGGGACTCACTGAGAGAACTCTAGTATAGGAGAGACTTGACAGATTCTTGCCCGAGCTTGAATGGACGAACATATTCACTTTCTACAAAGTTTTTCATCTGCCCATACATGAGTCAGATCATGCACCCATAATACTAAAGGCAGACAGGAGCAACTATAAGAAAAAAAAGGAAAGGGCACTTCATGTTTGAACCAATGTGGGTGGGGGAGGACAACTGTGGAGAGGTCATCAAGAAGGCATGGGGGGTTGAAGAAGAAAGTGAGTTGTCAACAAAACTGATGAGGTGTAAGGAGAGCCTAAAATCTTGGGAATCCGGGAAGTTTGGAGAAAGAAGAAGGAAGGTGAAGGAGCTTGAGAACAAGCTTAAGGGGCTACAAGATCTTCCCCTAGATCAAATAAATCTAGATAGGGTGGAGGAAAAATCAAAAGAGCTGCAATACTTGCTGCAAAAGAATGAGGAATATTGGGCTGCCAGGGCCCGTGTTAAGGAACTAAAAGAAGGGGACCGTAACACTGCCTATTTCCACCAAAAAGCTTCAAACAAGAGGCGGAGGAATAGAATTGATTGCCTAGAAGATGAACATGGGGTCATGAAATCACAGGAGGAGGACATTAAAGCAATAATCATAAAGCATTTTGCACAACTGTTTCTTTCTAGCAATTCTACGGGATTTGCGGAGGCTACAAGGGGGCTACAGGAGATGATAGTAGGGGCCCAAAAGGAGTACCTTGAGAGGGATATAGAGGATGAGGAGATATGGGAAGCTCTAAAACAGATGCATCCAAATAAGGCATTGGGGCGAGACGGGATGAAAGCCATGTTCAACCAAAATTATTGGGGATTGTTGGGAAGGATGTGGCGAGCTATATCAAATGGTGGTGGAAGGGGGAGAAGGAAATAGGGGAGGTAAATGACACCCTAGTTGTGATTATCCCAAAGACAGACACGCTGAAGACAATAGGGGAATTCCGCCCAATTAGTCTTTGCAATGTGGTATATAAGATCGCATACAAAGTCATGGCGAATAGGCTGAAGCCACTTATGGACAGCATTATGTTGGAGAATAAAAGTGCCTTTGTACAAGGAAGATTGATCACGGACAATGGCCTTATTGCATATGAAGTGTTTCATTCTATGAAGAGAGACAAGGGAAGGAAAAAAGGCAGCCTTGCTTTGAAATTGGACATGTCAAAAGTGTACGACAGAGTAGAGTGGAGGTTCCTTGATGCCACTATGGAGAGATTGGGGTTTGGGCTGAAATGGAGGATTAAGGTCCAAGAATGCATAACGTCCGTCAAACACGTGTTTGCCTTCAATGGAGATAAGACCCAAAGCACAGTGCCTACACGCTGACTTCACCAGGGAGACCCTCTTTCCGCCTACCTTTTCATTTTATGTGCGGAAGCTTTTTCATCTTTGATTTCTACCGCTACATGGGAAAACCTCCTGCATGGCATCAAGCCAAGTAGGGGGCACCATCTATCTCACACCTTTTTTTCGCAGATGATAGCATACTCTTTGCTAGAGCCAACACCGCCAAATGTCTGAAGATAGCTGAAATTGTCAGCCAATATGAACATACATTGGGTTAAAAGATAAATTTCTCTAAGACGGAGGTTGTCTTCAGCAAAGGGATTGCTCCAGAAAAATAGGAAGAGTTGAAGTAGCTCCTTGGGGTGAGAGTTGTAGATAGGCACGCTAGTTATTTGGGCCTTCCGATAGATGTGGGAAGGTCAAAAAAGCAGGTATCCAGCTACATCAAAGACAGAGTTTGGAGGAAGCTTCAAGGATGGACGGAAAAACTTTTGTCAAAAGTAGGAAAGGAAGTTCTCATCAAAGTTGTAGCCCAAGCTATTCCCACACACATCATGAGCATTTTCCAGTTGCCGGCGAGTACTATAGAGGAGATCCAGTGGATGGTCACTAGATTCTGAGGGGGGGCAAAAGACAAAGAAAGGAAAATATCATGGATGAGTTGGGAGAACATGTGCAAACCAAAGCGATAAGGAGGTCTTGGTTTTAGGGATTTCTACACCTTTAACCAAGCTCTCCTGACAAGACAGATGTGGCGGCTTGCAAACAATCCAGAATCTCTCGTGGCTCGAGTTCTCAAAGCCAGGTATTTCCCAAGGATGACCATATGGGAAGCGAGAAGGGGACACAATCTGAGTTTCTCTTGGAGGAACCTATGGGGAGCAAAAGCACTGTTAAAAGAAGGAACGCAATGGCGAGTGGGGGATGGTACGAAGGTGAATATCTGGGATGATAGATGGCTGCCAAATGAGGGTGAAACGCTTGCACAGTTCAAAAGGGAGAATGGGCCAGAGTTTAACACAGTTAGGGACCTCATGACAAAAGATGGTTCTCAATGGGACGCATGGAGAGTCAATGAGTGTTTTCCAGTGAGCTACACTAGAAGAATACATGCCATACACCGCAACATGAGGGATTCCGAGGATACTTTGATGTGGTGGCCTTCAAGAGACGGGGAGTTCACTGTTCGTTCTGCATACTAGTTGGGGCTGCTAGGGAAGGAAGAGGCGAGGAGGTATGCATACCAGCAGGGTGACTCACTTTGGAAACACATTGGCACGACGGTTGGAGTCCAAAGATAGCACATTTTCTATAGAGGGCAAGCACGGGCAGTCTAGTGACACGGGGGTGATTATATGTTAGACATTGTGTGGATGATGGTGCATGCATGCTTTGTGGGGTTGAGAAAGACACGATTCCTCACATGCTCTTCCGCTGTCCTAGTGCGGTGGAAGTGTGGGAGCAGATGTCGAGGGAAGTACACTCATGGGTGCACGACTCTAGGGATGAAGACATCATCTCATCCCTGACAGCAGCTTTGGCGGGAAGACCAGCACACGAATCTGATCTAATGGTGACAGGCATGTGGACGGCATGGAAAGTAAGGTGCACTCGGATCTTCTAAAGCAACGAGGTTCGCAGTGGATATCTTCTTCGTGGAGCGATGACAATGGTACGTCAGGTTGGCAACGGGCGCAAGAAGAAGAGAGGAGGAGTAGGATGACGTGGAGGTCTGCATGGGGCGCGTCGTGGGGATGAAGAGGGGCAGCATGATGAGGGGGGCATTGACGTTCTCCAGCCAGCATTGCATGGGCGGGACATGAGTGGTAGGAGGGGAAATAGATGCCTCGACGACCAACAGGTGGGAGGTGAGGATGGGGACGCTCACCACGAGGAAGGTGGGGAGCAAAATGCTGCACTGCCGGACGTGTGATGCAGGTGGAGGAAGCCAGCACATGGGATGATTAAAATTAACGTAGATGACTCGGTGGGTGAGGATGAAGGAGCAGGCACGGGTCTGGCTGCTAGAGATGAGACGGGACGGTTGGTGGGCATTGCGGGAAAGAAAATCACCCAAGGAACGGAAGTAGCCGTTACTGAAATGATAGCTGCGAGAGCAGCACTCCTATGGGCAAAGGAAGCGGGATATGATAATATAGAAGTGGAGACGGACTCACTGGAAGCTGTTCAAGCGTGCACAAATAGGAAGCCAAGGCGGGACTACCTAGGAGCAATTGCCAAAGATTTCAAAGCACTGCAATATCAGTTCACTTCTTGTAGTTTTCTTTATGCTAATCGTAGGTGTAATAGGGTGGCCCATGAGGTAGACAATCTAGCTCGTAGAGGTCTAGTAGATAGTTTTTCCTTTACGCATTCTTTTCCTTCAAACTTGTTAGCTCTTGTGAACCTTGATTTATTGAGCTTATAGATTTTGTGTCGGGGAGCCCATCTTGGGTTTCCCGTCCCACCCTAAAAAAAAATGTATATTAAAAAGGAAATTTATGTGCAACTACAAGTTGGTGCATGCATGTGAAGGAAAACAATTTTTTATTTTAGATATATATTTTGGTTCTAGTTGTTGCAGTATGTCATTTGTTGGAAGGAGCAATGCTATCTATCCAAGTGGTGGTTCTATTTTGTTTACACACAAATATGCTACTGGAACCACAAAAATATGTACATATACCATGTGGTGGTTCTGTTTCATTTACAAGTGTTTACCAAATTCTACATTGTTACATAGGATAGATCTGTTAGATCCAGAAGCTTTCTTATAGCCATATTGTATTCTTTAGCTTACTCCTTAATTTTCCTATGTCTAATCTTTATTCATATTTTCTGAATGCATTTCTCTACTTATAATTTGTTGTAATATTACAAAATACGATGCTTCATATTAGCAGTTGGCATTACTCTATTGGCACAACTTCAGTATATAGGCTTAGTTCAATTTATTAGAACTGGTGTGCTCTTTAGCCAAGACCATGTTCACCCCTTGCATCATGCTCGAATACTGAGACTTTACAACATAGCAGCACCCACCCTATTTTTACTAAAACCTTTTCCTTGTTTTTCACATTTTGGAGTGTAGGTTTTCACTTTTTCTCAAACTAAGGAACAAAGTCAGCTTTATAATCTAACCAGGAAGCCCCCCTATAGCTACATGTGGTATTTTTGAAAATAAAGTAAGTATCACTCTCTGAGACTTATTCAATCTATAATGTTCATGTTTCATGGTGTTTTCTTTAATTCATATTTTCCCTAGTTTTACTGGATAAATGTTAATACATTTTCCTCTGTTCCGCTGCATTCCATGTCTTTTTTACTCTGGATCCTTGTTGTAGTTTGTGTGATGCCTGACGGATGCCAAGGAGCCACCTTGACAAGTATAACACTCTCCTTAATGATCTAAAGCCCAAAATCATATGTGCAAAAGCTTCTATAAGTGTTCAATCCATTTTACTAACTTCCTTTTTAGTTTAGTTTTCTGGAAAGCAACTTCTATAATTAGCTTGACTGAAGACATAACAATATTACTGGAATACATCTAATATTTAAGCATCTATGAGTTTTTTGTACCACCTTTTGCAATATATATGATTCGTCTAATGGACAATAGGCTTCTGTATAATTATGTACTTTTGGAATATGAGCCTAAAATTGGGTGGGAAATATATAGTTGCTGATTTTCTTAATGCTTTCACATATGTAAAACCTCATTTTCAAATAGCCTTTTGAGTCCCTAATCGTTGGATATCATTTTACGGTAACATAGAAAATTCACTCTAATTAGTGCATCATGGAAACCAAATGGAAACACAACTGGTGGAAAATCAACTACACATCACATTTGAGTAACCATTTTATAGTAACGAACATTTCTGAGTATTCAACCATCACAATGGATTCACTGCTGTTTAAAATAACCAACCCAACCGACCATATGGACTATATTCCTATGTAAAGGGATTTGAAATTATATTTTATATGTAGGTATTCATATGGATTATATTCCTATGTAGGGCTAAATGTTACTCCTTTTTCTCATGGGCCAAATGTTGTATTTAATTTTCTAAGGATCACGTAATTGCATGACATGTTTGGATTGCCTTTATAGGTTTCTCTCCCCACTACTTAATAATTGCAAATGACAATCTAGGATTTTAAGGTAGCACACTGTGATTATGAATAATTTATGTCTGGTTTAATGAACCAAAGAGGAAGATTGGTCATACTTCTTAAGTACCCACTTCACCAAAAGCCAACAAATTGTTTCATCATTAGACTCCAGGAAATTTTAGTAAACCAGAGATCATGTCCTACATTTATAAATTTAGTTTAGCCTTCTGCCTTAGGTGTACATAGTACTTCCCATGAACAAGATTAAATTTTCTATGCCATCCCTAAGAATCTAAATGTAAATCTTGACAATCTCAATATCATAGAGGTACCATGAGGGGATGTCAAGGTATGTAACAATGGAAAAACATATAATCAACTGAGGGCACCCATCCTAGTACAAAATTGACTTTAGCTCAACTTTGATCTTATAAGTAACATGCATAAATAAGGGTTTAGTCAACCTTCCTATAAAATAACAAAGGTTCGTATTTCCCTGAACTTTGTATTTCACCATTGGAAAAAAAGACATGCTCGATAGTATGAGGTTGCTAAGGTAGGTAATTTCTACCCCTAGAACCTAGAGGTGACTTAGGTTACTGAGCAAGGTGGGCTAAGGAAGGCATGCAACAAGGTTGGTCATCCTTAGTGATGATACACTACCTGCTCTGAGTATAGGGCCAATGGCCCACTTTATGCAAAATTGTAAATATACAACCAAGGGTCATGGTTGCTTCTCCATTGCACATGGTATCTAATTTGCTGGTTTCTTCGTGACTGCATATATGGCTGCTTGTGTTGCTTGATGGAAAAGTGGTGGCTTTGAAAAGGTCATTTGAGACTTTCTTTCTTGCTTTGTTGGTTCTTTGGGAGTTAACTACAAACTTCAGAGTATGATTTTTCTAGGTTAATAGTTCTTAAACTCCCTCACAATTCGAGTAGTTTTTGGGTTCCTTTATTGATTGAGATGATGCTTAGCCTTATTGGTGGTCCGTGTATGATGATGTTTCTCATTGGTTTCTGGTGCTTATTGATTAGTTTGAGATTATCTTCAGATATGTTCTGTTGGTCCTCTATTTTATCAGCTTTGTTGGGTTCTGTCTCAACATTTATATTTGGTCGTTGACTGAGTTTCTTTCTTTGTGAAAGAGTAGTTTTTTGTCTAACTCTTGCAATGTTCATTTTTTATGCAATCATTTTTTCTTCCCTTACACAAACTTGTACAGTTACACAAAAATTAAATGAAAAAGAGCAATATGCTTTCTGATAAAAAAGAAAGTTTGGAAGTTTCAACAAATGCATAATATAATATGAATTTATTTATTTAAACATACATCATTTCTGTAATTTATATAAATCATTTCAATAATTCTAAAAGGTTCTTGTCTTTTGTCTGAATAATGATTGAATCTCAATAATTATAAATAGAAAAAGAAGAATTGGTGTAACCTGGACATTTGTAGTACAATGAAAATAAGTTGTATGATAAATAGAAGTCCACAAGGTGATAGACTTCCTCTATTAGAGAGATACTTCACATGACTTTATAGTCGTTGACTCACGTAGACAGTTAGTAGAACATGAATGTTGAAAGTCAAGTGCACGAGGATGATCTCACTAAAAATAGTACACCCTTACAGGACTGCAACATAGAAAAATGGAATCAATCAAAGAACTTTCTCTTGAGTAAGCCACATAGTCACAGGAAGACATTATATTCTTTGATCGGTGACCGATACTCCAAAATACTCCCACATTTTTTTGCAAATGGTGAAAGCTTGGTTTTGTTATAATTATATATGCCCATCTGAAGTGGTCCTGGGTTTTTTCTATCATTTGTTGCACTCCTAGAATGTTGCTTGCCAATTCTTGGGCCTTGTATGTCAGTTAGATACAAAAATTAATAGGTGAGTGATATGGAGATCGGATAGGTAGGCACCCGTTCTTGGAAAGTTTTTGGTACATCCATCTTAAGCTTTAATTGTATATAAACTGAGGTATAGACTTTTTTGCTGTCAGTCCTATTAGTTCTTCATCACAGCTAAATTAAACAAAAACTTAAACTATGACTAAATGGGAAGCATACATTTTTAAGTGTTTGTCTATTCACAAGGAAAAAGAATGAACTTTATATAAATTTGTACACTTATATATAAAAATATTGTCATGATGGACATGCTCTTGGATGATCTGTAGCTCCATTAGGTGCAGGTAGGACAGTCTGATTTGGTATGTCCATCTATATCCAGGGAGTTTGTATGCATCATCAAAAAAGAAGATAAACATACGTTTGGAGACTGATAGGAAGGTCAGTACTGAGTGCAATCATTACAAAACTATCATTATTTATTCGAAGAGATTACACGTACTTTTACTACTACTTCATAAATTTAATAAGTACAAATAACACTCCTATTTTAGTTCAGAAATCTACCCTATTGAATGCACTGTCAGTCAACTTCTACTATCATATATATTGTCTCACTTCATGTATTTTAGTAGTTCTAGAGATTTTGTCAAATAGGGAGATAGATGTATGATGGTATCAATAGCCCTGACACTAGAAGATGATGACTATAAAACACTTGAGGTAGAATATGGTTGAGATTGCTCACGATTGATAATAACATTTCTAATCTCCATGTTTTTTGTTAGTCCATGAGTGATCAAAAGCATTACAATGAAAAGCATCTGGATGAATTTTTAATATCCAAGTTGATAGTCATCCACGAATTGGAAGCAAAAGATTCCACGAGGCCTCATCTTCAAAGTAACTCCATTTATGTTGCAGTTACTTGTTTTTTAAAACTACACTAAACACTAAAATAGCAGAAAATGTTGCATGCTTGATACAATAAGAACATGGATATTTTTGCACATACAAGGTGAACTAGAAAGGGCAACCCATACAAAGTGCACTTTTTGTGCCTCATACATAGAAATTATGACCGGTATTTATGACTAAGCAACTCCCATACTACTGAGATGGATTAAACAGCTCTATCAACAAAGTTGTACAAATTGGTTGGATCCATGAGTCCCAACTTTCATACCAAGAACAATGGATCCACGAATCCTCCTAGTATGATTGGAAAACACACACTTGGTGTGCTGAACTCCTTGAGAAAATACCCCCAAATTTCTATAAAAACTCACCAATAGCTTCCAGCTTCTACGACGAGTCCCTACTTGGCCTCCTAGCAAGCATTTCATACAAACATTGACTTCATGTCACCTCCAATCATATGCCCAACTAACCTAGTTAAGCACTCACAAATCTCATTTTTCTAGTACAAGGTGAAGCAATTGCTTCTTGATCACATGAATAACCTAGCGCCAAGAATGTTTTTGATTAAGTCTCAGTACCATCTTGAAACATCTATAGGTCTATAATGCTAGGGAACAATGTTGCCAACAAGGTAAAGGACAAAAATAGAGAGTTAGGGTGACTTAGATTAATATTGGTATTGGTACATGAATGAATTAAAATTTGCAAGATAACCTTAACGAGACTAGGATCAACCATTTATACACTGAATGACTCCTTTTTAAGGTCATAGCACAATAGCCCAACTTATTGCCAAACATCCATTACCAGTGCAATGGAGGGAAAGGCATGGAAGTGGATATGGAGATCAACTTTTAGACCAAATTATTGCATAAGCACAATTAGGTAAGGGGAGCTATTATAGTTTTGTTGATGCATACTCTCCTTACAACTAACTTTCAGGCTATATTCAATGGAGTCAATTGGATGTATGGTTCTGCTAGTGACTTTGGCTACATTTGTCCATAGAGAACCTAGGTTTTCCATTATCATCCTCATGGGACTGAGGGAAAGGATTAATGGATACAAAGGAAAGTTGAGTGCCATGGGTTGATGATAACTAATAAGTCATCCATAAACCACAAAGTTGCAGTCAACAAGGGGTGATTTCTCACTCCCTCTAGATATGATGCAGGGTCTTCTATGGTGGTAGAGAAGAAATGGTAGCATCTATAGTGACATAATTTTCATTTATTGATTTATGAAACATACACTTTGTTACTAAAGTGAACCTTATTGAAGAAAAAGATGACCAAGATTTATGTACATAGTATACTATACGTAAGCAGGTCATATGAAAATGATGCACATCATAACTTGAGTGGTTCTACTTTTCTTTATAGGAAAGAAATTGTTGGTTTCAGGCTTGCAAGCTTTTTGTGATTATACTTCCACAACACTCTCCTGAGGCTTATGTCTTAAAGGTATCATACAAACATTATATTGTCTTATACCTATATGGTAAGAGTGAAACCTATAATTATTAATAACAATAGTAACTAGACACAATCACACCAGTAGGAGGTAGTAGACAGGGATGTATCTATTTGCTTGTTCCCTCTTTACAGCTCTAGTGTTTGAGTCAGGCCTAATGCACGAGCTGGTTCTATATGAACAATTGGTGAGTCAATAATATAAGATTTTCTGGTGTTTGCATGATGTTGCATATATTTTTTAAAATAAATTGGTTGCTCTGAAATTTAGGTTCATTGTTTCATTTTATCTCAGAGTATTTGAGACTATAGTATAGAAGATTATATTTCAAGCTGGACAACATGAAGATTGAGTGTTCTACGAGCTACTTTGTTTGCTTTTCCTTATTTATGGATATCACTCATTGATTCCCCTACCGTCTCATTTTCTTAAATATTTCTTCCAGACTAAGGTTGTTTAATAGTTACTTTTGAATTCCAGTAGTGGATTTCCTATATGACCTTACAATAGTATGCTAGGGATCCACATGTTAACAATCGTATCATTGTTTTTTGTCTATCTACATGGGCATTTTCAATAGCAGATCAAGGACATTAAATTTCTATTTCTCTTGATGATATAGCTACTCAAGGTAGTAATGCAACTCAGTGGATGTTGTCTATGTCTTTTATTTCACATTAACATTTGATTTTCTTTCTGTAGCAGGTTGCTCAAGTCTATTGCCAACCATGGATAAAGTTGATCTTGTTAACCAATTGCTTACTGAACCAACCAATAAAAAGTATGTAAAATATTGTAGCATGCCATGTGTGATCATGGATGAGACTGAGATGAGTTCAGAATTAGCTTCCAACAAAAATAGGTTGGTTGAGGACCCTCTATTCATTGAGAAAGAGAAAGCACTATAATTCCTAGATTGATGTTTGATATTAGTGTAGAAGATGTATGCATATTCTATTTTGTTTCTTCTATTTGAAGTCTGTCAAAGTGAAGGCCATGCAAAATAAAAGTGGGAGTGACGTACACTAACACTTGTATAGGAAGGAGAATGGAAATAATCATAGATGCAATATGAAGCCATTGATTTACTTTAGATCACAATCCACTTGGAGGGAGGAATCCATTAGTTTCTCTTATATAGTTGATGATTTTAATTTTGTCAAAGGGTCGATATGTATATCTTTTTCCAAAATATTGTGTAATAGGGGCAAGACATACATCCTCCCCATGTATATTTGTTATTAAAATATAAATAAAAGTATGGTTGTTGGCATATTGAGTGTAACTTGTTCGAATTTGTTTTGTGTATGGAAAAATTACATATATAGTATATGCATAATATTCTAACATATATGTATGTGTAATAAATGACACTAAATATGTAGCTAGATGTATGATCTAACTACATATATGTATGTGTACTAACTGTTTCTTTTCCATACACATTAACTACACATAAAATGTAGTAACTTCATCTTCTTACTACATACTGACTACATATGCAATTATAGTTATACATTTACCTACAATTGCACTTACATTTAAATATGTAAAGATATTATCTAGCTACATTTCTGACTACATATGTATTAGTAGTCAATGGATTATTTAACTACATATTTGAAAAATATAGTCAAAGCCTTTAGCTATATGAGCATATACTACAATTTATAAATGTAAAGAAAAATGTAGATAAACCCTTTAGCTACAAATATGGGGTTTCCACTACATTTTTTGTATGTAGTTAAAGACCATTTTTATTGTAGTGAACTCATCGACGTCTCTTCTAATCCTTCATTGTATCACTTGTCCATGAGTTTCTAGAGGGAATGAAACCACACATGGACCCAAAAAAGGGAAAATACAGTTAGACTGGTACTAAATCCAATTGTTGAGCTATTTTAAAAATAAAAATTTATGAAATCAAATAATAACAACTTTTCTTAGTGGACTCTGGTAACAACAAGAAGAGGTGGACTCTGGTGACAACAAGAAGATGGTCCAGTTATCATGCTAGTTTTAAAATGGTACAATAATTCAAATTGGTAACTAGAAATAATAAATATATTATCAAAACTATTATCAAGAGATTAAATTATTCAAAATGAAATGATTATCTATTGGCACAATCAATTGAATATTTTGTCTTTGCTAGTGACTAGGTGCCTAGTGTTCTCCCCTCTATGAAATAACAACACTTTCTCCTGTGGGGGTAACCAGTACTAGAGGACCTCTTATTTTTTTATCCACTATGTAGAGCTGGGGGATATGGCCCACTAAATCTAGTGAGCCAAAGCACTTAGCTAATATTCAAATTTTATTCCAATATCAAAATCAATCAATATTTCAATTATTCAATAATGTTAAACATTCAATTAAGTTGTGGTGAACTTCAAAATGAGGTAAATGCTATAACCTATTGGTTCACCACTTCTATAAAATTATATGAATGAAAGTCAAGAGGGAATTAAATAGTTCAATAAAAAAATTGAGGATTTTGTAGGGAAATATGGCATCACATATGGTAGAAGAAATAAAAAAAATTGCTTCCATATTACCCTTAGAAAGCAGATCGAGTCAACAACTAGGAATTGAAAATGATGGTTTGCAAGAGATATACCTGGTCCTGAGTCTATAATGAATATCATTTCAGCAATGTACTTCTTCTTTAAGAAACACTCGAACAATCATCAACAATGTTCTCATGGTGAAACAATGTGGATGGAGGTTGATGATGTCCTCCAAGAGACTGGGGAATGACCTCCTTGCCTCTACACAGTCCATGTGAACCACAAGAAACTCCATGTTGCTTTACCAAAGCCAATAGGAAGGAGTTGTCCCTTTGATCGTCAAACTACTAAGGTTGATTCACTCTCCTATGTTGTCTCTCCCTTGTTGTCCCTCCAATGTTACAGGTAGGACTTGTGTGGGCTCTCTAGTTATCACAAATAGAGAGGACGACAATTGTCATAGCTCATTGTTGTTGTGTCTAGAAAAGCATTGACGACCCCTAATTTATAGGAGAATGGGGGTCATGAGTTCTAGATCAAGCGGGAGTCAAAGAGATGGAATTTCATGATTTTTTCAGAACTTGTGAACCATGAACCAGGCAGTTCACACATTCCACAATCAGTTCAACACTTGGACCGATCATTTCACTATGTTTCCTATTTGCAATTGTATTGGCATTTAGTATTTGATTAATGTAAAACATGATGTCAGCATCAATCTATGATCCAATCATATTGATAATTGAACTGGTTGGTTCACAAGCATTACTGGCCATTTCAGACCTTGAACTAGTCATTTCACTAAGTGAACCAGTCAGTTCATATCCCATCCCAGGAAGTGTTCAACCAATATAGTTTAAATTTAATTGACACATGAATCGGTTGGTTCAACACTTGAACTGGTCAGTTCACAGTAATGTCAGTCAATTATTAACCATTGTTGTTTAAATTGAATACCTAAACACTTTAGTAGTCAAGTTAAACAATATTCGTGAATAAACACCTATTCTAGGACATGGGATAAAGCTTGATTGTGTGAAGGAGGGGCATGGCTCATCAAGTGCTCTCTGGCGATAGGAATTGTGATGGCCAAGGAGGTGGCGGCAGAGGAATGGGAGGAGGATCTAATGTTGTTTTGCATGATGGGAGGCCTCCTCCTCATCATATTCCTCACTGAGCAGACACAAAAAAGAGACCGAATCTAGTTGGATTGGAGAAACAATTGAGGCAATTGTCAGATCTGTTTCATAAGGAAGATTCTATGATCGAGGATGGAGATCTAGTGAGGACGGAATTGATGCTTTGCGAAGGGTCTATTGTGTATCCTAAAACCATCTTGGAGAAGAACCGAAGTAGGTGGAAGCTCTCAGACATTGGGTACATTGTTGATCTGAAGCCACATTGTTCGGCATTGCAGGTACATCTCTAGAGTTAGTGGAAAGTGAAAGGGACTCTTGAGATTATGTCTAGAGGAAATGGATACTTCATAATTAACTTCTCTAAAGTGAAGGACATGGAGACGGCGATTGATAAAGGTCCATGGTTCATAGCTTGTAAGCCTCTCATATTAAGAAATGGGTGAGGGGTTCATCTCTGGAGAAGTTGAAACTTATGGATGTTCATGTGTGGGTGCGGTTGTTTGATTTGCCCCTGGAGTTATGGGATGAGGAGATCTTTAGAATGATTGGTTCATATCTGTGAACTCCTTTGAAAGTCAACAAAGCTACCTTAGAGATTAAGAGGCTGGAGTTTTCTAGAATCTTGATCCTTGTACCTACTACTTCTAAGTTCTTGATCTCGATTCCTCTACTAAGTGATGATGGGGTGGAAGACAAAGTCAGAGTTCAGTATGAGCGGTACCCGAATAGGTGTAATACATGTGGTACGTTTGGGCATATGAATGATGGGTGTGTACAGGAGGCTGAGAAAGGAAAGAAGAAGATGATTTGGGTTCTGAAAAAGGTGGTGGATGAAGGTTGCTCAAAATCTTGTGAGGATGAAACTTCATTTGAAGTGGAACATTTTGTTCATGTTGTTGATCTGCAACAAAAGAAGTCTGAGTTGGAAGTTGTTGTCGGGTCTCCAGTTACCGTATGTGAGATGATTACTCCAGATAACAGTGTTGAAAGAAATGATGGCTTTGTACCTGTGTCAAGTAATTCAAGGAGGAATAGGCAGAAAATTGATTCTCCATCTCAAGGGTCTTCAAAATCCTTAGAGATGGCTTTTAGTTCAGGAGTACATAAATCCCCAAACTCTTTCCAACACTTATTCATAGATGAAAGTGAGAAGGTGCTTATTGACGTTGGCATGATCCAACCACCACAATTCCTAATGGTTAGTCCATTAGTTGTGGCATTTTGCAATGTGAGGGAACTAAATAATGTTAGGCGTCAGTCTACACTTTAGGAGATGATAAGGGGGAATGAATGCCTATTAGTTTGTATTCTATAAACCAATTTGAGAAGGAAGAAAATGAAGAATACTATGAATAGGCTCTTTGGAGATGCTTTCGGGACTTTGAATCATGATAGTCATGTTCGGGGAGGATTCTTATTGCCTGGGTAACAGAGGACATAAAGGTAAGTAAAATTTGTGAAACTGATCAAATGCTTCATGTTTATGTTTCCACTCCTAAGTGGGATATATCTCTCACTACTATTTATGGTCATAATAATCTGAATAGAAGAAGTGAGTTGCAGAGTTCTATTAAGAATCTGAGTAGAAGTGTTACCGGCCTCTGGCTTCTTTGTGAGAATTTCAATGTCATATGATTTGTTGAAGACAAGTTTGGTCTCTATGAGCCGTGTTATAGTTCCATGGTTGAATTCAATGATTGCATTTATTCTACTTCTCTAGTGGAATTGGATCTAAGGGGATCAAGATTTACTTGGGATAACAGACAGGATGGGGAGAAGTTGATCATGTCAAAATTTGATAGAACTCTTTATAATTTGGAGTTCTTGGAGGGTTTTCCAAGTTTTTGGGGTGAGGTGAAGGCTAACATTCATAGTGATGATAGATCTATTGTGTTTCATTTAGTTAATATATGTAATAGAAAGAAACCCCCTTTTCATTTTGTCAATGCATGGTGTCAAAAAGATGACTTCCTACAAAAGTGAAAATGCTTGGGAGATTGAAGTTGAAGGCAATCCTATGTTTCATGTCTAGAGGAAGGTAGATAAGGTTAGAATCCATTTGTCTAAATGGAATAAGGAGATGTTTGGGGATTAAACTAAGAATAGGAGAATTAAAGAACATGAAGCTTGCATGGCTCAGAGTCATGTTGATAGTAATCCTTTTGATGATCTTGTTGTTAAAGTTGTTGTTGCTATGAGAAGGAATCTATTACTGCTTATAATTTAGAGGAATCTTTTTGGAGACAAAATTCTTGTGCCAATTGGTTGAAGCGGAGGGATAGGAATTTTAAGTTCTTGTACTCTTCTATTCAGACCAGAAGGATGTGTAATTCCATTAGAAGCATTACTACTGATGGTTCTAGTTGTAGTGAGGAGTCGATTATTCATTATCTTTTTGTTTAGTACTATGGCAGGTTGTTCGATTCTTGCAATGATACTAAGTTGAGATGGGATGATGATTGGGTTCTTCCATGCTTAACTGTTGAACATATAAAGACTATGTGTGATGAGGTGTCAAAGGAGGATATTGAGATGGTGGTTATGAATAGTGATGGAGAAAAGGCCCCAGGGCCATACGGTTTTAACTATAGTTTCTTGAAGTCTTGTTGGAGTATAGTGGGGGACAATGTAGTGAAGGGAGTTCGAAACTTTGTTAGAAGTGGTCATTTGTTGAGGGAGATTAACAAGATGTTTATTACATTGATTCCCAAAAACAAAAATGCTACTAATGTTAAAGATTGGAGGTCGATATACCTTTGTAATACCTTATATAAAATTATTTTCAAGATCCTTGCAAATAGACTACAACCTATTCTGTCGTCGGTTATTGACAAAGCTCAGTGTGCATTTGTGAAGGGTCGGTCAATCTTGGATGCTCGTCGGTGCATGAGATGCTAAACATGATTATGAAGAGCTCTTCTCCCAAAATTTGCATTAAAGATTACCTCAGGAAAGCTTATGATTCTGTAAGTTGGCATTATTTGCAGTTTGTCTTGGTTAAGATGAAATTCTTGAATGTTGGATTAAGTGGATTTATGAAATTTTCAATATGACTAGTTTTAGATGTTTATCAGTGGATGTCCTTCTGACAGAATCTGGCCATCTAATGGAAAAAGACAAGGGGACCCCTTAGCCCCTTATCTTTTTGTTAGAGCTATGGAGGGATTATCTACCATGCTTTCTAACTCTATGCAAAAAAATCTTCTAATTCCATTGAAGATATGTAATAACATGATGGTGTCTCATATATTGTTTTTTTATGATGTGGTGATTTTTGCAGAAGGAAAGTATGATTTTGTCACTAAGGTTAGTAATATTCTGAAGAATTTTAGTAGGTGTTCTGGCCTGAACATTAGTTGTAGTAAGTCCTCTTTCTTTTCCAATAAAGCAACCAACTGTGATATAGTTGAGGGGATTCTGAATATCAAGAAGGATGTGTTGTCGGTGAAGTATTTAAAACTTCCTTTATTATATGGTATACTAACAAAAGATTATGCTCACCTATTGTGGACAAAATCAAATGCAGATTGGAAGGATGGAAGTCAAGATACCTCTCCTTTGTAGGAATAGTATAATTAATAAAATCTACTTTATCTTCTTTTCATATCTATCAGGGAACATCTTTTCTTTTGTTTGTGTCTGTCACATTGGAAATTGATAATTGTCTAGGGAATTCCTTTGGAGAGGTCCTGAGTTGGAAAAGAAAATGCATATTGTTGCGTGGGATCAGGTGTGCTTGCCTAAGAAAAAGGGAGGATTATGCATCAAAAGGTCTAGAGGTATTGTTGATGCATGTATGGTTCTCAATCTTTGGAACATTTCGAAGAAAAAGGATTCTCGTGGATTCATTGGATTCATGAGAAATACCTCAAAGGAGAATATGTGTGGAGATGTAAGGTAGCTTCTATATCATCTTGAGTATGGAAGCACCTACTTTATCATAGAGATAAAATTGTTGAAGATGTTACTTTCTATGTGGGAAATGGTAAATTAGTTAAACTATGGAGAGACCCTTGGCTAAAGGGATAATACCTTGAATAAAGTTTGGGTAGTGGTGCGGTCATGAGAAGTGGTACATGGAAGTTTGCCAGTCTTAATTGTCTCTTTGTTCAGGGGGATTGGATTGTATCCAAGTCAAGGAATGTTAGATCCATTGTTGATTTTGTTTAAAAGCATGGTGTTGTAAATTAGTATGATGACGATAAAATTCTTCTAAAAGGAAATGATATATGCACTTTGAAGAATGTTTGGGAAGCCATAAGGCTGAGGGTCAATAGCCCCTATTGTTTGGATTGGTTGTGGGGTACTAATGGCCCAAGGAGATTTTTTATTAATGGCTGGAAGTTTTTTATTGATAAGCTTTCTACCATTGAAATCTTTCGAGAAGAGGGATGCTATTTCCCCCGATATGTGTTTTGTGTAAGTTTGAAGTTGAAGATCTAAACCATATTCTATTCTGTTGTGATTTTTCTGTTGGAATTTGGAATGCAGCTATGAGGGGTTTGTATATTTTGTGAGTACATGGCTCTTTTGTTGATGTTTTGTTGATGAAGGAGATGAAGTATAGGATTATGGTTTTGGAAACTATTGATTGCGCTTATGAAGAAACTAATATGCAGTTTTTCATAGATACTAGTTTGAGTATAGATAGAAGATGGTCCCTTGTGAAGAAAGACGTCAATTGTTGTTTATAGGCTTTGCTTTTATTTTCCTTTTTTTGAGCTTTGCTCAAGT
This sequence comes from Alisma plantago-aquatica, assembly GCA_963693085.1. Taxonomy (NCBI): domain Eukaryota; kingdom Viridiplantae; phylum Streptophyta; class Magnoliopsida; order Alismatales; family Alismataceae; genus Alisma; species Alisma plantago-aquatica. The sequence continues at coordinate 33,846,455 of OY856409.1, read as the reverse complement.
ATTGTACATACTTTACAAAAAATATAAAAAAAAGGGTAACATGCTTTTCTGATAAAAAAACACATATTCCAGATCCATCATATTTGTGTGACCCTATAGGTTCCAAGTTACGCTGGCAGTGAATGTCTATAACTAAGTTATGACATCACAAGCAATGAGCGGTATCTAGAAACATATCATTGCTACCCAAGTAATTGGAAAGTTGGAGAATGACTTCAACCTACAATATTTGATTAGTGTTATAGTGATCATATAGTTCTTTTGTCTCTGAGATCTATATTGAACTCGAGGCATTGAATCTTCCTCTAAACCTTCAATCCATGTTACTTGAACTAGAGCAGACTGTCTGAGATGCATGTGAGCTCACATATCATATATTGATTCACATGAGTATGGCCATATGTTTCTCAGGCTCACTTATCAAGTGGCATGGATATCAATCTCATGTAGGAGGCACAAATCCCTTCTACATCACTCACACTCAGTCTGCTTGTGTCACAATGTACATGAGAATCATCTTTATGGAAACTATTATTCAAGGTCATGCTGGACAATGTCAAAATACATCAAATAATATGTTATGAGTTTAGTGACTTCAATTCTATGGACCACTATCACTACTAGAGATGATTCTAACTTCCATTACATGGTCTTCATGTATCATTCTTAAGATGAGTCTATTTGATACACTGTTCTCTAACATGTACCTATGTGCTTGGTTTGATATCACATATAATGACTATTGAGAATTTCTCATCAATCAAAACACAATATACTCTAATGTATTACTTGTTATGTATTTTTATTCCATAGTAATATCCTCCTAGTGGAATAACAAGAATGCATGTACTCTTATCATGCATCTGATATCATTGTTCAAGTGCTCAACCTGAAGACATATGCCATCGAGTAACATTATTTTTAGGCATCTACAATGTTTGTGTCATCATCTCATGGTTGTAACAAACATAATAGATAGAATTACCTTTGTCATTATCAAAACAAGTATATCATGGCCTATTACAATCATCATGTGATTGGCTCTACAAGCATACATACCAATAGACTCCCACTTGCACTTAGATCCAATCACTTACAAATCTTATTCCAAATGATCTTCAACATGTTCATCACATTTTTGCTATGCAAGTCTTTAATAGCGGGTTAACAATGTTTGCTTCTAGTCATTATTTTTCAAGTTTCATATCTCCTCACTATATGACTTCTCGTATGAGATACAATTTCTATCGTATGATATCTAAGATTTCTTTCCTATCCAATAGCTCCATTGTTATCACAATATTTCTACTATGTCATCAATGGTTGGAACCTCCAATAAGTCATATCAATGAATTTCTTGATCCATATAGTATCTTTTCTTAAAAGAGAAAGGTACTCAACTTCTAATGTAGAATTACACATTTTTCTCTTACTCAAAACTTTTCCATCTTATAGTTCTAGTCAAACAAAAAGTTAGATTGTGATCATCAATTTAATTTGTCATTTTTTAAGCTTGCATCGATGTAACCCTTTACACCCAACTCTTCCTTATTACCATAACTAAGGAACTAATCCTTTAGTGCTTCTCAAGTACTTAAGGATGTCCTTTATGGTAGTCCAGTGACTGTCACTGGGATTTGATAGATATCCACTCATCATATTCAATACATACGAGACATCAGGATGAGTATATTACATTGCATACATGATAGATCCAAATTCTAAATGCACATGGCATCTTAGTCATATTTTCCCATTCTTCACAAGAATTGGAACTTTGGGATCTTGAGAGACTAATCTCATGGAATATGGATAAATTTTCTCTTATTGAGTCATGTGTGTTGAACACTTTCAACATCTTTCCAATGTATGTTCTCAATTCCTATCATAGGTCAAGACATTTCTAGATCTATCACTGTAGATCTCAATTCCTATCATATATGATGCTTTGCCTAAATTCTACATAGAGAAGGTACTTCTCAGTCATGTTTTTAACATTTGTAGTATAAGGATGTCATTCCCCATCATTATGTGGAATATAAATATGCTCCCTCTAAATCTTTTGTAATCATAGGTTTCATCTTCATTTCAATTGAAGTCAAACTCTTTGACTATCGTGTCAAAATGAAGATTCCAACTCTGAGGTGTTTACTTCAATCCTCAGATTGACCTTTGTAGCTTACAGACCTTATTTCCAATAATTGGATTTATAAACCTTTTTATGTTGTGTCACACACACATGCTCTACAATATTCCTATTAAGGAATGTGGTTTTAACATCTATTTTGCCAAATCTCAAAATCATACTAAGATGGTGAAAAGATTTCATCATGTTCAACAATTTTAACTTTGAATTACTTTGCTACCATTATTCCCTTATAGTTTTGTACATTATCATCGTGTTGGCCTTCTTGTTGATCCAATTGCACCCTATTGGTTTTTCCCCTTTAAATAGATCCATCAAGGTGATACCTTATTGGTGTACATGGATTCCATCTTGGATCTCATTGCCTGAAGCCATGTCTTAGATTTTGGTCTCTCAATAGCTTCTAGGTTTGTTGTAGACTCATCATTTATGACCAACGCATTATCTTTGTGAGTTATAAGATGCAACCTCTCAAGCTGATGGTGTGTTCTACTAAATTTGTGAGGTGTTGTGTTACATAAGGAAATTGTGATTTCACAACAGTTTTTTATTCTACTTGAACCTATTGTACCTCTTTTAGTTCAACGTTTTCTTGTTAGTATCGAACTTTTGGAGTTCTACTTATCTCCCACTAATTCCTTTAGAATTAAATTCCCTTTTGGGAATACAACCATCCTGGGAACAAACGATTTTGTTGCTAGATTGGAATAGAACATTAGTATTCAATAGAATAACATTTATGTGATTTATGAATAAAGTTATTCACAAAAGTATTTCATTATATAAACTTTCAATCCTAATATTTATAAACACATAATGGGACACTTTTCATGATGTATCTCATATGGTGTGTTTTGAACCATTTCATACAATACATTATTTCACTGTAAGTATGAGCTAAAAAGGAATTTGTAAGGTCAACTAGATTTTCTAACAATCGCACCATAAATCAACAATTTTTGAATCCTTATACATGATATACTATTATGATACACTACCACTATGTTTCAGGCGGAGTTTATCATGGTACTCTATCATGGTCTCCCATAAGGACCTTAAACTATTGGTTAAAATATTTTCACATCGATCATATTGAAGTGTTTTAATATTTATACCATGTTGGCTATATACTTCATTCATGATATCCTTGAACTCTTCAAGAGACTTGTATTTCAATAAATACAAACTACCACATCTACTAAGATCATAAATAAATATAATGAGGTACTATTAACCACCTATAGCATTTATTGTAAAAGGTCTATATACATCACTATGTATGAACCCTAATAGAATACTCACTCTCCCACTATATCCAGTGAAAGGTTATTTTGTCACATTGTCCATTAAATAAGACTTGCATGTCTCTACTATTTCAATAACCAAAAAGAGTCTAGACAACCACCTTTGTGGATTCTAGAAATGTACTTCTCATTTATGTAATCTAAATTCCAATGTGATACACATTTATTATTGAGTCACTGTGTTATTTTGTATATGAGGTATGCATATTTGGCTGTAGAACTATCAGGTATAGTGTAATGCCTAGGCCGATGGTAGAATTTAGGGACATTACATATAGATTATGAAGCATAGGGTACTTGCATATAAGATCTTATCTTTTAAAATGAAACATCAAGTTCCTCATAATATTCTTTCCCATACAGGGTACATGATGTTTTCATTAATGGTAGGTACATAATAGCAATTCACTAATGATAGCTTCCAACTGTAGTGGTAGCAACTCTTGATGTGTACGGTTCTAGGTTACTTCTTCTCAGGTCTTGAAGTGGAGATCTCTATCTCCTTCTTCTTCCTGAGTTCCTCTATGTAAAGAGGATAATTCCTTTTCCAGTGTCCATGTTGGTGGTAGTTGTGACAATTTCCTTCCTTATTTACTCCTCCCTTATCTTTCAGTGCAGAAGACTTTGGTTTATTGCTATCTTTAGAACTCTTATTAGCTTTACATTTGTCTTTGGACTTCCCTACATTGATCATCATCATAAATTTGGGTTTGTCATTCTTCGTCTGTGCTTCAGCTTGACCCTCATGCCACGTAATTTTGACAACGACTTGTCAAAATCATTCATGGTGAAGTTCATGAAAATTGGTTGTATGATTGCGGAAGTGATTGCAGAATCACATCTGTGGCCAACTCTTGACCTAAGGAAATTCCAATATAGCACGGTTCTTCACATAACCAATTATCATAAGTGTATGAATGCCTACTAGATCTCCTTCAGCCATATTGTACTTGAACAATACCTTAGAGACTTCATATCTCACTTGTCTTGCCTAATCTTGGTACATGTTCTTAAGATGTGTAACCATATCAGTAATGTTCATGTTCTCATGTTATCTCTACAATTCGTAGTTCATTGAGTACAACATCAGGCATTTGACATCCACAACATATTAAGAGTGCTTCAAGTAAGCAATCTTGTTAGCCTTAGGTGTGTTGGGAGTAGGTTCATTTAGCTTTGGTGTCTCCAAGACATATAACTTACACTCTTAAGTGTGAACAATTCTCAATGTCCCAAACTAGTCATGCAAGTTATTCCCATTAAACTTGTCCTTCTCAAGGATCGATCACAACAAAACATGTTTTTGTTCGTCGTTAGATTCTACAGAAGAAAATTTGCAACTTTTCTCAAAACACTTGATATTTGATTTGATAAGTTTGATGATATTAATGAGACTTTTAATTAACTATCATTCCCACTATTTTGTTCAAATTGATATCTGTCACTATCAAATTTGGAAGATTACATTGTACAATCTTCTAGTGATCCAAGACCCAAAATAATTGAGTTATTACCCGACTACCACTAGCGTCAATAATCAATTATTAAGGTAGGAAACTTTTTCCAATTGCATCTTATGCAATTCTTAGATAGATGATACACACAACTCTTTCACATAGTCATCTGCATGCTTCTAGGTACTTAATCTCATTAATATCACCTAGTTAAGTCTTACCCAAAAGCCAACAAGATAGTGATGCACCCTGCTTGTTAGGCCCAAATAACTAGCATCACACCTCTACGAGATGGACAACACACCATGCTTGGCTTTCCCACACTTAGATGATCAAGCTTTTCATGTGTGATGCATATGGAAAGCATCTTAGTTGTAATATGTATTGTATAATTTAAATACATACATATACATATCCAATCACCGCATAATAATATGTATCATATATGTACTATATCCATTGTAAAAACATGCAATTATAAAACACAAGTGATTCTTATGGCCAAAGTAATGTAATTCGTTACAGCTATGAGGAATTACTACCACCTAAGGCACACATCATATGTAGCAACCTGTTGTTGATGAAGATCTATGCTGGAACCAGTCCGGGTCGATCGATTCAACTCTTGAACCAATCACTTGGCCTGTTGGTCGGTCGGTTGATCTCTCGCATCAGTCATTTGGTCTCTGGTCCAAGTGACATATGGACTCCTCCACTCAATTGGTTGGGCCTCCAGTCAATTGGTCAACTCCTCCAGTCATTTGTCTTCCTAAATCCTCTAATCGATCAATTCATCTTCTAAAAATGGTTAGTTCGTCTGAAGCCAAATGACTTCTTTGCCATAATAGAAAAAGAAACTATCCTATTCCTATTAACTGACTACATTGTAATCGGGAAACCTCGAGATATTTGTGAGGGAAGCATAGGAAGGAACGAACTAATATTTTTACATATTAAAAAGGATAGTGAAGCTCAGTATCCAAACCAAGATAAAATAGGATACCATCCAACCAAGTACAAAGATCTAGGGTTATTGGCCATAACCATGCTAACATCGACCATCAAAACCAATTTTAGGGAGAAACGTATAAATTTCATATATATCATATCATTTATAAATTTAAGGATTATATTTGGCATTTAATTGAATATGCACATTAATCATTTATATATTCACATCCATGTATTAAACATATGATAATACTAAAAATCAGATCATATATATTAAATATCTAAATATAATAAATTGACATAGCTCTAATACCACTGTATGGAAATATGGCATCACATATTGCAATGGAAATAAAACCTTTGTTTCCATATTTCACTTAGATAGTAGATTGCATCCACAACTATGAATTGAAAAGGATGGTTTGCAAGAGATACACCCGGTCCTAGAGCAAGTCCAGTGACTATCCTGGTAGCAACATGTTTCTTTTTCAAGTATCACTTGAGTAGTCATCAACAACGGCCTCCAAGTACAACACCATGGATGGTAGTTGTCAGTGCCCTCCTAGCGGGTGGTAATGGATCCTTGCATCTACGTACACTACTACAGAATACGCCTTTGGCGTCGGTTGTTTAACCCCCTTTGGCGACGGTTTTAAAGCGACGCCTATGTGGGCATCGCTAAAGGTCGAACTCTTCGGCGTCAGTTTTCTAACCGATGACTATATGATCTATAGGCGTCGGTTATATATAGTTGGCCGAAGTCTATAGGGTTCGTGCCACAAAGAAGGGCACCACCTAGGACACTTTCTGCGTCGGTTAACAACTGAACAACCGACGCCATACTCCCAGACGACAAGGCTGTGCTTCGCTGCACGGCCGTGTTTAGTACTATAGATTTCGGTTTTATACGAATAAGCGACGCCTTTTCTACCACGGCCGTGCTTTCCTGTATGGTCGGGTTGTTTGTCATATTAGGCGTCGGTTTTTATCTAATAACCGACGTTGTAGGCCTTTGATGACGGTATTTTACAAATAACCAACGCCTATACTTTATTTTTTTTTCTTATCAGTTTGCAGGCCTGCTGTGGCTGGTCAGCAGGATGAGAACCTGCAGTTCAGTTTTCTGAACTACAGGTTTACGACATCCATTGATATCAGCCTACAAACAGGCCACAAACCTGCAAAATCAACAAATATTTTTTCACACAAGTAGATACATTCAGACATCAATTCAATTCTCACATTCACACATGTAGAAACATTCAAATACACGTAGAAACATTTAAACATGTATAAACATTCAGAAATATTCATTTACAAAATATCATTCAACATCGCTATCAGCATCCCAATTATATCTTACAATCGCCACTGCTTGTATGGCTTTTGCCCATTCTTCTCTTACTTCATTTAATGATTCCATCGTATATGGAGCATGTACATTTTTTAAGCATTTACCTATAGTGTGGTCAGTTTTAAACACCTGCAAAGAGAATGATGTATATATATAAGTAATAATATAAAAATAGGATTGATATATTTCATACTAACTAATGAGACTATATATAATACCTCATGTATGGTATTAATATCCAATGCGGCATGTCGGATAATCATATGCATAAATCTCATCACATAGTATGTGCATTCCCAGCTGTTGTCTTGTGTAGCGCACTATAAATTGAAACATACAAAATATTAAAAAATACAACTAAGCACAGTTCACATAAATAATATATACATTGGAGTCGGGAACTTACTTTTATGTTCTCCCAAATTATTGGCTGGTTCTTTCTCCTTGGGACATTTCCTCCAGCATTTTTGAATGCATCTAAACCCCTACATGTTAATGTAACACAGTAAATTGCATAATTAAATAGTAATGTAGTAACAGATGTTAACAGATATAAAAATGAAATATTTCTCACCAGAATAATGGCATTCTCAATATGTGTCATGGACAGCATGCTCATCATGGACAGCATGCTCATCATGGACATCATGCTCATCATGGTCAGCCATCTGAAAATGTCATTAAAAAGGCAAACATTTATCATTTGTATTAACTAGAAAAAGGCAAAAATTTAGCATTTGTATTAACTAGAAAAAGGCAAACATTTAGCATTTGTATTAACTAGAAAAAGGAAAACATTTAGCATTTGTATTAACTAGAAGACAATGAAAAATCAAATCTGAAAATGATATTGATATTAAAAAAGCAAATATTTAGCTTCAATAAAAAAATATAAACATACATGCCTCTAAAAATGTGATCTTTTATCAATTAACAATCCTTCATTGTGATCTCCGCGCACATATAAGTCATCATTAGCTTCAATATTTTGTGGAGTTGGCAACCCAACTGAGAATGGACTGGAGTCATCATACTTATGATAGTACTCTTCTTCATCTATAGGATCTTCAATGAACTGACTTTTACCATGAAGAACAACCGACCATTTATCATTTGCAGGATCATCGATATAGAATATTTGTTTCTCCTGTGATGTCAATATGAATGGTTTACCCTTCTCACCAATCTTTTCAAAGTTCACCAAAGTGAAACCCAATTCATCCACTATAACTCCTTTGGTGTTATCAACCCAATTACATTTAAAGAGCGGAATTATGAAATCTATGTAGTCAAACTCCCATATGTCTTCAATGACACCGTAATATGACATTTTAGCTTCACGTGGACTCTTATCCTTTGCACTTGCAAAATACATAGTCGACGCTTGAAGAGTGACCCCACTGTTTTGGAAGACTATTTATCATCTTGGCGCTTTGTGTAATATGTGAACCCATTAATGTCAAACCCTTCATAAGACATAACATTCAGTTTTGGTTTAAAGGTGAGGCATTTGATAGTTTCTGTATTATCATTTGGTGTTTGAGATAGTTGATGTAAGACTTTATCTTCAAACCACTTAGAAAAAGTCTTATTATGCTCTCTAGCAAGCCACATTGAACTTGCTTGAGGATATTGTCTCTTGATGAAATTGGTATGTTCCTCGATATAAACACTCACTTCGTCAATGTTGTGTAAAATATACAAGTGAGCTTATTCCAACTGCTCACGGCTGATTACTTTCACCCGTGATCCCAAAATTCCTTTGCCCTCCTCAATATTCTTGTCATTAACAGGAGTGTTATTACCACTCAAAAAGTCATTGCAAAAATCCATAACCTCTCTCGCCACATAACCTTCAATAATACTCCCTTCAGGCCGATAACAGTTTCGAACATCACCTTTAAAAATGCTCATGTGTCGTTCAAAGGGATACATCTAATGCAAGAAAACTGGTCCCAACATTTTCACTTCCCTAGTCAAGTGGACAACAAGATGTACCATGATATCAAAGAATGAAGGAGGGAAATACATCTCAAGATGACATAGGGTAACAACCACTTCTCTTTGCAAATTATCGAGAGTATCAAGGTCAATAACTTTGCTGCATAGACTGTTGAAAAAGAAACAAAGTCTGGTGATTGCAAACCTTATATGCTTCGGAAATATAGATCGAATTTCCACGGGAAATATTTGTTGCATTAGAGTGTGACAATCATGAGATTTAAGACCTATCAACTTCAGATCTTTCATTGATACCAATCTACAGATGTTGGATGAGTAACCATGTGGGACCTTAACATTTACCAAGCATTCACAAAAAGCTTTCTTCTCCTTTCTAGACAACGTGTAACAAGTGGGAGGTAAGTATGTTCTTTTATTACCCATTTCACGTAATTCTGTAAATTATGACCTTATTCCCATTTCATTTAGGTCCAGTATGGATTTTATCCCATCTTTAGTCTTACCTGGTATATTTAACAGAGTACCAATGATGCTATCACAGACATTTTTCTCAACGTGCATTACATCGATACAATGCCTGACTGTCAAAGAACTCCAATAAGGAAGATCCCAAAATATTGACTTCTTCTTGAATGAAGAATTGTCACTCCGTGTGGCCATACTACATTGTGATTTCTTACCAAATTCATTGACAATGTCTTTTACTCTTTCATAAACAACATCCCCTGGTATAGGTTTAGGTGCACTCCGTTCATCATTCCATCCATTGAATGCTTTGTGCTTCCTACGATACATATGGAATTTTGAAAGAAACCTTCGATGAACAAGATATACAGTCTTTTTGCCATGTTTTAATCTTATTGAATTAGTGTTTTCTTCACATATAGGACATACTTTAGCTCCTTTGACACTATATCCAGACAAATTCCCATATGCTGGAAAGTCATTAATAGTGCAAAGCAACATAGCGTGCAAATAAAATGTCTCTCTTCCTGAAGCATCATAGGTCATCACACCTTCAGCCCAAAGTTTCTTTAAGTCATCAATCAGAGGTTCAAGATAAACATCGATATCATTTCTGGGTTATTTAGGGCCCGATATCAACAACGACAGCATAACGTACTTATTTTTCATACACAGCAAGGGAGGAAGATTGTATATAACAAGCATGACTGGCCAAGTGCTATGTTGGCTGCTCAATGTCCCGTACATATTCATCCCATCTATACAAAGCCAAAGTTTTAGATTCCTATCTTCTTCACCAAATTTGGGGTACAATAGATCAATCTTCTTCCATTGTGGGGAATCAGACGCATGTCGTAGGATCCCATCATTATTTTTCTTAACATCTGCATGCCACCTCAAATTCTTCACATCTTTCGGATTTGCAAACAAGCGTTGAAACCGTGATATTATAGGTAGATACCACAACACCTTGGCAGGAGAACCAGTTTTGGACTCCCCCGAAGTCGTCAATTTATACCATGACGCACCACATTTTGGACAATCTTTCAAATCTACATAGTCCTTTTGAAATAATACACAATCATTCGGGCATGCGTGTATCTTATTGGCTTCCATTCCCATTGGGCACAACATTTTCTTTACCCGGTATGTTGAGATTGGCAGCTTCATTTCCTTCAGGAAGCATTTCTTTCAACAAAGTCAACAATGAAGTGAAGCTTTTGTCGCTCCATCTTTTGTTAGCTTTCAACTTATACAATCTCAACACATCGCTAAGCTTCGTAAATTTAGCACAACCTGTGTATAACGATATCTCAACATCATGCACAATGTTTCTAAAGATAGGAGGTGGATCGGTGTGCTCTACCCTACAACTATCCAGCATCGCATCAACGATGTCTACTGGAACTGGTTCGTTCACATCTACGTCATCAGAGGCAATTTCTTCTTCCACCCAAGCACTGCTATTGACATCTACTGGTTTCGAGTTTGAAATCTCTCCATGCCAGTGCCATTCTGTATAGCTTTGTACAATCCCGTTGCACATGACATGACTTTTGATTTCCTCACCAGTGTTGACTTTCAAGTTGTTACCTCAATGCCTACATGGACAGTAGAACCTATCTGTAGGTTTTTTCCTATGTTCCTTGGCAAATCTAATAAACTGATCAAGACCATATATAAACTCTGGGATGCAGCGATTGCGAATGGACATCCATGATCTATCCATTCTATGATCAAAGAGAAAACAAGTATATATTAGGACAAGATTAGGGTATACACTTACATCCTATCCAAGATTTACTCCTATTACAGTCCCAAACCGGGGACTATCCAAGATTTACTCCTAATGAGTAAATCTTGGACGGGTTTCTAGGCCAACAAACACATGTGATGTCATTCTTATATATAATAAATGTGTACCACCTATCCCATCCTTGAACACCTAATATCACTAGTAAGTGTATAATGTGTATTGGGTTTTCGAGAAAATTTCGGCAGCATTTCCCCGTTGTTCTCTAAGTACATATGTACTTAGAGAACAAACGGGGAAATGCTGCCGAAATTTTCTCGAAAACCCAATACACATTATACACTTACATCCTAAGTGAGGTTAGGTGTTCAAGAACAGTCCCAAACCGGTGACTATCCAAGATTTACTCCTAATGAGTAAATCTTGGATGGGTTTCTAGGCCAACAAACACAATAATAGATATGTACATGTTAGGGTTTCATCACAATTAATGTCAGGGTTTCATCACAATTGATGTTAGGGTTTCATCAATGTTAGGTTTAATCAAATCAAAGTAGGATGCTAGAATTGACAAGTCTAAATCTTATTTCAACATGCATCAAAATTTACTGAATTAAGTCAAATATTAGGATTAGAAGCACAAATATATGCAAGCAAAAAATTTGTTCATATCCTAGGATTTACATAAAGCATTACATAAAAATTTGTTCATATCCTTACCAACAGCAAGCACGACCGTGGCTGTGTTGGCCTACCACGGCCGTGCTGGACAGCACGGCCGTTACCACAGTCGTGCTATCCAGCATGGCCATGGTAGGCCAACACAGCCATGGTCGTGCTTGCTGTTGGTAAATAGCTAGGGACAAGGAAGCAAAGAGGTAGGGCTACCTGGAGCTAGCGTGGAAAGCGCGGCGGCGAGCGGCGGCAGCAGTGACGGCGGAAGAAGAGAGAGCAGAGCGGAAGGCGGTGAACAGCAGTGGCACCGGGAATGAGTAGAGCAGTGCGCGGCACACCAGCAGTAGCGGCGGCGGCGAGTAGAGGTGCACCAGCAGCAGCGGCACACCAGCAGTAGTGGCAGCGGAGAGCTAAGAAGCACCAGCAGTAGCGGCGGCGAGCAGCAGCGGGGTCGTCGGGCGATTTCAGGAGAGCGGCGGTGAGCAACAGCACAACAATATCGTGATGAAACAGGAAGAAAGGGGGAAGAGTCGGGTGATCGGGTCTATTAAGTTGGTCAACGGCGTCGGTTATCTACATAACCGACGCCTATTATGCTTTAGCGTTGGTTGATAGTAAAACACCGACACCCAACTAGACAACCTTTACCCTAAATTATTTGGCGGGAACCATTATCAACGTCGGTTATTGAGGGATAACCGACACTGAAATTGGGACTTTTCGCGCAAATTTTCATTTTAAATAGGTTTCGGTGAATAGTTAAAAAACCGACGATGTAGGTGACCTAAAATGTTTTCGCTCAAAAATTGGATTTCACGGGCAATTTTAGGCGTCGGTCAGTTATAACCAGCCGACGCTGAATACAAAGCGGTACCCGTGTCTGGCTGGTCTTTGAATATAGATGTTGGGTTGCATAAATAACTGACATTTAAATTTATAGGCGTCGGTTTTCCTAAATAATTGACGCCAAGAAAAGTGACACTGAATGTTGTTTCTGTAGTAGTGGTAGACTATAGGTCCCACCAGAAACTCCACATTACGCTACCAGAACCAACGGGAAGGATTTGTCCCTTTGAACATCAACCTGCTAGGCTTGATTCACTCTCCTATTTTGTCTCTCCCTTGGTGTCCCTCCTTTTTATGAGTATGACTTGGTCGGGCTCTATAGTTACCACAACTAGAGAGGACAACAATTTTTAGAGTTTATTGTTGTGTGTCTAGAAAACCTCGACTACCCCTCTATTTATTAGAGGGTCAGGGTCAGGAGTTCTAGATCAAGTGGGAGTCCAAGAGATAAAATTTCATGAATTGTCTAGAACACACAAACCATGAACTGTTCGGTTCACCAGTGAACCAGTTGGTTCACACATGAGACGATCAGTGCAACACTTAAATTGTTCATTTCAATATGTTCCCTATTCATAATTGTATTGCCATTTAATATTTGATTAATGCATAACATGATGTGAGCCTCAATCCTGGAATCAATCGTATTGATCATTGAACAGGGTAGTTCACAAGTTAAACTGGTCATTTTGAAAGTGAACTGGTCTGTTCATGTCTCATCTCAGTCAATGTTCGAACAATGTAGTTCAAACTAACTTGACACTTCAATCGATCAGTTTAACACTTGAATTGGTCATTCACAGTCATGTCAATCACTTTAGTAGTCAAGTTAAATATCATTCATAAATAAATTACTATTCCATGTGCATCCTATGTGTGAGACCCTATAGGTTCATAGTTATGGTGGTAGTGAATGTCCATAACTAACTTATGACGTCACAAGCAATGAGTGATATCTAGAAACACATCATTTCTACCCAAATAGTTGGAAAGTTAGAGAACAACTTCAACCTACGATCTCTGATTAGTGTTATAGTGATCATATGGATCTTTTATCACAGATATCTGCATTGAACTCAAGGCATGGAATCATCATCCTCTCAACGTTCCATCCAAGATCGTTGAAGTAGATAAAAGTATTTGAGATGCATGTGACCTCACATATCATATATTGATTAACATGAGTGTGGTCATATGTGTCCCATTCTCTCTTATCAAGTGCCTAGATATCCATATCCTATAGTAGGGACGAATCCCATCTATAACTCATACTCAACACCCATGTGTCACAATGTACCCATGCATCATCTTTGTGGACACCCTTATTCAAGGTCACATTAGATGATTTTGAACTACATCAAATGACATGTGATGAGTGTAGTGGTATCATGTCTAAGAATCATAATCTCCACTATCACTATGAGAGTTGAATCTAACTACCATTCTATGATATCCATGTATCACTCTCAACGTGGATCTGTCTGATACATTATTCTCTAATATGTACCTATGTGCTTGGTTGGATATCACATATCATGACTAATGAGATTCCTTAATAATCAAACACACACTTTGGTCTTACATACTACTTGTTGTCTATTTTTCTTCTATAGTAATATCCCACTAGGGACATAACAAGAATGCATGTACTCTTATGATACATATGATCTCATTGTTCAGGTCCGCATCTGAAGACATATGTCATCGTGTCACGTCATTCTTTAGACATCTATTATGTCTGTGTCATCATCTCATGATTGAGACAAACAAAATAGGCAGAATTACCTTTACCATTATCAAAACAAGTATATGATGCCCTATTACCTTCATCATATGATTGGCTCTATGGGCATACAAATCAACAAAGTTAGTACCTTCATTTTAAGCATGAGTCTAACATTTTCACAACTAATATTTGTAGATTTCCAAAGTTTTAAGATCTAGAAAGGAGAAATATTTTTGAATCACTAAATTGTTACTGACTTGAAATCACATAATAATTATCACTAGGTGGATGTTAAATATTATATTCTCATTAGTTGTATCTTATATTATAATATTTCTACATGATTGTCATTAAGTTTAAAGATGTCAATCTTATATATAGAAGTAATAGGATACCTTACATATTATATAATTCCACATTATTCCCGATTAATGGGGTGATTAGTTTATTTATAACTAAGACGACACCAATACACTCGTGGTGGTGCCTTAGTTCCAAATAAGCATATTAACATAATCATAAATAAACCTAGGGTTTAGTTTGAGAAGTAGAGAACATAATTATTAGAAAAAATTCACTAATATGTTTATATCATCATGTATTACCTTACGTATGATGAATCAGACAAGATAATTAGTATTTATAAATTTATGTTCCAAGAATATCATTAAATATATATATTGAATCATCATATGTTGAAAATGTGCTACTTATTTATATTAGTATATCTATACATATATTTATAAAATATATCTTTTGCATATACAATTATATTAGTATATAAGATGGGTAGGGATAGGATAACAAAAAATCATTTGATTATTATTTGAGTTAATATAGAAGTATCAACTATCTTTCTGAAATTTTGTACGTATTGGGCGGGCTATGTATATTTTGTATACTAGTATTCACATGACGCATATAATCAGTTAAGTAGTCTAAATAGTATGTATTATTAGGTTTCAAACTAGGTTATCATTGATATTATTCTTCTTACACAATTTTCAAAATGTAGAAGGTACAAGAGACCTAACAGTTATCAGTTGCATGTTCATGATTGTATGGTGAAATCAAGTTCATAGTTGGATTCCTCCTATAGGTTGTTGTGTGATTGTAAATCATTGAATTGTGATGAAGCAATCCAACTATAGAACTATGATATGGGAGATGGTTATCCTTATTGTCTAATGACGTCGTCGACCTTTGAGTTCTCTTTCTAGGGTATAATGCTTCAGATTTAAGTCTGAAACATGCAGGGCTCTGATCTTGTGTCTCAAGAGGGTGCACCAACCTTGTTAAGGTTTCCACTTCTAAGAAGATATTTGAGTCTATTTAGATTCTATGATCTTTGATGATATGGATTGAGGTGCCTCCTGGGATGATATCTTCAAGAGTGACAGAGGTCCTCGAGTCTTTATGAGGATATGGAAATGAAGGTTTGTTGTAATTAAGAAGGATGACTAGGGTGGCCCCAACACATGGTAAGTGGAATCTAAGTGTTGATGCAGTCTATAATGTATTGAAGTCAATATAGATCTCCCTCCCTCTTGCAAATGGTAGCAAGGTTGGAAATCAATGATGGTTGTAGTATGGCATAGGGTCAATGTGTTGTCGATCAATAGTTGCATTTGTGCACCAAGTTGTAGGCATGTTAGTTGGGGAATATCCTACTTTGCTGGAGAGGCATGGTATCTATAGAGAGGGCCTTCAATCGATTTCAGAACCCTTAGCAAAGGTCATCAGAGGTACAACAATGGTAATAAGGTGAAAGGATTGATTCCTCCACCGACCATTATGGTATGCATCTTATAGGGCGGAGGGGGTAATGGTGGTTGGCTTTATCAGAAGTTGTGGAGATCGTGTAAGGGATTTGATGTTTCATTTCCTTGGTCATTTTTTTTCATTCATTGAGGTAGATCTCCTAGGTCTCGTGGTTGTTTCAATCCATCCTAGAGGAGTCATCCTGGAGGTAGTGTTTATTGGAGATGGGTCTTTAGTCTTACCTGGGGAAAGGATGTATCGGGAGGGGAAAGAAGTTCATGATCTTTTAAAGCATTAATTACAACACATTATTGGGGAAGATATCCAAGGTTTGTGTGGAAGGGGGGTAAAAGAAGGTATTACCACATTTTTCTGGGGAATCTGGTCAACATATATAGAAGCAAAAACAAAATAATTACTTGAATCTATTTAAATATTCTTTGTCATGACCTCTCTG
The DNA here is from genome assembly GCA_963693085.1 of Alisma plantago-aquatica. Lineage (NCBI taxonomy): Eukaryota > Viridiplantae > Streptophyta > Magnoliopsida > Alismatales > Alismataceae > Alisma > Alisma plantago-aquatica. Next base: position 33,829,601 of record OY856409.1, on the reverse strand, counting down.
CAGGATGTCTTTATAGCTAAAAACATTTCAAACAACCTCATGAGACTCATTTAGAGTCCAAATGAGTGGATACCTCCCACTCAAGCTATGGACATGAATCAACATTAGATTAAGTATATTGAACTTAAAGAAACTTATAGATATTACTAAGTCTAACAAATAATTCTAGAATTTAGCACATCAATTTTATGAGAAAACAAATCAACCATATAAGGTATTCACTTAAGCTAATTCCAACTTTAAAACATGTCTACAATCATGTGTAGAACATATCAGTAGATGTTAATTACTTTATATTGGCATTCCAATTGTAGAGTAACAAGTCGAGATATAAGCAATTAGAAATAAGACATATTGTGACACCCCATCATATGGACTAGGAGCACATCTTTCATTATGAAGTACACATAAGACATGTCAACCAAACAAGACTATTCAAACAACAAATAAATCCAATATCATAATCAAAGTGAATATTTAATCCAGTGTCAACTAGTTGTCATAATTTAAGGTCAAATTCGAAACCAAACATATAAGAGTATTAAAATAGATAATCTTTTTAAAAGAATTACTAATTTCCACAACAAGAAACACTTCCAAAAATAGCAGAACTATCAACAAGTTTTCAAAGGAATGTAACAAACATCGAACTCATTTTCTACATGGCTTGCCATCTTTAATTCAATTGCCTTGAAACTACTTGGCTCGTACCTCACCAAGTAGAAGTCGACATGCCTGATTCTCTTGTCAATGACTTTTTGTCACTATCCTAGGGTTTAGTCGACCACCCAAAGATATCGATAAAATACAATCATCCACCACAGGGTTTCATAAATAGGCTCGTATTCTCATATGGAGTACACGATATAGGAAGCAACATTACAAAATATCACATATTATCATATTTCACATGTTTTACAATTTTCCTTTCATCGTAGTCTATTCCTTAGGGACATAGACTTTCACATCAGAGGATTTAGGGCATGAATCATACTAGATGACTCACTCCTAAATCATGGTGGTCTAAACTTTAAGGTCTTGATCAATACACTAGAAATATTTCTCATAATTCTTAGATTACTACAAGGAGATCTCTTTCATTTTCCTAGTATGGAGCTCAGGGAAAACTCATTATGTTTGGGAACCTAACTAGATGTACCATTATTTTAGTTATTATTTAATCAATTACTCATTCCAAAAATTTCAAATTATCATATAGCAAATGTGTATATTCTCCCACAACTAGAATGATATAGACCAGAATAGGATAAACAAGAAAGACAATGATTGAGAAACAAATCACAATAAATCTATAACTTGAAACATGCATGTTTCTTTCCATTTCACATCATCTCATACTAGTCATCATTAATGGGATATCAGCATGAGACATAATCTCTTTATCTAACATTTACTCATATCGGGGTTTCTCAAATGTTATCAATACATGTTAATTTAAATCTCAATATATTTCTCATAAGTTCATTATGTATCACTATTCTCATTAAATATTCAGAGAGACATTAGAACTAGAAACAATATAAGCATATAGACATATTGTGTCATTTATCATGCACAAAACATGATTATCATAGAACATATACATATTTCATCTAAATTATATACATATGAATAATTCTAAAAGCATAAGCATGCAAAGTTGAGACCTCGTTGGGTGCACTAAGAACCAATCACTAAAATGATGATCAGATTTGGGACCTTGTTGGGTGCACTATAGGCATTTGACCTATTTCTTAGGACCAAAGAAGACAATTTTGACAAGAAATAGGTGGCCAAAATTTTGATGGAGATCTAGATCTCATTTGGACCATAGAAGAACTATGTCCAAGAAAAAGTCACAAAAATTATAAAATAGACTTTGTTGGTATCACCAACAATTATGGTGCAATTTTTTCGAGTAGAGTCGGCACTATGTTTTCCATGGATTTATGAAACAAAAAGAATAGTGAATGTTGACTGTCAATTCTAAAAATGGAATCACCAACACATTTATGAGAAAATGAGAAAAACTATAAAATGTTTTCAAAATTGTGTGGATCGAGAAAATAGTACATTACAGAAATGGTAGGTTATAAAGTGGAAGGTTTTAGGAATCTCCATGATGGCCTTCCAATATAGTCAATATCATTGAGATCAATCCAACATTGTCAATATCGGCAAGATCAACTAGATTCGATAGGAATATATGTTAAATAATGTAGGACAACCTACAAGAATGAGCACATAAACATAATGAGGAAACATAAAAATTAGGATCTCATACTGTCACATTCGTAGGGTCTCATAAATAGGGAGGGGAGGAGTCAACATTGTGTCTTAACCAATTCTACCTTGAACACCATAGGAGGTGAAGCCAAAAATTCCTCTCTTTTCTCTTATAGAAATGGGGAATTCTATTTAGGGTTTAAAGGTAGGATATTATGTGTAAGGATCTTTGGTTTGGGTTCTAATGCCAAAATAATAACCTAGGGCCTCCCTCTACTACTATATGTTATATATATAGTTATGAGGCTATGTATTCAAGACATTCAGGTTCACACAGGGATAAGGTTTAAGCGTAGTCTCTCTCAAGATAAAAGGCACTAGGTGGCAACGGTGCGAAGCCATGTAGGCACATTGGATTCAAGATGATTTTTGGTGTGTTTTAAAAGGATTTTGTTGACTTCTCAATGTGAGTAAGGCACATAGTGTGCATGGTGCCCACCCCTCTTTTATTATGCTTTTGGGTGTGCTTCACTTTCCAATATAAGTGAGAAAGGTGGGGTGCATAACTCGCATTAATAGGGCTGGGATTGGTTTAAAGAATTAAAATGTTTTCTAACTTATGAATGTATATTCATCACATTTTTAGTTAGATTTTAAATTTATGTTTGCGCATTTTACTTCCATCTTAATCAATATTTTTTTGTATGTATACCTAGAGAGCCAATCGAATGAGGCATTAGATAACTGATGTGATAATGATAAAAGTAATTCCATCTATTGTGTTTGTCTCAGTCAAAACATGATGACACAAACATAGTAGATGTCCAAAGAATGATTTCACTCGATGACATATGTCTTCAGGTTGACGACCTAAGCAATGAAACATTTGTATGATAGGAGTACATACATTCTTGTTGTGACCCTAGTCGGATATCACTATGGAAGCCAAATAGATGACAATAATACATAATACTAGAGTGTGTGTTTTCTGATGATAGAGTCCCATTAGTCATGAGATGTGATATCAAGTCAAACACAAAGGTAGATACATGTCAGAAAATAGTGTACCAGACAGACCCACCTTGAGAGTGATAAATGGATACCATGGAATGGAAGTCAAAATCAGCTCTCATAGTGATAGTGATGATTATGGTTCTTAGACCTGAAATAACTACACTCGTCACATGTTGTTCGATGTATTTTGACATCATCCAACATGATGTTGAATAAGAGTTACCATAAAGGTGATGTTAGGATATGTTGTGACACATGGGGATTGAGTGTGAGTGATGTTGATGGGATTTGTCCCTCCTACAAGAAATTGTTATCCACGCAACTTGATAAGAGAGACTGAGAAATGTATGTCAATACTCATGCGACTCAATATGTGATATGTGATCTCACATGCATGATATATGGTATGCTCTAGTTCAAGTAACATGAATTCAATGTTGAAGAGGATGACAGATCCATGCCTCAATTTCAATTTGGATATCAGAGACAAAAGAACAATATGATCACTCTAACACTAATCACAAATTGTAGGTTGAAGTCATTCTCCAACTTTCCAATTACTTGGGTAGTGATGATGTGTTACTATATACTTCTCATTACTTGTGATGTCATAAGTTAGTTATCGACATTCATTTCCAATGTAATTTTGGAGATATAGGATCACACACAAAGGATGCACTTGGAATAGGAGTTTATTCATGAATTATGTTTAACTTGATTACTAAAGTGTTCTGGTATTCAATTTAAACAATTAAGGTTGAAATTGACTTTCTAGAGTGTGAACCGACCAGTTCAAGTGTTGAACAAATCAATTTAAGTGTTAGATCCATTGGAAACAACATTGGATGAGATTAATGCTTGAACCAAGGCATGAACTGACCAATTCACTAAGTGAACTGACCGGTTCAAGGTTTGAGATGACCAATTCAAGAGTTAAGTTGTATGGTCCAATGATCAATTTGATTGGATCAAGGATTTTTGCTAACATCATTTTTACATTTATTCATTATTGGATGTCAATGTGATTTTAAAAAGGAAAGTACAAGAATTGATCGGTTTAGGACATGAACCGGCCAGTTCAACTATGAGCCTACTGGTTCACTATTTTTAGCTTCCAGAAAATTCATGAAATTTTGTCTCTTTGACTCCCAGATGAATTGAAAACATTGACCCTAGCCATCCTATATAAAGGGGGAAAGTCTTGGATTTCAGAGACAACAACAAACTTTGATAATTGTTGTCTTCTCTGGTTGTGGTAACCAATAGATCCCAAACAAGTTCTACCCATCAAAGGGAGGAACAACAAGGGAGAGATAATTGGAAGAGTGAATCAACCCTAACAGGTTGACGTTCAAGAGGAAACTCCTTCCCATTGGCTCTGGTAGCGCAACATGGAGTTCTCAGTGGTCCATGTGGAATAGGTAGAGGTGTGGAGGTCGTTTCCACCCACTAGGAGGACAACAACCACTTCCGTCTATGGTGCTTCACCAGGAGGCCATCATTGTCGGTTTTCCATGTGTAATTTGCAAAGTTTGCACATCACCAATGCAAGAGTAGTCATTGGACTTGCTCCACGGTGATGTATATCTCTTGCTATCACCTTTCCTAGATACATTTTTGTAGACTTTATTTTTTGGTTTGGTAATGGGGCAATGGATTTTTTTTCTGATGCCTTATTTGGTGCCCCAATTTCCCAACATATTTTAGTTCTTTAGGATTTTAGTATTTTACACAATTTGTTTGGTATTTATGTTTACAAAGTAGGATTGATTCAAGTCAAAGAGAAAAGAAATTAACCCTTTATGAAAACCTGACAAAAAATTATTAATTATTTTGCCACAACTTTAGGACACAAACTCAAAATTGTGTAATTTAAAAGGTGTTGAATGTACAATCCAATTAATAAAAGAAATATATATATTATATAGGAAGGTCAGCTGACCCACCCTAGGATTGCTTTGTGAGTCAAGTAACTAGGTTGTAGGATAAAGAGTATCAAAAATGTTAGTTGGACGATTGGTATTACCAATTGGATGATTGAAATTCATCTTTGATTGGTCACTAACTAACATGAAATTTTGCAACCTAGAAATAATATGAGTCTCTTTATGATTGGTACAACTTGACTGTAGGTGGATTTCCTTATTAATTAGTGTGTTTCCTTACCCGTTAGATGACTTGATCGACTATAAAGTATACCTTGACATTGAAAAATGGCTCTAAATTAGACATCTAATGTCAAATTAAGTGATTCAAGTTGAGTTGGAGGCTTAATTTTATTATCTATACAAGTAGTATATTTACTCTACTGTCAATTTTCTAGATTAACCTTTAGTATCCAGAAACTCCTATAATGAAAATTCACACCAAATAGTTAACAACCATTACATTATTTTGGTGAATCTAATATTCAGGGGGGATAATATAAAAGCAATTGAATACATTCAAGGCAAGGATTCCATGACCAATATCTTCCATACACAACACTGTCCATTACCAAGGATGGTCATAGAAAAAAGTCAGTTACATGATGTCAAGATGTGCACCTCCAGATATTGTTACCAAAGAATGCAACTACCATTTGGAAGTAGTGATGAGACCACTAATCATCTCGTCTATGTCGCTACTTTGTTCTTGAAATTCTTCTTGACTCACTTTTTGTACCATGAAAAATATTAGAGAGTACATCTTTTATGTTCATGTTATAAATTAAAATTTATAGCATGTTTGCATTGATTATTGTCTGATTGATTTCATTTCTATAGATTATCTACCTATCTTGCATGATTATCAAAATCCAAAATATAGTGACCTTGTAATCTATAATTGCAATACCAATCGGTGTCAATGAACATTGTATGAGACAATGGAAGTAAGTTCTCTTAAATAATGGATTTAGAATCCATAGGTAATGAGAGCTTGAGTCTACATCAAAATCCATCCTTATGAATTTCATACTCCAAAATGATATGAAGTACCTTGGGCCCCAATTGCATTATCAGTATGAATGCACAATGTAACATGAGAAAGTGGTTATGTAGGTAGCGGTGGTACAACCTGTTATCCTGGTAATTTTATAATGTTGAAAATAAAGTATTTCTTAGGTTAATTTGTGATTCTTACTTAAGTAATATAGTTAACCAAACAAACATTTAATAGTCATTCTTATTAATTAATTTTTCTTAATTAGGCCAAAATTCATTTTTTTCTTAATAACACTGTCATTTGGGTTTGATCCTAAATCTATATTGTGATAAGACTTGTCCATTTTCAAGTGGTAATTATGGCACATTAGTTTACATAAAAGTTGGGAACATTTCCTTAGATGAATTCCCCGTTCCATAAGCTATGGAATCAAATTTTGGCATTATTTTTAGAGACAATGCACATTTAGATTTTTTTCAATTCATTTAAGGTTAATACAATTTTTCTATCTTGGGTTTTTTGTAATTTATTGCTAGTATTTTTTTCAAGGAAAAAAATCCATTCATTGAACTATCTTTTTATTCTCTAGAGCCTAGTACTCAAATTTTCTATTTTTCAGGCATTCACTTCATATGGAGTGGTTTTCTACAACTCAACATATGTCGTGTGTTTTGTTATTACAACCATACGTCAATAAACTACCCCAACGTTCCTTCACAGCTTAAGGAAGCACTGCGGAAAATCGCTGCCTAGTGCAATTTCCTATGTTATCAAGGTGGATACATTGTCAATCCCAATTCACCATATCTTAGAGGCTACCATGAGGATACATGCCATGTAGATGATAATCCTGAAGAGGTAGACTACAATCAAAAATATTTTTGAAGTTATGGTGAAGATCCTTACTATCAAGATCAATCTCCACCTGAGTTGGATGAGTGGTAGGATGCTTTTGAGATGATGTGCATTGATAATGAATGTTGAATGAATAAGAAGCCCAACAAGGGAGAAAATTCAGGTTCATGGAACATATTACAAAAGTTCTCTCCTAGAAATTGAAGTGTTTTATGAGGTGCAACTCGAGTAGGAGGATCTAGAACCACATGTTGAAATTGTGAAGAATCATTTTGTCCCTATTGGCCCTAGTGTTGATTGGATGAGTTTTTAGGATGATGTGCAGCCGCATAATGATATTCATGAGGTTGTATGTACAAATAAGATAGTTACTTCCATGAACCTATTTAGACATGTAGATGACGAATAAATAAAGAAGGTGGTCTTCTCCAGTAATCCATAGAAAGGCCCCGGGCCTAGATGCATTCAATGATAAATTCTTCCAAACAATGTAGGGGTCATAAGTTGATGTATGAAGAGAAGTAAGATGGATATTAATGGGAAAAAATATGGTTAGGGTGGCTAACCAGACCTTCACCAAACTCATACCGAACGGAAGGGAGACCAGGGACATATCGGACTACATACTCATTGCTTGTTGCAACGTGTTATACAAAGTAGCATCCAAAGTCTTGGCAAGACACCTCAAGGAAATTGTTCCCATCATCATATCCAGTGAACAAAGTGCCTTTGTCAAATGAAGGAGGATCTCAGACAGCACCCTCCTAGCAGCATAGTATCTAACTGGGTTCAAATTCAACAAAGATAATGCCAAAGCATGCATGAAAGTAGACTTGAACAAATCATTTGATCATGCTAGATGGGAACCGTTGTGGCCTATCCTAAAAGACATTGGTTTCACTAATGAATGGATACAGGTCTTGAAGCAGTGCATAGAATCATCCTCCTTCTATGTACTCATTAATGGAAGTCCTCTGGGACTGTTTAGAGCATGCAATGACCTTAGGCAGGGGGATCTGGTATCCCCACTTCTCTTTACTCTGGTGATGGAAGGGCTTACTAATATGATTAATGACACAGAGGAGAAAGGGAAGGTGAAAGTTTTTAAGATCAAAGGTGTTAGAGTTAATAGTCACCTCATGTTCATCGATGACATCATGTTATTCTCTGTCGGCCTTGGGAACAGATTGAAGGAGTTCAAAAAGGTAATGATACAGTTTGGGAACCTCACCAGGTTGTACATAAGTGACATGAAATCCAAAATCTTCCTCTATAAGTTGTGTGATTCGAGAAGGGGCAGACTCAAAACTACAATTGGGTTGGCGGGAGGCCACTTCCCCCACAAGGTACCTGGGTGGCCCGATAGGGGGTGGGAGAGTAACATCAACCAGTTTCAGCAAATGCCTTAATGATTTGAGGGAAAATATCGATGGATGGTCATGAATTAAGTTGTATTTTGCATGGTGTCTGGTCTTGGTACGTGCAGTACTCTAGAGCATGATCGGATTCTGGGGTGATGTCTATGAGGTACCCAACCTGATCACAGAGAAGATGAAGAAGATGATCACCAACTTCATCTGGGGAGGCCATAGCCATGGCATCACATGGGATACACTAGAGCATAACTATGCTAAAGATGGACTCCACATTATACATCCGAAGAAGATCTTGGAGTCTTGCCAACTAAAACACCTTGACTTGTTCCTTAGGGATGAGTCAAATTCTTGGTCGCAGTGGATGTCTATCAAATATAGTAGTATACCTCAGCAGTATGATCACAAGGCATCCAAGACCTAGAGGGTGATGTGCAAATGTTGGAGTGAAGTCCATACAAAGTACCTTGTTGATAATAATGGTCTCACTTGCTTGGCTGACCAGCAAATGAAAACATGGATCAACATCAATGCAAAAGTTGAAGCGACATGGGCTAGGCTGCTATGGAACTCGTTCCACATGCCCAAGTGGAGTGTCACTCTTTACAGGACCATACTGAACAATCTTCCAACCAAAGACAGAATGATCTGGTGGAAATTAGTAGTTTTAGCCACTTGTCTTCTCTGCCTTGACAAGGAGAAGGACCATGATCACCTATTCAATACCAGCAAGTATTCCAAGTATGTTTGGAACCTAGTGTTCCTAAAAAACACATGGGGACCAGACACTAGTGAGATGCTCAAACACAAAGCAGCCTGGCTACTAGATATCTCTAAGGACAAACCTCAGACTGGTTACGTAGGATTATGTCTTGCAATGTTTTGTTATTTTGTTTAGGAAGAGAGGAACAATAGACTTCATGATAGGTCTTGTAACAATGAGGATGCTATGATTAGTAGATTTTTTTAGCATTGCTAGAGTGTTGAGGGCTAAATGTGGCCTAGACGTTGGGGTTTCCAATAGAGATAAACTATACTCGGGTTTTTTTAGCTAGACATCCCATGTATACTTTTAGTTTTTTGATTTGACCTTGTGTACAGATCGGCTTTTGGCAATATATTTACATATTTCCAAAAAAAAGATAGTTACTTCCATTCCAACACCACATCTCCTACATGCAAACCTAGGTGATGAAGAAAAGCTCGAGGTAGATCTACCACTCTATATGTAAAGAGTGGGGGCCAATAGGGTAACTGGTCCCTACTTTTAATTTGAAAAATGAATAGGAAACCAAATCCAACAACTTTCACAACATCGAAAGAGAAAAGGTTACATAATATTTTCGAAAATAACATGGACATCAAATAAAAGAGTATTTAAGAAGTGGAAAGGAGACTACATTATTACAAGGCTTTAAAAGGGTCCATAATAAGTTCATGTAAAGTCTAAATGACAATAAACCAAAAAGAAACTACTATCTCATCTAGCTCAGGTAGAAAGTAGTGAGCAACCTAGACATCTCAGAAGATGTCCTCGAGCTACTCCTGGGCAGCTGGCACCTTGAGACCTTCTTCCACGATCGCTTGGTCAACTAGAAACTACTAACCTGGTTAGTTTGGGAACAACCCCAAAAATATGAAATAAAAGTGTATGCATCAATAACAACTGGAATATGTGCATTATAAAATATTTTGGGTATTTTATATATTTAATGTGATAGGGAAATCTTTGGAGATAGTGGATACCATGATGAGAAGAAAATTCAATATAGTTTGCTTGTAGGAAACCAAATGAGCAGGGGAACCCTATAGAGAGATTGAAGATACATGATACAAAATCTGGTATATAGGTATTGATAAACATAGAAATGGCGTAAGTATTATTGTTGATAATATGTTGAAGGATGACGTTGTCAAGATTACAAGGATGGATGATAAAATCATAGCTATCAAGGTTGCTCTTGGGGGAAATATTTTTAACATTATTAGCACTTATGCTCCCCAAGTTGGCCTTAGCGAGGATGCAAAGAAGGATTTTTGGGATGACATGGATGAATTGATGCAAGGATTACCGATCGAGGAGAAGATTATTATTGGGAGATATTTAAATGTCCATGTGGGGAGTAGCAATGTTGGATATGAGAGAGTTCATGGTGGTTTTTGGATATGGCAGTAGGAATGGAGGAGAGAGGATATTAGATTTTACAGTTGTATATGATATGATTTTGGCAAACACCCATTTCAAGAAAGAGAATCTCATAAGATTACTTTCAAGAGTGGGCACAATAGTAGCTAAATTGATTACCTCCTCACAAGGCGGGTGGATTGTAACATATTCAAGGATTTTAAAGTGATTCCTGGTGAAGAACTCACGACCCAACATAGGTTGGTGATTTTGGATATTAACATGAAGATCAATAAAGGCAAGCATAATCGAAACCAAGATAGTAGGATCAAGTGGTGGACTCTTAAAGAGAAAAGAAATTGACTTTTGATGATAAACTCATCAAGGAGGTAACTTGGAATTTGGAGTCTGATGTTAACACTATGTGGCATAACATGAGCTCCTGCATAACAAAAATTTCCAATGAGGTTTTGGGGGAGTCTAAAGGTTGTGGGCCTCCATAGAAGGAGACTTGGTGGTGGAATGATGAAGTACAAAAGGCTATTAAACTGAAAAGGGAGATCTATAGGAGCTTGCCCAAATCTGGAGATGATGCAACGTTCCAAAGATACAAGAAAGCAAAGAAATCAGCTAAAAAGGTTGTTCAGGAGGCAAGGTCAAGATACTTCAATGATATGTATTAGAAGTTGGACACTAGAGAAGGGGAAAAAGATATATATAAAATGTCTTGTATAAGAGAAAGGAAAGGAAGACACTTGTGACAAGTAAAATGCATAAAGAATGAATATGGTAGAGTATTGGTGAAGGACGATGATATCAAGAACCAATGGAGAAATTACTTCCATGTGCTTTTCAATGGAGATACTGCATATAATGTTAGCGACTCGTGTGACATGAATACAAGAGATATCATTTACACACGACGAGTTTCACCATTTGTGGTCAAGAATGCTTTGAAAAAGATGAAAATGCAAAAGGCACGCAGACCAGACAGTATTCTCATTGATGTATGGAAGAGTATGGGGGATGAGGGAGTTACGTGGTTAACAAATTTCTTTAACAAGATCATGAAGACCAAGAAGATGTCGGATGAGTGGAGAAATAGTACTATAGTCCCCATCTACAAGATCAAAGGTGACGTTCATAGTTGTACAAACTACAGAGGTATCAAGCTGATGAGTCACACGATGAAGCTTTGGGAGAGGATTATTGAGCAGAGGTTAAGATCTATAACGTAAGTATCAAATAACCAATTTGGTTTCATGCATGGAAGATCAACAACAGATGCTATTTTTTTGATAAGGAGGCTTATGGAGAAGTATAGACAAAGAAAAATAGATCTTCATATGGTGTTTATCGATCTAGAGAAGGCTTATGATCGAGTACCTAGAGAATTGTTATGGATGTTTTTGAAGAAAAAGGGTGTGCCTATCAAATACATTGACTTGATCAAAGACATGTATGATAGCTCTACTGCAAGTATCAAGACTCCTGGGGGAGAGAAACCAACTTTTCCTATCACAGTTGGGGTACACCAAGGATCCACACAGCCCATATCTTTTCATTCTTGTTATGGATCAGTTGACAAAGAATGTTCATGATGATATTCCTTGGTGTATGTTATTTGCTGATGATATTGTTTTGATTGACGAAACTAAAGATGGATTGAATGGTAAAGTAGAATGTTGGATAAAGGCATTGGAATCAAATGGATTGATGATTAGCAGGAGAAAAACTGAGTATATGCATTGCAATTTTGGCCAATCTCGTAGTGTGAATGATAAAGCTAAGTTGGACGGAGTAGATATACCAAAATGTGATAAATTCTGTTACTTGGGTTATATTATTCAAATAGATGGGGATGTCTAAAATGATGTTTGTCACCGAATCACTGTAGGATAATTGAAATGGAGGAGTGCAAATGTAGTATTATATGATCATAAGATCCCTCTTAGGTTAAAAATTAAGTTTTATAGAACATATATACGACCAACGATACCCTATGGGAGTGAATGTTGGGCGGTGAAGAAACAAGGTCTCAACAAGATGAACGTGGCTGAAATGTGTATGTTGAGATGGATGTGTGGGAAGACAAGAAAAGATCGCTTGAGAAATGACTATATCAAGAATAAAGTGGGGGTGGTGAGCATTGAGGACAAGTTGTGCGAGGGTCGACTCAGATGGTATGGTCATGTGCAACGCAGACCTACTAGTCTGCATATACAAAGCAATTCTATTGAGCCAAACACTACAAAATAGAAGAAGAGGAAGGCCTAAATTAACATGGGATGAGCTTATAAAGAGAGATTTTTAATCTCTGCATCTCAATCAGAATATGGCCCATGATAGAGCTGAATGGAAATAGAGGATACATGTAAACAACCCCAACATAGTTGGGATTGAGGCTTAGATGATGATGCTGATATGATTTTATAGACTTTAAGTGCAAAAGAGGGTGTTCTATCAAGAGGGGCCATTAGATTTAGGTAAGTTCAAAAGAATCAATTTCAAGAGAATGAGGCACTTAAATTTAAGAGCACATTATTTGAGCTTGCCATAATTCACAACATCATAACCACACACACACACACACAATATATATATATATATATATATATATATATATATATATATATATGTATGTAAATATATAATATAAATGTTGATATACAATACGACCAAGACATCATTGGATCTTTGGTTTAATGAGTGGTAAGATGCATGTTCGGCAGAAAGGTGCACAACTATATATATGATAGGTGGAAAGATGGACCCTGGGTAGACAGGCGTGCCCTAATGGTTGTTCTCATACACCATACAATAGATATCTAGCTAAATTAGAAAACATGCATAAATAAAGTGGTAAGATATGGTGTAAGTAATAAATAATAATTTCAAATGAAACCAATAATGTGAGTTGGGTCACAGACCCAAGGCAATAAGATATTTGTCAATTTCAGAGAATCAAGGATTTCATCATGGAACAAATAAAAATGCCAATTAACAAGAATGCCTCATTGTAGGAATGATTTAGTCAATTTAATGCCTAAAATTAAATAGAGAAGAGAACATACCTCAAGCTAAGTGTCATGAGTCACAAATTCTCCTAATAACATGTCTTAGGCAATTTCACCACCCAAACTTATATGTGCATGAATTAGGGTCATATTTATTTCATTTGACTCCTTAACCCTAAAAATCACTTCACTAAAATCCTCATAATCAGACTTTGTAACCTATGCCAATAAATTAGAAATAATTTTTTGATTTTGAAAACATATATATTTACATTTTTCTGATGAAACAATAATTATCTATAATCTCTTCAATTTAATTTGCATTACCATTTATTCATTTGAAATACCAGTTAAAATAAATAATATAATACCCTACTTCATTATTGACCAATGAAGCAATTAAGGGCATTACAGAAGACATTTCCAAAGGATCAAACTATGCAAATGTGACAAAAATCAAGTCACCCAAGGTTATTTTGACAAAGGGGTATTGTTCAATGATCTGTGAGAAGCATCTTGCCATCAATCATCTCCAGCCATCCACCTTAATTGCTCAACTCTTTCCCTATGCTCCCTTGGACCCTGGAAAGAACCAATATGGACTCGAGGGCTCAGGTTAGACTCAGATACCTAAGGCACCTAGGCCAGTGGTTACTGGAACCTGGAGTTAATTTCATTCACCACTGATAGGGAGGTGGAGCGAGCAAACAAAACCAAGACCTCCTACATAGTGAGTACTGGTTTGGTCAGGCTTGAAAAGTATCGAAGATACACAAATGAAGCCGTAGAGGCTAGCATGCTTTGGATTCCAATCCTACAACCAAACAAAAGATAGGTGAAATAGTAGAAAATAGGGGACGATGGTGAAGATTCAACACATGAGAAAACACAGTGAGCAAGCCACCCAAAAGCACTCCCCAAGGTGTTGTGGATGATAATGCAAGGACTATGGATCAAAGGCCTTCTAGGAAGCTCTATCGATGATTGGTCACAAGGCCGTAGATGCTCATTTTATCGATAGAGAAATCCAGAGTCAATTAAGGGAAAATGGAGGCGGCAGTGAGGAAGGTCTATGGTCCAAGATCATTAATTGGTGGAAAATTTTGTAGAGGTGTCATGTGATGGTTTTGCGGAGCTCCATAGTCTTGAACATTCTTGAACATGATGGAACAACATAGGGGAATGGGGGTGAAATTGGCAGATCAGTTTGATGCGAGAGGATTTTGTGGTCCTTCTAGTAAGTCTACGTGAAGATACGAAGCAATGTAGATGGGAGACTGGTTCTCCACCGATGGTAGTAGAGGTTGACTTATGGAGATGTTTGGGGATTTCATGCTTAGATAACCAATTTGGGTGAGCTAGGGCTTAAATGTCTTAGGGTTAAGAGACAAATAGAGTGGTGGTTATAACGTTTGAAATGGTAATTCAAATGGGGAGCATGACAGTCACCATTCTTTGGCTCGTAAAGGAGCAGGAAGTCGAGGCAAGGACAGGATGGAGACAATGACTCCTCCGTTGGATCTCATTTAAGCATCCCAGATCGTGTGGAATGAATCTTACTTGTGTGATAGTAGGGTGAGTATAGTTTAGGAAAATGATCGTTCCCACTAAAATAATGCACATATAGTGCATTTAATCAAATATCTTAGGTCAAAATTAATATGTTTTTTCCTCTATTCAATTGGGGGTGCAAACAATGCTCAAATAAATGAAATCTCACATGTTCACCAATTACGAGGTGATAAATTCAATTATGACATTTGTTTTTTGTTCTAGGATACTTTAGGGTGGGATTTAATTATTTGAATACTAAGCATGAATAGTTTACAATTATCACTCCCATTAATATTTCATAAATCCATATTTCAACTTACTTATAATATTCCCTTGCAACTATATCTAGGAACTTTCTAGAGTGTGACCTAGAATTATATCTTTCCATAGGTGCATTTATGGTACCAACCTTAGTTTTTAAGTTATTATTCAATACTCTAGTTACTTTCACATAAAGGTTTCAATATTTAAGATATTGTCTAAAAGTCTTTCAAAATTTCTAGTATGGTATGAATCTAGGAAAAAGGATAATCCACATAAGTGTAAGGCAAAGAGAGAGTTAAGAATTTACTTAAGGTTGGGTATGTTAGAACACACCACTCCTTAAAAAGGATTTTGTCACCGAAATCTCAAGAAAAATGAGAGGGTTGAGTATGTAACATCTCATCCTTGAGCTCCTAGGTGGTCTCTTCGAGCCAATGATATTTCCATAGAACCTTCAAAAATTCAATTTCCTTGCTTTTTAACTTCTTAACCCTAGAGTCCAAGATCTTCACTGGAAACTCCTCATAAGACAAATCCTCTCATAACTCTAAAGGCTCAATAGATAGCACATGAGAGGGGTCCTTCACATACATATTTAGGATAGATACATGGAACACATTATGAATCTTTTCATATGCAGGAGGAAGAGCTAGAAGATAAGCACTCTCCAACCTTATCTAAAATCTCAAATGGTCCCACATATCGAGGGCTCAATTTTCCTTTCACCTTTGACCTAGAAATAGATCGAATGAGCTTAACTTTCAAAAATACATAATACCCCACTAGGAAGTTCACATCATACCCCTTCTTATCAGCATACACCTTCCTTCTATTTTGTTCGGCCCTTATCCTTTTATTTATCAAATGTATCTTATCAGTCATCATATGTATGCCATCATTCTTCATCAAAGTACACTCTCCCACATCATCTCAATGCGGTGGGAAACAATAAGTTCGACCATAGTGTGTTTCAAATGGTGGCATACCGATGCTAGCTTGGTAGATGTTGTTACATGCAAACTCAAACAATGGAAGATACTTAATCCAAGTAACCCCCAATCCATCACACAAGCTCACAACAAGTCATCAATAATTTTGACTATTCGTTCCAATTGCCCATCAATTTGAGGGTGGTAAGGTATACTAAAACAAAGGTTAGAACCCATCTCGTCCTAAATTTGCTTCTACAAGTGTGAGGTAAACTTCAGATCACGATCAGAAACTATAGCCTTTGGAACACCATCTAATCCATCAATCCAGTCCACATATAAATGTGTCGTATTAGAAACATTGTACCTACTTTTGAAGGGAAAAAAGTGGGTAGAATTGGTTAGGCAATCAATGACAACCCATATTGCATAATATCCACTTTTTTATTTTTGAAAATTAGTCACAAAATCCATAGTGATTTTTCCCACTTCCACTCTAGTATCTCAAGTGGGTGTAGGAGGTCACTAGGTCGGTAATGCTCGATCTTGACTTGCTGACATGTCAAACACTTTGCCACAGATGTGGGGATGTCTCTCCCCATATTCCTCCACCAAAAACCCTTTTGAAGGTCTTTTTACATCTTTGTTGTCCTAGGATGGATTGTATACTTTGACCCATGTGCTTTGCTCAAAACTCTCTACCTTACATCTTCAACATCAGGAATCCACAATCTATGACGTAAGCAGATAGCACCATCCACTCCAATAGAGAATTCAGATTGAGGTCTCTCGGCTAGTGACTTCTTCTCATCCAACTCAGGACTGGTTAGTTGAGCAACAACAACTTCTGAAATCCAGGAAAGGGTAATAGATAAGCTAGGCATGTGCACTTGCAACTTGTCTACTACTTTATCTTCATCAACTTCTTGAAATTTGGGACTCTAGTTGGATAATTGATCCATACGTATCCATAAGAAATAATAGATTGAACCACAAATTGAGTCCTTCTTTCTACTTAGGGCATCTACAACTACATTGGCTTTACCATGGTGGTAGGTAATTGTGAAATCATAGTCCTTTAAATACTCTATCCATCACCCATGTCATAGGATTTGATCTGTTTGTGTCATCAGATATCGAAAGCTTTTATGATCAAAGAAAACATCAAATTGTACTCCATAGAAGTAGTGTCTCCAGATTTCTAGAGCATATAATATGGCTAGCAACTCTAGATCATAAGTAGGTCAGTTCCATTCATTTGGCTTGAACTAGTAAGTCGCATAGGATATCGCACGTCCTCTTGCATAAAGACACATCCCAAATCTTGTTTAGATGCATCAATATAGATAACATAGGGTTTACCCTCGATAGGTGGGCTAAGACAAGTGTAAAAACAAAACATCTCTTTAGCTCCAGGAATCTCTTCTCACATTTGTGAGACTAGTCAAACTTTGCATCCTTGTGTGTCAGCTTTGTCAAAATAAGCGCCAATTTAGAGAAATTTTGCACAAACCTTTGATAGTAACCCCCAGTCTAAGAAAACTACATCTGTTAAAAGGGTTCTTAGGGGATTCCCACTTTGACACTTCTTCAATCATGTTGGATTGACTATAGTGTGGCTAATAGAGATAACATGACCTAGAAACATAACTTCTTTCAATTGAGATTCGCACTTAGAGAACTTTGCATACAACTGGTGCTCTTGCATAGTTTGGAGAACTATTCGCAAGTGTTCACGGTGTTGGTCCCCTGACTAAGACTATATAAGTATATCTCAATGAACACTTCCAGAAAGTTGTCCAAGAAGGGACAGAATACATGATTCATCAAGTCCATGAAGGTGGCAGGGGCTTTAGTCAAGACAAAAGGCATGACTAAGAACTCATAATGTGTGTATCGTGTGTAGAAGGCCATATTTGGAATGTCATCATCCATTACACACATTTGATAATAACTTCTATGCATTTCCATATTCAAGAAAATTTTGGCTGACTTCAGCTGGTCAAATAACTCATCAATGTGTGACATAGGATAATGATTCTTCACAATCACATGATTTAGCATGCGATAGTCCATACACATCCACAACAAACCATCCTTCTTCTTCACAAATAGAATTGGAGCTCCTTAGGGTGACACATTGGGGCATGTGAACCCCATATCTAGGAGTTCCTATAGATGCTTTTTAAGATCAACAAGTTCCACCGATGACATGCGATGAGGCGGATTTGAGATGGGATATGTGCCTGGTACCAGGTCGATCAGCCTCACAAGAAGGAGGAAGCCCAGGAAGTTTGTCAGGAAAGACATCAGGGAAGTCCCTTAACACATTGATATCATTGAGTTCATGAGGTGTGGGGTTGAGAACAAAAAAAGCTAGAGTATAGCCGTGTGAGATGACATTTTTGGCTTTAAGAGCTGAGATGATGAATTGTCCATACTCTTGTTTACTACCTTTGATACAGAAATGCTCATCATCAGGATGCAACAAGCTAACCTTTTTTCTCTATAGAATAATGTTACACCATATTTCACCAGCCAGTCCATCCCCAAGATGACATCAAAAGTCTTCATGTTGAGGAGGATGAAGTTTGTCACAAACATGCTACCGAATATACAAAGGTCGATAGGAGGGACTTTTATATAATAAGAGCATACCCCACCACTAGGAATTTAAACATCTAGAATATGGTCCATGTACTCAGATTTTAATTCTAGAATAGATACTAGATTATATACTATAAAAGTGTGCGATGAGTCAGAATCAAACAAGGCTTTAATAGGTTGTTTAAGTAAATGCACAGTACCTTCAATGACTTCATTTCCTTCTTTATCCTCCACAGCATTCGTGGCAAAGAACCCCCCACACCTTTCAATAGGTGGATGCCTCCCATGTTGTTTGTTGTTGTTATTGTAGTTTCTTCGAGATTTTTGTCGATGTTGTAGTTGTGGAGGTTGCCAAGGGGATTATGGTTGAGTTGGGGCTAGGGCCCTCTAGAGTCAGAGGCACTGGTTCTTGAAATGCTCAGGCTCTCTGTGACATTGAATTCCCAATATGGCACCTCTCTGGGTGGTGATGACCAGAACATCAGTTGCAACTCTCACGACAATCATTAGTAATATTCTTCCACTTGTTGGAGTTGTGAGTTGCATGATGATATCCTGGATAGGCCTTGACTATGAGTGCCTTTTCTACCATCTTCTGAAATGTGAGTGGGAGTTGTAGTACCAAAGCTCGTCCAACATGATATGACAATCATTTCAGAAACATTGTAGTGCTACAGTCTTCTTCCAGGCCTTTGGTGTAGCACTCAAGGAGGAACCGTTGGACATATGCAGAGACGCTAAGTGAACCCTGCTTTAGGTTGTAAAATTCGGCTTCCTAATTCTAAAGTGTGGCGAGTTAGATATATTTATCGCAGAACAAAGTGAGAAATCGTTATCACATCATTGCTTAAATATCAAAGGTGCATGCAATTCCATTCTGCCACATGCAAGCCAGGCCATCAAGAACATAAGTAGCATAGCAGACCTTCTGGTGAAAGGAAACACATGCCCTTAAAGGTGTGTTTAGTGTCTAAGACCCAATCATCAGCCTTGTCCACCATGTTGATCTCTCCATCACCCTTTAAGTATGTTGGTTGTATCTTTATGAATTCCATCAGACAGTCTCCTTGGGATTCTTGACCCCAAAGTTTTCATTGACACAACCCATTAAAGTAGAAGGAAGAAGTTAATGTAGGAAAGCAAACTCCTACTCGGGTTTGAGGTTGGATAAAGGAATAGCTGAAACAGGAGGCATTGCCACCACATGTTGTACCCCAGGATTGTCTTGAGTGTAGGGAGTTTGCAACGATGGATTCATCAAAAACATTCCAAACTATTATTTTTGCGGATTACAGAACCCATTCGGGTCATCCCATAGATAGGAGGAGTCATCGTCCCCAAAAAGACTGTTTCTCCTAAAAGTAGGGAAGACATCAGTAAGAACCTAATAGTAAATTTTAGAGATAGCTAGTTTACTGACTGCATTTAAGCTCTTACACCATATTGTAAAGAGTGGGACCCGATAGGGTTATCACTCCGTATTTTTAATTTTGAAAAATGAATAGGAAACCAAATCCAACAACTTTCACAACACTAAAAGGAAAATGGTTGCATAATATTTTCTAAAATAACATGGACATGAAATAAAATAGTATTTAAGCAGTGGAAAGGAAATTACATTATTGAATGGATTTAAAAGGATCCTTAATAAGTTCATATAAAGTCTAAAAGAAAATAAACCAAAATGGAACTAGTGTCACATCTAGCTAGAGAAGGAAGCAATGAACAACCTAGACATCAAAGAAAATATCCTCAAGATCTACTCATGGGCATCCAACACCTCAACACTTCTACCTTGCCTGTGATATTGCTCTATAGCCAGAACATGCATGAGAGCTCATTGTTATCAGCTGGGTGACGTTACAATTTAAGTTGTTCCATACTTCTCTAGCGAAGGGGCACTGCCACAGTGCATGCAGGGTAGATTTCACATTTTCACCGCATTTAGGACATATATCATTATCTGTGATTTTGCATTGTGTTCTCCTTGCATTAGTCATAATAGCCTCATGAGACACAAGGTAGACGAACATACGAATTTTGTTGGGAACAGCTAAGCTCCAGATTGTTCTCTAGAAGGACCTGTTAGTGTCTTGTTCAATGCACCATCCAAACTTCTTCCGTGCCGGAAGCTGAGCTTAGAGTGATACTTTTTGCCCTCCAAATAGGTGATACAACTTGAGAGGAGAAACTAACGATCATGTCGGTTAGTTCCATTGTCGTCATAGCTGCCAAAGAATAGGGTGATCTGGCTCCTTCATTTACACCTTTGGTTTCAATGATTGAAAAGGAAAGCAACAAGTACCACGAAGTACAGCTAATGAAGGTGAAGAGAAGCAGGGTACACCTCAGTGATTCCCTCGCCAAACACCACATCCCAAACAATTTGGAGGAACATATTTACATGGATCCTCCTCTCGACCATGTGGGTCACCCCCTCCCCTTTCCCCAATGTAATGGTAGGAGTCCTACCAATTTAAGTTTTTTATAGGAATTGTACTAGAAAACCATTCACAACCTGCACGAGGAGGGCGGGCTGAATAAAATTGCCTCCTGACTTTTTCAAAATAAAAGGAATGATTTAATCCGTTTAATATCCAAAATTAAATAGGAAAGTGTAAACAAGTGACATCACTTTTCAACTAAAAATAATGGTAAACAAAATCTGATTTGATAGAAGTGGAAGATAATTTTTTTGACTATATTCAATTAGATTAAGTGTACAGAAAAATTTCCCCAATATGGGTGTACATGATTTATACAAAAGAGGATATAAGTAGAGGGAAACTAGACTACAACAATATGTCTCCAATAAAAATAAGTTAACAAATAATTTTATGAGGGAAGGATGGACTCCTTTTTCCTAGTCATAGGCTAGTTAACCATGCTCCTGTTGCGCACTCTAATCCTAACCTGGGTGGTTGGGATCACCCATCAAGAGGAGAGAAAATGTATATATCAAATAAAGAATAAGGAAAATTATAAATTAAAGTAGGAAATAATAAAGATTCACTATGCTAAGAGGATAAAGAATATGAGGCAAGTAATACAAATAAAAATTTCTGCAAAGTTAAACAATAATAAGTTACATGCATGTTTAAATGTGAATACATTAAACTAATATAGGACTGAGGAACCTACCAGACCTCAACCTCTGGGTGAGGGAGAGTAACACATTCCCAAACACCTAAATATATATAAAGTGGGGAGAATTATCACCTTCCCCTGGGGAGAGTGGTCACATTCCTCTGGGCTCATGCCCAAAACTATGGGTTGTTTTTACTCATGTACACTACATTAGTTAGTTAGTCATTTTCATCATCATGCTAAAGTATTTCAATGGCAGATATAAGGAATTTAAATAACTTTAAAATGGGGTCCATGACCCTAGAATAATTGAATTAAAAGTGCCACAAGAAGGCAATAAAGAGAATAAAGGTAAGCAATACCTCATTGGAAATTAGGGTTGGATATCCAATGCCCAACTGAGGGATAGTGTTCAAACTTATAAATAAATAGGGTTTCACATACATACCTCAATTGAGATTCCTAAAGAAGACCTTTCGTCAATTAAATGTGTCCAATGTCACTTTTGTCCTAAATACAAGTTTATACACATGGATTACGATTTATAAATCATATTCGATGAGAAACCCTAATTTTGGACCTTCTATGAAACCATCAATTTAGGACTCAAAACTGGGACCAATCGATCACTTGGATTCTCCTTATTAAGAAAACTTATTTATTTCTTAAATTTGGAGTTAAAATGAATTAGTTATCTATTGTAAGGCTTTTTATATAATTAATATGGTATTTTTAATAAACATCAAAATAGGGATGTAAATTGATAGTCAAAAGGATAAATTCAGATTGTACATGAAAAATTCTTTCCAATGACTATTTATTCATATATTTCCGATCATCCTACTATTTATTGTGAATTTTAGAAAATCTGACAAATGGAAATTCAAAGAAAAAACATGTGGGTAAAAGGGATTTGCAAGATGTAGGGCATGGAGGTTGGGCCCACGTTGACCTAGGCCAATCACACTTGGCCAGGTAGTGGGTCCACACTCATGTTACCCTATTCAACCACAACAAAGCAAATGGGAAAAAAGACTCAGATGCCCTTGTGAAATAAATAGATCGATTAACTTTGCGGGGGTGAAAGTGTCATTCAAACAACATAAGGCTGGTCTTTGCTAGATCAAAGGTGAGCGTAGAAACCCCAAATTTCCCATGTGAGATTCATTACCTAATTTTGACAACTTGGGTAACAAAGGGATTTCACCCCATAGAATCTTCCATCCATTGCTCCAGTGAGCACCATGGCTTAAGCTCAAAACTCTGACCACGGTTGAGGTCTGTGGATCCTCGAGCATGACGTGTATCCCATCGATGATGCCCACGCCACCACAAACTCATCGAGCTCAAGCTCAAGGTGTGGGACACCCAGAGATAGTAGGAAGTCATCCCAGCAAAGCCAGAATAGAGGAAAGGAACGGATGACAAAACCACCCATACAGACCCAAAAAATGGGCATTTGGAGTCGGCAAGTTATTTGCGAGGGTAAGGTGGCATCGCACAACCAATTTCCTAGATGAAGGGACATTGCAGTGGTCAGGTGACCAGTGCTAGAGAGAACCCATGAATAGGTTATAGGGTACAGTGGTATAAGGGACATTGGGGAAAACTCCTGGTAGGAAAAGGAAGAGGGTACACCATGGAATGTTACAGGGCGATCAATTGCCCAATTGGTGACAGAGAGGGCTGAAGCAACACCGAGGTCGTTAGAGGCAGAGCATGAGAAAGAGTAGGAGTCTTGCAGTGTTGGTGAGAAAATTGATTGAAGAGTAGAGGTGAGTGGAAGTTGATAGTGCGATTGGAACTCTTAAATAGGGAGGAGGATCCTTAGAGGGGGTATGAAAATTGAGTAGAGAACGGTAACAAGCCCTAATTGGGTGTGTTTTCCAATTGGCAAGATAGGCAATGAGTTAAGGCTCGTGTTAAATGGTTGAGTGAGATGAATTGAATGGTGAAGGAATCAGTTGAAATGATAGACCAAGGAGCGAGAACAGATCGTGGATGCAAGCAATCAGGAGGCTGCTCTAACTCACAAAATGACTGGAGCTAGTTGATGACTCTGGGACCGTTGGATTAAAGTCAAATTTAGTGCATCGTATCTCAACCATTGGATCACACGTAAGAGAGGAAAATGAATGGAAACTAATGCATGACATACATTAAAACTGAAACTTTAGGTAAATGCAGCTCATTAATTAAATTAAATTGAAAACATAGTTATACTATAATCAAATCTTATAAAATCAATTTGGAGGGTCAAACATGGGTCAAATGACCTCAAATTTGGATCATAGGCTAATATTAATACCTAGATTTTATGTAATTATATTTTTGTTTTGCAAAATATTTTTCCCTTAATCACTATATTGGCCATTAATGTGTATATTAATGCATTTTAAAAAGGGTGAATTACTGCAAAGATATTTTCTTAGCAAATCCTTTATTAAATATCGAGATGGGAATTATACACTCATTCATGAGTCATGTCACACCTCTTATTCTCCTTTTTAATTCTTTAATAAAAATTAGGAGGAGAGAGAAGATAAGAGGATGATTATCTCATTAGTTAAACTCAATTTCACATTAATTCTTATTTCTTATTCCAAAAAGCCACATTTAACATAATCTACTCATTATCTCTCATAATTGTCCAATTTGCATTATTAGACTCTAATTAACACATAATTTTAGATATTTGTGCAAACACACATTCATTTCCATGAATGTGGGTTAATGTAGTTCAAGCCATCAGCTATAGCTCAAATTAAACATTGAGGCCAAAGAGGATAGAAAAAGCTAGGAAAATTTAGGGAAAAGTACAGAAGGATAAGAAGGAAATGCAACCTTGAAAATGGGTAAAATTGCAAAATTATTCGAGATTCAGTATGTTACAGCACTCCGCCCCTTAAAGAGGATTTCGTCCATGAAATCTCAACAAAAGGGAAGGGTGAGCATGTAACAGCCCAACCTTTGGCAACTAGGTGATTACTTCTATTCGATGGTACTTCACATGCTCTACTCATAAGTCGGGTTTTACTAAGGGCTTCACTTATATCAATAAATTGTTGTATAAATAATTACATCTCAACACTATGCACAAATCTTATGTATTCTCATTTATTAAATAAGAAATTTAAGCACAATTAGGGTTTGCTAAATCATCTCCATATTTATTAATATATTAGGTGATAATCCTTAATAACTTGATTTTATGCTCCATTATCCTTATGTTACTACCATGTAGAATTTTCACATATTATTTTGTAAGAAATAAATAATATTATCTAACAAGTTATTAAGTCTAAATAATGTCACATTAATTTTTTACACCTATATTACGCATTGTCACATCATTTTTCATACTCACATTAATGTAATCACTAATCATCTTCTCCTAATTATACTTCATATTATAAATTATTCATTTAACATCACATTAGGCATTTTGAATTATTATAGACTTACTAATCATGCTTATGTAAATCCAATTACTCCTTATCACATTTGAGTCATTACATATATATTTTAGTGAATAAGGTGGAACACATTCCATTTTAATGAATTGATTCATATATCAATTTATGATTAGGTGATTTTATGTCATTTGGGTGTATCATGTGTATTATTGATGATGACACCTAATGTCACTAATGTATCATGAAGGTGTTAAGGATATGCATATATGTTAAGGTTAGATGATTACATCTTAGGGTTTAGGTCAACATGACCATTATATGTTATGCATTCTTAGTACGCATTAGTTCCATTTTTCATAACATTAGGGTGGCATGGTCAACATAATGTGTATTCACAATTAATGAGTTACTCATATTAAGTATTTGTTGGGGCTCAACCATGTGAATTATTAATTAGATGACTTATTATGTATTCATTAGTATATAAAAAAACAAGTTAAATTATAATTAAAATTTGTTTGGTCAATACTAACCATATAAGCTCACTAATCTCCTGTCAATGGAGTTAGTGTTTCTAATTCCAAAGTGGCTAGATTTTTCTATGTAATAGGATTACATCCCCCTAAAAAGGGATTTCGTCCTTGAAATCAACAAATGCAACATCTATCAAGGTACCACTACTCCACCCCTTAAAAGGGTTGACCTACCATGTCAAACTAAACTTGAGGCAAAAGAGTGAGTCTAAACATGTATAAGACTGAACAATTAGTTGTCTTACTAGTCACTATTACCAAACTTCAAAGTCTAGTATAGGGTACACTAACCCTAAACATGCAAATCTAAGTATCATATAAGGAACTTAAGGATTACAAGATGATTTTGTTTGGGTAGTCAAATCATCATATTAGGTTTTTTAAGGATATTCAACAATGAGGTTATTTGCCTAAAGGTATGCTATTTTGAGCATTCTGTATCAGAACAGGCCAGGCCGGTGTCATATGAACTCGGTAGTCCCCGTAAACCAAGCTAGTGGCGTGGAGGAAAATATTTCGAGCCCCCAAGTTCTGATCCTTTCTAGACACCATCACTTTCAACTTTGTGCACTAGTAGCTACCTAATAGGCAAATCTCCTAAAAGTTGATTAAAGATGTATCTAACATGAAACTATAATGGTTCTGGATCAACTTTTTATCATAGGTTATTTCTAAGGTGAACTAAATGGAAACTATATGAGGTAAGGGTTTCTAACTAAGGAGACAAATTGAAATAGTCAAGATCAAACTACCATTGTCTCTGATGCCATTTTGTAAAGAACTGAAATCAGTCCACCTCTCTACTAATAATAAATAAAATCCAATTTGATAGCAGGGGAAGATAAATTTTTTGACTATATTCAATTTGATAAAGTGTACATAATAATTTCCCCAATATGGGTGTACATGCTTTATACAAAAGAGGATCCAAGTAGAGGGAAACTAGACTGCAACAATATGTCTCCAATAAAAATAACTTAACAAATAATTTCATGAGGGAAGGATGGACTCCTTTTTCCTAGTCATAGGTTGGTTCATCATGTTCCTGTTGCGTGCTCTGATCCTAACCTAGGTCGTTGGGATCACCCAAAAAGGGGAGAGAAAATGTATGTGTCAAATAAAGAATAAAGACAATTATAAACTAAAGTAGGAAATAATAAAGATTCACTATGCTAAGAGGGTCAAGAATATGAGGCAAGTAAAGCAAATAAAAATTTCTGCCAAGTTAAACATTAATAATTAGTTGCATGCATGATTAAATGTGACTACATTGAACTAATATAGGGTTGAGGCACCTACCGAACCTCAACCTCTGGGTGAGGGAGAGTAACACATTCCCAAACACCCGAATATATATAAAGTGGGGAGAATTGTCACCTTCCCCTATGGAGAGTGGTCACATTCCCCTGGGCTCATGCCCAAAACTATGGGTGGTTTGTACTCATGTCCACTACTATAGTTAATTAGTCATTTTCATCATCATGCTAAAGTATTTCAATGGCATATATAAGGAATTTAAATAACTTTGCAAATGGGGTCCAAGACCCAAGAATAATTGAATTAAAAGTGCCACAAGAAGACAATAAAGAGAATAAAGGCTAAGTAATGCCTCATTGGAAATTAGGGTTGGATATCAAATGCCTAAGTGAGGGATAGTATTCAAACTCATAAATAGGTAGCACATACAAACCTCATTTGAGATTCCTAGAGAAGACCTTTAATCAATTAAATGTGTCCAATGTCACTTTTGTCCTAGATACAAGTTTATACACATGGATTAGGGTTTATAAATCATATTATGTGAGAAACCCTAATTTTGGACCTTCTATGAAACCATCGATTTAGGACTAAAAATTGGGACCAATCTATTACTTGGAATCTCCTGATTAAGAAAACATATATATTTCTTAAATTTGGAGTTAAAATGAATTAGTTATGTATTTTAAGGCTTTTTATATAATTAATATGGTATTTATAATAAACATCAAAATAGGGATGAAAATTGATACTCAAAAATTTTAAATTCGGATTGTACATGAACAATTCTTTGCAACGACTATTTATTCATATTTTTTTGATCATCCTATGATTTATTGTGATTTTTAGAAAATATGATTAATGGAAATTCAAAGAAAAACCACGTGGGTAAAAGGGATTTGCAAGATGTAGGGCACGGAGGTCGGGCCCATTCTGACCTGGGCCAATCATGCTTGTCTAGGTAGCGGGTCCATGCTCACGTGACACTGGTCAACTGCAACTGAGCAAATGGTCGAAAAGATTCAGATGCCCTTGCAAGATAAATATATCAATTATCTTTGTGGGGGAAAAAGTGTCATTCAAAAAACATGAGGCTTATCTTTGCTAGATCAAAGGTGAGTGTAGAAACCCCAACTTGCCCATGTAAGATTCATTAATTGATTTTGACAATGTGGGTAATATAGGGATTTATCCCTATAAAATCTTCCCTCCATTGCTCCAGTGAGCACCATGGCCAGAGCTCAAAGCTCTGATTGCAATTGAGGTCAGTGGATCCTCGAGCATGAAGTGTATCCCTACGATGATGCCCACACCACCATGAACTCATCAAGCTCAAGCTCAAGGTTCGGGTGCCCAGAGATAGCAAGATGCCATCCCACCAAAGCTATAATAGAGGAAAGGAATAGGTGATAAAACCACCCTACAGACTCAAAAAATAGGCGTTTGGAGTCGACAAGTTGTTTGCGACGGTAAGGTGGTGTCGCACATCTAATATCCTGGATAGAGGGTCGTTGTGTTGGTCAAGTGACTAGTGATAGAGAGCAACCATGATTAGGTTATAGGGTACAATGGTACAAGGAACATTGGGGAAATTGTGTGGTAGGGAAAGGAAGAGGGAACACCATGGAATGTCATCGGGCGATCAATTACCCAATTGGTGATGGAGAGGGCTGAAGCGACACCGAGGTCTTCGGAGATGGAGCATGAGAAATTCTGGGAGTCTTGTAGTGTTGGTGAGAAAATTGACCACATAGGAGAGGTGAGTGGAAGTTGGCGGTGCAAATGGGACTCTTAAATAGGGAGGAGGAGCCTCGAGGAGGCATTTGTAAAACTTGAGCAGAGAATGGTAACAAGCCACAATTGGGCATTTTGTCCAATTGGAAAGATAGGCAATGAGTTAAGGCTTGTGTTAAACGGTGGAGTGAGACAAATTCAATGGCAAAGGAATCAGTTGAAATGATAGACCATGGAGTGAAAACATTTTGTGGATGCAAGCCGTCAGTAGGTTGCTCAGACTCACGAAACAATTGGAGCTAGTGGACGACTCCCGAACCGTTGGATCAAAGTCAGATCGAGTGCATCGTATCTCAACCATTGGATTGCATGTAGGAGAGGAAAATTAATGGAAAGTAATGCGTGACATACATTAAAACTGAAACTATACGTAAATGTGGGACATTAATGAAATTAAATTGAAAGTCATAGTTATACTATAATCAAATCTTATAAAATCGATTTGGAGGGTCAAACATGGGTCAAATGACCTCAAATTTGGCCCATAGGCTAATATTAATTCCTAGATTAATGCTATGTAATTTTATTTTTGTTTTGCAAAAGATTTGGCCCTTCATCATCATATTGGTCATTAATGTGTATAGAAAATCATTTTAAAAAGGATGAATTACTACAAAGATATTTTCTTAGCAAATCCTTTAATAAAATTCGAGATGGTAATTATACACTCATTCATGAGTCATGTCTCACCTCTTATTCTCCTTTTTAATTCTTTAATAACAGTTAGGAGGAGAAAGAATATAAGAGGGTGATTATCTCATTAATTAAACTCAATTTCGCATGAATTCTTATTTCTTATTCCAAAAGCCACATTTAACATAATCTACTCATTATCTCTCATAATTGTCCAATTTGCATTATTAGACTCTAATTAACACATAATTTGAGATATTTATGCAAACACTCATTCATTGTCATGAATGTGGGTAAATGTAGTTCAAGCCATTAGTTATAGTTGAAATTCAACATTGAGACCAAAGAGGATAGAAAAAGGTAGGAATATTTAGGGAAAAGTCCAAAACGATAAGAAGGAAGTGAAACCTTGAAAATGGGTAAAATTGTGAATTTAATACGAGTTTCAATTTGTTACAGAAAGAGAAGACATCAAGCTAAGTGTCACGGGTCACAAATTCTCCTAATAACAAGTCTTATAAAATGTCAACATCTAAACATTATATATGCATGCATTAGGGTCATATTTATATCATTTGACTCCTTAACCCTAAAAATCACTTTACTGAAATCCTCATAATCATACTTTGTAACCTATGCCAATAAATCAAAAATAATTTTCTGATTTTGAAAACATATATATCTACATTTTTCTTATGAACCAATAATTAGTTATAATCTCTTCAATTTAATTTGAATTACCATTTCAGTCATTTGAAATACTCATTAAAATAACTGATATAATTCCTTGCTTCATTGTTGACCAATGAAGCAAGCAAATCAAACCTTATTGGCCAATGAAGCAATGAATGGCGTTACAGAAGACATTTCCCAAGGATCGAACTATGCAAATGTTACAAGAATCAAGTCTCCCAAGGTTATTTCTACAAATGACTCTCGTTCAATGATCTGCGAGAAGCACCTTGTCGTTAGTCATTTTTGGCCATCCACCTTGATTGCTCAACTCTTGCCCTATGATCCCTCAGTCCCTGGCAAGAACCTAGATAGACTCAAGGGCTTAGGTCAGACTGAGAGACCTAAGGCACTCTGACCATTGGTCGCCCAAACCTATAGTTCATTTCTTTTTACGTCGACAGGGGGTGGAGTGAACAAACAAAACCAAGACCTCCTATGTAGTGAGAACTGGCTAGGGTAGGGTTGGAAAGGATCGAAGACACTCGGGTGAAGCCACAGTGGCAAGTGTGCTTTGGATGCCAATCATGCAAACAAACAACTGAGAGGAGAAATTATGCAAAACATGGGATAGAAGGGAAGATCCAATGGAGTAACTAGGCCAATGCATAAGAAAACATGGAAAACAAGCTGGAGAGCAGTAGCTCGAGTGGTCACAGCACAAGGCCCTTCATGAAGGGTCCCAGGTTCGAATCTCCCTAGTGGTGCTATATAGAATAATTTCTCCCATAGCGCAGCCAGCCTCTACATGACATAATGGGCTATGCTCATTGCGAGATGGTGCTAAGCTCCCTAGGTAGGACTCGGTGCAAGCCTTCCCAGGATAACAAAAACAAACATGCCAAACAAGCCTCCCAAAAGCACTCTTGATGGTCTTTTGGACAAGCAGTCAAGGATTATGGGTCAAAGTCCTTCTAGGAAGCTCTATCGACAACTAATCTCAAGGCCGCTGACACTCATTTTTCTGACAGAGAGATCCAAACCCAAGTGATGGAAGATAGAGGTGATAAGGTGGAAGGTCGCTTGTTGAGGATTGTCAACTAGAAATGAATTTTGAAGAGGTGTCATATGATGGTGCAGTAGAGCTCTAGAGTCTCGAGCGTTCTCTAACCCGGCGAAACGCCAAACAAGCCTCCCAAAAGCACTCTTGATGGTCTTTTGGACAAGCAGGCAAGGACTATGGGTCAAAGTCCTTCTAGGAAGCTCTATCGGCAACTAATCACACGGCCGCATACACTCATTTTTCTGACACAGAGATCCAAACCCAAGTGATGGAAAATAGAGGTGACAAGGTGGAAGGTCGCTTGTTGAGGATTGTCAGCTAGCAATGAATTTTGAAGAGGTGTCACATGATGGTGCAGCGGAGCTCTACAGTCTCGAGTGTTCTCGAACCTGGCGACATGACGCTAGGGACTGGGGGTGAATTTGGCATATTAGGTAGATGTGAGAGGGTAACGTGATCCTTCCAGTAAGTGTAGGTGGAGGTATGAAGCAGTGTACATGGAAGACTGGTTCCTCGTCGATGGCAACAGAGGGACTTATGGAGATGTTTGGGGATTTTGTGCACAGAACACCAATTTGAGTGAGCTAGGGCTTAAATTCCTCAGGGTTAAGAGACAAAGAGACTGGTGATGGGAACATTCAAAATAGTTTTTGAAATGGGGACCGTGGGAGTCACCATTCTCAGGCTCATAACAGAACAGGGAGTTGAGGCGAGGAGAGGAAGGAGACAATGACTCCTCCATTGGATCTCATTTGAGTGGCCCACATCGGGCAAAATGAATCATGCTTTCATGATAGTAGGGCAATTATAGTTTAGGAAAATAACTATTCCCACGGAAATAATGCACATCTGGTGCATTTAATCAAATATCTTAGTTCAAAATTAACATATTTCTTCCTCCATTCAATTGGGGGTACAAATGATGCTCAAATAAAATGAAATTTCACATGTCGACCAATTAGGACGTAATAAATTCAATTATGTCATCAATTTTTCCTTGAGGGAACCTTTAGAGTGGGATTTAATTATTTGAAGACTAAGTAGGAATAGTATACAACTATCACTCCCATTAATATTTCACAATTCCATAATTTAAATTACTCATAATATCCCCTTGCAACTATATCTAGGAACTTTCTAGAGTGACACCCATATTTATATATATCCTTTCATAGGTGCATTTATGCTACCAACTTTAGTTTTTAAGTTATTATTCAATCATTTTAATTACTTTCACACAAAGGGTTCAATATTTAAGATATTGCATAAAAGTCTTTCAAAATTTCTAATGTGGTCTGAATCTAGGGAATAGAATAATCTACATAAGCTTAAGGGAAAGAGAGAGTTTAGAATTTACCTAAGGTTGGGTATGTTACATGATACAACACAACTGGCATAATAGGTAGAAGATTCATCACATGCCACCTTAGTTGCAAAAGAAGATCCACACATATCTAGTACGCTAGCGCTACTCATGGAGGAGCTTTGGTGGATCCTACTAGATGGATTTTAGGGTGAAAGGTAGTGTTACTACATGCATCCAGATAGTACCTTTGATCTCCCACATGTACCTATCACATATTGCACCATGTAGCTCGCATGTTCAAGGTGTCAGTCTTTGTTCATATTCCTTTTTGCTGGACCTTCTTCGAGTTTCCAAAACCACGTAGATGAACATCAAAGATTTCTTGACCTTCATCTTGGGTTTAGTGTTTTCTTGGGGATGAGATAATTTTTAAACTTGAGGTGGAGGTTGGTTGGAACATACTCCTTTCCACCCATTCCTATTATTTTTTATGTTCTTATTTTTATTTCAGCATGTTTTTTTCATTTTCATGCAAAATTCTTGTATTTGATGTAGATTAATTTGTACTGTTTATGTTATTATCTCTATAAATGTTAGTTTAAGTCATTATCTAGTTGGTTGAGTTTACATTTTTTTTCATTGCATATTTAATTTTTCATTACCTCCCTCTTGTCTAAAGTAAATCCCCAATGTTAACTATATTTCTGGAAGCATGTCATTGAAATAAGAACACAATCAAGAACAAACACTTTTTTCCTATAGACTATAGTCACTTCATTCAATTCAGAGAATTGGAATACATGTCTAAGATCTAATTTGGATTAGGATATCAAGATGATGAATATAACTAAGACAGTGTTTAACAATAGGTACTGAAATTATAAGTTTCTAGTCATCCTTTCATGTCGACCAAAGCTCCAAATACTATCATGGATATGATGAATGGAGTCTTACATAGTTCATAGAGTAAATTTTGTCATCTCAATACGATGTTTTGATCTATGTATTAATTTGATGAAAATTTGAACAAGGCTAGCTTGAAAATAGAGTTTAGTTAGTGTTACCTACATGCTATGTCTAGCATTTATGAGTTGGTTAGAATTCTTGGGTCATATGTTTTAAGGAGAAGGGGTCAACTTGAATATCAAGAAGTGCACTCTTTACTTCTTCAGGAACAACTAAAACTCCTAAGTAATAAGTTTGTTTTTATTTTGATGGATACTACCAAAGGTTCATAAAAAGATTCATTTTATCATAGCCTCTCTTGATAGACTTACAAGGAAAGAATTTCATTTTATAGTTTGATGGCTGTGATGAGAGAATTCAAGTTGTAATGAGAAAGGTTCCATTAACATCAATTTTGTCTTTTCAATAAAATTTTAACATCTTTACTATTTTCTTTGATGCATCCTGAGTGGTTTGGAATGTGTTAATTGTTGGATGTTAAGGTGTTACCTCACAAATCTAGTCAACTTAATACAAATGAAGATATTTATACCACATATGATATGGAGAATGTGGTGGTGATACATAACTTAAGCACTTGTCATCACTTTGTTAACATTATGTCAATCCCTGACTAAGAGTTACAGACATGAAATGAATATATAAAGCAAATAAAAGTAGTTTACGTAGATACATAGTATATTTTAGAAGATAAATAAACAATCAAATTAAGTGATATATATACTTGAAAAAAAAAGATATGGAGTCTTAGAACCACACTCTTCCTTTTCTTAAATACCTCATCATTCTCCATTAATGTCAATGTGTTTTCATTTAAAAAAAAATATAATAACATCTTATTAAGAATAGCTACCAAGTAGTATAAGTCCATCTACATAGTTTTACTTTAGCTTTATGGATAACTTCTAAATTGTGAACATAAGAAACAAGATTATCCTTTAATAATGAACTGGAAAATTATTCTTGAAGTTTCTCTAATTTAGTTAAAAATTGGTTAATCATTAAACAAACTTATTGACACTAACTTGTAGACAATTTTAAATATTGCCACTACATGCAGCTTGACCAAGTTTTTCTTTTGGTCCATTCTGAAAAGTACTATTTTGAGAGACCTAGAAACATAAAACGTATTTATTTTATCTAGGGTTGTCTTCCATGAACCCACTTATTTTATCCTATTTGGGTCTAACAACCTACACTATATAATTATCTTAGAACTTTTTGAGTATACCACCTTAAACCCACAATACCAAAATTGGACATCAAAAATTAATATTGGCAATGCTATATTTAATGGGAAACAATATACACTTGAAATAAACACTTTTCAATAATTAAACCTTATTTTAAACCATCATAAAAATAGTATTAATTTAATTGGATAATATGCTTGATGTGCAATAAAGGTTTATTTCACAATTTTTTCCAGTAACAAATACTTCCCCATTCACAATACTAAATGTTCATACTAACCATAAACTGATATCATAGTTTAAAGTTACCATGTCAATAGTTGGTAAGGTATCTTTAAAGATGGAGTTATTTATATGATATTTTGTTATGTCTAGCCAAATCATATACTTATTCCATGAATACAATTAAACTATTTTATAGTGTTTGTCAATGATATAAAATTCACATGAGTATAAATTTTTATAAAATTCAGTGTAGGCTCGTTAACCTCTTTGTTTTAGACACAAATATATTTTTATCACAAAATTCAATATCAAAAATAAGAATGATGACACTAATTTAAAAACACGTAAATACCAAATAGATTTCATAACAACTAAATCTAAAACAAAATCAGAGCAAGAAAGTGTAATCTATTAACATTATGTCATAAAAAATTATAAGATATTCATTAATATATATTATAAGGCATACATATTTCATGTGATTGATGTCTATTGGTAATATCAAGATCACACAAACACAAAACCGTTTCTACCCAACCCACTCTAGCCTTCTAGGGCTCTTTTGTTAAAAATATAGAAAAAATATATATAATATACAAATGACAATACTAACTATATCACTAGTTGTGTTTACAAAATTGAGAAAGGAATATACCACCCTCATTTAAAATTAACTTAACTAAAAATACTACAATTTAAAATTTATATTAAATAGTTTAAATAAGATATAGTAAAATTTTGTTTATAGATTTCTAGAAGGTGTTTTTAATAAATGGATGTATTGACAAAGTAAGAAAGGTCCATTTTTATTAACGAAATTTCAAGTTTATTTTAATGAATTATACATGTCTAGATGGTATAACCATTCTTGTCTAGTATATGCCACATACACAAATCTTTTCTGTATATAAATTTGTTTATTTATCTTTAAAAAAAAATCCAACTTTGTCAAAAAATATAAAGGAATAAAATTGTATGAGATTTTTTCTAATATTCCATTATTTACAATGTTTAGAATTTCATTCTATATATGTTTGATAATAAGGAATTCTCATATAGGAGAAAAGAAAATTATTTTCTTGTTCCAACAAAGTGATAAATATTTTGACGAAAGAAAAATTTATATGATAATGTTTCTTGTCTTAGCAACATTCTTCTATTATATGTTTCTCATGTATGTTTCATATCTTCCTAAAGTATACGATAAATATTATTAAAACAATTTGTACTTATATTTTTGTATCAAATGGAGTACTCAATATCAGTGATCACTAGAGATTTTTGACATCCCTAGCCTATAAACAAACAAATTTAATAAAAATAAAATCTTGAAAAAATTAATTGCTCATGTTCCTTTAGTTAGAATTTTAAACTCTTGTATTGAGGTGTCAAGCAATTGAAAGACTCCATTTTGGGGTTAGTAGCAATTACTACTTTTTTCAGTAATAATTTGTATCACGTACCTAGTATGTTAATAATACAAGTCATTACTAAGAACCAAAAACTTATGATGTTTAATTGTTTTTCTAGAAAAAGAAACCCTAATTTTATAAATATGTTAATTATAGGAAATTGTGATTGAGTTAGCTTCCTTGACTTGATGCTTTGAAACCTTAATTTTATCAGTGAAACCCTAATCTACTTGAATGTACAATTCAATTTTTCACAAATATAATAATACAAATTATTATAATGTAGCTTCCTTAGGGTTTATTACATCTTGTGTTGTGTTGTTTTCTGAGACTCCAGCAAAATACCTAAATCAATTAGAATTGAGTAATTTCTAGGATTTCATGTTTCTTGATATGATTTTGTTGTTTTTACACTTTAGGGATCAAATAAAATGAGCACATAAGCTTTTTTGAGGGTAAACTTACCTCGTTTAACTGGTCTTGACCTTAAATGAGTTTGGATATGTTGGGATGGATTCTAGACATCTCAATTTTTTATGATGCTCGGTCTGCACCAGTACTGAAGCAAACTAATGTTAGTCTGCTAGACTAATGGTCGTCCCTATAGTGAATAAACTAATGTTAGCAATCTAGACTGTTGTTAGGTAGAAACTTATTAGTCAAGCCCAACCGATGCAATTGTTAGTTTCCTATTTTTTTTGTATTAAGCAGGCTGATTTTAGGTAGTTTGACATATTAATCATAACAATATACAATTAGTTGGTTAAAGAAAGTTGTTTTTCAGGTGAACTTAAGGTTTTTTTGGTCTTTTACACATCCTATATGGGTCCATGATCCTCAAATAGACTTCATACCATCTTTTCTCTATCTTCTACCTATTGGAGCTTGTGGTGGAAATTTGAAGGGAAAAATCAATGATTATTGACCCTCTTAATTGGGTGGAGCTAGGATTCAGTCCTTTGGTGTTTAGCCTCCTTTGAGTTAGTTTTCTTTTTTAATTATTCTTCTTGTTTCACTCCTCTTAACTCCATTGGTGGGTTGTAATAGGTTTGATCCATTGGTGGTTGTTCTGTCTTCTTTCATCTAGCCTTACAACTTCCGTAGCTAGGGATGAGCGATGTGAAGGTGTTCTTGGTTCTCTTGGGGGAACTCTTTCTTTTAATTTATATTTGGTGATCTAGTAGTTATTTTGTCCCTATGTCATCATTCTTTGTGGGTGAATACTTCCTAATTTTTCTTTTAAAAGAAATTGGAGATGTAATCATGCATGGATTCTGCTTAAGGATAATATATGCTTTATTTAAATTGATTCTAAAGATAATTTTTAATTATTTGAATTTTCTTGTTCTTATTACTATTGAAACCTTACATGAATAGTAAGTGAAGTCTTCTTATATGTTTTTTCTTAGTTCATTTGACTCAAATACTAATTGCTCTAGTCCCCAAGTAGTTAATTGGTTTACTTCCATGAACCCACATGAATATTTTGGATTATATGACTTATATGTATTTCCCCTATTAGATAGTTCTATTTTTATTCTATAAGATGGTAAATAAAATTTTAAGTTGAAGTATTCCTTACAACTTTGTTGCCTTGATGTATGAATTATTTTGTTCACTCCTATGACACATAAAAATTGTAAACACCTAAGAAGCATAAATGAATGGTTAACTATTTGATTTTTTTCAGTCTATATAAAATTGATAATGGAAAAATAATTGATTTATGTATGGTTTCTAGTGATGACTTAGTTATAAGAATGATTCTTACAATGACGTTGTACCCTAAATTGATAGTTGATGAGATGATACACTTTGAGATAATGTGATGGGATGTGATAACTTGTTATAAGTTTATTAGAGATGTATATGAGATAAAAGGTGTTAATATAACTAATGAAAACATAATTATATGGATTAACCTAGACATTAGTGATGCCCTAACCTCATCTTGAACATGATGATATTTTGCGGTGTCTTAGTTGTTCGTTGTGGTGGTTTGGTGTGAGGAGTCTAGATTTGGCCACCTATAAAGGAGAGAATTGGGACATAACCACAATTAAGTACATGCATAACATAATGGACGTTGGTTATAATCCCTAGAATTGTGGGAAAAGGGTATCTTTGTATCCATAACCATGGACCTTGGAGGTGCTTAGCGTTGGCAACAACGTCAATCTAGTTTCTAGATTAGGGAAGAGGAGTCAAGTCCTAGGCACAACTCTTGCCCAAGATCAGTTCATAACAAAGAAAGATTGTACCTGATGATGCATACACAGAATGTATGAATAATATATTTAATTAATTATGATGCATTCCTTAAGTGTTTTATTTGGATGTGCCTTTCTTACACAGTTTCTTACTTGAATGTTTAACCTTTACATCTTGACCCAACCATACTAATAGCCTTAACTTAATAGGAAGACTAACTTGAAGTAGAACTCGTTTTGTAGGGTTCAATGTTTTGGAAGTACAATTATCATGTTAAATAGATACTAAATGTATAATTTTCATGTGATTATCATGTTTAACTTTTGAGTGGGAATTTCTCACCATTGTGGCAACAACTAATATAATTTTTTGAAAAAAAATTTAGATATCGTGGAGCGGTTAATTTGAGGTTGTTGTTGATATGAGTAGCGTTTAGTATTGATGTAGTACACTTAGTTAATAAGTAGGATTTTTTCTTGTCAATGTTTTATTTAGTTGTATTTCTGGTGTGTTTGAATTCATGTATTCATATCGTAGTCTTTCCAAACATAGTTTACGTAACTAGATATGATTGTTTGTTAGATCCCCAGAGATGTGTAATACGCATAAATGCATCCTCTAGTTGTAGAGCTTCTATGTACATTTCCATTTGAGTATAATAAAAAAATAATTCTTATTTTCCAATGATATGGCAGTTGACTTCTTGGTTTGGATTATTTCTAGTTTCTTCTCTGTATTTTTTCCAATTTCGTCTTTTTCTCCATATTCACCTTAGTGTGTTGGGGTTAGCAAGTATGTCCTAGTTTAGGTGGTTTATGTGTCAATTAGAGTGTTTCAGGTTAAGTTTTATTTTTAAATTATGGTGCATTTATGGTTAGTTTATGACATGGTGTTTTTGTTTAGATCAGTCGTGTTCTCTACGTTGGTGGCATATTCATTTAGCGCCAGTGGATTTACTTGACTTGGGTATTATATATTAAAGTAATAGTGCAAACATCAAAGGTTATTTAGAAATGACAAAATTCATAATGAACTACATGGTGATAAGCATGATAAGACACACAATTAGTCCAAGAGAAACTCATTTCCCATAGTGTCATATACAATCATTTACTATTGTATTGAAATTGGCTCAATGCCATGTTAATGTTTTACTCAATAATTAGCAACTGAAAACTATGCGCAATTATTTTGGTGTGATTATTACTTAGTTAAAAGTTGTAGTACCAGAAACTAGTAATTATAGTTCCATTTTGTGTGTTGGACATCACTCATTGGAATCCCAATTACATTCTTGATACTTATATTACCTAATCAATTTAAAGAATTGAGATATGTTTCTTTTATTGTCTTTGTTGCAAGGGAGTTGATCTGATCTTAGTCTAACCATAATGATCTCCTCTCTAATAGATTATATCAACAATGAGGAGGAGCTCCATAAATACAATAGGATTTTTTCATGGTGGAAAATTATGATGCTAATTACTAAAAAATAATGTTTTCAATCGATGTCATAGACATGATTCACGACTATGAAATTTGTATTTCTTGATAATCATGTTGAATCACAATTGAAAATATCAAGCGAAGTTTTTCTTTATGACGATATAACAAAAGCATTCAAAAGTATATGTTCCATCTTGAAGTTATCAATATTATAAGACAGCCTAAAGATATAGAGTTTTTGGAATATGTGAATGTCTATCGACGGGGTAGCCAAAAGAGATAGAACATTTGGGGTTTATGTGTGTTTGGGTATGGGACATTTGCAAGGGCCATCCATTGTGCGTTTGTGGTGGTTGAAAGGCACTATCATATGACAGTATATAAGGTCATGGTGGTAAGGGCATGGAAAATGGTAGTAGCCAACGATTACGGAAGTGGTTGTGGTATGGGAATGTGCAATGGTCGAACTTAGATGTCTGATGGCAATATGTAGTGGCCAAAAGGATGACAGAAGGAGGAATGAAGAAAAAATATAGCTTATTTGAAGGGCTTTGAGTAAAAAAAAAATCTGTAGCACAAAAATAATTTTTCTAAAGTTAGACGGATAAGTCAAAACATAGGCATTATATATTTGGATGTTTTCGTGTCACGTAATGTCTGAATTAGACCGAAATGTTCTCATAAGTAACAAATTTATTTCAAATTCCCCATTGAAGAGACGTGAATGAGTGAATAATCTTGGTGAACCATTATTTGTGCCTACAATCTCCAAAAGAAGCCTCATCTTCGAATTGAGGGACACAAAAAGACATTCCTAAAAAAAAAAAGGACACAAAAAGACATGTTTTCATTGGCAGAAACATAGGTTCACAACATGAACGTAGGAAGAACAACTATATTTCTTTTCCTATTTTAACAATCGGGAAAAAGTGCGTTATCAACACCCAGAGTCAAGCAATGGCTAAATGTACCACCCGTTGATAAAGAAGATGACCAGGCAAAGTTTGTAGGAATATTTGAAGAAAACAAACTTTTATATTTTTATGGGAAAAAATAATAGTTTATAAAGCGGAAATGCCCCCATTCTCCAAAAAATTTTCTTTCACCCTATTTTAGATCCGATCCATAGGTATGCAGCAAAATTGATGTGTGTCATCTGAAAGCTTTGGTCTATGTTCTGTGCTGTGACATACTATCATTTAACTGATACAATATGACCAAGCTCATAAAAAAAAGTTTTGTTATCATGCGCCGAATATGTAACCTGTGAGTCATCTCCCTTGTAGAATCAAGCGCGCCTTACCAACATTCTTCTTCTCCTAGTATTATGGCCTATTAAAATTAAAATCTAATTACGTCAGCATTCAAGATATTTTGGTTGGTGTCTTGGCACTGTGAGAAAATGTGTTTGGTCAACCTTGTTAAAAACTATCAAAGTTGGGCCACATATCAAACGCACTCGGATAACAACTACATTACATATACCTGCATAATAACTCTTGTAAGAGAATGACTTCCCGTTCTTCAGTTGTACTTTTTTAACGATCACCTCAGTTCAATCTTCACCATATTCTTCCACCCCTTCTCCATCCCATAATTGCACACCGTCATGGCCATTGGTGTCTGCAGAAACACTGCTGAGTACCCAACTATGGCCCGGCGGTGGAGCGAAGCAGCCCGCAGCTAGCAACGAGATTGAGAAGACGTGGAAGAATGTGGTGAAGCCTGAACCGCATATCTTTTGCCTATGTCCTACTGTGCTTGCCCGCCACCAGATGAGTTGATGGATGTTTGTGCTCTCTGATTGTCGTCCATCGCTTTTATACTCGATGCCATTCCGTACTGCATCTGTCCGCGAGGCTTGAGTAGTACTGAGACAAGAGGAGCACGAACCAGTGCAGTACAAACGTACTGCTGCTCCATCGTGTACCGCCGTACT
The DNA here is from genome assembly GCA_963693085.1 of Alisma plantago-aquatica. Classification (NCBI taxonomy): domain Eukaryota; kingdom Viridiplantae; phylum Streptophyta; class Magnoliopsida; order Alismatales; family Alismataceae; genus Alisma; species Alisma plantago-aquatica. The sequence goes on along the minus strand of OY856409.1, from coordinate 33,787,559 downwards.
GCGAACCCCAAATGGAGTTCGGATGCACAGAAGACGAATCACGTTCCTCTTCCTGGTCCGGAACCAAACCACTCTGTCTCCGAAACGAAACCAAACAGGATGCACAGAACCAATAACTAATTCTTATTAGAGATATTTATGTGTAATCAGTAGTAGATTGCGGCTGCAGTGGAGAAACAAGCGGTTTTGATAAGTATACGTGCCTGCATACGCCTCTACCCGTCGAAGGCTGTCTAGATGCACTGAATCCTGTCGTCTTTGAAGTGCCACCAGGAAGATGGTTAATTGGCATGCTTCAGAGAATCAGAGTTGTTTCATACTCGATTCAACCTGAGGCTTTCTGAAGTCGCACTTGTCAGCTAGTTCAGTTGATCAAGCCTGTTGTTTGTGAAGCGTAAGTTGTGGATTCGAATCTCAGTGAATCCCATTGGGACACTACAGGAAGGGTTTAAAGACTCTCGATGTTTGCTGTTGGTTGTTCTCCCTCTCCTACTACCTTAGACATGGGTGAAATTCCCCACAATCCAAAAAAAAAAATATTCCCCACTATCCAAAAAAAAAAAAAACTTTTGGTTGTGAAGTCAAAAGTTGCATGTAATCTTCTTGAATGAATAAAAAAAAGGAGGCTCGTGATTCTCTTGAATGAAAGTGATATTTTATTAGATAACATTGCTATTGGGCCTTCCTAGGAGGCCCATTGAATCCAGCCCATTTCAAATTCTCAATGAATAACACTATCTTCGTGACAGAAAACGTCCCTGCAGCTACAAATAGCCCTTCCCAGGTTGTTGATGCCTTCCATAGACGGGTTATACATACTCTTGCACGGTTTTTATTATATATCACTGCATGGGTTTATCAAAGGGTGTCCCCTAACCACGTACTCTTGAACTCGTCTCTTCAAATTTGTTTGCTTTTCATACCTCTTTGTGTATATATCGTCATCAGCCTCATTTTATAATACTAGCGGGAAGACACATATTAAGCACATCTGGCAAAACGATTCATTTTTTTAAATTCACTTTCAATAATACATTGATACAGTAGTGGATCCAGAAAATCAGGATGAGGGAGACAAAGTTATATAGTGTTTAGGAATATGGTAGCTGTAATCCTACATTGGCTAAAACACCATGTTAACATTAATCGGCGATGTTCATGGTCATATAGTGATAGTTTATCATTATAAAAAGAAGAAAAGTAATTACGGTCAACTAGTGAATTCTACCATTGTTTTGTAAAGAATCATGATATCTTCACATGTCTTTCTATGAATATCACACTTGTTTACAAATTAAAGTAATAAATTAGTATGATCAGATATTTTACTTGACAGTTAAGCAATGTGCTAATAAAATAAATAAAGCATATTGAAGTTTGAACCATTCAAAATAGTGTCGATATGCTCATATTTGAACTATACGAATAATTAGTATGACAAGTCAACAACTATAATGTTTCAAACTCTAAATATAGAGATAAAAATGTACCGCTATCTCTAACTAGGAGATGGGAGTTGTATTCTACGTGTTCTCATATTTTGAAAATGCTGCAAAATCTTTTCATCACCAATTGTACTAAACACTTCACGCTCGATGTAGCATATCATCATGTCATTCAACCATTCATCATCTATCTTGTTACCTAAATTTTTCTTGATGATGTTCATTGCTGAGAAAGCTCGTTCAACTGTTGATGTCGTCACTGGTAATATTAATGATAGTTCTATAAGGTGATAAACTAGTCAAAATACCAAATATGTTTAGTTTCTACCATCTTCATAGCAAGACAAGCAAGATCATTACAGTCTAAAAATTTAGATCTTCGTCTAACTACATGAATGTAAATATCAAGTTGATCTTTCAAAATGACATGATCAGATATAAAGATATCATCAGCATAAATTTCAACAATCTATCTGTAGAAGTTTTTCATGATCAAATCTTGAGAAAGAGTCTCTTAGATCAGGACAAGAAATGCATCTCAATAAGTAGAATTTTTAGGAAATTGACTATTCATCTCGACAACAATTGAGTCAGTCACAATATTAAAAATATCAACATGATAGTGATGATAATAAGTGATCCATCGTCTCTCACATCTTGCATATCCTCTAATAGGTACCCTATATTCCATATTTGGCAATGGAATTGACTTTGCGACACAAAATTTAGTTACATCTTCCAAAAGTGCATCCCATCCATTATCACTCATTTCTTGAAGAAGATTTTAATCGAAGAAATCAACACAATGGCATTAATAATATTTTAGTCTTTTCTTTGTAAGGCATGTGACAACTCATCGGTTAAAGCCAAGAGTTTCATCATCAAATGTAGTATAAATATAAATTCAAAAGATTCCATGGTATGTATTAAACTTGATGCTTTGTTTCTATTACTTGAATCAATCCCTTCAAGAGAAACAATCTTTAGAACATCAATAACTAAACCCCTCAGAAACTCTATCCCACATTAAAAACATATAGATTAATGTTATATGATGTGATCCCCATCGAGTTTCTTGATTTTTACCCCCTCCCTAAATTTTCCATAATATTATCGTGATGTTTCTAAAGCAGTACATCATTTCTTTTACAAGAAGAACAAGTCATGGTCACAATCAAATTTTTATAACTGAAAAGATAACTAATAGCTCAGATATCCTCTATAGCAGTAACAACCACCAATTGCAACTAATGGGCAAAACATTGAATATAAAAAGAATACAGATTTTCATTTTGAATTAATGCTTTTAATCCACTAAACTCACCTCACATGTTAGAGGCTCCATCTTATCCATGTCCTCTCAATCTGTACATGGATAAACCATGATGTGCAAACAAACCATCCAAAGAAGCTTAAGCTTTCAATGAAGTGGGTGAAGTATCAGTCACATGCTCAACACCAATAAATCTTTCAATAATATTTCATTGGTTGTTTACAAACCTACATGAGAATATATGTGCTAACTTTAGATTATAGAAGTACATTGGTTAAAAATGTATGGTATATACATATAAAGGTATTAACCTCACAATCAAAGCCATTTGTTCCTTAATTGATGTGTCACGAGACTCATCGACAAGTAGAGAAAAACATTTATCTCTAAGATCATCAATAGTGACTTGTATAGTTTGTTCCGCACAAGATTTTACTACGTCCTTCTGAATTAGTGGATAAGTCATTTGATTGTTCCAGGAGCATTTTCATTAAGAACACGTACAATTTTGTTATTGTTATCTTTTGTGTATTCTACTAATGTCAGAAAATTCGCTCTATTTCTTGAAGTAGAAGACTCATCATGACAAAGAAAAACAAGACCCTCTAAGAGGAGTAATCTAACCACATGTTATACTACTATCAAATGAGTTATGTAAGAAGTTTCTATCTCAAGAACATGAGTAGATAGAACATATGACATACTTTGTCACTGATTTTTAAAACATCACAATGTAGTATTGCATTGCTATGACCACTTCTAACTGAACCCGCATGTTCATTGAAAACTTTCATTGCTTTCTTCTAATTATTAAAGCCTGCTTTTGTGAATGTATCATTATTAAAGTTATCAACGCATATTTTTTAAAAGAGATAACAATAAAAGTAATAAGCTACATCTTTTTCCACACTATATTCTAACCACTCAAATTTTTTGAACCACTCGTCTTGAAAGCTCCGTCTTTACTTTCCTTACTACTTGAAAGGAAACTTATGACCAACTGGATGACATGGGCCCAACAACAAGTAAGTCTTCTAACTTGATCTTGAATTTCCACCTCATACTCCTCAATCAGCTTTCAAAGTCCAAAATCAACAATAATATTATTTGAACTAAATTCAACACTAACACGAAGTTTCATTTGTACAACCATAGTCAGATCTTGTGTTATGTTTCTCACATGTCCATCACCTTTTTCCACAGGATTAAAGAACTTCTTCATTTTTATAATTGTCTAATACTCCAAGTGGTTTGTAAGGTAATTATAATGGATAAGATCATACAAAACTCTCATATTATTAAAAACTATATATTGGATTGTCATTGAAAACAACATATATAAATTTGACCTCTTAAATTTTTGATATAGAAACTAATTTTCTAACAAAATTTAAAACCAACGAATAAACAATTAAAGATAAGAATAAAAGTTCATATAGGAGAGGAGCTATAAAGCAATGACAATTAAAGAACTGATTATGAAAAAAGAAATATAAAATATAAAAAAGAACTGGTACCTGACAATGTCAATAATATTACTTGTCATGCGGTCTACTCTCCGGTAATAAAAGATGACTAATTTGAGTTCGAAAGATATATCGACTTGTTTGAATATGGATACAGAGATTGAGAAAAATATGAAAACCTGTTAAGGTTAGTAATTAAAAATATACAATGACATGAAACGACTGTCAAAATTATATAATTAATTGACAACATAAAGGTGTGTACCTCAGCCATGTGTGGCGTGTGGTATCGAGAAAGTCATCACATTAGTCTGCAAACAATAAAGTTTATTGCACTTTGCTAGGCTAGCTCTGACCTGGAGTCAAGCGATCAAAAAAGAAGGTTTTGAGTTTTGACAGAAATAATACACCTTTTATAATTTTTTGTCGATGCTCGACCAATGAATAAGACAGCCCCTTTTCTAATGGTTTTTCGAGCATAAAATTACTAGTTGTTTACTTTCTCACCCTTGTTGCTCGCTCGACGCTTGTCATGCTTTGCTGCTCACTTGTTCCACACTTGAGCGATCATTCTGATTGTGGTATTGACAATGATAAATAAAAAAATGATTTTACATATGTGCAGTCGTCAACTAGTAGGATGGGCAATTGAACAACACCACAATGCTTGTCCCAAAGAAATCTTTCTCTCTTAATCCCATACATATATATATATATATATATATATTTGAATATATATATACATATTATATATATATATATTTATATTATATATAAATATATATATGTATACATATATATTATTGTGTAGATGTACACATACGTACATACATACATATACATATGCATATATACAAATATACATATATTTGTACATATATACATATATATGTATTCTACCTTATATGTATATTTTCTATATAAATAAATATATATATATATTCCTATATGTATTCTACTTTCTATATATATATATATATATATAAATTCCTATATGTATTCATTTATATATATATATATATAAATTCCTATATGTATTCATATTTATATATATATATATATATATATATATATACATATATATATATATTCTTATATGTATTCTACCTTCTATTTCTTCTTCTCTTTGAACCACTGGTTCAATCTGGTTCGGTCCGATCGGATGGTTGGACCAGTTGGACCGTATTTCTGACCATTTGGACCGGAAAAAGACACATAACTGGTTTTTTAGACTTCCAGACCGGTCAGCTATCGGTTCATCGGACTGACCAGTCGGATCGGCCGGTCCGGTTCGGTTTTAAAAACACTGGTATACACCACATCATTGATATATATAATAACTTTATATTTAATTTTACACTGGGACATGATTAGACTAAAATAGAAATTACATTCTGTCACATTCTTAGGCATGTTATATTCGCGGCTAATATATAGTTAGTACTTACAATAATTTACATACAACCCGATAAAAATGAATACTCGAGTAATTGATTCCCTTCAACATGTAGTATTTCGATACTAAAACTATGTGTGCTTCCTTTTTTGTCATGTGTATGTTAACGGCTAATGTATAATCAGTGCTCCCCATGATTTACTTTTAACCTAATTTTGAAATAATATCATAGCTAATTGCTTCCAACATATAGTGTGTCTATTCATAAAAATAGACTCATCAGAAGAAAACAACCTGGTTTACTGATTCTTCCAACATGTGGTGTTTGATTGACACAATTGTATGTATTCTCCTTCTCAAGTATGTGTGTGTTGATGGATAGTATTTGATCAGTACGCACCATAATTTAAAATAAAATTCTTAAAAAAAGTACAACTCAATTTATTGTTAGCTAACTCTCTTTTCTTTGTAGTTGATTATCAAATTTATATCTGATGTCTTCTTAAGCATGTGCATATTCACAATAAATTAATACTAGCAATAATTTATATACATCTTTTAAGAAGAGACCAAAATGATTTATTTCAGCTGACTCTATCTGATATGTAATGTGTTAGTGCTAAAATTAACTCTTTTCTAAAAAATAATAAGCATAAACACACAAAAAGTTCGACGAATGAACTTATAAACATGTTACTGAAGTATGTAGATATACTTCTTAAGTACAGATGCATGCTATTGAAACATATAGATAGAACTCACAAACTACGGTGTTAGAATTCCAAAAAGTTCAAACTTAACCTTACAAAGGAATAAAAATTTTGAAAAAATAAAACACAGAAACAACTGCAAAAATAAAATAAAATTTTACAAAAGAAAAACACAAATACAGTTGCAAAAAAATAAAATAAAAATAGCCCTCCCTCATAACTCCCTTCTGTATCGATAATGAACTTTTTATTAGAAAAAATCTAATTGAAAACTAGAAATGTTCCCGCTTACATACGTCATGGAAGGTCAGACAATTTTTTGCTAATTTTCTATTTGGCTTGGGCAACAACTTGTTTTGTGACCCAAAAGCCTTTTATATAATGAATGTTTTGCATGCGTGTTCCAATGTGGGTCTACAAGATCATATGTAATATGTTGTCAAAGTATATTAAAAAAATTTCCTAACTATCGAGGGTGGATCTCATATTGAGTCAGGACGTCAGAGCTATCTCTTCAAAAGCACGTCCTTTGGAATTTGCAATGCACCTTCTCTTATCATGCCATGAGGAATGTATATATTCTCCTTCAGAAGTATATGTATTTTGATAGATAGTAAGTGATCAGTATGCACCGTAATTCAAATACAATTGATACAAAATGTACAACTCAATTTATTGTTAGTTGACTCTCTTTAGTTTGTGGTCAATTTTCAAAATTATATGTGATGCCTTCTTGAGCATGTGCATATTGACAATAAATTAGTATTCACAATAATTTACATACAACTTTTAAGAAGAGACTAAACTATCTATTTCAGCCGAGTCTCTTCGATCTGTAATGTGTTACTACAAAAATTAACTCTTTCTTAAAAAATAGTAAGTAGAAACACACAAAAGCTAGACTAAAACTCATAAACATGATGTCGAAGTATGTAGATATACTTCTTAAGTATGTATGCATGCTACTGAAACATATAGAACTCGCAAACTACGTTGTTAGAATATTAAAAAGATCAAACTTATCTATAAAAAAGAAGAAAATTATGAAAAATAAAATATAGAAGTAATTGTAAAAAATAAAATAAAAATCTAGAAGAGCAAAACCTAGAAGCAGCTGCAAAAAAATAAAATAAAAATATTCCTCCTCTATAACTCCCTCCCCTATAGATAATGAACTTATTATTAGAAAAATTCTAATGGAAAACTAAACATGTTCCCACTTACATGCACATTGAAGGACGGGAAAATTTCTGTTAATTTTCTATTTGGGTTGGGCAGCAGTCTGTTTTGTAGCCGAAAAGCCTTTGGTATGATGAATATTTTTCATGCATCTTGCTATTGGGTCTACGAGATTGTACCTAAGATGTTGTCAAAGTGTATCAAAATTTTGTCCCTGACTATCGGGGGTGGATCTCATATTGGGTCAGGAAGCCAGATGTGTGTCTTTGAAAGCACATCCGTTGGAATTTGTCATACACCTTCTCTATCATGCCATGAAGAATATATGAATAGTCAATAATTTTATTTTTTATATTTAAAATATCCATACAATAAATATATTTGTCATACTAGAAATAGTCATAAGGTAAATATATTTCTCATACTAAACAAGACATTGGAGAAGGAAAAAATAAAGATGACAAATCTAAAAGCATCTTCACCCTCTCTCCTTAAAAGAACAAGGAGAAAGAGTGGAGATACCCTTTGATTTACTATCTTCATTTTATATCCCAAACTAATTTTTCAACCCATCCTTACATTTACTTATTTTCCAATATCTCTTTCATATACTATTTGTCATTTTCATTAACTCTTCTATTGTTTTCAAAACAATTAGCTATGAATTAGTTTTGGATTACATTCATTGACTCCAATTTACATATACTCAACCATAACTATAATAATCAGAGAATCATCATTAAGCTTCATCCATTCATTAAAATCTTTTTCAATAAAATACAACATAAAACTACTATTGTGGAGAAACAAGCAGTTCTGAATAAGTATATGTGTCTGCTTACACCTCTACATGATGTGCAATGCTTTTAAGGCTAACTCTTAGGAGTGTCAAAAAAATAGTTTTGGGTCAGTTTCAGGTCAGGTAAAAGATAGGTTGATAATAAATAGTTAAACCTGGAACCAATTTTAAAACTAAATTTTCACAAGGTGAAATGTCCAATACGGACTAGGTTTTATAATATGTAACCTAAAAATAGATTTGGGTGACATGAAATTTAATAATTTATAAATAATTACATATTATATTTTCTAAATTTGTCAACAGAGGTTTAGTCCAGTTTATATAATTCACAAACCAAAAGTTGCCCAATTTAAATTAGGACATCAATATCCAAACTCGGAACCAATCTGATAAAATACAAAATCAAACCTGATTTTTTTCGAATCAGACAAAACTGGGTTCATAGATGTAGACAAAAGTTGATAGCCCTACTGACTGGATGCACTGAGTACTCACTTTTGAAGTGCCAGTAAGAGCAGATGTTAGATGAGCCTGTGTTAGTAGAGTCTGAGATTGAGGCTTTCACTTAGCTATGTGAAGTTTAAAGTTTTTTATGGGGTTTGTCTCCTTAAGCTCTAGTTGTGGCTAAAAAACCCAAAAATCATAGGTCACAACCCTTCTCGAATCGCAATGATATCATAACATAATTGTGGTACTGGGCCTTCATAGAAAGCCCAATTGTTCCTGCTAACTCCATATATCTTACTCAATGACTTAATATAGTTTTCAAGGCAGAAAACTTTGCCCCCAAGTTCATGTTTGGCATAGGAGTTCTAACCTGAGATATTGTTAAAATATACCAAAATATTCGTATGTCTACTAGAGCCCAGTTTGGATCCTGGTGCCAAGTATGGCATTTGAAACAAATCCTTTTGATTTGTCATGAACCTTTGTTATTGTGTTATTATTTTTTGATCTAATCTAAAATTCTTTTATGGAAACATATATTCCTATTGCTACCTTTATCAGTTATGCCAATATGAAAAAAGTGTATGGATGACGACCATTTATCTTGGTGCTATTAAATATGCTCTCTTTCATATTAAACATGAACTATGACTTTTCTTGATTCATAAAATCATACTACCTAACTCAGCTAGCACCATTTGAGCAATATGTTGCTTACCTACTTGTTTCCTTCATAACTACAATCGAGAAGCACAAGAAACAACAAAAATAAAACTAGATGATCTGAATGTGGGACATAAAATTAGACTATGTCAATAAAGTACATAGATAGAGCATAACCTACGGGGAGAGATCCCCTTAAACAACCAACGAAGTCATCAAAAAAAGAGACAAAATCATTCATTAGGAGCAACCTCACATAATTAGTATAGAAGAAACCTCACACAAATCCATTCTTCGTTCGAGCACCCCACTCATATCATCAAATCCTACCAACAGAGAGTCCAAAGAGAGAAATCCCTTCAAACAAGCAAGACCACTGTCATCTTGAAGATCAAAGGCTTTGAATGCACTACTACAGAAGTGCCTTTTAGTGTCGGTTGTTTAACCCCCTTTGGCGTCGGTTTCTGAACGACGCCTATGTGGGCGCCGCTAAAAGGGTGGACACTTCAGCGTCGGTTAAAAAACCGACGCCTATTTAATATAAAGGCGTCGGTGTTTTATAAAACACCGACGCCAAAAGGGTTCCCGCCACAGAAAACGACGTCATCTAGGACGCTTTCTGCGTCGGTTATATACTAAACAACCGACGCAGAAAAGTGTCCTAGATGACTCCCATTTCCTGTAGCGCGAACACTTTTGGCGTCGGTGTTTTATAAAACACCGACGATGTAAGTCTGTGCTGACGGTTATCGGTAAATAACCGACGCCTATATCTATTTTTTTTTTATAAATCTGTTTGCAGGCCTGCTGTGGCTGGTCAGCAGGATGAGAACCTGCAGTTCAGTTTTCTGAACTGTAGGTTTACGACATCCATTGATATCAGCCTACAAACAGGCCACAAACCTGCAAAATTAACATAAAAAGATTCACACAAGTAGATACATTCAGACATCAATTCAATTGTCACGTTCACACATATAGAATCATTCAAATACATGTTTTAACATTCAGAAACATTCATTTACAAAGTATCATTCATCATCACTATCAACATCCCAATTATATCTTACAGTTGCCACTGTTTGTACAGCTATTGCCCATTCTTCTCTTACTTCATTTAATGATTCCCTCGTATATGGAGCATGTACATTTTTTAAGCGTTTGCCTATAGTGTGGTCAGTTTTAAACACCTGCAAAGAGAATGATGTATATATATAAGTAATAATATAAAAATAAGATTGATATATTTCATACTAACTAATGAGACTATATATAATACCTCATGTATGGTATCGATGTCCAATGCGGCATGTTTGATAATCATCTGCATAAATCGCATCACATAGTATGCGCATGCCCAGCCATTGTCTTGTGTAGCGCACTATAAATTGAAACATACAAATTAATACAACTAAGCACAATTCACATCAATAATATATACATTGGAGTCGGGGAGTCGGGAACTTACTTTTACGTTCTCCCAAGACAATGGCTGGTTCTTTTTCCTTGGGACCTTTCCTCCAGCATTTTTGAATGCATCTAAACCCCTACATGTTAATATAACACACTAAGTTGCATAAGTAAATAGTAATGTAATAAAAGATGTTAACGGATATAAAAAATGAAATAATTTTTCTCACCAGAATAATGCCATTCTCATTACGTGTCCAATTTTAGTGTTTAATGTACTTCCTGCGGGATCTAGATAATAAACAGTGAACGTCCCGGGGACAATAACTAGTAACTCCCAATGTCTACCACTAGAGGTAAAAAGTTAACAATTAATAACTCAAAATGCAAAATAATAATGGAATTTTCTTAAGTCCAAATTATAAATAAAGCAAACTTACTTGACATTGAATGGAGCTATTATTATCGTCTTCATTTGATGACCAAAAATTGTAAAAGCATCTATACAGTATTGTTGAACACTATCAGGGTCTTTAGCTACCATACTAATCAATGATGGAATCAAAAATCCCACATGATCATATGCAAATTGTTTGCAATGATCTTCGATTAAGTAGCTGCAAAACATATAGACGTATGCATTAATATATAAGAAACTAGATCACCGGATCTTACACAAGGTATATGGATGTATAAACAAGATCTCACCTTATCCATGTCTCTATCATTGATGTATTCAACCATTCATACATAAACAGCTCAATAATATCTTGTATAAATAAAGAGCTGTCGTATGATTGACCTGCATAATCTGCATCTAAAGAAACAATTATAGGGCAAAGTATATTATGTGCCCGTAGCCAACATGCCATTCCCCTACAAGCAGGACCTAACGGGTATTGTAGGTCAGTTGGAACCCAAGTTGGTAATGCGGGAATTGGAGGTGGAGGCCTAGGTGCTCCTGGTGTCTTCTTTTTAACCTGTATATATAATTTCAGATCAGTTGACATCATATATACACATTAACAGTCTAAATCAATGTAAATTTATCTTACAATTTCAGTCGTGTAGAGGACATCTGCTTTGGGCCACAATATGACCCCGCTTTCTGCGTCACCAAGTGTATCAATATCTGGGTGGGCATATGGCAACGCAACTTCCCTCCAATCGGGTAATACATGTATCGGGCTCACACGAATGTAGCCCTGCGGCATTGGACTCCCATGAAACGTTGCCCCAGGAAGGGACTGGTAAGCTTGCGCCTCTGCAACAACATAGTTTTCTATTCTTAAGCGGCATGGCTTCAATGCCTACAAATTTACGTAAAGAATGTTATACATATATACATATCATCTTGAAAACATATCATCTTGAAAAGACTAGCTACAATGTCATAAACAATACTTACAGCAGACGTGTTAGGCGATGGGTCTCCAGGATTACTTGCAGTCTGTGCACCAGGAGAAGAGTGGGTCGGCATAGGCTGATTGGAAGCCTGAGATGTCTGCCACCGCAGCAATTCTTCCTTGACCTTCTCAGCAACCACATCGTTGAGCTTCTTAGCAACTATATCCTCGACTCTCTTATTCTCCTATACATGGATAAAACAAATATTAGCTTTTTATTAATGAATTTCCTTTTGCAGTAACATTATAAAAATAGAATATATATGTTACCTCTTCTTGAGAAAGTCCCGCTCTGGGTTTGCGCTGGGATGGCCCAAAGAATACTTTGATGCCCACACCAGCGCCGGCACCTCTAACACGTCCAGGATGCTCTGGGTTACCCAGAGCAACTGTCAATTCATCCCTTGTGCCCTGAGGGATGAACGTGCCTTGTTTTCTCTGCTCGTGCAGCTCCCGCTAATCACCATAAACAAAAATTGGTAAGTTAACACCACAAATAATCAATATTCAAATGATTGCTCTAAGAGTTGTATTTTACCATTTTTGCAGCCGCCTCAGCAGTTTCGGGCTTCTTTATTTCACCCTTCTTGTTTTTCCTGCCAGCTATCCAGATATCATGGCGAGGGAAGGGTGTGGCTGCAGACTCCTGAGTAGTCGCAGACTCCTGAGTAGCCGCAGACTCCGCCTGTAGTCTTTGGCGAACGCTTGCATAGCCTTTTGGACCCATAGTATGGTCATGTACATTCAGTGCACGCCTTGCTTTTTGTGCGTCACTGAGGGCCTAGTTAGTATGCACATTTATAATTACGTTAGTAGCACTAAATCTTAATCTTGAATAGGTGAATACAATGTATATTAATTAAAATGGGAGTGACGCCTAATACCTTGAATTCTTCAGATTTTCTTGAAGCAACAAAATTGTCCCAATCTTCTTTGTCCAAGAAGTTCCATTGTTCAAGGGCTGACTTCTTCTTCTTATCACCCTGTCTTATGTATTCTCTGTTCAGATTTGTCCTGTAATTCCTAAGCATCTTTCCAGCGCGTTGCATCACACTTTTACGATGCAACATCTCATCCAATGCAAACAGATTCTGTAAAATAGAAATGTTATTAACTAGTACCAAAAATATAATTGCAAATAATAGAATTTGTAATCTACAAAAAAGAATTGCAAATAATAATAACTCACGCATAAATCTTTCCATATCAAGTCTTTCTTCGCCTGAGGAACTTTATGCCAATTATCATATTTAACACCACAATGGCTTCGAGTGATAACCCCAAGATAGTTTATAAAATTATTGCGGTTCACTCCAATTGCATTCCCTCCATTATCAAACTCCACAACCAATTTGGATCCACTGCCAATCAGCGCAAGTAACTTTTTCAACAGAGTGATACCCCTTTTCTTGTTAAGTTTTTGTTGCTGCGCATCAAGTTGCTCAATTGCTTCAGTGGGTAGCTGTGCATCATCAACCTAAAATTTGACAAAAATAAACACACTGAATTAAGCCAATATAGAAATACAGGATATATGACATAACTAGAAGATAATGAATTTTATAGAAATACGGGATATGTTTTTAGAACTTACGTTGGTATCCTCGTCATGCTCGTCATGGACAGCATGCTCATCATGGACTTCATGCTCATCATGGACATCATTCTCATCATGGTGAGCCATCTGAAAATTTCATTAAAAAGGAAAACATTTAGCATTTGTATCAACTAGAATAAGGAAAACATTTAGCATTTGTATAAACATACATGTCTCTAAAATTGTGATCTTTTATCAATTAGCAATCCTTCAATGTACAAGTAATATAAAAAACAATGATTGTTCACATTCTAGGCCAACAAACACATTTCATGTCATTCTTATATATAATAAATGTGTACCACCTATCCCATCCTTGAACACCTAATGTCACTAGTAAGTGTATAATGTGTATTGGGTTTTCAAGAAAATTTCGGCAGCATTTCCCTGCTGTTCTCTAAGTACATATGTACTTAGAGAACAAACGGGGAAATGCTACTGAAATTTTCTCGAAAACCCAATACACATTATACACTTACATCCTAAGTGAGATTAGGTGTTCAAGAACAGTCCCAAACCGGGGACTATCCAAGATTTACTCCTAATGAGTAAATTTTGGACGGGTTTCTAGGCCAACAAACACAATAATAGATATCTACAATGAAGCCGGACTCCATACAAACAGTATATAATTTAGTGATTGTTCATTCTAATTTATATCAATGTACAAGTAATATAAAAAACAATGATTGTTCACATTCTAGGCCAACAAACACATTTCATGTCATTCTTATATATAATAAATGTGTACCACCTATCCCATCCTTGAACACCTAATCTCACTAGTAAGTGTATAATGTGTATTGGGTTTTCAAGAAAATTTCGGCAGCATTTCCCCGCTGTTCTCTAAGTACATATGTACTTAGAGAACAAACGGGGAAATGCTACTGAAATTTTCTCGAAAACCCAATACACATTATACACTTACATCCTAAGTGAGATTAGGTGTTCAAGAACAGTCCCAAACCGGGGACTATCCAAGATTTACTCCTAATGAGTAAATTTTGGACGGGTTTCTAGGCCAACAAACACAATAATAGATATCTACAATGAAGCCGGACTCCATACAAACAGTATATAATTTAGTGATTGTTCATTCTAATTTATATCAATGTACAAGTAATATAAAAAACAATGATTGTTCACATTCTAGGCCAACAAACACATTTCATGTCATTCTTATATATAATAAATGTGTACCACCTATCCCATCCTTGAACACCTAATCTCACTAGTAAGTGTATAATGTGTATTGGGTTTTCAAGAAAATTTCGGCAGCATTTCCCCGCTGTTCTCTAAGTACATATGTACTTAGAGAACAAACGGGGAAATGCTACTGAAATTTTCTCGAAAACCCAATACACATTATACACTTACATCCTAAGTGAGATTAGGTGTTCAAGAACAGTCCCAAACCGGGGACTATCCAAGATTTACTCCTAATGAGCCAATCTTGGACGGGTTTCTAGGCCAACAAATACATGTGTTGTCATTCTTATATATAATAAATGTATATAAAGTACAGGCAACATGGTTAATCCTAATCAATAGAGCATTATTAAATAATAAATCAAGAAATCAATAGTTTCAAACAAAAGGTCTAGGAATCTTTACTAGACATTATATGTATCCCTAATCATCATATTTAACATACTACATTATTATGAACATCCAGATCAGATTAAGATCATACTATGTTATAACCATTGGTTTAATAACCCTATTTCTGCATGTACATGTTTATCAACTTTAAAACCCTATAATTCATGAAATCATTCTAATTCAATTTAATATGTTGGGATCACATAATTATATAATGACATCAGAATATATAGAAGAATCATAATTAACATGATTAACAACATGCTCATCAAACTAGGGTTTTCTTGAATATCATCTAATATTTGTGTACTAGACATTATATTTATCCCTAATCATCATATTTAACATACCATTATTATGAACATCCAGATTAGATTAACTCTAATCAAATACATTAAATGCATTTTTATCACAACAATTTGATCGATGCATAAAAAAGCAGAGCAGCTAGCAGCGGGAAGACCAACCTTGTCAGAGGGAAGAAGGCAGAGGCTCCGGTGGCTCTGGCTGGAGAAGTAGCTAGCAGCGACGGCGGTGGAGGAGCAGCTAGCAGCTCTGGTGGCTCTGGCGGTGGTTGCGGCGGCGCGACGACCGTGGAAAAGCACCAGGCGGCGCCGAAGAGTCAGGCGTGGCGGCGGCCTCAGGCGCTTGGAGCAGCAGGGGCAAGCAGCAGGGGCGGGCAGTAGGGGCGGCGGAGAAGGGGGTGCGGAGAAGGAGGAGTGGTGGTGGAGAAGGGGGCGCTGGAGAAGGGGGCGCCGGAGAAGAAATAGCCGGAGAAATGGCACTGGAGAAGAAATCGCCGGAGAGAAATCGCCGGCAGCAGAGAAATAGGGTAATTGCTCGCAATGAAACAGAAGAAAGGGGAAGAGTCGGGCGATCGTGGAGTATTAGTTCCCATATAGCGTCGGTTGTTTGCATCCACCGACGCCTAAACATCTTTAGCGTCGGTTGTTTGCAACAACCGACGTCCAATTGGACGATATTTTCATGAAATTGTTTGGCGGGAACAACCTTCTGCGTCGGTTATAAAAGGATAACCGACGCTGAAAGTGACACTTTTTGCGCAAATTTTCATCGCACATAGGCGTCGGTGTATACCTACATGACCGACGCTGACAATGACACTATTTTTTTTTATCTAAATTTGGATTTCGCGGCCGACTTTCAGCGTCAGTTTGTTATAAACCACCGACGCTGAATACAAAGCGGTACCCGTGTCTGGCTGGTCTTTGAATATAGACGTCGGTTTGCTTAAAAAACCGATGCCTAACATATAAGGCGTCGGTTTTTCTTAATAACCGACGCCCAGAAAAGTGGCATTGAATGCTATTTCTGTAGTAGTGATGCTAAGTTCTTATTGTACTGAGCCACCGCTACATCACTTATACGAGAAGAGAAATAGAGAATTAGCATCACATATTGAGGAATTTCAGTGTAAGAGTCATTGAAGAATTTGTTATTATACTCAAACTAGATGGACCAAACAACAACAAGACATAAGGAAGGGATGGTTTCCTTATGATAAGGGAAAATAGAGAGAGAATTGAGAATCCTAGCTAGAATTATATCTCTAACATTCATACAATTAAGACTTTTTGAAGTAAGATAAATTGATCACAATTGTATTTGGAAAAAAACATACTCAAAAAAATCATTATCAATATTATCTTGATGATTTTAATGTAAGTAATAAATATATGAATCAAATAAAACAAGAACACTAGTATGACCCAAACAACAATTTGAAATTCACAAGGAGCCAAAGGAAAATATGAATCGAAAGAGGCACTTAATGTTCCATATTGCTCTACCAGGGAGTCAGAAACAATATGTGTGTTGAAGTATTTATAAACATTAGAGTGATGTCATTTCTAGAAAATGTGGTTGGTGGGAGAGGAGGAGATGAAGGTTTCAAGATTAGCAAAAACATTTGGAGAAAAATTTAGTTGGAGGAACAACATTATAAGGGAGTTGGATTTAAGAGATTTTAGAACTCACTAACCAACATAAACATCCAAATATTATAGAGATCAGTAGACATATTGGCCAATAAGAAAGAACTGGACCATGTCTGATGGTTGTCATATGCCAAGGATCAATCTAAAAGTTCAGTCTTAAGAAAGAAGAGGGAAGAGTAATAATGTAATTCTGAATGAGAAAAGCATATTTCTGAAGGTAGAACAAAATGGGGACACAACCTTACTTATTATAGTAGTCCAAGGGTACTTGTGAGAGTAGTGCTTCTGCCCAACAAAGTTAAATCAAGTAGTAAGTTTCTTATCAAAAATAGTATCATGGGCTCTACTGAATAGGCATAAAGACTGGATTCTAACATCAATGATCTCCCACCCAAGCATTCTATAAGGTCTCATAAGGACTTACAATCAACAAGATAACTTTTGAAGTATATAATGTGTTCCCACTAAGGAAGCCTCATCTGACGATATCTAGTTTATCAGAACACAATGAGGTGAATCTGAAGAAGTAGGAGGGAAAATGTGATTGAAGCATTGTGAAGAAATAAATGATCGGTCTGATTGAGAAATATGGAATCCCAATGACCAAAGGTATTGAAGGTTTTGTCAATAATCTCAATACTCTAGGTCTGAGTTTGTGAGGTGAGAGGGGTGTAAGGTACTTAACAGTGATTTTCTAAATTTGATAATCTATAATATATTTAAATCTCATGAGATCATCATGAATGACCATGCGTATCATTTAGAGAGTATTTATAAAAAATTATGTGCAAACTTGAAATGTGAGAAAACTACCCATGTTATGGATGACATCGATAATATTTTATCGTTTGGTTTCTGATGACAGTGGCACAAATTGGATGATGTTATCAATGGAACAGATCAAAGTGTGAACCATTTATAAGCTACTATTATCCAAAGCAAGTTTAGTCATACAAGTTTAGAATATAGGTTGACAAGATGAAAGATATTTAGAGAGAGGATCAAATTGATGGAGGTCATTAGATATGTTGCAGTAGCCAAAACCAAATCCATTAATAATAGTGGATAAGTGACAAGAGATGATATATCTATGACACAATCAGCTCATTGATCAAGAAATAGAATCATGTTACAATTGTTATTCAATAAGACCAAATGAGATTGTCAAAAGCTTTCTCAAAATCCAACATGGGATAGAGAAGAGGCACACCGTCTTAGTTACATATGTGGGTGAACTCATTGTCTAGGATTATGCATCTTGAATTTGTACACCTTTGGTGAGGAAATTTTCTAAAGACTATGTTTGTCCATGTGAGATTTCTATATATTAATCAAAGTTTTGTAATTGATCTAGTAGGACGAGATAATTAGACTGACAAGCCAAAATTGATGGATGTTGGAAGGGTTGTCCTATTTTTAATGAGAGAAATGTGGATATTATTACGGAAACCAATTTATAATGTTATGTAAAAGTGATGGTAGATATATTGAAACAATTTCATGAGGGACAATTTTACCATATGACATGAGTTTTGATAAAATACTATGATAATATCCTGAAGACTCAGAGATTTATCATGGTTCAGTTGAGAAATTGTAGAAGTAATTTCATCTTCTATGAAAATAGAAGTCAGGAGCTGAGGATTCTTAACTTCAGTGGGTAAAAGAGATCCCAGCTGAACTAAAAGAGGCAAGAGAAGTCTCAGTTATTATTTCATATATTTTTGAAGTAGTTGACTATATAGTTGATGATGATAAATTTATTATGGTCAACACATTGTCAATTATGAGGCTAAGAATAAGATCCCCTTCCTATTGTTACAAGTATGATGAAAGAATTTTTGTTGTTATGACCTTCTTTGATTTAATGATCTTTTGAATGGTGTTTCTATAGAATTTTCTAACAAGTAATCCATTTGTGGAGTTCACCTTTTTTAGAAGCTACTTTTGATGGGTATGAAGAGGCGATGACATTAAGAGAAAGAAATTAAGACTTAGTGAATCTAATCCCCTATAGATATTAACAAAATTAGTCTTATTCTAGAGTATCACATCACTTTAAAGAAATTTGGTATTCTTATTCAGAAAATAACCAAGTTGGACCACTTCAATATTATAAGAAACCCAACTCTTACCAACTAACTAACGCTAAGATTGATATTTGGTCCAACTTCAATATTATTAGAAACCTGAAACCCAACTCTTACTAACAAACTAATGGTAACATGGATGTCTAGTCCATAATCATTCAAAATGAAAAGGTATGGGCCACCATAGCTAAAACATTGTATTAAAGGTGATTGGAAAGTTGATAGGGATAATATGACAATGAGCATTGGAGTGTGATAGAGGGTTGCAAGACCAAAATATTAGAGAAAAAGAATCTCTCTAGCCAGTACCAAGTGGGACTATGTTTCCATGTTAAACTGGGTCAAAGATAGAAAGGTCAATCAAAGAGTTCTAGTTGATAAAAGCATCAAAAAGATCAATTTTATATGCATGAGTTGAATTAGTTGGGATTTTATGACTTTGTTCAAAGGGGACCGAATGAGATTTTTGGATCATCCCCAATAATCTAGGTTCCACTATTATAATGGGAAGTAAGAGATTATATTTGGTAATGAAGGAAATTTAGAGTGTCTAGATAACCGAATAAAGTCATGAGGTGAAAGATAGAGTTATCAATCAAGAAACAAAGTTGGAACCTAATGAAAAAGTAACCCACTGAGTAGCAAGATGTGAAACTACTCAGGTGTTCTATCTGATAATGTCACCACCAATGAGACCAATCATTAAGATTTGTAACCAATCCATTAAAAAATTTCCACCCATCTAGTGAAGTTAAAAATTTTGAGAATTGGGCTTTTGTTTCCTGAACTTTAAGAATTTTTGTTATGGTATGCCTAATGAACTGATAAATAAATGCCTACTTTTGTAGGACACAACACCAAAAATATTTGAATATCCAAAGATCATCAAGGAAATGATGGTAAAATTGAGAACAAAAAAACTAAAATAACATCTAAAGTGAAAAAGAAGTAGCAACACATTTGGTCTGGTATATGTTCCTTCCAATTTTATTTTCAATTTTAGTGAAAGATAGATTTCCATTGCGGTGATGATAACACCCAAATTTAGTCATTTATGCTAGGTATTTATTTATGATTTTGTGTCATTATAGCCTTAATATTCCCAAAGTAACACTAGATATTTATCTTTTCATAATTTATATATCTTTTAAAGATAAGATCATTCAACTAGCTAGTTTTGGGACTATAGGCATCAAACTTTAAAAGACATCAATTCTCTAAGATTTCTCCATGTCGGTCCGGTCGAGCTAGGTTCATCACATAATTTTTATAGCAGTTGAAAATATCAGCAACCACTAGCCTTTCATCTTTAACGACTGCTATGAAAACAGTGATCACTAAGAAGCAAACAACCACTATAAGAAGTACCCTCTGCTAGCGACCGCTAGGATCAGCCCGGTCGGGCACATCTCGGTTGGGTCAGGATGAGAAGAAAATATCAACAATCTCTACAAATCCAAATTTGCAGTGACTGCTACAACTCCAAATCTCGAGCAACTGCTACAAATCTAAATATTTAGCGACCTCTACAACTCCAAATATCTAGTGACAGCTAGAAAATCAGTGACCTCTAGGCTCGATGCAGTTGGGCCCAACTCAGACCAGTCAGGCCCACTGATGAAGCATCAACAACAAGATCATTTGTGACTGATAAAAAATCTTAGCGACTACCAAGACTGAAAATCTATAGCGACTGCTACAAGAGGAAACACTAGAGACCACTATAAAATGAAACTCTAGCGACTGCTAGGCTCAGCCAAGTTGGGCCCAGCTCGGCTGAGTCAGACCAAATACAACTTCAAATCTCTAATGAATGCTATAAGAGAAAATGCTAGTGACCGCTTGGCATGGCCCGGTCGGGCCCAAAACAAATTTGAATCTCTAGAGACCGTTGAAGGTGTAGCAACCACTTATCACACACACTCCACCTTCACCTATAGATGCCCACCCCTTTCTTCTTAGAAAAGGGTTTCAAGTTCCATGTTCAACATTTTACATTTTTGGTCTAGTTCATAGTGGCTCCCAGAGCCCCGTCGGAGAGTTCTAATGTATGAATGGACTAAAGAGCTTATCCTACATGCATCCCTTCGGTGTGCTTCTATCCACTATCATTTTCCATTATCATTTACCCACTTATGACCTTTCTTAGACATCCTCCACCTCCATACATCCACCAAGTTGTTGTTTGGAGTGAAATCAAGGAGAAAGGAGGCCAAGGAGCCCAGAAGATCAAGGAGGACAACCCAAAGATGAGTTTAAGCCCATACGGAGGCTAAGGAGCAAGAGCCACCACTTCTGTACGCGCTAAATTTCTTCTTCTTCCCATTTCTTCTACTATCCTCCTTTGTGTCTGTGTAAATGATCTTCTTCCATCTTTGTTCGATGCCAACTATGCTTGTCCACAGCTAGTTAAGATCTTTCTTGGCTATGTAGTCCATTCTGGGCATGTTTATGTATTTTACGTTAAGAAAGTAGTTTTATTTTAGATCTAGTACAATTTCTATTCTATCTTCTCTTTTTGGTCATAATTTCTATTTTGGTTGATCTCTTTCTTGCTTGAACTTCTACTTCTACCTAGATCAGGAGATTAGATGTAGAAATGGATAAGATAAGGTAGTTTGGATTGAAAATAAAAAGAGGAAGGTTTAGGGGTGATGTGTACAAAACACGAGCCTTGGGCATGATTGTTTCCATCTCAGCCCGCCCAGTCCCACTGTCCAGGTTCTGTCCTGATCACATCTATTCCTAGCATCCTTGAATGTTCTGTACCTAAGAGGGTATCTAGAATATTCTAGGGGTGTTGATCTATTATCCTTGAGAGAGGTTTCATATCATTAATGAGTTATAGTCACATTGTGTGAAAGCGAGTGGGATGACCCCTATAGGAATATATACCACAATATGTGCTATGTTTGGATGTAAGATTCTTGCCAAGGTGTTCGAGGGTTTTCTATGCCTGAGAACAGGTGCATAAACTACCCAACTTGAGGTTACATATCTAGGAATTCCTTATCTTTGATTAGTAGAATCCGATAGACTCTGTTTTGTTTTCTTTACTTTATTTTATTTTATTTTATTTTATTTTATTTTATTTTATTTTCTGACATTTTGATAGACTCATTCTAATTCCATACTTTTATCAGCTATCATATTGGCTTAACTAACATAATCTAGCAAGATCTTAAGCATCATAAACTTCCCATGTCCTTGTGATCGGCCCCATATATCTACTTCGACCCTGTATTGAGTTGTAGGTATCCTTCAAGGTTTCGGGTTATAAATATAAAGTTTGATCCTTTTGAATCAGCCTCTTTTAAGATGCGCAATTTAGGCCTATCAACTTTTGACGTTGTTGTTGGGGATGTGGTTTTCCACATTTGCACGTCCAAAGATTTTGTTTTGTTATCCATTAGACTGTATATATGCATAGTTCTTCTTTTGTTATGCACATCCTTATCCATACATACTGAATAGCTTTTCTTTTCCTTATACATTTTTCATCCATGGACCTTGCTTCTATAAAGCAAGTTCTCTTGTCCACATGTCCTCCCTAATTTTTCCATAGCCATGACTATTTAAAAATAATTGAAATTTGTGCACTCCAACTAGTCTAGTTATATTCATCCCCACCGTCATCATATGTAGATGCTCCAAAAATGGAGATTGTGAATCAATTCTCTACTTATTTATTATTTTGGGATTAAGAGCTAACCAGAGAAGTGGTGCTAGCAAGAGAGTGTTGAAACACTCACATCTTACTAAGGACCTCATCTCCAACACCAAGCTGATTCGTTTCAGGGGCTACTCAAAATTGAAGACCATCAACTTCAAGTAGCCACAGAGGTTGCTAACTATAGTAGAAGTGTACTTCAAGTTGTTGAACAAGGAGCCATCCAAGTACAACAAATTGAAATAGCAGACTTCCCACAGCAGTGCATGGTAGAATTGGTGAACCTTGAAAATATTTCTACCCAAGTCCAACAACTCCATGACAAGGATGTTGAACAAGGTCGGAGACTTTAAGAGCTCATCAATTTGGTTACTATGCAACTACAATTTCCAGAGCACAACCCTGAAGACCTCGATCAGATAGACCACTATGTTGAACCCATTGAGGAACATATTTCACCTTCCTATTCGGGTTACCAACTTGAATCGTCATGATTTTTTTGTGAAGAGGCACCCATCAAGGGAAGCTCCTCATGTTAACCAGATGATTTATCTGAGAAATCAATGGAAGATATTGATCACCTAGATGAAGAGTCTGATGATGATTACTTTTGTTCTCCTCAAGGAAACCAAATGACCTTACAATTTGAGGCGGAGTTTGAGAAGCCTGATCCAACCTTTATCCCAAACCACGATGATACATACCTCTCATATTCAGACTTGTCACCTTGTTCCAAACAGCATGCCTATCATGGTTTGGAATAATTTGTTTGGGGAGAATGATTGTAACATCCCTGACCTGGGTTATGAACTAACCCTAGGTGTTTTGCTTAAATATGTGATTATATGCTTGTGGTTATCTTGTGTAATGTAATTAAAGCTTTTTAGGAACTTATATTTCTATCTCAGTCCTTTTTGAACAATGTTGTAATATTGTTTTGTTAATTTTGGACTAAAGTGCAAATTACCCAAGTTGAGGGGTTAACTTGCAAATTGCACATGTTAAGGTGTTCCTCTAATGTTGAGACATCATAAGAATTAATATGGTGTAGTGGTATGGATTCCACAAGATTGAGCACCAAGATGTAGCTTGCAGAGCAATCCTTGTGCTTTAAAACCTAGTTTTGGTGTAAAGTGCAATTTACCCAAAACATAGGGTGCAACATGTAAACTATACCCTCTAGAGTATCTCTCATGTTTCTTGGCATCAAGTAGAGCAAAGAAAATTAGAGGGGCGCCTCATTTAAATGATCAAATAAGAAAGATAACCTTAATATCTAAATAACCAAGTTTTAAGCAAAATGGCCTTTCATATATATAGCTTATTAAGATATATGGTTTCTTTTTCTTTAACCTTGGATAAGAGAGAGGTTTTGCATGTTAAAAGGAGGAAGAAACGTGTCCAAGGGTGGAGCGAGTATGAGTGGATGGGTTTAAGAAATAAAAGAAATAACTATCTTTTTCTTTGTCTTGATAATACCCAAAAATATATAAGCACCCTTTTTCCTCAAAGCAAAGAATCGCTCCTTTAGTTCTTTCTCCTCATCTTCTTGCTTTGGACTTACCAAGAGGGATCTCTGGAATAGAGGAAGATGGACAAGTTAAGTTGGTAAGTATGGATCATCACCTAGCTCGAATTCTTGGAGGAAACCCCAATCCAAGGTTGGTTTGTTAGTTTTCCTTACACAACTCTTCTTTCTAGCCATCTTCTCCATCCAAATCTTGAAGAACGGACCTTGGACAACCTTTGGAGCTTCATCCACCATTAAAGATGTGAATCTTGGAGCTCTAGATAAGATATAAAGGTAGGTTTTATAACTCTAACCCTTAAGCCTTGTTAATGCATCCTCTTCTCCTAGTATATATGCTTATTCTTCTTCTTTGGACACCTTGGTGTGTTCTTGTTCTGATTTCCGTAAAGAACCACCCCTGTTCTTGAGGTAGAAGATGATGACGTTAATATCTATGTTAATCCTAAATATTGCTTTAGCAAACGGTCTCCCAACTTTTGCAAACGGTTTCCCAAACTGTTTGGGAGAAAACGGTTTCAAACCGTTTGAATGCAAACGGTTTCACAAACCGCATAGAAGCAAATGGTTTAAGACCATTTGGATGCGTTGACCAGGCGTTGACCATTTGGAGGTCTGTTTTAAATAATGTGGACTAATCACCAACCAAAAATCATCATCTAATTCCAAGTAAATCACCAATTGAAGGCACATCAATCACCTAAACCCTAATCGGGTTAATTGCTGATTTCAATAAGTGAATCAAGTTGATGTTTGGGTTGAGTGGCCCAAACGGTTTCAACACCATTTGGGGATCACCCAAACGGTCTCAAGACTGTTTGGTGATAACCCAATACTATTTGGAGGTCTAGGGTTAAGTAGGGTTGACCATTTGAGGGTCCAATGGTATCAAGTTGATAAATGATTAAGTGTTGATTTGGTGACCAAATTTAGGGTTCAACCCTTAGGTGAATGACTTGGTTTTTGATGAACTAATGGGGAAACGGTCTCAAGACCGTTTGGAGGATGTCCAAACAATACCAAGACCGTTTGGAGGTCTAGGGTTGACTATGGTTAAGTGATTGAAGATTGAGAGGTAATAAGTTGAAGTGCAACTAGTTGTTGACCTAGTGATCAATCTAATGAACCAAACCCTAATTGGTTAAGTTAGTTTTTGATGGTGACTTTAGAAAACGGTCTCAAGACCATTTGGAGTTCATCCAAATGATCCCAAGACCGTTTGGGGTCAGGTCATGACCAAATTGAATGATGGTTCAATGGTTTCACTGTCAATTAGACTCATTTTGATACATGTTGAAGGGTGATCGATTCCAAACCCTAATTCAATTGATCCAAGCCCTAATTGGTGATCAATTGAGGGTCAATTGAGTGTCAAATCAGTAGAGGGTTGACCTAATTGACTCAATTGATAAGTGTCTAACAAGTGCATGAACGATTGAGGGGTTCAACCTTGGAAACCCTAACTCAATTGAAGTGGTTGAGACACTTTTTGTCCATGCGGTTTTGAGGTGGTTTGGATCAAACGGTCTCAAGACCGTTTGGGTCCAAACGGTCTCAAGACCATTTGAGTCCAAACAGTCTCAACCGTTTGGGACCAAACGGTCTCAAGACCGTTTGGGACCAAACGATCCCAAACTGTTTGGTGTTCATGCGGTTTCAAGAACGGTTGTGTCCATGCGGTTTCAAAGTCAACTTGGCCAAACGGTCTTCATGACCAAACGGTTTTGAGTGTGCACTTTACCAAACGGTTTTAAAGTCAACAAAACCAAATGGTTTCAAGGTTTGTTCAAGACCGTTTGGGGGTTTAGTGTGCAAGACCGTTTGAGGTCTAAAACGGTCAAGATCGTTTGATGCCTTAGTGGTCAAGATGGTTTAGTAGTTGAGTAACCTAAACCTTATAGATACCTAAAGTGATTAAGGGACCAAGTAATTGTGGGTTAATGCATGTTATGATCAATGGTGAACATTACAAAAGTACCTTGATGGAATAGAGTAACCAATACCCTTTGATCAAGTGAATCTTAATGACCATAATAGTAATGACACAACCCATGATGTCAGTGTTGATTTGACTTAGCCTAATCATATGAGCTGTAAATATCATCTTATAGAAAGAGGAGAGAGAAGACTCTTTATATGAATGAGAATCAAGTAATATACTTCCAATATGTATGAATACATCTAATTAGGGTATGATCCTTCATAGTGAGATCATGGGAACCCTAATTATGATGGTTAATGAATCTTAATCTAATTTGAGGGCATTAATGAAAGTAATCATCATACATGATGATGGTATGATCTCAATTCATTGCAAATGTGAATAGTAAACCCCTAATCTAGGGTAATGTGAAGTAATGTGAATAGTAAACCCTAATCTAGGGTAATGTGAAGTAATGTGAATAGTAAACCCTAATCTAGGGTGATGTGATGATATGAACAGTAAACCCTAATTCTGGGTTATGCTTTTAAGCATTAAACTCTATGATTGAAGTATGAAATAAGGAGTCACTATTCCTAATTAAGCTAAGGGGTTGAATAACTCTAATTGAATTGAATAAGAAAACCCTAACCCTAGAAACCAGTCGTGGTGCTCTATACTTAACTTGGAATCAGATTGTATTGTGCTGATATAGATATTATGTGCATGTTATCAATTGTGTTAGTCATGCAGGTCTTTATCAAGAAGTGATCATAGTCGGGTGAGGGTTATGATGTCATATCCATTGAAAGAACTTTATAAGCTTTAAGATTAATGATATACTATGTTTCCTGGTAAGTGGTAACATATGAGATCGATAGGCTGTATGAGCCATGAGAAATATATGCATTGTTATAATCAAGGTCATGTTGTTAAATGACTTGATGTCAATATGTTACTTGGTAACAAGTGTTATGATGATCTAAGGGTTTGAATACCCATATTCTTGAATAATAATGATGACATGGTTAGGGATTGATATCCCAGTGTTAACAATATGTGACTTAAACTTGATACTTGATACAATTAGTACTCTTTCTTTATAGTAATTGTTTTAATGGGTTATATTTGAAAACATGCCTGATGATAAAAGAATGCCATAATGTACTTAAATAATCAAGTATAATGATATCATGTAGAGCCCTGACCATAGATCCATAATTGTCAGAAGTTAAATTATGGTGAAATAGGTTTTCGTAAGGGAACTCCTGGAGAGCATACTTTTGAGTATGTGGGGGGTTATGGGCGCAAATATCCTTACGTCCTAATGTAGGATTTGATATGAGATGTACCTTTAATCTCTCAATCCTTCATTATATGTTTATGTCGGGATGATGTATCACTAATCTCCCTATGATGTTGTTAATGCCGCATCAATGTGAGATAAACAAGAAATCCCTCGATGGCAAAGAGAGTACAGAACGCCATTGTAACTCTAATAGTGAAGTTGTCAGAATACCCTGGAAAGCTATTATGGCAGAGACACAAGATGTCCTGCATGTTGTTCCTCATACTGACTGAGGAGGATGAGGTCATAGGAATCTGGCTCTTCTGATGACCTATGTATGGTATCGATTGCGATTTAGTAATGGTCGGTTGGAGTATGAGAGGTGTAACTCATCTCCTCAGGGCATAAAAATGTTTGTAAAATGTAATCAGCCGTGTAGCATATTTGTTTAGGTTGAACTACGAGAAACACTGATTGATGTTACATTGTTTATAGTGCTCTAGTTAAATAACTAGTATACATGTTCTTCATATTCTTATTGTTATATGTCTTGTCATTCAATTAAGTTATAATTGAAATGATTTCTTAAAAGAAGGTTGCTTCACTTAGTTTATACAATGTTAAACTTGTTGTTGAATGTTTATAGTTCTATTTCTTAATGTTATTCCATTATTTCAATAACAATGCTTCTGGCAGAGAGTTATAACTCTCACTGGGACAATTATTCAATTGTCTCACCCCTGTGGGATTTGACTTTTTAGGTAGACGCCGAGGACGAAGGAACCCATCAGTGGGTGAGCAACAATAGCAGCAGTAGCAACATCAGGGACAACAGTGATCCTCGGGTGTAGACACTATCTATCAAGTCTTGTAGATAGAATGTCCTATGTGTCGTCTTTGTACTCTCAGGTCCTAGGAGTCAATAGATGTTTAAAAGTAGATCTGAGATTTTGCCTTAATGCCTCGAGAATTTTGTACACTGCTCATGTACAGTTTAACAGAGCAGTTGATGCTTGTGAATCTCGAGATGTGATTTTACAGAGATGTAATGATGGATCAGTTTGTAAATAACTTATCATGTTTCTTGTTGAAAGAGTTTTACTATTTGAAGATCTCTTTACAAAAGGTTTTAATTTTTAGTGATTTTTAATAATTCCACTGCTAGTTAATGGCTTCCGCATTCGTTGATCTTGTTTTTCCGAGAAGTATCGGCACAATTAAGTGGTATCAGAGCTCTAGGTTTGTTGAGTCTATAGAGACATAGGACCTAGGATGTTGAGTCTATTCTAGTGTTTTCCAGTATATCTGATAGTGTCTTCTGCTCATCAGGAGAAGCAGATAAAACTAAAGATGTCTGGACCACACGAAGAACACGTTGCAGAAAGTAGTATCCCTGCACCCAGAGAAGGTGCAAGAGACCCAGATAGAGAAGAACATGTGCCTTAACCTCCCTAGTTCGATCCAACTGACATGGGGAACCCAGTTGTTCAAGCCATGTTTGGGAAGTTTGTGACTACCATGACACACATGACTGATAGGAGGCTTATACATGTACCTAGGGCACCTACCCATCCTGAAGGACAAGGAATCGGTAAGACGTTTGAACGACTTTGCCGAGTTGGAGCCACAGAGTATGCTGGAACAGCTGACCCAGCAAATGTTGACTTGTGGTTAACTAAACTAGAGAAGGCCTTTAGAATCCTGAACATCCCAGAAGCTGAGAAGGTTAGACATGTTGTGTATCTTCTCAAGGGGTGTGCTGGTAATTGGTGGACCATGGAAGAATAGAAGAGGCCAGGTGTGGAGATTGCATGGGAAGTTTTCTGACGGGAATTTATCAACAGATATTTCCCTAAGACGTTTCTGGATGAGCAAATCTCTCAGTTTGAGAGGTTAAGACAAGGTCCAATGAACATTAGCGAGTACGAGGCTAAGTTCATGGAGCTTTTGTTGTTCTATCCGCACATGGCAGTTATAGATGAAGAAAGGATTAGACATTTTGAGAAAGGGTTAAACGTTGAGTTGACTACTCCTATGTCTTCCCTAGAGAACAGAGAAAGGTTTGCTACCTTTGTGGAATCTGTCAGGAGGGTAGAGAGGTCTGTAGTAGAGAAGAGACAGACCCAGAACAAGATGATGTATCCCCAGTTCCAAGGATCTTCATCTAAAGGTTTCAAGAAACCTAGGTTTTCCACACCTACACCACCACCTAGATCCAATACCCAGACGTAGTGGATGTCGAATAGGGGTAGAGGATGAAGCCTACCTCTAGAAGGAGCTCATAGTTCAGCATCTATGTCAGTTACAGGACCACCCAGACCACAACAACTGAACAGAAGTTGTTACATATGTGGAAAGATGGGACATTTGATGAAAGACTGCAGAGCTAGAGAAGTGAGTGTGACTCAACCTCAAAGGCAGAGTCAACAAGGATCGCAAAGGTGATAGTTTCCAGGTAACGCTAGAGGACGTGGACAAGCGTCCCAAGCAGGATCATCGACACCTAGTCATCGAGCACCAAATCAACCACAGGTGACGACAAGATTCTATGCGATGAATCCACCTGGTGCAGTAATCAACCCTCAGGTTGTGGCAGGTCAGATGGAATTGTTATATTCTGATATGTCTACGTCTTGCGTTGTATCTGTTTTAATTGATCCGGGTGCTACGCACTCCTTTATCACTCGAAGAGTGATTCTTGACTGCAATTTGACTATAAGTCATAGAGCAGATAGTTTGTTGCTAGAAACTCCGTTAAGGGGATCTGTTGTGTTGTAGGAGGTATGTTCTCCCTGCATCCTCTTCTTTTCTGAACATCTCATTCAAGTGGATCTTATACCACTTGAGATGCATGGATTTGATATAATCCTTGGGATGTATACCTTAGAAAGGTATAAGGTTGTTTTGGATTGTGAATCCAAGCAAGCTGTGTTCACTGATGATAGTGACACATGGATCTTTCAAGGAGAAAGAAAGATTCTACCCACCTATCTTGTGTCAGCTATGGTTGTTGAGAAGCTGATGAGGCAAGGATGTTATGCATTCTTGGCCCATGTGGTAGACACTACCATGGATAGTCCTAACCCTGTCGAAATTCCTGTAGTCAGGGAATTTGAAGACATATTTCCTAAAAAATTTCCAGGTGTGCCACCACCCCGGGAAATTGATTTTGAGATCAATTTAATCCCAGATACACAACCTATAGCACAAACACCATATAGAATGGCACCTGCTGAGATGGCAGAACTCAAGAAATAGTTGCAAGAGTTGCTTGAGAAGGGTTTCATTTGACCGAGTACTTCGCCTTGGGGTGCTCCGCTCCTCTTTATTAAGAAGAAAGACGGGTCAATGCGGTTATGCATTGATTATAGAAAGTTAAATAAAGTAACAATAAAGAATAAGTATCCTTTGTCGAGGATTGATGATCTCTTTGACCAGTTGTGTGGTGCAACCATCTTCTCAAAGATAGACTTGAGGTCGGGATATCATCAACTCCGTATTAAGGATAGTGAGATACCCAAGTCTGCCTTTAGGACAAGGTATGGTCACTATGAGTTCACAGTTATGTCGTTTGGACTAACTAATGCACCAGCTGCATTTATGGAACTCATGAATAGAATCTTCTGACCTTTTCTCGATCAGTGTTTTGTTGTCTTCATAGATGACATCCTGATCTACAGTACAGATGCTCAGCAGCATGAGCAGCATCTTTGTCAGACTCTAACTTTTCTAAGAAAACACAAGCTATATGTTAAGTTTAGCAAGTGTGAGTTCTGGTTGCCAGAAGTATCTTTCCTTGGACACGTAATATCTGCTTCAGGTATTCGTGTTGACCCTAAAAAGGTAGAATATGTTCTTCTATGGGAGCATCCAAAGACACCGAAAAAGATCCGTAGTTTCTTAGGGTTGGCTGGCTATTACCGGAGATTCATTAAGAACTTCAGTTCTATAGCTTTACCCTTGACAAAGTTGACCAGGAAGGACATTCCTTTTTCCTGGAGTGATAAGTGTCAACAATCTTTTCAGTTATTGAAGGAAAGGTTGACAAGTGCACTTGTGCTTGTGTTACCTGAACAAGGAAAAGGATATATAGTTTTCTGTGATGCTTCTAAGAATGGACTAGGATGTGTGTTGATGCAGGATAAATAAGTGATTTCTTTTGCTTCCTGACAGCTTAAGAAACATGAGGAGAATTATCCGACACACGATCTAGAACTAGCTGTCGTAGTTCATGCCTTGAAGATCTGGAGACATTATCTTTATGGAGAAACATTCTAGATTTTCACAGACCATAAGAACCTTAAGTATATCTTTTCTCAGCATGAGCTTAACATGAGGCAACGCCGCTGGATGGAGTTAATCAAAGACTATGATTTTACGATTGATTACCATCCAGGGAAGGCCAATGTGGTTGCAGATGCTTTGAGTAGGAAATCAGCAACACCAGTCTTAGAGCACAACTGAATTCCTTAGTATGCTCTAGGAGGGATATGCTTATCTCCTTAAGGCAAGACAATGTACAATTAAAAGTATCAATGTTAGTCGGGTTGTTAGCTGAGATACACATAAAACCAACTCTGAGACATTAGATCAAGGAGGCACAACAAGTTAATATTGCAGTTCAACTGATTAGATCGGAGTATGGTAGTGAGAAACGAGATGGTTTCCATGACTCAGATGACCAAGTAGCCTATTATCATGGTAGGATGATAGTGCCTGATGTGGATAACTTGAGAAAGTTAGTTCTGGAGGAAGCTCATTCTTCGATGTATGTTATGCATCCAGGAAGCACCAAGATGTATCGAAACTTGAAAGATATGTATTGGTGGCCTGGAATGAAGAAGGATGTTGATGAGTTCATTATGCGGTGTCCTGTGTGTCAGCAAGTTAAAGCCGAACACCAGAAGCCTACAGGAATAATGCAACCTTTACCCATACCACAGTGGAAGTGGGATCATGTAACCATGGACTTTGTGGTTGGTCTACCCAGGACAACCAAAGGACATGATTCCATTTGGGTAATAGTTGATAGGTTGACGAAGACAACGCATTTCTTTCCTGTCAAAACAACCTATTCTACTAAGAAGCTAGCACAGTTATATGTTGATGAGATAGTGCGGTTGCATGGGGTCCCAATTACCATTGTTTCTGATATAGGTCCCCAATTTATGAGTCATTTTTGGGAGCGACTTCATAAAGCTTTAGGCACACAGCTAAGGTTTAGTACAACCTTTCATCCTTAGACTGATGGAAAGTCAGAAATGACTATACATACCTTGGAGGACTTGCTTCGAGCATGTGTTATTCAATTTACGGGAAGTTGGGATCTACACCTAAGCTTGATAGAGTTTGCCTACAACAATAGCTATCAACATAGCATTGATATGGCACCTTATGAAGCTTTGTATGGTAGATGTTGTAGATCACCCCCTATGTTGGTATGAAATCGGTGAATACCAACTGTTAGGTCATGATCTTGTGTAGCAGACCACAAAGAAGATTAAAGTAATACAACAATAGATAAAGACTACACAGGATAGGCAGAAGTCTTACGCTGATAAATGTCGTAGACCTTTATAATTCTAGGTTGGAGATAGAGTGTACCTCAAAGTCTCACCTTGGAAAGGAGTTCTGAGATTTGGAAGGAAAGGGAAGTTAGCTCCTAGGTTTATGGGGCCTTACCCAATCATTGAACGGATTGGAAGAGTAGCCTATAAGTTAGAGTTACCACCAGAACTACAAAAGTTACACCCTGTGTTCCACATTTACATGCTTAGGAAATGTCACCTTGATACAGAATGAGTTCTGCAACCTATGGAAATAGAATTGAATGATGATGTATCTTATGAGGAAGGACCTGTATCGATCCTTGATAAAAGAATTAAAAAGCTGAAAAAGAAAGACAAAAGTCTTGTGAAAGTCTTCTGGAATCATCGTGGTGTTGAAGAAGCCACATGGGAACTAGAGGAAGATATGATAAGGAAATACCCTGCTCTTTTCTCTTAATATGTTTTGTTGATTTCGGGGACGAAATCCTTGTAAGGGGTGGATAATTTGTAACATCCCTGACCTGGGTTATGAACTAACCCTAGGTGTTTTGGTTAAATATGTGATTAGATGCTTGTGGTTATCTTGTGTAATGTAATTAAATCTTTTGAAGAACTTATATTTCTATCTCAGTCCTTTTTGAACAATGTTGTAATATTGTTTGTTAATTTTGGACTAAAGTGCAAATTACCCAAGTTGAGAGGTTAACTTGTAAATTGCACATGTTAAGGTGTTCCTATGATGTTGAGACATCATAAGAATGAATATGGTGTAGTGGTATGGATTCCACAAGATTGAGCACCAAGATGTAGCTTGCAGAGAAATCCTTGTGCTTTAAAACCTAGTTTTGGTGTAAAGTGCAATTTACCCAAAACATAGGGTGCAACATGTAAAATATACCCTCTAGAGTATCTCTCATGTTTCTTGGCATCAATTAGAGCAAAGGAAATGAGAGGGGTGCCTCATTTGAATGATCAAATAAGAAAGATAACCTTAATATCTAAATAACCAAGTTTTAAGCAAAATGGCCTTTCATATATATAGCTTATTAAGATATATGGTTTCTTTTTCTTTAACCTTGGATAAGAGAGAGGTTTTGCATGTGAAAAGGAGGAATAAACGTGGCCAAGGGTGGAGCGAGTATGAGTGGTTGGGTTTAAGAAATAAAAGAAATAACTATCTTTTTCTTTGCCTTGATAATACCCAAAAATATATAAGCACCCTTTTTCCTCAAAGCAAAAGATCATTCCTTTAGTTCTTTCTCCTCATCTTCTTGGTTTGGACCGACCAATAGGGAGCTCTGGAAAAGAGGAATATGGCCAAGCTAAGTTGGTAATTATGGATCATCACCAAGCTCGAATTCTTGGAGGAAACCCTAATACAAGGTTGGTTTGTTAGTTTTCCTTACACAACTCTTCTTTCTAGCCATCTTCTCCATCCAGATCTTGAAGAACGGACCTTGGACAACCTTTGGAGCTTCATCCATCATTAAATATACGAATCTTGGAGCTCTAGATAAGATCTAAAGGCGGGTTTTATAACACTAACCCTTAAGCTTTGTTAATGCATCATCTTCTCCTAGTATATATGCTTATTCTTCTTCTTTGGACACCTTGGTGTGTTCTTGTTCTGATTTCCATAAAGAACCACCCATGTTCTTGAGGTAGAATATGATGACGTTAATATCTATGTTAATCCTAAATATTGATTTAGCAAATGGTCTCCCAACTTTTGCAAACGGTTTCCCAAACAACTTGGGAGCAAACGGTTTCAAACCGTTTGAATGCAAATGGTTTCACAAACCGCATAGAAGCAAATTGTTTAAGACCGTTTGGATGCGTTGACCAGATGTTGACCATTTTCAGGTCTGTTGTAAATAATGTGGACTAATCACCTACCAAAAATCATCATCTAATTCCAAGTAAATCACCAATTGAAGGCACATCAATCACCTAAACCCAAACGGGTTAATTGCTGATTTCAATAAGTGAATCAAGTTGATGTTTGGGTTGAGTGGCCCAAACGGTTTCAAAACCATTTGGGGATCACCCAAATGGTCCCAAGACCGTTTGGTGATAACCCAAGACCATTTGGAGGTCTAGGGTTAAGTAGGTTTGACCATTTGACGGTCCAATGGTATCAAGTTGATAAATGATTAACTGTTGATTTGGTGACCAAATTTAGGGTTCAACCCTTAAGTGAATGACTTGGTTTTTGATGAACTAATGGGCAAACGGTCTCAAGACCGTTTGTAGGATGTCCAAATGATCCCAAGACCGTTTGGGGGTCACCCAAGACCATTTGGAGGTCTAGGGTTGACTATGGTTAAGTGATTGAAGATTGAGAGGTAATAAGTTGAAGTGCAACTAGTTGTTGACCTAGTGATCAATCTAATGAACCAAACCCTAATTGGTTAAGTTAGTTTTTGATGGTGACTTGAGAAAACGGTCTCAAGACCGTTTGGAGGTCATCAAAATGATCCCAAGACCGTTTGGAGGTCATCAAAACGATCCCAAGACCGTTTGGGATCAGGTCATGACCAAATTGAATGATGGTTCAATGGTTTCAATGTCAATTAGACTCATGTTGATACATGTTGAAGGGTGATCGATTCCATACCCTAATTCAATTGATCTAAGCCCTAATTGGTGATCAATTGAGGGTCAATTGAGTGTCAAATCAGTATAGGTTTGACCTAATTGACTCAATTGATAAGTGGCTAACAAGTGCATGAACGATTGAGGGGTTCAACCTTGGAAACCCTAACTCAATTGAAGTGGTTGAGACACTTTTTGGTCCATGCGGTTTTGAGGTGGTTTGGACCAAACGGTCTCAAGTCGTTTGGGTCCAAACGGTCTCAAGACCATTTGGGACCAAATGGTCTTGAGACCGTTTGGGACCAAATGATCCCAAACCGTTTGGTGCTCATGCGGTTTCAAGAACGGTTGTGTCCATGCGGTTTCAAAGTCAACTTGGCCAAACGGTCTTCATGACCAAACGGTCTTCATGACCAAACGGTTTTGAGTGTGCAATTTACCAAACGGTTTCAAAGTCAACAAAGCCAAACGGTCAACAACACCAAATGGTTTCAAGGTTTTTTCAAGACCATTTGGGGGTTTAGTGTGCAAGACCATTTGAGGTCTAAAAAGGTCAAGATCGTTTGATGCCTTAGTGGTCAAGATGGTTTAGTAGTTGATTAACCTAAACCTTATAGATACCTGAAGTGATTAAGGGACCAAGTAATTGTGGATTAATGCATGTTATGATCAATGGTGAACATTACAAACGTACCTTGATGGAATAGAGTAACTAATACCCTTTGATCAAGTGAATCTTAATGACCACAATTGTAACGTCCCCGGATTTTCACCTTCTCAAAACCCCATTGGGAATGAGATGTCAGAATCCAAAAACATCATCCAATCATATCAGAGAGCGATGCGGAAGCATAATGCGCATACATGAACATACAACCTTAACATACTCAACATTCACATGTATATTTTAACAATATGAATTATTACATATGATTTACATTTACATATTGAATGAAAATTCTACAAGTTTGAGAACATGTATGCTAACTAGGATCTTCACAATAGGTACAACCTGAACAACTTGCTCACATCATGTACTTTTCCTCCCATGCTATCTCTGAACCTAAAACATATGTGAAACAACAAATCAACACACAAGGTGTTGTGTACATGGGCAGAAAGATACATATATTTATGGCTTTCATAATTTTTGAAAAAGATTTGTAGAAGGAAAGAAAATCATAGAAAACACTTCTTTATTAAGCGAAATACGCCAATTTAAGTCATTTTCCTAGATGAATTGCATTATCAAGGTGGACTAGTACCAACACATAAATATGGGCCCATCCCCATGTACCAAGTACTCTAGGGAAACTCCCCGTACACCGTGTGCTCTAGGGAGGTGTACTAGCCAACATTAATCCATTCCCTCGTAAGGGGGATAATGAACACCTTAAATAACTACAAAACATCTACTCATAATTTATGTTTTCAAGTGACAAAACAACGGGTACTACATAACAATACTACATCCAATATTTGCAAATAGAAGAGAGCATACATACATATCATGATTGCAAGCAAGAAAACCATAGTCATATAATTAAATAAAACCCACGTACCTGAGTTCAGAGATTTCTAACTTATCCTTGATCATCTAGAAGTCTGGTCATCACCTGATTAAGATAAGACCACATACTATCATCAGATTCTCATCATCTTAACCCTAGTCATGTTCATTAGGGTTTATATTATCTCATTAGGATATTCTAATGTTTACTTGCATTATTGTCTTATATTCATCCTAATGATGTCATTTTCTAGATTATGATTCATTATCTGAATATTAGGTTCCATATTCTAGTTTTGTGCACATATTAACCCTAGGTTACATCGTTAACCTAGATTAGGGTTTTAAACCATGTATTAATATTCATCTTCATATAACATGGATTTTGTTCATCTTTATGATCTCATAATTAAAATTTAGGTTCAATATACTGATATAAGCTTACTCTATGAATTTCATCATTTATTGACCATGTATGCATTTATTGAATTTTATTAGGGATATTAGCCCTAATTAGCCATATTAATCAAATTATATGCTTTCATGCATCAATATGACCATATCTGACATCATATGCGTTATAAACATGATTATAGATTTACTGACATTTTTCCATAATTTTATGTCATCATTTGCTATTTATTATCCATTAAACAAGTATTACATGTCTTATATGATATTGCTAATATTAAAGAATAAAAATGTCTGATATTAAGCTTTCATATTGTTCTACATATTTTTCTGAGAATTTCGATACCTTATTTACATTTTTCTGATCCGCAGGCTATTTTCTATGATTTATTGAAGATTTGCAAATTTACTGAAGATTTTACCTTAATCAGCCAATGGGAGCTCGCCACATGGCCACTAGGTCTGGCGCAACTCCTTTGCTTGCTGCGACCGGTTCACTTGGTCTGGGCCTGGTTCTCTAGCGGTTGAGCCAGTCGGTTTAACACGGTTTGTTGTTGGGCCGCCAAGGTTGCTGGCCGGTCTGGGATTGAACCCAGTTCATCTTGGTCTGCCCTGGTCTATGCGATCAGTCCCAGGCGGGACTTCGATCTGCAGAGCACCGCAGTGAGGGAGATGCTCCGGCGAGGTGCTAAGGCTCCTACTGTGAGGATCGGGGTGAAAAGGATGCACCCCCACCTTCGTCTTGTGCTTCCCCGTCGATGCGGCTAGCTATGTGGGTGCAGCTCCCTTTGGGGCTCTGTGCCGCCATTGTGGATGGAGAGGTCGCCGGAGAGGAGGAGGTCAGGAAAGAAGAGGTGATCTGAAGTGGTTTGTTCTAGCCAAGAAGCACCTTCGGATTGGGGTGAAGGTGATGGAAGGTCGTATTCAGTGGGTCGAGACCTATGTGGTGCCGCCGAGGTGATGTAGTTGCGGAGAGGAAGGTGGATATGGTGGCGGTGCTTGGGGTGGTCTTGCTTGTACTTAATTCTCGGAAAAGGGGAAAGAAGGGTTGGTGAAGCTGATGGTGGCCCTAAATGGGTATGAGGATGCGTGGGAGGGAAAAGCCCTAACTGGGTCCTGTCGCCAATGAGAAGCGCGAGATGGCGGAGGGTTGTTATCTCTACTCAGGGCATGGTAGGAGACCTAGCAGGGTTTGTTGAGTTTGGGTTGAGGAGTAGAATCGGTCCTCCAAGAAATCTCGTGCAAATGTTGTGGGAGCTAGGCGTGCGAGGTAGCCTTGGGGTTAGGCAGATTCTGCTGGGATCGGCCGAGAAAAGAGGAAGGTAGGGGACGAAGTCTCCCCCGCTGGATTGATGATCAACGGCCATAAAATATTGGCCTAAACCAAGATCCGCGCCCAATGCCTCAAAGGGCTGCGTGACACATATTTGACCAATTAAATCAAAATCTTAGGTCCTAAAGTAGAGAACAAGGCAAATAGACACATAGTTTCAAATACTTATATCTCCTAATTGGGTGGTCCAAAAGCAATGAAATTTCAGGTGTAGCTTTATAATGTCATGATGTAGATGTGGCATGAATTTGGGAGTGAAATTCGAAGGTTAGGCATGGTTATTGACTAATCACATTAATACCTAAAGTTCACCTTCATGTGACACTTAGGGCATTACATTATGTGAAAAAGATAGGCCATTTAGTCAAAGTTGACTCCAAAACTTCAACATTGGTTCATATGTATATGATTCTTCAAAAGAAATTAGTTCACTACTCACTGGATCACTAAATGAATGATTGGTCTCATGAGGACTTAATTAATCAGAAAGAGTATTCATTCACAATTGAATTCAATTAGGCATCATAGTCCTCCATCATATTTCCAATCACCTAATTTGGGTGAAGGAATCCATGATTGTATAACCAATTCCTCAATTTGGTATTTGACATCTTACATAGAATGCTTGTCTCTCAATTATGGTATTAGTTATTAAAATTCCA
This sequence comes from Alisma plantago-aquatica, assembly GCA_963693085.1. Taxonomy (NCBI): domain Eukaryota; kingdom Viridiplantae; phylum Streptophyta; class Magnoliopsida; order Alismatales; family Alismataceae; genus Alisma; species Alisma plantago-aquatica. The sequence continues at coordinate 33,747,648 of OY856409.1, read as the reverse complement.
AAATCTAGGTTATCACATTCACCCCGCCTTATTTGGAATTTCGTCCTCGAAATTCAACTAACCTCATCCTTAAGAGGCTATCTAGGAGTTCAACTTCACATACATCATCATTGCTTAGGTTCTAAGACCATTATAGTTATATGAACTCTAAGTTGTCAGCTTAGGGTCTAGAGATTCTTGGGTGTGTCCACCCCACCTTATTATGTGGAAGCATCACTTAATGTCTTAACCATAGCATGACATTATGATATCTTAGGATTACATCACCCCTAAGGATACAAGTTTTGCTCATGCTTGCAAGGTTCAAGAGGAATTCATCTATATGCCATGGTATTTAGATTATTCAAATTTAACATCATCAATATGTTTTATGATCAACATCTTACAATAATTTCAGAATTAGAGGAGATTTATCTTCATCCTTAATATTAGGATTTTTCTTAAGAAGGGCTTACGTAACATGTTTGACCATTAGGGTTTCACCCTATGGTGTGATATTTATACTCAACCTTAGAAGCATAGATTGAGAAAGATTGGGGTTAAGAACTCTATTTCTGATCATATATCCTATGATCCAAAAATATCTTTACATCGAGTTCATGAGTTCAAATTTTTATGACTTGCATGTATTATGTGAAGGGAAAGAGAGAATATACTAAGTTTATCCCATTATCTCAGCATCATATCTTTCATGTTTCATGTGAAGGGAAAGAGAATATTTTAAAGTCAAACTTATCATGATTTCAATCTTGGGTACTACATGTATGATATAGGGGGGGAATATAGAATAGGTCAAGCCTATACGAGTGACTCCTCATATAAAAATCATCTATATAGCTCAAGTGAGGTTTCTATCATCGTATATTAAGAAAGAGAAGAAGAAGGGAGAACATGTATTTTGAGTATCTTTTGCACAAAGCATCATACTCTCATAACTAGAGTTCATATATTACCTCACTTGCAACTAATGATGAGATTCACAAAATATGTCACTCCAGCTAGGACCTAACTCAGCCAAAGGATTGACTTTATCATATGGGTCATCTACCCATCCTTTTCTTTTACCCATTTCTCACATATAGATTTGAATCATGCATAAGGACTCAACTCAACACTCGAGAGTAATCTAGTGTAGGACTTTTTTTTAACACATATCTCATATATTGGAGGCTAGGTCCTATGACCTTCTCCCTGTGGGTCTTACTCTCTCTAGAGTTCACCACGTATCTCATCCTACCACTATATATCCTCCTTGTATAAGAGCTTGAGGCTCATGAACACTCATCTCTATCTTAACTTGGCTTATCTTAAATAGGAAAGGGGATGTACTTTCATCATCAAGATTTTGCATAAATTCTACAAAATTGGATTTTAGAAATAGTATACAACTTAAACCTTTATAAGGAAATGTATACCATCAGAGATCAAACTTAGATAAGATTCCATATGCTTATTCCAACTATCATTCTATCATCTACTCTATGTATCACATATCTTGATAAGGCTCTAGACATCTAATCTAGACTACTCTCTCTTCTAGACTGATGTCACTCCCTTTCACTTAGATTGCATGAACACTAACTGCTCTACAGTGTGAGGGACACATTTTTATATTTACATACCATCCCCGTGTACCAAGTACTCTAGGGAAACTCCCCGTACACCGTGTGCTCTAGGGAGGTGTACTAGCCAACATTAATCCATTCCCTCATAAGGGGGATAATGAACACCTTAAATAACTACAAAACATCTACTCATAATTTATGTTTTCAAGTGACAAAACAACGGGTACTACATAGAAATACTACATCCAATATTTGCAAATAGAAGAGAGCATACATACATATCATGATTGCAAGCAAGAAAACCATAGTCATATAATTAAATAAAACCCACGTTCCTGAGTTTAGAGATTTCTAACTTATCCTTGGTCATCTAGAAGTCTGGTCATCACCTGATTAAGATAAGACCACATACTATCATCAGATTCTCATCATATTAACCCTAGTCATGTTCATTAGGGTTTATATTATCTCATTAGGATATTCCAACGTTTACTTGCATTATTGTCTTATATTTATCCTAATGATGTCATTTTCTAGATTATGATTCATTATCTGAGTATTTGGTTCCATATTCTATTTTTGTGCACATATTAACCCTATGTTACATCATTAACCTAGATTAGGGTTTTAAACCATGTATTTATATTCATCTTCATATAACATGGATTTTGTTCATCTTTATGATCTCATAATTAAAACTGAGGTTCAATATACTGATATAAGCTTACTCTATGAATTTCATCATTTATTGACCATGCATGCATTTATTGCATTTTATTAGGGTTATTAGCCCTAATTAGCCATATGAATCAAATTATATGCTTTCATGCATCAATATGACCATATCTGACATCATATGCGTTATAAACATGATTATAGATTTACTGACATTTTTCCATAATTTTATGTCATCATTTGCTATTTATTATCCATTAAACAAGTATTACATGTCTTATATGATATTGCTAATATTAAAGCATAAAAATAACTGATATTAAGCTTTCATATTGTTCTACATATTTTTTTGAGAATTTCGATACCTTATTTACATTTTTCTGATCAACAGGCTGTTTTCTATGATTTATTGAAGATTTGCAAATTTACTGAAGATTTTACCTTAATCAGCCAATGGGAGCTCGCCACGTGGCCACTAGGTCTGGCGCAACTCCTTTTCTTGCTGCGGCCAGTTCACTTGGTCTGGGCCTGGTTCTCTAGCGGTTGAGCTGGCCGGTTTAACACGGTTTGTTGTTGGGCCGCCAAGGTTGCTGGCCGGTCTGGGATTGAACCTGGTTCATCTTGGTCTGCCCTGGTCTACGCGATCAGTCCCAGGCGGGACTTCGATCTGCAGAGCACCGCCGTGAGGGAGATGCTCTGGTGAGGTGCTGAGGCTCCTACTGTGAGTACCGGGGTGAAAAGGATGCACCCCCTGAAAAACACTAGAGGGGGGGTGAATAGAATTTTTAAATAATTTTAACAATTTATTGAACTCAAACAACCACAATTGAAATTTGAAGAAGGAGACAGGTGTTTAGAGTGGTTCCAACTTTAGCAAATACTAAAGTTGTCAGTCCACTACCCGGTTGCTTACCCAACCAGGATTTTGAAAGTATTTATTTTATTACCTTCTCAAGGATTTATACAAAATACAATACTTTCCTTTACACCCTTTGAACAACCTTCACTTGAAGTAGGTGCACCAACTTTGAGGTAGCCTTCTTGAAGTAACTCCAAGCTCCCCCTTGAAGTAGCCTTCCTCTCTAGAAGTAACCTCCTATTGCACCAGCCTTCTGAAGTAGCTCAAAGTCACCTTCTTCACCAAGAAGATCTCCACCCTCTCCAATCAGCAGCCTCCAACCTAGGAGTAGCAAGGAGAGTACAAATGGTAATAGAGAACAAGAAAGGAAAAAGGAAATTACAACTTATCCTTTGTAGCCCAAGGCTTGATTTGCCTAGATCAAGCGTATAGATCTCTTAACCAAGTGTATGGACTTGTGATTGCAGTGGGTAGGAGATACTAGCCTATAGGACACGAATTTTGAGCTAAGGAAGGAAGTATCCAATTGTCACAATGCTCAAATTGCTCACAAACAGATTGCTCAAAGTATGCTCAAGGATTTCTCAAGTGTAACGAGTGAGTTTGAGTGTCCTATGACTTGTCCTATTTATAGGAATGGCCTAAGGATGCTTAAGGACGTTCTAGACAACTTCTAGGGGTTTCTAAGTGCTTAACTAGCCTTTAGGTACAAGTTTGTTGCTTTAACAACGGCTAATTAATTAATTCTGCAGTTGCTGTCAGAGACCATCTCGGTCGAGGAATGGTCGACCGAGACACCTACTCGGTCGAACTTTTGTCGACCGACAGGCTCTCTGGAACAAGTGATTTGCAACGTCTATCTCCAACTGCCAACTACCTTGTCAGTTGTGTCTAACGGCTACTTTGGATCTTTCTCGGTCGAGAAGATTTTCGACCGAGAGTGTCTCGGTCGAGGAGTTTGTTGACCGAGATTGATCCTATTTCAATGTTTCAATTTAGGCACTAATTATATGTATGAGTGTGCATATGTAATCCTATTTGAAGGGGATGACTTATCTAAATGTGGTGTTTAGCTAGGGAAGATCTAACACTTGATTTACATGCAATCTAAGTACTTGTACATTATATATTTGTACAAGTTTTTACAAAGCGATTACATTGCATGAAAACATAAACATGTAGGCATATGGATTTCCCTAGTTGCTTTGTCATCCACCTTGTTCCTGCACACTCAAGTAGCTCGTTAGATGAATAAGAATGAAATGTTTGTCATAATCAAAACAAAGGGATTTATAGATGTCCATTTAGCCAACAATCTCCCCCTTTTTGAAGATGACAAACATTTCCAAAATATAAATGAAGGAAATGTAAAACATATGAGTTTCATACCTTTAGATTACCTTTTGTAGCTTTTCCTGTTGTTTATAAAATGTGTGCTTATTATTCCCCTTGAATTATGGAACATGAAATCCAATTCACTCGGGAATATAGCAACTTTCAATGTAAAGCCAAGAGTTTATTTATGAAACTCATTGATTGAGTTTTTCATAATTACTAAGTTTTAGTTTTATATTTATTTCTCCCCCTTTCTCATTTCAAAAAGATATCCGTTAGAAATAAAAAAAACTCCCCCTCAATTAGATGTCCCATCAATTCTAATGAAAAAAATAAATGTCCATTAAAAGCCAAAATATCATGATGCAAGTAAGAGTTTTTGTTTAAGTAGCACAAATATCAAAGAAAACATCTTCCAAAGGAGTGATAAGCAGTTGCTTCCTAATTTTGTTAAATTGATCTAGTGGAAGCGGTTTTGTAAAAATATCAGCCAATTGATCTTCCGTATCAACATGATGAAGGGAAACATGATTCTTGGAGATATGATCCCGTAAAAAGTGATGACGGATTTCAATATGTTTAGCTCGGCTGTGTAAAATAGGATTGTGTGCTAAGTTTATAGCGCTCGTGTTGTCACAAAAAATAGGCATAGAAGAAAGAGTAAAACCATAATCGTTTAACACTTGTTGCATATAAAGCACTTGAGCACAACAAGACCCGGCTTCCATATATTCAGCTTCAGTTGTAGATAGGGCAACCGTATTTTGTTTCTTGCTAAACCAAGATACTAAATCTCTTCCTAACAAGAAACAGCCACCACTAGTACTCTTGTGATCAAGGTGACAACCAGCATAATCTGCATCAGTATAAGCTTTAAAATCCAAGGATTGTCCTTTTGGATACCATAAACCAAAGCAAGTAGTGCCGGCTAGGTAACAAAGAATTCGTTTAACTGCTAGAAAATGAGAGTGCATAGGTTGTGATTGAAATCGAGCACAAAGACCAACGGGAAACATAATGTCCGGTCTAGAAGCAGTTAAGTAAAGCAAACTACCAATCATGGCTCTATATAAGGAATCATCAATAGGTTCCCCATTTTCATCCTTATCAATTTTAATAGAAGTAGCCATAGGAGTAGTAGCATGTTTGCACTGATCCATCCCAAAACATTTTAAGATTTCTTTAGTATATTTTTCTTGGCTTATGAATATTCCGGCAGGTGTTTGCTTAATTTGAAAACCAAGAAAGAAAGTTAGTTCACCCATGAGGCTCATTTCAAATTCTTTTTGCATAATGTCACTGAATTGTGTGCACAATGAATCATTAGAAGCTCCAAAAATAATGTCATCAACATATATTTGCACAACTAGGAAATCAGATGTATATGTTTTGAAAAATAAAGTGGAATCTGAATTTCCAATAGAAAAACCATTATCAAAAAGATATGTCTTGAGCCTTTCATACCAATTTCTAGGTGCTTGTTTAAAACCATAAAGTGCTTTCTTAAGTTTATAAACATAGTCACCTTTTTCCGGTATTTCAAAACCAGGTGGTTGGGCAACATACTTCTTCTTGAATGATGCTATTTAGAAATGCACTTTTTACATCCATTTGGTAGAGTTTGATGTTTTTATGTGCAGCAATAGCTAGTAACATTCTAATAGCTTCAAGTCTAGCTACCGGTGCATACGTTTCATCAAAATCTATTCCTTCTTGTTGATTATATCCTTGTGCTACTAACCGAGCTTTATTCCTTATTACTTCTCCTGCCTCATTTAGCTTGTTCCTAAAAACCCATTTAGTTCCTATTATGGTTTTATCTTGTGGTTTAGGAACTAAATCCCATACATCATTTTTAGTGAATTGATTCAATTCTTCTTGCATGGCTATTATCCAATAATCATCTTTAAGAGCTTCAGATATCTTTTTAGGTTCAATGATAGAAACAAAAGCCATGTTTGCAACATCTTTGAAGGAAGACCGAGTTTTGACTTTATCATTAGGATCTCCAATAATTAGTTCTTGAGGATGATCTTTAATAAGCCTAGGTGTAGGTTGTGGTTCAGCTTGGTGATTATTCGTAGTACCTTTCTCACTGTCATTTGGTATGTTTAAATTTTCGAATTGATTAGTGAGATCTATGATTTCTAGATTTTCAGATTTGGACTCTTCATGAAAAGAAACATGAATAGATTCCTCAACTTTTCTAGATATAGTGTTATATACTCAAAAAGCTTTGCTAGAAGTGGAATATCCCAAAAAGAATGCTTTGTGTGACTTTGAGTCAAACTTATCTCTATCATCTTTGGTATTTAAAATATAGCATGTGGAGCCAAAGGTATGAAAATAGTCAACTCTAGGTTTCTTAGAATGTATTATTTCATATGGAGTTTTCTTTAAATGAGAGTGAACAGTTACTCTATTTAGCACATAGCATGCAGTGTTTACAGCCCAAAAAGTTTTGGATGTGTTGTGTTCGAGCATCATAGTTCTAGCCATTTCTTGTAGTGATCGATTTTTCCTTTCAACTATACCATTTTTTTGTGGGGTGCGTGGAGCAGAAAAATTATGAGTATACCCTTGAGATGTACAGAATTCTTCAAATGTATGATTTTCAAATTCTCCACCATGATCACTTCTAATGGTACATATTTTGCTTTGTAATAGATTTTCAATCTTGGAACAAAATTGTATAAAAACATGAATAGTATCATCTTTAGTTGCAATAAAGTGTACCCATGTGTATCAACTATAATCATCAACAATAACAAAACAGTATCTTTTACCACCAATAGATCGTGTCCTCATGGGTCCAAATAAATCCATATGAATTAATTCTAAGGACCTACTGGTGCTAAGTACATGTTTTGGTTTAAAAGAGGTTTTGGTTTGCTTTCCCATTGTGCATGGTTCACAGTTTTCAACTTGATCAAAAGATAAAGTAGGCAATCCACGAACAAGATCATATTTTACTAACTTTTTAATAACATGTGAACTAGCATGTCCTAGCTTTTTATGCCATAGTTGTAAGGTATTTTCATTTGCAAGCAAGCATTTTCCCACTACTGATTTCATAGAGTTAGGTTTAAGGATATAAAGATTTCCAACTCTATTTCCTTCATAAACAACATTTGTAGTGTTTTCTATCAATAACTTGCAACAAGTTTTGTTAAATAACACATCATAACCACTATCACATAATTGACTAACACTTATCAAATTGTGGTGCAAACCATCAACGAGTAGAACATTCTTTATTTCGAGGTTTGTACCAACATTACCTATTCCAACTATTTTGCCCTTACCATTGTCTCCAAAGGTGACTGTTCCACTTTTCTTTTCTTCAAAGGTTTGAAATGCATCCTTGTTCCCGGTCATATGTTTGGAACATCCACTGTCAACCACCCATTCCTGCATTAAAATGTAGATTTTGGTACCCATGTGATGGTCCGATATGGTTAGAATCATTTAAGTACAGATTTGTATAAGAGTTCTGAATCAGAAATCCAGTCGGTCGACAATTGTTCGACCGACATCTGTCTCGGTCGACTAATTGTCGATCGAGAAGATTACTGTATTACAAACAAAGAAACACAGAAATTTAGCTCGGTTGACCAATTTTCGAACGAAATAATTGCTGTAAATTTTGATATGTTACAGACATTCGGTCGGTCGACAATACTTCGACCGATTAATGGTTCGGTCGACAATACTTCGACCGAATAAGTTTCTGTTTCAGTACAACAATGCAGAAAATTAACAATATGCATGAAATCTTTTATTTAGTTGAGATAAGACAATATAAATAGCAAGATGGAGCGTTTGGTCATATCTCAACTAAATTCCATTTGACTCTACTGAGTTTGAGGTTTTGGGACCCAAACTAATTCAGAATCCTTAGTTTTATAAGGGCATGAAAAGGAATAGTGTCCAAGACGTAAACAAAAATGGCAAGTAATAGAATCAACTTCATTTCTCTTTCTAGCCATTGTGTTCTTGGGTACAAACATAGTTTGAGTTCTTTTGGGTTGATTTTTCTTTGGAGCATATCCCAAACCTTTTCTTCTATTGAAAACAGTACCAATGCTTAGAATGTTATCAAGTATATCTTTTCTTCTTAATTCATAAAGTTCTCTTTGCAGCTGAGCAATATCATTCATCTTCTTGTGTAGATCATTTCTTGCTTGATCTAAATCAGATAACAATGAATCTCTTTCTTTTATAACATTATCATAGTCTAGATGGTTACACAAAATAGGTTGAGTCTGAAAATCTTTTAGTTTAGCTTACAAGTCAGTCTTTTCTTTAGAAAGAAGATCAACATTTGTTTCTAAAGTGAGTAGCTTTCTAGTGCAATCATCAAAAGATGTTTTTAAAGACAAATTCTCAAGATCAATGTTGTTCTTTTCAGAAGAAAGATTGTCTAATTTAGCAATTATCTCATCATTTGATTTGATAACCTTCTTTAGTTTCTTCTTGACATCAACATACTTATCATGAATTTCTTGTAGACTAGTAACTAACTCTTCTTTAGGAAGATCAAGTAGGCTTACCTCTTGAGAGTCTTCATCATCTTCTCTTGCCATTAGACAATCCACCGTTTCTTCTCCGCTTTCACTGTCACTTGACTCGTCCCATGCAGCTTTATAGGCTTTTTCTCCCTTCTTCTTGTGTGAGCTTTTCTTTCCTTTCTTTGCTTTAGGACATTCATTTTTGAAATGCCCTTTCTTCCCACATTCAAAGCACCTAGGAGGGGTAGAAGAAGAACTGGAAATTTTGTTAGATTTAAATCTTTTGTATTTCTTACCATTGACTATCAAGGCTTCTTCTCCTTCTTCTTCACTTGACTCCTCACTTTCTTGTGTGACGACCTTTGAAGCTTTTAGAGCCACATCCTTCTTCTTTCCTTGCTGAAGTTCACATGCTCTTCTTTCTTCCTCTTCTAGGGTTGCTTCATGAGCTTCTAAGTTGCCAATAAGTTGCTCCATTTTCAGTCGAGTGAGGTCATTTTCTTCTTCAATGGCTGTCACCTTTGGCTTATATTTTGGAGGAAGTGAACGAAGGATCTTTGATACCTGATCTTCTTCAAGGACAGGTTTTCCTAGGGCACTTAAACCATTAATAATAGTAGAAAATTTTGCAAACATTTCACTAATTGATTCATCAGGATCCATACGAAAGTGTTCAAACTTTTGTTTAAACATGCTAATTTTGGAATTTTTGACTTGGACTGTACCTTCATAGGTTATGGATAGTCTATGCCAAATATCATAGACTGTGTCACAATTAGATATTCTATTAAATTCTCCTACTGATATAGAACAATATAAAATGCTTACAGCTTTTGCATTCATTTGAGCTAGCTTTACCGTATTTGCATCCCATTCTGCAAATTGATTTTGAGGGAGCTCATATGGGGTTGACACCATTCTCCATAAGTCCCAATTGATGCCTTGGAAGTAGAACTGCATCCTTCTCTTCCAATATTGGTAGTTTGTTCCATCGAACGCTGGAGGCCTAGCAACAAGTGTCCCTTCGAGGTTAAGGTTGTTGAGCACTCCATCACCCATTTCTTCAAGACCTTGTTAGGGTTCCTTGAAGCCTGCTCTGATACCAATTGAAAAACACTAGAGGGGGGGTGAATAGAGTTTTTAAATAATTTTAACAATTTATTGAACTCAAACAACCACAATTGAAATTTGAAGAAGGAGACAGGTGTTTAGAGTGGTTCCAACTTTAGCAAATACTAAATTTGTCAGTCCACTACCCGGTTGCTTACCCAACCGGGATTTTGAAAGTATTTATTTTATTACCTTCTCAAGGATTTATACAAAATACAATACTTTCCTTTACACCATTTGAACAGCCTTCACTTGAAGTAGGTGCACCAACTTTGAGGTAGCCTTCTTGAAGTAACTCCAAGCTCCCCCTTGAAGTAGCCTTCCTCTCTAGAAGTAACCTCCCGTTGCACCAGCCTTCTGAAGTAGCTCAAAGTCACCTTCTTCACCAAGAAGATCTCCACCCTCTCCAATCAGCAGCCTCCAACCTAGGAGTAGCAAGGAGAGTACAAACGGTAATAGAGAACAAGAAAGGAAAAAGGAAATTACAACTTATCCTTTGTAGCCCAAGGCTTGATTTGCCTAGATTAAGCGTATAGATCTCCTAACCAAGTGTATGGACTTGTGATTGCAGTGGGTAGGAGATACTAGCCTATAGGACACGAATTTTGAGCTAAGGAAGGAAGTAGCCAATTGTCACAATGCTCAAATTGCTCACAAACAGATTGCTCAAAGTATGCTCAAGGATTTCTCAAGTGTAACGAGTTAGTTTGAGTGTCCTATGACTTGTCCTATTTATAGGAATGGCCTAAGGATGCTTAAGGACGTTCTAGACAACTTCTAGGGGTTTCTAAGTGCTTAACTAGCCGTTAGGTACAAGTTTGTTGCTTTAACAACGGCTAATTAATTAATTCTGCAGTTGCTGTCAGAGACCATCTCGGTCGAGGATTGGTCGTCTGAGACACCTACTCGGTCGAACTTTTGTCGACCGACAGGCTCTCTGGAACAAGTGATTTGCAACGTATATCTCCAACTGCCAACTACCTTGTCAGTTGTGTCTAACGACTACTTTGGATCTTTCTCGGTCGAGAAGATTTTCGACCGAGAGTGTCTCGGTCGAGGAGTTTGTCGACCGAGATTGATCATGTTTCAATGTTTCAATTTAGGCACTAATTATATGTATGAGTGTGCATATGTAATCCTATTTGAAGGGGATGACTTATCTAAATGTGGTGTTTAGCTAGGGAAGATCTAACGCTTGATTTACATGCAATCTAAGTACTTGTACATTATATATTTGTACAAGTTTTTACAAAGCGATTACATTGCATGAAAACATAAACATGTAGGCATATGGATTTCCCTAGTTGCTTTGTCATCCACCTTGTTCCTGCACACTCAAGTAGCTCGTTAGATCAATAAGAATGAAATGTTTGTCATAATCAAAACAAAGGGATTTATAGATGTCCATTTAGCCAATACCCCCACCTTCGTCTTGTGCTTCCCCGTCGATGCGGCAAGCTATGTGGGTGCAGCTCCCTTTGGGGCTCTGTGCCGCCATTGTGGATGGAGAGGTCGCCGGAGAGGAGGAGGTCAGGAAAGAAGAGGTGATCTGAAGTGTTTTGTTCTAGTCGAGAAGCACCTTCGGATTGGGGCGAAGGTGATGGAAGGTCGTATTCAGTGGGGCGAGACCTATGTGGTGCCGCCGAGGTGATGTAGTTGCGGAGAGGAAGGTGGATATGGTGGCGGTGCTTGGGGTGGTCTTGCTTGTAATTGATGCTCAGAAAAGGGGAAAGAAGGGTTGGTGAAGCTGATGGTGGCCTTAAATGGGTATGAGGATGCGTGGGAGGGAAAATCCCTAACTGGGTCCTGCCGCCAGTGAGAAGCGCGAGATGGCGGAGGGTTGTTATCTCTGCTCAGGGCATGGTAGGAGACCTAGCAGGGTTTGTTGAGTTTGGGTTGAGGAGTAGAATCGGTCCTCCAAGAAATCTCGTGCACATGTTGTGGGAGCTAGGCGTGCGAGGTAGTCTTGGGGTTAGGTAGATTCTACTGGGATCGGTCGAGAAAAGAGGAAGGTAGGGGACGAAGTCTCCCCCGCTGGATTGCTGATAAACGGCCATAAAATATTGGCCTAAACCAAGATCCGCGCCCAATGCCTCAAAGGGCTGCGTGACACATATTTGACCAATTAAATCAAAATCTTAGGTCCTAAAGTTGAGAACAAGGAAAATATACACATAATTTCAAATGCTTATATCTCCTAATTGGGTGGTCCAAAAGCAATGAAATTTTAGGTGTAGCTTTATAATGTCATGATATAGATGTGGCATGAATTTGGGAGTGAAATTCGAAGGTTAGGCATGGTTATTGACTAATCACATTAATACCTAAAGTTCACCTTCATGTGACACTTAGGGCATTACATTATGTGAAAAAGATAGGCCATTTAGTCAAAGTTGACTCCAAAACTTCAACATTGGTTCATATGTATATGATTCTTCAAAAGAAATTAGTTCACTACTCACTGGATCACTAAATGAATGATTGGTCTCATGAGGACTTAATTAATCAGAAAGGGTATTCATTCACAATTGAATTCAATTAGGCATCATAGTCCTCCATCATATTTCCAATCACCTAATTTGGGTAAAGGAATCCATGATTGTATAACCAATTCCTCAATTTGGTATTTGACATCTTACATAGAATGCTTGTCTCTCAGTTATGGTATTAGTTATTAAAACTCCAAAATCTAGGTTATCACATTCACCCCACCTTATTTGGAATTTCGTCCTCGAAATTCAACTAACCTCATCCTTAAGATGCTATCTAGGAGTTCAACTTCACATACATCACCATTGCTTAGGTTCTAAGACCATCATAGTTATATGCACTCTAAGTTGTCAGCTTAGGGTGTAGAGATTCTTGGGTGTGTTCACCCCACCTTATTATGTGGAAGCATCACTTAATGTCTTAACCATAGCATGACATTATGATATCTTAGGATTACATCACCCCTAAGGATACAAGTTTTGCTCATGCTTGCAAGGTTCAAGAGGAATTCATCTATATGCCATGGTATTTAGATTATTCAAATTTAACATCATCAATATGTTTTATGATCAACATCTTACAATAATTTCAGAATTAGAGGAGATTTATCTTCATCCTTAATATTAGGATTTTTCTTAAGAAGGGCTTACGTAACATGTTTGACCATTAGGGTTTCACCCTATGGTGTGATATTTATACTCAACCTTAGAAGCATAGATTGAGAAAGATTGGGGTTAAGAACTATATTTCTGATCATATATCCTATGATCCAAAAATATCTTTAGATCGAGTTCATGAGTTCAAATTTTTATGACTTGTATGTATTATGTGAAGGGAAAGAGAGAATATACTAATTTTATCCCATTATCTCAGCATCATATCTTTCATGTTTCATGTGAAGGGAAAGAGAATATTTTAAAGTCAAACTTATCATGATTTCAATCTTGGGTACTACATGTATGATATAGGGGGGGAATGTAGAATAGGTCAAGCCTATACGAGTGACTCCTCATATATAAATCATCTATATAGCTCAAGTGAGGTTTCTATCATCGTATATTAAGAAAGAGAAGAAGAAGGGAGAACATGTATTTTGAGTATCTTTTGCACAAAGCATCATACTCTCATAACTAGAGTTCATATATTACCTCACTTACAACTAATGATGAGATTCACAAAATATGTCACTCCAGCTAGGACCTAACTCAACCAAAGGATTGACTTTATCATATGGGTCATCTACCCATCCTTTTATTTTACCCAATTCTCACATATATATTTGAATCATGCATAAGGACTCAACTCAACACTCGAGAGTAATCTAGTGTAGGACTTTTTTTAACACATATCTCATATATTGGAGGCTAGGTCCTATGACCTTCTCCCTGTGGGTCTTACTCTCTCTAGAGTTCACCACGTATCTCATCCTACCACTAGATATCCTCCTTGTATAAGAGCTTGAGGCTCATGCACACTCATCTCTATCTTAACTTGGCTTATCTTAAGTAGGAAAGGGGATGTACTTTCATCATCAAGATTTTGCATAAATTCAACAAAATTGGATTTAACAAGTATACAACTTAAACCTTTATAAGGAAATGTATACCATCAGAGATCAAACATAGATAAGATTCCATATGCTTATTCCAACTATCATTCTATCATCTACTCTATGAATCACATATCTTGATAAGGCTCTAGACATCTAATCTAGACTACTCTCTCTTCTAAACTGATGTCACTCCCTTTCACTTAGATTGCATGAACACTAACTGCTCTACAGTGTGAGGGACACATTTTTATATTTACATATAGGTAATAAAATATTATATAATTTTTCTCCGAGAAGGCAGACGGTAGAGAAAACTATCGAGGCTCGAGCCGATTGGAAAACAAAACCAAATCAGCAAAATGAGTGTCCCACACATAGTAGATAGTCTAGTGCCATGTCACCTAGTGAAATGGTGAGAACAAGGTGTAGACTAGTGTAGCTACCCAATACATATGAGCTCTATATGCAAAGCGTTTCAGACACTTGTCTAAACCTAGTTCTCGAACATCTAGGTTCTAACCTAGAGGCTAAGTCAAACCTAGTTTATGTAGAGCAACTTGCTAAGTTTCTAGGATTTAAGGTGAAAGGTAAAAATTAGTTTAACATTTCATGGTGAGCAATTTTCAGGTGTAGCTATTGTTCATGCTCTAATACCAACTGTAACGTTCCCGGATTTTCACCTTCTCAAAACCCCATTGGGAATGAGATGTCAGAATCCAAAAACATCATCCAATCATATCAGAGAGCGATGCGGAAGCATAATGCGCATACATGAAAATACAACCTTAACATACTCAACATTCACATGTATATTTTATCAATATGAATTATTAAAAATGATTTACATTTACATATTGAATGAAAATTCTACAAGTCTGAGAACATGTATGCTAACTAGGATCTTCACAATAGGTACAACCTGAACAACTTGCTCACATCCTGTACTTTTCCTCCCATGCTATCTCTGAACCTAAAACATATGTGAAACAACAAATCAACACACAAGGTGTTGTGTACATGGGCAGAAAGATACATATATTTATGGCTTTCATAATTTTTGAAAAAGATTTGTAGAAGGAAAGAAAATCATAGAAAACACTTCATTATTAAGCGAAATACGCCAATTTAAGTCATTTTCCTAGATGAATTGCATTAACAAGGTGGACTAGTACCAAAACATAAATATGGGCCCATCCCCGTGTACCAAGTACTCTAGGGAAACTCCCCGTACACCGTGTGCTCTAGGGAGGTGTACTAGCCAACATTAATCCATTCCCTCGTAAGGGGGATAATGAACACCTTAAATAACTACAAAACATCTACTGATAATTTATGTTTTCAAGTGACAAAACAACGGGTACTACATAGAAATACTACTTCCAATATTTACAAATAGAAGAGAGCATACATACATATCATGATTGCAAGCAAGAAAACCATAGTCATATAATTAAATAAAACCCACGTTCCTGACTTCAGAGATTTCTAACTTATCCTTGATCATCTAGAAGTCTGGTCATCACCTGATTAAGATAAGACCACATACTATCATCAGATTCTCATCATATTAACCCTGGTCATGTTCATTAGGGTTTATATTATCTCATTAGGATATTCCAACGTTTACTTGCATTATTGTCTTATATTTATCCTAATGTTGTCATTTTCTAGATTATGATTCATTATCTGAATATTAGGTTCCATATTCTATTTTTGTGCACATATTAACCCTATGTTACATCATTAACCTAGATTAGGGTTTTAAACCATGTATATATATTCATCTTCATATAACATGGATTTTGTTCATCTTTATGATCTCATAATTAAAACTGAGGTTCAATATACTGATATAAGCTTACTCTATGAATTTCATCATTTATTGACCATGTATGCATTTATTGCATTTTATTAGGGTTATTAGCCCTAATTAGCCATATGAATCAAATTATATGCTTTCATGCATCAATATGACCATATCTGACATCATATGCGTTATAAACATGATTATAGATTTACTGACATTTTTCCATAATTTTATGTCATCATTTGCTATTTATTATCCATTAAACAAGTATTACATGTCTTATATGATATTGCTAATATTAAAGCATAAAAATGTATGATATTAAGCTTTCATATTGTTCTACATATTTTTCTGAGAATTTCGATACCTTATTTACATTTTTCTGATCAACAGGCTATTTTCTATGATTTATTGAAGATTTGCATATTTACTGAAGATTTTACCTTAATCAGCCAATGGGAGCTCGCCACGTGGCCACTAGGTCTGGCGCAACTCCTTTGCTTGCTGTGACCGGTTCACTTGGTCTGGGCCTGGTTCTCTAGCGGTTGAGCCGGCCGGTTTAACACGGTTTGTTGTTGGGCCGCCAAGGTTGCTGGCCGGTCAGGGATTGAACCTGGTTCATCTTGGTCTGCCCTGGTCTACGTGATCAGTCCCAGGCGTGACTTTGATCTACAGAGCGCCGCCGTGAGGGAGATGCTCCGAAGAGGTGTTGAGGCTCCTACTGTGAGGACCGGGGTGAAAAGGATGCACCCCCACCTTCGTCTTGTGCTTCCCCGTCGATGCGGCTAGCTATGTGGGTGCAGCTCCCTTTGGGGCTCTGTGTCGCCATTGTGGATGGAGAGGTCGCCGGAGAGGAGGAGGTCAGGGACGAAGAGGTGATCTGGAGTGGTTTGTTCTAGCCGAGAAGCACCTTTGGATTGAGGTGAAGGTGATGGAAGGTCGTATTCAGTGGGGCGATCCCTATGCGGTGCCGCCGAGGTGATGTAGTTGCGGAGAGGAAGGTGGATATGGTGGCAGTGCTTGGGGTGGTCTTGCTTGTACTTAATTCTCGGAAAAGGGGAAAGAAGGGTTGGTGAAGCTGATGGTGGCCTTAAATGGGTATGAGGATGCGTGGGAGGGAAAAGCCCTAACTGGGTCCTACCGCCAGTGAGAAGCGCGAGATGGCGGAGGGTTGTTATCTCTGCTCAGGGCATGGTTGGAGACCTAGCAGGGTTTGTTGAGTTCGGGTTGAGGAGTAGAATCGGTCCTCCAAGAAATCTCGTGCAAATGTTGTGGGAGCTAGGCGTGCGAGGTAGCCTTGGGGTTAGGCAGATTCTGCTGGGATCAGCTGAGAAAAGCGGAAGGTAGGAGACGAAGTCTCCCACGCTGGATTGCTGATCAACGGCCATAAAATATTGGCCTAAACCAAGATCCGCGCCCAATGCCTCAAAGGGCTGTGTGACACATATTTGACCAATTAAATCAAAATCTTAGGTCCTAAAGTTGAGAACAAGGCAAATATACACATAATTTCAAATGCTTATATCTCCTAATTGGGTGGTCCAAAAGCAATGAAATTTTAGGTGTAGCTTTATAATGTCATGATGTAGATGTGGCATGAATTTGGGAGTAAAATTCGAAGGTTAGGCATGGTTATTGACTAATCACATTAATACCTAAAGTTCACCTTCATGTGACACTTAGGGCATTACATTATGTGAAAAAGATAGGCCATTTAGTCAAAGTTGACTCCAAAACTTCAACATTGGTTCATATGTATATGATTCTTCAAAAGAAATTAGTTAACTACTCACTGGATCACTAAATGAATGATTGGTCTCATGAGGACTTAATTAATCAGAAAGGGTATTCATTCACAATTGAATTCAATTAGGCATCATAGTCCTCCATCATATTTCCAATCACCTAATTCGGGTGAAGGAATCCATGATTGTATAACCAATTCCTCAATTTGGTATTTAACATCTTACATAGAATGCTTGTCTCTCAATTATGGTATTAGTTATTAAAACTCCAAAATCTAGGTTATCACAACAATAGTAATGACACAACCCATGATGTCAGTGTTGATTTGACTTAGCCTAATCATATGAGATGTAAATATCATCTTATAGAAAGAGGAGAGAGAAGACTCTTTATATGAATGAGAATCAAGTAATATACTTCCAATATGTATGAATACATCTAATTAGGGTATGATCCTTCATAGTGAGATCATGGGAACCCTAATTATGATGGTTAATGAATCTTAACCTAATTTGGGGGCATTAATGAAAGTAATCCTCATACATGGTGATGGTATGATCTCAATTCATTGCAAATGTGAATAGTAAAGCCCTAATCTAGGGTAATGTGAAGTAATGTGAATAGTAAACCATAATCTAGGGTAATGTGAAGTAATGTGAATAGTAAACCCTAATCTAGGGTGATGTGATGATATGAACAGTAAACCCTAATTCTGGGTTATTCTTTTAAGGATGAAACTCTATGATTGAAGTATGAAATAAGGAGTCACTATTCCTAATTAAGCTAAGGGGTTGAATAACTCTAATTGAATTGAATAAGAAAACCCTAACCCTAGAAACCAGTCGTGGTGCTCTATACTTAACTTGGAATCAGATTGTATTGTGCTGATATAGATATTATGTGCATGTTATCAATTGTGTTAGTCATGCAGGTCTTTATCAAGAAGTGATCATAGCCAGGTAAGGGTTATGATGTCATATCCATTGAAAGCACTTTTATAAGCTTTAAGAGTAATGATATACTATGTTGCCTGGTAAGTGGTAACATATGAGATAGATAGGCTGTATGAGCCATGAGAAATATATGCATTGTTACAATCAAGGTCATGATGTTAAATGACTTGATGTCAATATGTTACTTGGTAACAAGTGTCATGACGATCTAAGGGTTTGAATACCCATATTATTGAATCATAATGATGAGATGGTTAGGGATTGATATCCCAGTGTTAACAATATGTGACTTAAACTTGATACTTCATACAATTAGTACTCTTTCTTTATAGCAATTGTTTTAATGGGTTATGTTTGAAAACATTCCTGATGCTAAAATAATTCCATAATGTACTTAAATAATCAAGTATAATGATATCATTTAGATCCATGACCATAGATCTATAATTGTCAGAAGTTAAATGATGGTGAAACATGTTTTCCTAAGGGAACTCCTGGAGAGCATACTTTTGAGTATGTGGGGTGTTATGGATGTGAATATCCTTACATCCTAATGTAGGATTTGATATGAGATGTACCTTTAATCTCTCAATCCTTCATTATATGTTTATGCTGGGATGATGTATCACTAATCTCCCGATGATGTTGTTAATGCCACATCGATTTGAGATAAACAAGAAATCCCTCGATGGCGAAGAGAGTACAGAACTCCACTGTAACTCTAATAGTGAAGTTTCCAGAATACCCTGGAAAGCTATTATGGAAGAGACACAAGATGTCCTGCATGGTGTTCCTCATACTGACTGAGGAGGATGAGGTCATAGGAATCTGGCTCTTCTGATGACCTATGTATGGTACCGATTGCGATTTAGTAATGGTCGGTTGGAGTATGAGAGGTGTAACTCATCTCCTCAGGGCATAAAAATGTTTGTAAAATGTAATCAGTCGTGTAGCATATTTTTTTAGGTTGAACTACGAGAAACAATGATTGATGTTACATTGTTTATAGTGCTCTAGTTAAATAACTAGTATACATGTTCTTCATATTCCTTATTGTTATATGTCTTGTCATTCAATTAAGTTATAATTGAAACGATTGCTTAAAAGAAGGTTGCTTCACTTAGTTTATACAGTGTTAAATCTGTTGTTGAATGTTTATAGTTCTACTGCTTAATGTTATTGCATTATTGCAATAACAATGCTTCTGGCGGAGAGTTATAACTCTCATTGGGACAATTATTCAATTGTCTCACCCCCGTGGGATTCGACTTTTTAGGTAGACGTCGAGGATGAAGGAACCCATCAGTGGGTGAGCAACAACAGTAGCAGCAACAACATCAGGGATAGCAGTGATCCTCAGGTGGAGACATTGTCTGTCAAGTCTTGTAGATAGAATGTCCTATGTGTCGTATCTGTACTCTCAGGTCTTAGGAGTCAATAGATGTTTAAAATTAGATCTGAGATTTTGGCTTAATGCCTCGAGAATTTTGTACACTGCTCATGTGCAGTTTAACAGAGCAGTTGATGCCTGTGACTCTCGAGATGTGATTTTACAGAGATGTAATGATGGATCAGTTTGTAAATAACTTATCATGTTTCTTTATGAAAGAGTTTTACTATTTGATGATCTCTTTACAAAAGGTTTTAATTTTTAGTGATTTTTCGCTTCCGCATTCGTTGATCTTGTTTTTCTGAGAAGTATCATCACAATGATGATGGTGACTTTTCAAATTGGGGGTGTGAGTATACTGATGACGACAAACTAGAGCAGCATGAGACGACATTCTCCACAATCCCTTTTCAAGGGGTGGTTGGCATTGAAGGAGCTGTATGGATAATCCCTCACAACATGGTTGTTGAGAATGAAGATACCTCAGAGCCCTAGAAGGTGACAAGCTTGGGGTGGTAGAACTACAAACAGATTTAGCTAAGTATACTTCTTGTTTAGAAGATGACTGGATGACTCAAACTATATTTAAAACTTTATTCGAGTATCCAACCTCAAGTTCCAAGATGGAGAGAGAAGAGAGGAGTCCTCTGGAAGACTTTCAGCCTCTCCCCTCCATCTCATCATGTGTCGGCATCCAAGGGCCAGCCTATTAGTATTCATATCTTAGAAGGTACCTTGAGGATGATTTGCCAAAGAATTCATTTCAATGTAGTTCAATCCAGTTCCAGCACATGGATGAATTCACTAAGTCATCAGATTCTATCCCTCTACATTAGACTCAGAAGGGCCTAGATTTCTGCCTCTTATTCTCATGCATGGATGATCCAATCGGAAAGACACAGGTGACATTGGTCCCAAAAATTAGAATTTGGTATCCCAATGTTGGGATAGTGGGGTAGATACCCCCTTTCTCTTACTCCATTCTTTTCTCTCTTTTTTAAAATAAATTTCTTTTTCATGTTCTTGCTTAAATAGTTTCTTTCCTCTAACTGCTTAAATATATCCTTGCATACATGCTTCATTTTAGGACTTTAATAAGATCCTTCCCCTTACATTTATTCATTCCCTCCCTACTAATCTCGAGTTTAGGTCTTTCTAGAGGATGAGAAAAGTTTTAAGCTTGGGGTGGTAGGTCTATTTTCCCTTCTGTCTCTTCATTCTTCGTGCATACATGTTTACTTCCTACATTTTGGCATAAATTTTTAAATATTTTCAACACTTTAGACTAGCTTTACTATTTTGTAGGACTTTGTTTTGTAATTTGTAGGTTTGCAAGTAAGTCTATGTGGTGTGAATCTTATAGTTAATTGCATATCCTTATGCCTAAGTGCCCAATTTTCACCTTAAAATGCTTTATCTCTTACTTGACTAGCACTTTGACTCCTTCCTTAAGTATGACAATTAAATCTAAGGTTATACCCCTTTTTCATAGCTTAAAATATTATTCACTTGATGTATGTTGTGAATGACAAACCTAGAATTTTGAACCATTAAAAAGAGCTAGAGTTTGACCAAAACTCTAGGCTACATTATTCACAAACTTGCCTCTACTCTAAGGATCCTTGAATCATAATTACTACTTTTCACACAAGTATCAAGCAAATAATGATGAGTTTTGAGCTATAATCAAGTAGGATTGTTTATCCTTGACGATCTACGCACCCTCTCAGCTTAGATTGAGTCAAAAAGATGAAAAATTAAAAATGTGCAAAAGAGGCTTGGCTGCCCAAAAATATCAAAATATTTCTAACACAGGCCTATAAATTAGAATGTAGAGAACAAAAGCCTGAGTGTGAATAAATGAGTGCTTCTTTTCTCTTTCAAAGAGTTGAGGGATGGTGCTCATCTGATGTATGAATGTGCTCGTTAACGCGGTATGTTGTGTCTGGTAGATCATCCTAGTAGCAAGGTTAGATCGAGGGTAGTACGAGGAGTTCATCTCACTACTTTGGGCCAATTGGCTCATACTGTATGCACGATTACTCGTTAAATGGACCAATCTGACACATTTTAGGATCCTTAGAAGTTATTAGAGTCTTTTTACTTTCGTTGCTTCTTAGGACCCGAATAAGTGGGAGGCGTGTTGTTCCTGATTGGTCAACATGAATACATGATAATAGCTCATTACTCATCACCCACAGGATCACCTATGTGACAATGCTTTAATGCTAAAATATCATGATCCAAACCCTCTTGAGTATCGACAAGTTGCAGTGAATTCACCTAATCTTTCTTGGAATCTCTTTGATCTTACTTTAGCATGTTGTGCTCGATTGGTGGGGGTTTGTTCTAAAACAACATAGGTCAGGTGAATTGATGGTTTAAACTATTTTTCTTAAACTTACTATTTATCGCCAAGCTTAATTTGTATGTTATATTTTTGTTCTTTGAGCCCAGTCTTGCTTGAGGATAAGCAAGGGTTTAAGCATGGGGTGGTTGATAACACCCAGATTTAGGCATTTATGCTAGACATTTATTTATGCTTCTGTCATTATATCCTTAATATGCTCAAAAAAACTCTAGATACTTATCTTTTCATAATTTATATATATTTTTTAAGATAAAATCACTTAACTAGCTAATTTTAGGACCTACATGCACCAAACTTGAAAAGACATCGACTCTCCAAGATTTCTCCCCGTTAGCCCGGTCGGGCCCAGCTTGGCCCGGTCATGCCGGGTTCGTTATATAATTTTTGTAGCAGCTGAAAACATTAGTGACAGCTAGCCTTCCATCTTTAGAGACTGCTACGAAGACAACAATCACTAAGTAGCACACAACTGCTACAAGAAGAAGTCTCTACTAGCGACCTCTACAAATCCAGTTCTCTAGAGACATCTACAACTGCAAATCTCTAGCGAACACTACCACTCCAAATCTCTAGCATCCTCTAGAAAATCAAAGACTACTGGGATCAACCTAATCGGGCCCACCGACAAAGCATCAGTGATCAAATCATCTGTGATCTATAAAAAAACTTAGCGACCACCAAGACTAAAAATATGTAGCCACTATTACAAGAGGAAACACTATTGACCACAACAAAAAGAAATTCTAGCGACCGCTAGGCTCGGCACAACCAGGCCCAACACAACTTCAAATATTTAGCGACCGCTACAAGAGAAAACTCTAGGTCCGCTAGGCTCGAACCAGATGGACCTAGCTCATCCCAGTCGAGTCTAGAACAACTTTGAATCTCTAGTGACCATTAAAGGTGTAGCAACCACTTATCACACACACTCCACCTTCTCATATAAATACTTGCCCCTTGCTACCTATTAAAGGGTTCCATGTTCTACATTATTGGTCCAGTTCAGGAGTGGTTCCTAGAGCCTCGTGAGAGAGTTCCAAGGTCTAAAAGGGATGAAGATCTTACCTTACGCCTATCCCTTCAGTTTTCTTCCATCCACCATCATTTTCCACCACCATTCACCCACTTCCCACCATTCCTAGCTATCTTCTACCTCCATACATCCACCAAGTTGTTATTTGGAGTGGAATCAAGGAGAAAGGAGGCCAAAGAGTCTAGAAAATCAAGGAGAACGACCTAAAGACAAGATCCGGCCCATAGAAAGGCTAAGGGGCGAGAGAAACATCTCCTCTACAGGTTAAATCTCTTTTTATTACCCTTTCTTATATTGTTCTCCTTTGTTTCTATTTAAATAATATTCTTCCATCTTTATTTGATATCAACTATGCTTGTCCATGTCTATTTGAGCCACTTCTTGGCTATGCAACCCGTTTTGGGCATGTTTATGTACTTTTACCTTAAATAATAATTGTGTTGCATATCTAGTATGGTATATGTTCTCTCTTCTCTTTTGGTTATGATTGCTAGTTTGGTTGTCTCTTTCTTGCTTGAACTTCTACTTCTTCCTAGATCGAGAGATTAGATGTAGAAATAGATAAGAGAAGGTAGTTTGGATTGAATCTAAAAAGAGGAAGGTTCAAGGGTGATATGTACATAACACAAGCCTTGGGCATGATCGAGTCTATCTCAGCTTTCCTGGGGCCACTGTTCGGTTTCTATCTAGATCACATATGTTCCTAGCATCCTTGAATATTTTGTACCCAAGAGGGTATCTAGAATATTCTAGGGGTGTTGATTTGTTATCCTCGAGAGGTTTCGTATCATTGATGGGTTATAGTCACACTGCAAGAAAATGAATGGGGTGACCCCATAAAACTAGATACCATAGTATGTGCTATTTTTTGATGTAGGTTTCTTGCTGAGGTGTTTGAAGGTTGTCTACACCCGAGAACATATGCATAGACTGCCCAACTTGAGGTTACATAGCTAGGAACTCCTTCTCTTTTATAAAAAAATTAACGAGCTCTATTTTGTTTACTTTACTTCATTTTATTTTGTTTTATTTTGTGACAATTTACTAGACTTTATCTAGTTCCATACTTTTATCAGCTATCAAATTGTCTTTACTAACTTAAGAGTGAGATCTCAATCATCCTAAATGTCCCTACGACCCTGTGATTGACCCTGTATATCTACTTGGACCCTGTATTGAGTTTTGGGGGGCCTTGAAGGACTCGGGATATAAATTTAAAGTTTGATCCTTCTGAATCTACCTCTTTTCATATGTGGGATTCAGGCCTATCAGGTGATTATTGAAATCAATGTCAATAGCAAAGAAAAGTAGAAGAATTCAAAACCACTATCCCAAGAAATGAGATTCTTATGGGGCCCCAATCCATCTTCATGGTGTGTGAGGGATAGGGGTAAGAGATGTTATGAGAAATATAATAGGAGGGATCAATACTTTATGGGATGCATATGGACTTAATGCCAATAAAGCTAGTTCTTTGATTAATAAAGACTGATTAATGGGATTTACCAACACCAAATTGGAGGGATGGGTTTAGATATTACTAAGGCCCAAATGGATGTTTTTATTTCCAAGATAATTATTAGGCAAGGAGTATCATATACCATATTATAGTGGTTTCATCTTAGAGAAAAGAGATAAGAAACATTGAGTAAACTGACTAATAGCAAAGTGTTGCTAACCCACTGAGTTAAGCACTTATGCAACAGAACCATGATGGACATGTTTGGGTCACTTAGTATAAGATTCATGGGTGATTGGCTATAAGTGCAAGTGGGAGTATGTTGGTAAGGTATGCCCAAAGAGCCAATCATATGATGATTTACATGGCATAAATCATAAAGGGTTTGACTAATACTCATAAAGGCAAGCTTCCAATTCATTCTATTTCACTCAATTATGAGATAATGAGTAAATATTATGAATGTCTAAAGAATGACAATACTCAATGACATATGTCATCAAGTATTAGTCTTGGAGGATGAGATCACACAAATACTAAGAGTATGTACATTCTTTTCATGTCACTAGTCGCATGTTACAGTGGAAGGTAGATAGACACCAATAATACATAAGACTAGAGTGTGGGTTGGTTGATGACATAATCTCATTGGTCATGATATGACAATATCAAACCAAGAACACAGAACATGTGAGGGAACAGTGTATTGGACAGACCCACCTTGAGAGTGACACATGGAAACCATCACGGGTAGTCATAGTCATATCTCATAGTGAAGGTGTTGATTGTGATTCTTAGACATGAAATCACTTCATTCATCACATGTTGTTGGGTATACTTTGACACAATCAAATGCAGTCCTAAAACATGAGTTGTTGTAAAGATGATGATTGGGTGACTTTAACACATGGGTATATATTGTGAGTGATAGATTTGGGATTTGCCCCTCCTATTGGTGTATGATATCCTAGCGACTTGATAAGCGAGATTGAAAAATGCATGTGCATGCACATATGAATCAATATATGATATTGAGGTCTCATTATCTCAGACAGTCTTCTCTTCATTCAAGAAATATGGACCAAACGTTGAGAGGATGACTATTTCATGCTTGGAGTTCATCATGGATATTAGAGACAAAGGAATTATACAACCACTGCAACACCTAACATAGATTGTAGGTTGAAATTGCTCTCCAACTTTCCATTCACTTAAGTAGCACTGATGTGCAACTAGGCACTGCTCTATACTTGTGATGTCATAAGGTAGTTATGAACATTCATTTCCAACATGATATGGGACCTATATGGTCACACACAAAGGAACTCGTCTAGAAGAGGAGTTTATCTTGAATGAGGATTGGATTGATTATTAAAGCTTTTAGGTATTTAATTCATGTAACAGACCAACAGATTGGCTGACGAAACTACCAAACGACCATCTCAAGTGTTGATATGGCCATGTGGGCATCTATACAGGTGTCTCAAGTGTTGAGATGGTCGTTTGGGTTGTTAGGTTGATCAGAGTTCTAATTGGTTAAGTTCTACCCAAATAGAGGAGTGAACTGACTATTTCAGTCTGTTGAATCGACCGTCTCAACTTTGGTTCACCAGACGGCCTTCTGGGTGAACAAGATGGGCATCTCACATGAGTGAGATGGCCCGGTTGGTCCAAATAAAGGTTCTAGATGTTTCCTGAACTTATTCGATTGCACATTACTTGGAGTGCAAGGAATTAATATGTGATATTAATTGGAACTGAAATTTCCAAATTCATATGCGATTGGGAAAGTGTGAAATGACTGTCTCATAGTGCAAGATGACCATCTCACACACCAGATGACCATTTGTGTGTGTGTCATACAATCGTCTCCTAGTTTGCAGGTTGTGAAAATTCAAGATCTTTCGGTCCCTTCCACTCTTGTACAATCTCATACAAAATGGGAACCCTGGCCCAAACCTCACCTTTAAATAGAGGGGTATTGGGTGCTTTCCAGAACACAACATAGACAATAGAGAATCAATTCCTCTGACAATTATTGTCCTCTCTAGTTGTGGTAACCGAGAGAGCCCAAGCAAGTCCTGCCCGAAAAGGGAGGGATAGCGACGTGAGAGAACAACCAAGGATCATTATTTTGAGAGAGAATGTTGGTGACCAGTACACCAATGGGAGGGACAACTCCTTCATGTTTGTCTTAGTTGAATGACAAGAGTTCTAGTTGGTATGTATGGACTACTCTAGAGGTAAGAGTCCTTTGGTTGTTGCTTGGATAGAAAAGTCATCCTACATTTTGTGGCAAGACCACATGAGTCACTGTAGAAGCTTTCGTGTTCATTGTTCATCGTAAAGACCAAGAGTTGCACAGCTATCATCTAAGAGCAACTAGTTCACATTTGCATTGAAGCGAGTTGGTGTTAGTGGACTTGCTCCAGGACCAGGTATAACTCACTAAACTATCATTTCTATTTCATAGTAGTTGACACGATCTTAATGTTATGGGAATACATATATATATAATTGTTTATTTCCTCTTCTATACTTTGTGCCCGTATTTCCCAACAATATCACTATAAATGGATTTTGAGAAATAAAAATAGGATATTATGTCTTAAATACTATATACACAGTCAAAACTTCCATTTGTTGTAAGCCTTCTTTTTTAAGAAAAACATCATGTTCCTTTATTCAGTACCTAGATGTAGGCTCAAGAGACTGTTCTTACAAATATTAGCCTAATGTGTTATCTAAGGATGCTTGAAGGAAAAGTTAATAGAAAATGCATTGTACAACACATGTTTTGCAATGGCGTTGGAAACAAGGTTATATTTGTGATGTATAAAAAGGAGAGTAGAAGGGTTTATATTCTTCCGGAGATAGAGATATCTTCACTTAGGCTTGTATTTTTAAGGAGCTTCAGAACAATTTGTGCAAATGGTGATGGCTTGTTTAGAATTAGATAAAATGAGAATGTTTTCATGGTTCATCTCCTAGAAAATCTCTACTACTTTGATGGTATCTTTCATTTCTACTTCTAAATCATAGATGTGTGGTTAGGGTGTCGAACACCTCATATTGAATGTTTGTTACTTCCAACAATGTGGATTCCTAATGCATTGGACGCATAGTTGTAGTCGAAAGATGCATCAACAAATATGATGAAGTCCTTTTCAACAAAAGGAACGTCATGCATCAACGGTTTGGGCTATCTTGCTAAAGTATCAATACATGATCTTAGGGTGATTCAATTATTCTATATATTTCAATGATGACCTTATCAAGCTTGTTGCTAGCTACCATTTCCTTATATGGGTTGTCTCATTCTGCCCTATCCCCAGATGCTATCACATAATAGTTGTGGGTGTACTTGACCTCGCAATCTCAATAATAGTGGAGATCCACTCATTTTATTCAATTAAAATAATTAGTATAGAAACTAAGAGCTTTGCATACTTCTTTGCTTCGTCCATAGTACCTGAGGTAGTAGAGAAGTGTTTCAAAAGTGTGCACACTGAGGCAAAGCAATAGAAAGGTGCATGTGTCTTCTTCTTTTATCAACATTGGTCTATATTGTTTTGGGAGACATTAGCCATAAGAAACTCCTAACTCTCTAGTAATTTTAGCTTCCAAAAACCCTTCCAGCTACCATGACAGAGCAGCTCCTTATCTTTGTGTATCCATCAATATGTGGATCTAGCATTCAGCTTGCCATTGACCTCATAGTTCAAAGACTGAATATCATTCCCTGCAGATGGGTGGGTGATCGGCCTAAATCGTGCGTCCAAAATGGAGCAGATCCAAAGTAGTCGTACTCTTAAGATTATAACCTGACACGCAATCCCCCACAACTATTATACAGGGTATGATGTAGTAATCGGGGTCAAATCACAGGGACAAGGTCAGTATGTTTTAAGCACACAGGGTCTCACACTCCTACACTCCTTCAAACAGATGGGTTTAAAAAGGTTGTTCCCCAAGGAACTAAGGTACTCTAGTCAAAACAAAGAAAGTTATAGGAAAGAAAATTAATAATGAGAGAAAAATGATTATGAGCAGTAGGAAACAAAGATATGGAAGGAAACTTGGATCAAGTTTCACCTACTAAGATCTCTCACCAACATGCAAAACTCACACCCTTTCGTATACTCCTATCAAGATTACATGCAGTCATAAAAACAACTATTCCCTCCTCTCTCGAGATAAGGATAGATCTATGAAGGTAGCCCCTCTCTCGAGATAACCACCCTACAACCATGAAACAAACCATACGATCATTAGCCTTAGCATTCCAATACTTTCATGCATTCATACTACTCCATAACACTAGATAAGGAAGGTACTACTCTTTTGAGGTACCAACAATCAAACATCATAAGATGGTAGCTAAGCATACAAGTAAAGCATTAAGAACAATTGTATGGAGATAATCTTGATAAAAGCATATCTATATTCAAAGGGGAGAAAGAATATACATGTTGGGAGAGCCTTAGTGGCTACTCCCAACCCAAGTTATATGTTTAGCCACACATGTTGACAGGAAGCATAACGGTGTTACAAAATGATAGATACATAAACTACCATGAAGAGGGGGGGATACAATGTAAAGAACATGATAGATCTAGATAGAGAGAGAAGATGGCGATACATCAATATACTCCTTCAAACCTAGATATGGAATGGGCGATGCAGAGACTTCTCCTTCCTTCGAAGAAGAGGGTGGTCGATCTTCTCCCCTCCTCAGATTCCACCTTCAGAGTTTTCAAACGGATGGATGTGAGTGACTATGGAAGTTTTTAGTACTTTGTGGTCCTTGATGATCTGATGATATGATGAGTTGAGGTGGGTGGCCTATTTATAGGTGTTGCCCACCGAATTAACCATCTAGGCCGTGGTTGAGGTAGGGTGTAGGCCATGGTCGAGGCATGACCTTGGTTGAGACTTGGATGTAGGCCACGGTTGAGGCATGACCTCGATTGAGACTTGTATGTAGGCCATAGTCGAGGCATGACATTGGTCACAGCTTAGTCTTAGTCGATATTCCCACATGATTGAGGTGTTGGTCGTAGGCCGCGGCCGATGGGGAAATCCCGATTGTGACAGGACCTCGGTCGTGCAAAGGCATTGGTCACGGGTCATAGAGATGGTGATGAGGGGCTTCGACCGCGATAGGGCCCTTAGTGGACGATGTAGCCGCGGTTGAGCCAATAGCCACGACCATGTCTTGGCCTGACCCTACAAAGGTGAAAGATGTGTGCAATTGAGATTTTTGACATAAAGTACTAAAATAAGTAGAAAAAGTCTATAAAAGGTATGCTAGGAAAATCATAAAACATATGAAAAAAGTGCCTAAAATGAGATGCTATCAACTCCCCCAAACTTAGGATTGAGCCTGTCCTCGGGCTAAGGGTAGGCCCAAAATCAAAATGGAGATGAGCAAAGTGTGACAAAATTTTGCAAACTTAACATTACTGAGTTATCTCATTCTTATAGCAAAACTCTTGTGGTATGTTCATTCAATCCTAAAATCCAATTTCTTCCTCTTCATAACTAGAGTTGCATGACCTCAAATTATTGGCAATGCCTTTTGGTAGTAAAGATCTCTCAGTCTCAATGACTTACCCCTTTCTACGTTAGGTTA
The DNA here is from genome assembly GCA_963693085.1 of Alisma plantago-aquatica. Lineage (NCBI taxonomy): Eukaryota > Viridiplantae > Streptophyta > Magnoliopsida > Alismatales > Alismataceae > Alisma > Alisma plantago-aquatica. The sequence continues at coordinate 33,717,157 of OY856409.1, read as the reverse complement.
CTAGCTATACTAGTACAACATCGCCTTGAGGGGTAGCTTTCAGACCCTTCCTTTATTTTCAGTTGGCCCTATGCTAGTGTGCTTAGGTAGGTTTCAGGCTTTAAGTGTTTTCCTACTCTCCTAAATTTCCCTCACCCAGAAGTTGTTGTAAGGATAGTGTTGCCCCAAGGGCTCCTGACATTAAGTTAGGTGGTTGTGTGCGAGTCGTTTAGGATTTTCAGTGGATGAATTTGGATCCAGGGTTCCACTTACGGGAACGACATATCTGCATTCGTGAGTGTAGCAATACACCGATCGTGTGGGACCCTTCGACATCTTTTGGGCACAACTCTCATTTTTTTATGGATTTTCATATCTCCTCTCGGGTTTGGGTGAGGGGGTTTAATTTTATATGGTCTTCTGGGAGGCCAAGCCTCTTTTCATCCCAAAGCAGGGATACTTCAATTCGAAAGGGGTAGCTATTTCCTTCTCGAGGGAGGTGAGGATTTTCTAGCTAGAATTGTCAGATTAGGGTGGTTGGTCGGGAGTATGGCTCGGTGAAGTCCTCCAACTTCCAGGGATTCCATAGACTTAGGATTGCTCCACACAAAACATTTTACCGTAACAATGAGATAAAACTGTATTGTTATGCTTCTCATTTTACAATTATATGTGCTAATTGCTCGTTTATCCTCTCTAGAAATAGTAGCACTACATCATTTAGTAGGGGAACTGACAAATCCACAAGGCGGCTAAGCAAAACTGTGACTTATGACAAAATTTCTTAAAGTAAGTTTTGCAAACTCAGTTTGGAGGAAACGGGGATATGTACAAGTAAAATTTTGAAAAGTAATTTTTTTTGAAATTTGGGTTAAAATTGTACCTCTTATGCCCGTTTATGACTCCTCTCCCAAACTTATCATTCACCTTGACTAGGGGTGTCAAAATTGGAGTTAGATGTATAAATGGGCTTTCTTTATTTCTACTATTTGGTTTTGGTGGCCCACTTTGACTTGAGGATCATGCTAGCATACACTCCGTGTAGTGGGTGATATTGCACATATTACATGCCCTCCACCGTTGTATTCATCATAGGTAGGTCCATCATCTAGGCCAGACAATGGAAGCCACAGTTGTTTGACAGAGGCACCTATTGAGGGCTTCTGTGGCAGAATTATGTCTTCTTGATGTCTTTGCCTTCTTTATGCTTGTACCCTTTTCCATGACTCTTGAGCATCTCGAAAATTGCCTCAGCGCATGTGACTGTCGTTTCTTTTGTAGTTGTCTTTATAGTAGTCATGTTCGTTCTTTTGTTAAGTGCAAAGGGTGCATCTGAGCTATTGTAGAATATTGTAGTCCTTGTTATAACACTGATTACTAACAAAGTCCAATGTCTATCATGTAGAATAGGCAGGAATATGTAATCTGGAAGAGATGTCGTAGGGCATTGTTGTAGGCGTTCTTTTTCCTCTAACCTTTAATCTTTCAGGATGTCATCTACCAGAAGGAAGTAGGCCATGTGCACATTTGGCATGTTGTCATTGAGAAGTGCTTGATAAGCTGACATGGTGCTGACTGAGAGGTACCCTCCTATTTTCAACGTATCCCAGAGGTCATACTTTAGCACGCAGATGCCCTCCCTTTCAAAGATTGCCTCCGTTGGTGTGTCAACTTCCTTCAAGTATTTCATTATTAGATGCAGGGGTTCTAGTGACAGTCTCTCGCAGCTCCACCTGTCGAAATCCTTGAAGGTTGGCACTATTTCTCCAATCGGCCCATTTGGTTCAATTTTCAGCATATCCTCTTTCTCTATCTCTCCTTCTGGTTGGCTCGCTAGAGCTTGTTCATTCTTGTCTTCAGTCACTAGAGGTTGCCCTGGCTCATTTTCAGGTTTTCTTTCTACTATGTCGGGTGTGTCGGTTACCCAGCCCTCGTTCCAAGAAAACACTCTAGTTGGCTCTTGAGGTTCGATCCGTAGGGTTTTAAGTTCCTCTCTTCATGTTTTATTTTCATGGAGAGGGATTTATTGGTGAATCCATCGTGGTACTGTGTCTGAAGGTATCGCTAGGTTGTTAAAGAATCGGCGACCGTAAATAACCTCCATTACATAAGCACTACGTAAACCATACAGATCTTCCATATAGAGATTTTCCAGTGGGACTCCCTTATTTATGGCTTCCATCATTCTCAGTATTATGAAGGCGTTGTCCCCTATTCTAGTATTTTCTCGAGGGACCTTTTTGCAGAGAGAGAATTTCTTCCACATCCCTTTATGTTTGTTGCCTGCCATTTGTATAGCTCGTTGTAGACATAGTGGAACCTTTAAGATATCCCTTGCTTCCTTATTTTTGTAGATCAGTGAGGTGCTATCTAATTTATCTATGCAGTAGTTGAATACATTTGCCTATCTCTTGTATATGTTGACAACAATCAATGCCTAATGCTTTACAATCCTTATGGGAAGGACCACGAACTTCGTCTCTTCCCTGCACTACACATTGTAGGTTTATCACATCAGTAGCTTTGTCATTTTTATCGAATAGAAACCCTACTAGATGTGTGGTGCCATTGAATACTGGTTGTAATTTGTCAGGATGTAAGAATTCTTCAAGTAGAGTTGCATAGAGTACTTTGAATAGCTTCTTATGTACTCATGCTCGTTTTAGAAAAAATCCCTCTAAAGTGATCTCTGTTAAGTGACCTGCCTTGTTGTGATATAGAATGTCAGTTTTGGGAAGGTCGTGGTCTAGTATATGTGCTAGGATATGGACATCTCTTCATGTGACTCTTAATAATGTGGTCATGTCTATACCTACCATCTTATAGGGTATAAGAGGAGCCACAGCTGATGTTTCTTCATGGACTGGTGCGCTCCTCTTTCTTACTGGCTCATTTGTGAAGAAAGAGGTGAGCTCACCTTCTTCATCTTCTAAGGTGCCGTCTCATGCTATATACATTGCTGTGGGTAGTACTTCTGTTGTTGGAAGCTGAACCCTTGTTTCCATCGGTGTTTGGGTTGTTGCCCTGCCTTCATCATTCATGGACATCTCAGAAATTACTCATTTTATTAGTTGGTTCACTTCTGATGGGTGCTCTAATTCTACAATGTTAAGCGTGGCTAACGTCGCAGCTATTTTCTCGTCATAAAAGGAATTATCATGTTTGTACTGCTCTGGATCTTTGAGAAAGTCATTATAGATATCCATCATGAATGTCTGGTCATCCAAGAATTTGTTGAGATCTCTTATTCTCATGATGTGAGATTATCTGTCGCAATGCTTTTGGCTCTGCCGATGACGATTTGTTTACGATCTTTAGATGCAACCTTATCTTCTTGTGTGTTGCTATTTAGGTCGAACATCCTTGATAACGCATTTGTTTTCTTTGTCTCATTTTCCTAATAAGTTTCTGACTATAGTGGTGCTTCCTTTGCATGTGGTTCTGCCCTTGGGGAGGTGTTCACATTGTCACTTTCGTCCTTCGATGTTGCTCCTCCACATGTTCCTCCCATGTCATTGTCGTCTTTGTCTGGTCTTGAGGGGCTTGAGGAAGCATGAGATGTGGAGGGGCTTGAGGAAGCATGAGATGTGGAGGGGCTTGTTAGACACTTTGTCTTCTTTCTCTACTTCCAACCGTCTTTTTCATGGCATTTAGCATCCATTTTTTGGTGTTCTTTAGCTAAGCGCTTTCGTTCCTTCTTTAGGTCTTCTAATACTTCCTCGTACCACTTCCGCATCAGCTCTTTGTTGACTCTCATGGTATCACACTCCTTCTTGAGGTCTGCCATTTCCTCGATTAGAGTCTTTAGAGCTCCCATCATCACATTTTGGGTATTGACCCCTTATATAAACTGGGGGAGTACCTCAGTTCTCTCATTTAAAATTTATACCGGCATAGTTAGTGTACACAAACTAGAGGTAATGTTTAAATTTAGTTCAAAGGTTTGTTGCATGAGTTGCCACATGGCATCAAACTTATTTCCTAATACATCACCGAACATTTGTGGGCATTGATGTTGCTTCTCTACAGGTGTTGTTGTGGGTGTTGTGGGCTCCTTGAGTCGTGGAGTTGGTTTTCTTCTCATAGGGTCTCTGTGTGCTGTTGGAGTATAAGTTCTCACATCTAGTTGTTTTGGCACTTGTAGAATCACTTCTGGTATCATAGAGTCGGGTAAAACCTTGGGGTCCTTGCTCGCTTGATTGGTTTCTTCCTCGACCTCAAAATGTTGTTATCTTGTTGTGTCTTCAAGACAAGCATGGTCACTTCCTTCCTTGATTTCCACTTCAAGCTGGCATCCTTCACTTACTGCCATCTCAGCTGGAATGCATGGTGAGAGTGGGTTTGGGGCGGTGGACTTGTCTGACATTTTTCTCCTTTTCTTCCTTATTTCCAGCTTATTTCTTTCCTCTAGTTTCTTCATCTCCACTTCTGGAGTTTCATCTCAATCCTTCTCACCAGCAGTTGACGATTGGTCTGCGGTAGTGCGGATGGACCCCAAGTACATCTTATACATGTCTTCTTGGGAGGGCCGCAACTTGTGTGCATCATAGTATGTCATTTCTAGGAGGAGGAGAAGTGTCTTGGATCAGCTTTGTTTGTAAAAGAGTTTGTTCCCTTTCTACGCCAGAATCTCCATGTTGATGAGGGACTTTCTGTCAATCTTTTTATGTCCCTTGGTTTTCTTGTAATTCATCCATAAGTCTGAATCCATGAATTGGTATGCTATTTTAGTAATCTGGCTTCCCATGTAGAACTCCATTGTTTGTTTCTCCTCCCCTCCTACTGCTGCTGATAGCCTCTCAATAAGTATCCTTCCTATGTTCACAAGCTTCTTATTTAGCATTGACCATATTATAAATAGGTCTCCTTTGGTTACACAGTTGGTTTCTGATCTTGTAAATATAGTGTTGGTTGTTATCTTCTGCATCACTCTAATGAAGCAGGAGGTGATGAGAGTCGCCTTCGAGTTCTTCAAATTATGCTCCTTTTCTTCGTTTAGCTTCTCCCACATCCTAGGTTGTTGTATTTGACGGTGTCTTTTTCTCCTGGTGCGGTGGAGCAAGCTTGTGCTTCTTCAATTATTCTTCTGAATATTGTGTTAAGCATAGCCTCGATGATCATGTGAGACTTTCCTCCTATTCTCACTTCCGGTTTGAAGTCGCAACCTTTCTTGCATTCGCTATCACTGATAGAGAACTTCTCTAACGATGACATGAACTCCTCTGTCAACTTATTTAGGGAAGGGGCTTCTGAACATAGGGTGTGTAAATTTGCACCTTCTAGGAAGTTCATCACCTTGTCATAGATTCCCATATTTTTGAAGTCCTTGACGTCCAAGTATCTCATTAGCTTGAACCCCTTTATTTGCAGTATCCAGTCAAATTGTGACTGGTGTATTGGATCTCTAGGCACAAATGTTGGCCTCTGCTAGTCGAGGGTCATATATTCTTTCTCTTCCACCTCTTTAGAGGCTGCTTCTTTCTCCTATCCCTTTAACTTTTCCGCGGTTGTCACTTTCTTCTTTTTTTCGCTTTTCACTTCCTTGTCTTCAGATTTCCTCTTCTCTAGCTTCTTTAGCTCGATCTCAGGAGGCTGGTACTTGGAAATTTTGATTTGTGATGTATTCGGGGACTTCTTGGAATCTTATGGTGTCTTGTGGGTCAGAATATAATCATACTTCTTCTTCATTAGTTGTAATCAAAGCCTTTTTGTTGGTGAGAGGTTCAGATTAACCCTTACTTTGTTTGTTATCTTCTCTAAGATTTCCTCTTCTCCCTTCAGTGAGGTTGCCTTCTTCATCAATGTGTCCTCAGTCGATGTTGACATACTAAAAGTTTCAACATTAACTTTGTTGTTAGCATAATTGTATTTTATACTTTATTTAGTGCATTAGCTTTTAATTCATCATCATATTTTTTTATTTGCTTCTAAGGCTCAAAGTGGCGCAATCGCGACTTAGACAGAAAGAAGTACTACAGTCGAGGAAGGTGTCACGACCACGGCATCACAACACCAATGTATTTAGCAAGAAAAAGGCATGTTCCGACCATAGAAAAGAAGCACCACGCCCGTGGCGTACGATAAGTAAATAATAGTCATGTCGCGACCACAACTGAGAAAAACTGTGACCGTGGTCTTTGTTCGACCAATCTTCACACAAAGGAGGGTTGCGACCACGGCCAAGGATATGGTGTCACGACCGCGGCTAGGAAAGTACATGTTCAATCAAAACAACTGCGGTCACGGTCGAGGTTCTTGCTCAAGGGTTGATCGATCAAAGGCTAAACTGTCAGGATAGCTCGAGTAGAAGTGCCTCATTAATCCCAAAACATAGGTCAAACAATGCGGTAGAAGACGTGAGTAAGTGGGAAAGTGTCGGCGAACCCCATAAATTAGAGAAGGTAGGGTTGTGTCAGTCATCACGACACTAAATAAACCGAAAGGGTTTTGTATGCTCAATAGAGGGGATGTAACTTAGGAAAATCAAGGAGTCAGAATGACGGTGGTTGAGAGAAGACGTCTAAAGAGTACCTCGGTTAGATTATGACTCAAAATGATAGTGAAAGAGGTAGATGTGGGGGAGTGTTGTTGCGGTGAGGGGGGGCAAATTCATCAGCGAGGGTCTGAACTTAGCTCGTTTGTTGTCTCGTGCACTTGTGCTTTGCAGGATCCTTCAAACATTCAGGAATCATAGAGAGCGAGAAATGAAAGAAGAACCTTGATGTTGGAGGGTTTAAGCTTATATACCCTTGGGTGACTACGACTGCTCCCGTCGTGACCACGGCTTAGGGTGCTTAAAGAGGGCACCACGACTGCAGTCCATGTCGCGACCACACTGCTTCCAAAACCAAGTCAAAAAAAATCAACCAACTAAAATAAGACCTTGTAATTTCTAATAAAACCTTTTGGTAGAAAGAGTTTAGTATACATACTACACTTATACCCCTACTAGGTATGGAAACCTGAAACATTAAAAGATGAGAGGTACATAGCTCATAGACTGAAGTACGGGATAAAGAAAACACAAATTAAAGAAAGCAAACAAAAACTTGGGTTGCCTCTTGAGAATCTCTTGTTTAAATTCTTTATCTTGACTTTATCTATCATATCTCTTCAATTTCCTTCAGCTGGTACTGGTACTTCCTCATTCATTCCACCTGTTATTGGGCTCGTTTCCCCCAAATTGAGTTCCTTCCTTCTTAGAAAAGCTTCATCTTCATAATATGTTTTCGCCCTTTGCCCATTCACCTTGAAGGTACATGTCTTGTCTCCAACTATCTCCACCCCTGATGGGTATATTTTTATGACAGAAAAAGGGCATGACCACCTAGTTCTCAACTTTCTAGGAAATAGACTGATACTTGAGTTAAATAAAAGGACCTTGTCTCCTTCATGAAAATATTTTTTCTTTAGATGAGCGTCATGCCATACATTTGTTCTCTGCTTATAAATCCTTGTGTTCTCATAAGCGTGCAGTATCAATTCTTCAAGTTCCTAGAGTTGAAGGAATCATTTCTGCCCATCCTTATCGAGGTCCATGTTCAAAAATTTGATAGCCCATAGGGCTTTATGCTAGAGTTCTACAGGTAGATGACAGGACTTCCCATAAATTAGCATGTAGGGTTTGGTACCTATAGGTGTCTTATATGTTGTGTGGTAAGCCCAAAGTGTATCATCAAGCTTCATAGATCAATCCTTTCTCGTATGACTAACAGTCTTCTTTAGTATCTGTTTAATCTGCATGTTCGATACTTCAACCTGCCCTTACGTTTGGGGGTGATATGTGTTGCAACCTTATGTTTTACCCCATACTTTCTCAATAGAGCTTCAAATTGCCTTTAGCCGAAGTGCAACCCTCCATCTCTTATAATTGTGTGTGGTACTCCGAAGCATGAAAAGATAGTTTTCTCAAATAGCTTAATGACTGCCTCGGAGTCGTAGGTTTGGGTGGCAACAACCTCAACCCATTTTAAGCTGTAGTCAACATAAACAAGTATATATTGGTTCCCTTTTGATGACGGAAAAGGTCCCATGTAATCATTCCCCCATACATCAAAGATTTCAACTTCCACCCAGTCTGCCATTGGAATCCCATTCCTTCTGATGATGTTTCCTGTAAGTTGACATTCCTTACATGTTTTACCAAACGATGCAGCATCCTTGAAAAGAGTTGGCCAATAAAATCCTGATTGCAAAACTTTTACAGTTGTCCTTTCTCCTTTGTGGTGTCCCCCATAAGGTAAAGAGTGGCATTCCTTTAAGATTAAGGGTACTTCTTCTTCTAGTATGCATTAACGATATAAGTTGTCAGATCACCTTTTGAACAACAGCGGGTCATCCCAATAGTAATTTTTCAACTCAGAGAATAACGTCTTCTTCTTATTATACGTGATATCTGACGAAAGTTCTCCACATGCTAGATAATTAGAAATGACTGTGAACCAAAATAGGCTATGCTCTTCCGATTGAGCCATCAAAAGAGCTTCATTGGCATAGTTTTCATTCACTGGCAATTGATTTTCTTCATCCAAAATTATCCTTGATAGGTGGTCTGCAACCACATTTTCTTTCCCCTTTTGGTCAATGATCTCGCGGTTGAACTCTTACAGTAACAAAGCCCATCGTAAAAGTCTCGACTTTGTGTCCTTCTTTTGCATAAGATATTTTATGGCCCCATGATAAGTGTACACTTTTACCTTTGATCCTACCAGATATGATCTGAACTTATCAAAAGCAAACATGATAGACAACATCTCTTTTTCAGTTGTGGTATAGTTTACTTGGGCTTCATCCAAGGTTCTGCTTGCAAAGCAAATCACATGGTGTCTCTTATCTTTCTTTTATCCAAGGACTACCCCGATGCCAAAATCACTGGCATCACATGTGATTTTGAAAGGCAGCTCCCAATATGGTTCTTATAGAATTGGTGTTGTCGTTAATTCCCTTTTAAGGGTATTGAAGGCATATAGACATTCATTGGTGAATTCAAACTCAGTATCTTTAATCAGTATATTCAAAAGGGGTTTGGTGATCTTGGAGAAATCTTTTATGATTCTTCTATAATATCTTGCATGTCCTAAGAAACTTCATACTCCTGTGACCGACTTTGGTGGTGGGAGTTTGGATATGGCTTCGATCTTACTTAGTTCCACTTCAATTCCTTTCTTGGAAATGTTATGGCCTAAGATAATACCATCTTGGACCATAAAATGGCATTTCTCCCAGTTCAGGACAAGATGTTTCTTCACAGTGCCGCAACACTAAAGATATGTTTCTTAGACATACTTCAAAATTTGTTCCATATACAAAGAAGATGTCCATGAAGACTTCTACTATGTCTTCCAGAAAGTCTGAAAACATAGATATCATACAGTTTTGGAAAGTCGTTGATGCGTTACACAAACTGAACGACATCCTTCTGAAGGCATAAGTGCCATAGATGCAGGTGAAAGTTGTCTTTTCTTGATCATCGGGATGAATTGGTGTGTGATAAAATCCCAAACACCCATCTAGAAAACAAAAGCAGTCATGGTGAGCCAGTCTTTCTTGGACTTGGTCTATAAATGGCAAAAGAAAGTGATCCTTTTTGGTAGCAGTATTTAGCTTGCGATAGTCAATGCACATACGCCATCTTGTCACCATCCTTGTTGCCACTTCATCTCCATCCTCTAATTGTATCACTGTCATTCCACCCTTCTTAGGTACCACATGGGTGGGGCTAACCCAGTTATTGTCATTTATTAGGTAGATGATCCCAGCATCTCGCAGCTTTATAACTTCCTTCTTTACAACTTCCTTTAGCATTTGGTTTAAATTCCTCTAGGGTTGAGCTAAAGGCTTAGCTGTTTCTTTGAGGTGAATTTTGTCCATGCATAGGGAAGGTTTGAGGCCTCTAATGTCTTCTCCTTTGGTTGACCCACATTTTTATTCTAATTATGTTAGATGCTCTTATTCGTCTGATAGTTAGTAGTTCTAGTGTATTGATTCAGCCCTCCTTTCTTCTCGAATCCTGGAGGAGGTTTAGACGAATTACTCAGCTGACGAGCATTTTCTACAGCTTCTTTGTTGTCGTACTTAAACCCAAGATGATCTCATCATTTGAAATTCACATAAGAGACATTATTGGTTTCTTCTTCACTTTCACTTTCTTCACTCTCCTCTAACCGGGTATAGATACAGTTGCCAATTCCATGCCCTCCTACTTTGCATGTAACACATTTCATGACTTTCTCTGTGTATTTCTTAACCTTGCCGCCAGTGTCTTTTAACTATTTGACATCGGTGGCAATTTTCTACATCTGAGCTATAATAGTCTTTAGGGCCTTGGCTTTGATTGATTGTCCTTTAAATCCTACCTTCTTGACTGATCCTCGATCATTTTTGTCATAATCCATGTCAGCTTGTAGTGTCGTCATGTTATCGATAATCTTCATGGTTTTTCATGGTTTCTTATCAAGAAAGTCACTTCCATTAGCTTCATTCAATGAAGTTCTTTCGGTGGAAGTTAGCCCATTGTAAAAGGTGGTCACTAGGAATCCCTTATGGTAGTTGTGGTGAGGGCAATCTCTCTAGTATTCTTGAAAGCATTCCCACACCTTGTGAAGGTTCTCTCTCGATTTTTGCACAAAAGAAGTGATCTTTTGCATTTTACAGATAGTTCTCTTAGTAGGATAAAATTTAGTGACAAAGGCATCTGCAAGGGGTCTCCATCCATCTATGGACTGGTGGGGCAAGTTGAGATACCAGGATAGAGCTTTATCTTCAAAGGAGAAATTGAATCCTTTGTAATATATCAATTCTTAAGGAACTCCCCTCATCTTAATGGTATCACAGATGTTTTTGAAGTCATCAAGATGATGGTATGAATTTTCGCTCCTTGAATTTCCACAGAAGGGCTTGTTTTAGATCATCGAGATAAAAACTAGTTTCAATTTAAAGTTCATTGCATTGAAGTGCAGTATGACAATTGGGTATCTAGATTCATTGTCTCTAGTTTCCGCCAACTCTCTAAGAGTTTTTACTTCTTCATTATCTTCACTCTCACTATTTTGGTCATCATGTTCATGTTCATCATCACAGTGATGTCTATTATGCCTTCTACGGAGATGGTGATGACATTCTTCCTCGCATCATTCTTCCTCACGGTGATGACCATCTAAGTGACGGTCATCTATATCCTCGTATGTCTCATGCGGCGGTGGGTCATGTTGAACTGTTACATTCCAATCATCCCCAGTAAGACTATCGTCCACACAAGGTGGCAAGGTGAAAAATTGAACGGATCTGTTTCCCTCAGGGTTCATTCGAGTTAGGAAACTGGATGTGTTAAAATGAACTATTCTATGCAAGTAGTCAAGCATATAACTAAGCTTGAGGCATGGGAGTATAGTGAGTGGACCCAAGTTCTTAATAGTGTCATTTTTCCTTATCCCCAACGACGGCGCCAAAAGGTTGTATGGCCTAAATCGCACATCCAAAATGGAGCAGATATAGAGTATTCAGACTCTTAAGATTATAACTCGACACTCAAGCCCCTGCAACTATTATACGAGTCTGATGTAGTAATCGGGGTCGAACTACATGGACAAGGTCGGCAGGTGTTAAGCACGTAGGGCCTCACACTCCTACACTTCGGGCGAACAGATGGGCTTAAAAAGGTTGTTCCCTAAGGAACTAAGGTACTCTAGCCAAAACAAAGAGATTTAAAGGAAAGAAAAATAATAACGAGAGAAAAATGATTACGAGCGGTAGGAAACAAAGATATGGAAGGAAACTTGGATCAGGTTTCACCTACTAAGATCTCTCACCAACATGCAAAACTCACACCCTTTTATATACTCCTATCAAGATTACAAGAAGTCATAAAAATGTCGATCCCCTCTCTCAAGATAAGGATAGGCCTAGGATCTAAGGTAGCCCCTCTCTCGAGATAACCACCCTACAACCATGAAACAAAACATATGATTGTTAGCCTTATCATTCCAACACTTTCATGCATTCATACTACACCATAACACTAGATAAGGAAGGTACTACTCTTTTGAGGTACCAACAATGAAACATCACAAGATGGTAGCTAAGCATACAAGTGAAGCATTAAGAACAAGTGTATGAAGATAATCTTGATAATAGCATATCTATATTCAAAGGGGAGCAAAAATATACATGTTGGGAGAGCCTTAGTGGCTACTCCCAACCCAAGTTAGATGTTTAGGCACACATGTTGACAGGTAGCATTACGACGCCGTTGCAAAATGATAGATACATAAACTACCACGAAGAGGGGGTGTACAATGTAAAGAAGATGATAGATCTAGATAGAGAGAGAAGATGGTGATACACCAATATACTCCTTCAAATATAGATGTAGAATGGGAGATGCATAGGCTTCTCCTTCCTTTGAAGAAGAGGGTGGTCAATATTCTCCCTCCTTAAATTCTTCCTACAGAGATCTCAGATTGATGGATGTGAGTGACTATGGAATTTGGCAGCACTTTTTGGTCCTTGATGATTTGATGATGTGACAAGTTGAGGTGGGTGGCCTATTTATAGGTGTTTCCCACCAACTTAACCATCTGGGCCACGGTCGAGGTAGGGTATAGGCCACGGTCGAGGCACGACCTCGGTCAAGACTTGGATGTAGGCCACGGTCGAGGCATGACCTCAGTTGAGACTTGGATGTAGGCCACAGTTGAGGCATGACCAAAGTTGCGGCATGGTCTCATCAAGATTCCCACGTGATTGTGTGTGTGTTCGTAGGCCACGGTCAAGGGGGAAGTCCCGATCGCGACATGACCTCGGTCATGGAAAGGTCACACTCGTGGGGCGTAAAGATTGTGATGAGGGGCTTCAACCGTAGTAGGGCCCTTAGTGGACGATGTAGACGTGGTCGAGGTGTTAGTCGCTTCCATGTCTTGGCCTGACCTTGCAATGGTGAAAGATGTGTGCAATTGATATCTTTGACATAAAGTACTAAAATAAGTAGAAAAAATCTGTAAAAGGTATGCTAGGAAAAGCATAAAACATATGCAAAAAGTTTCTAAAATGAGATGTTATCAGTGGGGATGCCCTCTATTCTTTTCAATGCTTGTTTTAGCATGTGGTGGTAGATGAAAACCCAATCCCACTCACCTTCATTTCTAGTAATTGAATCCAATTTTAGATCCTCCAAGCATGTGTAAATGTTGATGTCTCGCTCAAGTTTTATAATACAAAGGTCGGCAAGCCAATTTTCATTCCACACATTGGTATTGTGACGACTATTAATGATGTGTCTATTTTTCTCCTTCAAGATGTGTGTGTGATTCCATATGAAGACCCAAATAAAATAACAACAAACAAACATCATCTTTCCATGGTAAACATACTTCATAGGCATGACCTTGTCCAATAGTTTGTTGGGCATGTTGACGATCTACATGAATTCTTGAGCATCAGAGCTTGGTTTCATTCTCATGCATCCTTAACCCCTATCCCAAAAAAATCTTTACTAGATGACACGTTCTTACAAGAAACAAGAAACAACCTTTTCTTTTATTTAGCTACAAACCATATAAAATTGTGTACATTTTGATCAATATCATCACATAGAGATGGAGAGAGATAAATTAATTGCATTGTGTAAGATGGTATCGCCTATATTGTAGTCATGTCGGCAACTCTTCCTTCATGTGAAAGATTCCTTACCACACAAATTTTCATCTAAAACTTTAGAGTCCCCAAGATTCTTGAGTGTATGTTTCTATGTATCTATAATGAATAATCATAACACTGAGGTAACACCCAAGATCCTTAGAGGTTGGGTACCCAATTTTCAGTTGATTCTCATTTTCTCTAACTTGCTTGTATATGATGAGAGGTATCATCTAGATATATTTGATAATTTTATATGTACTAACACAATGATGAAGTCCTTCATTGCCTGCTGAATAATTCAGGCTTGAACTATCAAGGTTCATCAAGATGAACGACATCATCTGCAAAGTAAACATGGGTCAATGAAGGTTCATTCTTCGAAAAATACATAGGCTTAACCTTTCCATCAAAAACTGCATAGTTTATGGATTGGCTAAGGTTCTCCATTCATAGACAACAAATGTAGGGTCTAATTGGATCCCCTTAACACACTCATTGGCTAGCTTTGAGAGGAGGCATAGGATCTCCTTACCAAAGTACAATTTTATTATTAAGTTAAAAAGTTTTACTAGAAGCCCTACTCATTTTAGGGTATCTTGGATGAGATTCCAATCCATCATATTGAAGGCCTTTGTTAGGTCTATCTTGACAATAATTAAATTGTTTCTCCACTTCTTGAATCTCACAGTATGTATAGCTTCTTAGACAAGCTATATATTACTTATTATTTATACACCTTGGATGAACTATATTCAGTTTGAGAAATTCAATCATTCAGGTAGGGTCTTATCCTTTCAACTAGGATCTTTGAAATAATTTTAAGACAATTGTTGGTTCGGGAGATAGGATTCATGTCATCGTAGGTTTAAATAATGATGGTTTTGGATATGGATACAATGTATGATTGTGCTAGCTCTTCTCCAATGGATTTTGATTTAAAGGGCATTGAGATATTCTTCATCACTGAACCTTTCACAAGTTCCTAATTCTTTTACAAGAACCTTCACCATTGTGATTGTAATAAAATAGTGGATTTTTTTTTAATTTTTTATTGCTAGATTTTCCTAAGATTTGTATGAATAGAGGAAAGAAATGATCCATTACTAAATAATAGGAAAATTATAATCCTAATCGTGAGGCAATAACAAGTGCGATGATGGGATCGTACATTGTAGGTTTCCTTAGGCATATGAGTGGTGGTTTCGCTAGGAGTGGGTACAAGCACAATGGTTCAATGACAAAAGTGTTTATTACAACATGTTCATATGAGCGCCATGGCAGATTGTTAGTTATGATTGAGAGTTTTCTTACAAGATCTAGTAGGAGTAGGAATAGCATGGTATGGATATAGTTTGGTGATTGAGAAATTCTAGTTGGTACTACCCATGAATATATTGTTTCATGCAATGATACAAGTTATCTCAATATTTTTAGATACCCACAAAAATCTCCCATGTATAATTCAGGCATTATAGAGGGAGTAAGATCCCTTGGTTGAGACAATAGATATTGAATTGTAACTCTACAACATCCACTTCCCGACCATGTGCATTATGACACGGCACATGGGTGGAAGGTAGGGTTGTCAATGGGGAGGGTATTACATGTTTACCCTTTATCCAACCCTATAGGGTATAGGTAAGGGTAAAGGTTTTTGTTACCCATTCCCCGTTTACACTTTCCAAGTTTCCCTGCCACATTAAAAGGGGAGGGTAAGGTATGGACATTATCCATACCCTTTTACCCGCATTTATTTAACAAAGATATATAATTATATAGAAGCTTCTAGTTGAATTTCCACCCCATTTTTTCCAATAAGAAAGCTTATGGGTTGGGCTTGCATCCCACCCCCACTCACACTAAAATTCTTGTAGTATATTATTATCAAATGTTGAACCAATTGATAAGGTTGTGGAACAATGAGAAATAGATGACCGCACCACCTTAAAATAAGTTATTCTTCGACCAATGTCTAAACATATTATGCAAGTATAACATTGTCATGCTTATATTCAAATTTGTGAAAATGCAAGTTAAGAAAGATGTGGCTTAATATTTGTTACCCTACAAACCACCTTAAAATAAGTTAGTTTTTATTAAATTATTTTTATATCAAAATTACCCATTTACCCTTTACCATGTTTGTTTACCCTGTGGGGAAGAGGGTAAGGATAATGGGAGGGTAAGGGGATTGTTGACAAGGATAATTATCCTTACCCTTACCCTCTACCCTATGGAGGGTAAAGGTAAGGGTAGAGTCTTAACCTCCCCATTGACAGCCCTAGTGGAAGGAGTTGATTTGAGAGAGATAAAAGAGAGAGAAAATATAGAAAAGAGAGTGAGAGATGGAGTAAAAAAGAGTGTTGGTGAGACTAGAATAGAGAAAAAAGGGAAAGGGAGCATGAAAGAGAATTAAAGTAAAAAAGTCCACTCGGCCATAAAGAGACATGAAGAAAGGTGATACGGTCATTTTGATATAGATAATCACAACTAATTGTGTTTTTTTATTATTGAGAGAGATAGTCTAAATTAAAATTGAGAGAACAATTCAAAGTTTGATAAATTGTAGTGCACATTCCAAATAAAGGGATTACATGTATAACATATATATATATATATATATATATATATATATATGTATATATATATATATATATATATATATATATGTATATATATATATGGGTATATCTTCGTTCCCCGTGTGGGTAACTAAGATTCGCTACCCGTGCATCAGTTTTGTAATGGGAAGGTATGCATTTGTAATGAGACAATCCAAATTTGTAATGAGATGACCGAAATTGTAATACAAAGACTCGTTTTGTATTACATCGTTGTTATAGTAATAAATATGTATTTATTACTGTAACAGTATTGTAATACAAAATGAGTTTTTGTATTACAATTTCGGTTGTCTCATTACAAATGTGGTTGTCTCATTACATATATGTGTCATCCCATTACAAAATTGATGCACGGGTAGCGAATCTTAGTTACCCGCACGGGTAGCGAAGATATACCATATATATATATATATATATATATATATATATATATATATATATATATATATATATATATATATATATATATATATATATATATATATATATATATATATATATATATACGGGTAACTAAGATTCGCTACCCGTGCATCAATTTTATAATGGGATGACACATATATGTAATGAGACAACCAAATTTGTAATGAGACAACCGAAATTGTAATGCAAAAACTCGTTTTGTATTACAGTATTGTTAAGGTAATAAATATATATTTATTACTGTAACAACGTTGTAATACAAAATGAGTCTTTGTATTACAATTTCGGCCGTCTCATTACAAATTTGGATTGTCTCATTACAAATGCATACCTTCTCATTAAAAAATGGATGCATGGGTAGAAAATCTTATATATATATATATATATATATATATATATATATATATATATATATATATCACACATAGACACACAAATAAATAAATACACTATTCACAAACATTAGCATGATATTACGAAACATCTTTCTTGTAAACATACTTTTATGTAACTAATTTTGTACAAGACACTCCCTCAGTATATAGTTCTATATATATACAAACAATACAAAATTGTATGTTGCTTTTAGATATCTTAGTATTGCATATTTTTTACAATTTTAATTAAACATGCTATTAGGTGTTATATTTTCACATAATTTTGTCTTGTGTGTATTGTTTTGTTGTGCATTACCTCTAACATTTATGTAAATTGTGGTTTTGATATATGTGCTACTACACTAATGTGAGCAATATTTTTTCTCTACATGTAGTGTAATGAGATGTGTGATGTATTAATTCTAGACTTATGTGTATTGCATTGTAGCAAATGTTATCTTAAATATTTATGTAATTTTTTTCTCTTTATATATTTATAGTCGTATTTAAGAGTATTGTATTTACATTTTTATGTGCATTGTTGTATGTTTCCCCTCTATCTTTGTATTTATAATTTTCTCTCTTTCCATGTATATGCCTATCTCTCTCTCACCCATTTACTTATCACTTCTCTCTACTTAAATTATTACTCTTCCGTCTGTTAGAAAAAGTGCCTAAGGTTGCATTTTGCCATTTTTTACTCTCTCTCTCTCTCTCTCTCTCTCTCTCTCTCTCTCTCTCTCACTCACTCACTCACTCACTCACACACACACACACTTTGTTTGTTTCCTTCTTCTCTCATCCATTACTTATTCCCCTTCCCCCCACCCACACCCCCACACACATATGTATATTTGTTTCTGTCTCTATCATATATTTATGTATTTCCCCCACATTATACACTCATTACTTTTCTTCCAAGTGCGTTTTATCCATGCTCATCCATATGGCTTATCATCTTAAACAGTCTAGATATATAAGAAATACAAGGTCATGTACAAAAGAGAACAATAGAACAGAAAACACTAGTTTCAAGTGGTATATTAGAGTGTGGTTAGAATAGTGTCCTTAAATACGGTGAAGAAGAAGAGTACGCAAAAAGAGCTAGGAGTCAAATGGCAGAAATAAACGGTCAATTAGGACTGATCAAGATGAAGATCATCAGGGGCATCAACCTCGCCATCAGGGACAAAACTTCAAGCGACCCCTACGTCATCGTCAATATGGAAAAGGACGTATGTATACTCAGTCCCCTTTAGTGTTTATGTACGCCTCTAATGATTCTCTACTTTGCATGAATATCACAATCTCTTTGTTTCAATACAATGGGAAAAAGTTCCTCGATGATTTTCTTCTTTTCCAATACAAATGAACCTAAAAGAATACTTGTGCGGTTCGTTTAGTCATCTAATAAGCATTCAACCCATCTTAAACAACATCTTTCTTGATACTTCTGGTTTTAACAGGAGCTTTCTACATAGGCTAATTTTCCAAAGTACTTATCTCAAATCCAGAAATAGAATTTAGAAGATTACTTCTACAAGAGCCATGACGGAAATGTAGAACCATATATACATTCCACTATAAAGTAGAAAAATATATACATGATTCAAAAGAAATCCCACGAATTCTACAAAAAGTCGAGGGGGCTTCCTGATTGTATCCTCGGTACTCTTCAGCATTTGTCCCAATTGTTTGTTTACCGTGTGCCCTGATTTACGGTGAAAATAGCCAACGATGCATGTATATTAAATAAACATGTAGATTTCAGTAATTCTGAGACAATTTATTATTCAATGTTAGATTCAACGGTATGTAAACAAGTTATAATGCTTCGAATTTGCACAATGCATAGCGCGTGTAACGGAATAGGCATGTGGTTACTACCGTTGCGAAAACATGCCAGGAATGGAAAAAATATAGATATGGCATGTTTACTGTGTAATTGTATAATCACGGGTGATCAACCTTGCATATATATTATAACCATTGCCCTTTTTTATCGTTTTCAGATGATAATCAAATGTATTGTATGAAAAAAAAATCCTTGACTAATCGCATTGAAACGCAAGATGAGATTCAAATACTACCGTCAAGATATGATCTTTAAATCATATAACGAAAGAACATTAATTGAGTTTCCAACTAATGGACATTCCAACATCTACATTTTCGCGGTGGCTTCTAAAAGCTACACAGAAATGTACGGTTGCTGAAGAATAAACCATTTGGCATGTCAATAAGAATTTCAGTTTCAATTATTTAGATATAATATGAATGATATTTACTTTAATTGGTTGTTTTTACTTTTGAACGTGTAATTCTAAACTTGGGCAAGTAATTGGGTAAGTGTAAGTTTGGTAACCCATCTATTTTCATGCTCCAAAAGTTGTGGAGCTTCCTAAGAGGGTCCAAAAAGTTATGAATAGTAATGTTATGGCTCTTAAGTGCATGGATGTAGTGTTTCAAAGGATTGGTTTTGCCATCCAAAAAGGACTAGCAACGCAGCTTGTTACCCGCTTATCTTCTATTTCGATGTAATTTTCTATTTCTTTGTTATTGATTCAAAAAAAAGTGTGCTAAATTTTCAGCTCTATTTTATGCTTTATTACTTGTTTTATGCTTTATTATGACTTTTAAAAAATCATCTTATGGATTTGATTCGAAATCCTCCCATTGACTAAGTCTTATTCATGCAAATCTAATTTATATTAGTGATATCCACAAGTTATCAACATCAAGTGTAAGTATCCAATTACTATTATTGTATGATAAGTTCAACAAGGCTTGGTTGGCTCCTGTAATTTGAAAACTCATTGGTGATATGCACAATAAACTAGTGACATCTGGCACCCTTGTGTATTTAAATTAACGCAACAAAATGATAGCTCGAAATCGTGTTTGTTTCCCAATTAAAATGACGTTACAAATTCTTAATCCTGAAGTGTTATGGGGAAGTTTTGGTGGTGTATGGCAGGGTCTAATCCAGGGGCGGAGCCACTCTAGGGCCACATGAGGCATGGGCCTCACTCAAAATTTCAAAATTCAACATGTTACACCTGAATATTATTTCCTCATCTTAATGTATATGAGACCGGAGACCAAGATAGTGAATAGGTTAACAAGTATCCATTTTTCTGTAACTACTCACACATATAGCAACCGACATCACGTAAAGGTTGGGCAGATCATGAGATTACTAAGAAGTAGATGCTACAAAATCTTTGCTAAAAGATCCTTAATTCATTTCGTATTCTGCATTTCGTCATGCATACATGTTGTATATATAGGAATACAGAATGTAAAATAAACCAGCCTAATTTTATGGATCACGCGAGCATTTAGTTGTACATTATGAATCAGTTGTTTTATTGTCTTCGACTGTCCACAGTGTAGCCTTGTAGGTGATAAGTCAAGTTGTGTTGTTAGATAACATTGGTCTCCATTATGCTTTCGTTGAGTATGTTATGTTGTTAGTCTAACAGACATTAGTCAACTTAGTCATCTAATGGTCCTTTCCACTCAGTTATGCCGATAACAAAGGCTTTAATTTTAGTCTTTTGAGTTGACATTACTTATAATATATATATATCAAATATGATATATAAGTACCAAACTGCATGATTATATTCTAATATCTTGTAATATTAATTAAGATTGTCTACGTTTCATTGAAGGTGTTACCAAATCTGTCTAGAGTCAAACAAAGCCGACTCTGCATCTGAGTTTATATAAAATTGTCTTCAATTAGAATTTTAAGTTTTATTTGTAATAAAGCTATAGATTAGATTGGATTCCTGATCTGAAAAAAAATAAACATGTGTTATATGTTCTTTGATTAGGATTTTAATCAAAATACATTTCATTCCTCCAGATAGCTCGGGATAGAAAAGGCTAACAATCAAATCTGAAAACCAAGGATCTGAATTTTGGTTTGTCGGAACAAACCCAAAATGTTATATTTACCAAAGAAATCAACTCAAACTCGAATTTTGATCACTAGCTAGACAAATTTGCCAAAAATCGGATCAAAGCTACCTAGACATTGAATTTGATATTATGAGACCAACTCAAATCGTCAAAATTAGAATATATAAGTCAGTGTCTCTAAATTATAGTTCAGATAAATGTATTTTTTTAATAAACTAATCCATGAGTGAGCTCAATTTGGATTTGTATACACTTGGAACAGACCAGGATTATAAAACTAGGACTAGAATTGGCACATTGGAATATTGATCAGTTTATTTGGGCCTGAACCGATTCCAATTGTCAAAATTACAACTTAAAATGAGTTTTGTTCAAATCAAAATGTTCCGAGTGTTAAGAGTTGAACGCGAGAATATGACGATTTCGCAGCGGAAGAACAAGAAACGAGAAACAATCACACAACCAAAACACATGATTTACGTGGTTCGGTCGAGATGACCTACGTCTACGGGATGAGAGAGTTTTTCACTATTTCAAGAAGATTACAAAGGAGAGATACTCTCAAAGAAAGAGAACCTGAAAAGGTTACACTCAAAGAAGAGAGAGAACTCTCTTCAGTACAACACTGTACGTTGGCACTTCTCAGTACAAGAAAATCTCATACCCCTAAGGTCCTATTTATAGGCTCCATGCCATAAGGCTTCAACTAGGAATAAAAAATCCTAATAGGAGTCTAGTACACAATAGGAGTCCAAGTTGTATGAAGATAGAGCCATCTACAACTCCAAATAGGAATACTAATCTAAATCCAAGTAGGAACATGGGTTGGACTCAAAACCAAGACAAGACCCAAAATAGGACTGCCACACCATGTCGGATTAGGATTAGGATTAGGATTAGGAGTCTTCGAGTCACATAACAATCTCCACCTTGACTTGAAGTCTCTGTCTCTCTGAAAAAGAATAATAGTAGATCTCTCTCCCCCTCTAGCCCCTAAGGGCGTCACTGCGTACTGTGTAGACTAACCAAGTCCAGACAATGTCTGAACTTGGAAATTGGCAACGGCTTTGTCATCATGTCTGTAGGATTTTCTTTACTTACAATCTTCTTCACCACAATCTTCCCCTGCGCTATCACCTCTCTGATGAAGTGATACTTGACGTCGATGTGCTTTGTCCTTTCATGAGAATCTCCAGGACCAGCTTCCTTCCTTTTGAATACCCATTTGCATCCAATAATCTTCTTTCTAGTAGGAAGATCAACAAGTACCCATGTCTTGTTCTTTTGAAGAGACTCCATCTCTTCATTCATAGCAGTAATCCACATGGCTGAATTGGGATCAGCCATGGCTTCTTTGTAGGTAGTCGTTTCCCCAGAATCATTTGTTTCTTCAGCTGTAGCAAGGGCATATGCAACAACATAATCTGAATGCCTTGCAGGTGGTCTGATCTGTCTTCTTGGTCTCCCAGTAGTAATGTTGTATGTCTGTTCTTCATGAGTGTCATCTTCAACATCATCTGAATTTTCCTGTGTAACAACAGGAGGTGTCGGGCTGTGTGCACTAACTTCAAGCTCCACCTGTTCTGTGGAACTCTGAGAACCTGTAGCTGGAGAATGGACACCATCTTGTTTTGTAGAAAACATGGCAGACTCGTCAAAAGTAACATTTCTTTCAATCAAGAATTTTGATGAGTTTGGCTCAGTGCACCAGAATCTATATCCCTTCACACCATTAGCATAACCCAGAAAAATACACTTCTTCGCTCTAGGCTCGAGCTTTCCTTCATTTGAATAAATATATGCAGGACAACCAAAAATACGCAGATTAGAATATTTTGCAGGATGACCAAATCATACCTCTTCAGGAGTTTTGAAACCAAGTGGAGTAGATGGTGAACGGTTGATAAGATAGGCTGCAGTAGAGATGGCTTCAGCCCAAAAATCTTTGCTAAGTCATGCACTGATCAGTATGCAACGTGCACGCTCTAGAAGAGTTCTGTTCATGCGTTCTGCAACACCGTTCTGCTGGGGTGTATGTCTAACTGTGCGATGTCTTGCAATACCCTCAGACTGGCAGAACTCATTGAATTCAGAAGAACAAAACTTCATGCCATTATCTATCCTCAGTGTCTTGATGCTCCTTCCTGTTTGTTTTTCAATAAGCATCTTCCACTTCTTAAACTGATCAAAAGCCTCAGATTTATGCTTCAGAAAATACACCCAGACTTTCCTTGAGAAATCATCTATGAAAGTAAGCATGTATCTAGAACCTCCCTTGGACGGTACTTGAGAAGGACCCCAGATGTCTAAATGAATGTAATCAACAGTACCTTTTGTAGTATGATTTGCAGTAGAAAAACTAACCTTTTTCTGCTTTCCCATAGCACAGTGCTCACAGAAATCTAACTTTTCAGTACTGATATCACCTAGAAGTCCTCTCCTGCATAATAATTCCAGACCTTTCTGGCTCATGTGTCCCAGTCGCATATGCCACAATTTAGTGGCATCCAGTTTTGGAATGGGTGAGGAAGAAACAACAGCAGCTTCGTCAGTCACAGTTTCACCAATTAATTTATAAAAGTTTCCAGGAATATGTACTCCCGTTATCAGAACATCATCTCCTTTGGTAATAGACAGGATTTCATCTATAGCCTTGTATGGAAAACCGTTGGCTTCAAGTAAGCCAATAGAGATGAGATTTTTCTTCAGACCTTGAACATGACGAACATTGGAGACAGTTCGGATAATACCATCGAACATCTTTATGCGGATTGACCCAATGCCAATTGTCTTACACGTAGAATCGTTCGCCATGTTTACAGCACCTCCATCAAAGTGCTCATAAGAAGAAAACCAATCTCTGTGTGGGCACATGTGGTGTGAACAACCTGAGTCCAGAATCCAAGAAGTTTGAAAATTGACGGATGAGGAAGATAAAGCCATAAGAACATATTCTGGATCTTCACGTGCTACATTAGCATCTGCAGGTTGTTCTTATTTTTCGTTCTCCCTCTTCTTCTTGTTTTGTAACTTGTAGCATTCATCGACAATGTGTCCAGACTTTTTGCAGTATTTACAGACCTTTTTTTATTTAGACTTAGATCTGTGTGTTTCCTTCTTGTTGTTTCCCTTTTCTTTTGTACGACCCATCACCATAAGAGCCTCTGACTGACTCCCGCTAGAAGAAGCAATTAGGTCTTTATCAACCATGGTCTTTGACAGCAATGAAGATATAACATCCTCCACCGTGATTGAAGATTTTCCGTACAGAATAGTTTCCCGAAATTGCTTGTATGAAGGGGGTAAAGAGCACAGAAGAATAAGGGCTTTATCTTCATCTTCGAGTTTAATATCTATATTTTCCAGATCCATAATAATAGATGTAAACTCGTCAATGTGATCACGGACAGATGTACCTTCCACCATGCGTAGTAAGTAGAGACGCTGCTTGTGATATAATTTCGTTTGGAGAGACTTCGTCATGTAGAGATCTTCGAGTTTCTTCCAAATACCGGCAGTAGTAGTTTCTTTGGCAACTTCAGCCAAAACCTTGAAGTCCAAGGATAACTGGATGGCGGTGAGAGCCTTCTGGTCCATCACTTTCTTTTCTTATGGCGTCATAGTGGCTGACATCTTCTCGATCCCTTCCAGAGCACCGGAGACTCCCTGTTGAACGAGCAAACCACGCATCGTGATCTGCCATAGTCCGAAATTGATTTTGCGATCAAACTTCTCGATCTTGTACAGACTCGTCATCGTTCGGATCTTGAACACGCGGCTCTGATATCACTTTGTTAAGAGTTGAACGCGAGAATATGACGATTTCGCAGCGGAAGAACAAGAAACGAGAAACAATCACACAACCAAAAAACAGGATTTACGTCGTTCGGCCGAGATGACCTACGTCCACGGGAGGAGAGAGTTTTTCACTATTTCAAGAAGATTACAAAGGAGAGATACTCTCAAAGAAAGAGAACCTGAAAATTTTACACTCAAAGAAGAGAGAGAACTCTCTTCAGTACAACATTGTACGTTGGCACTTCTCAGTACAAGAAAATCTCATGCCCCTAAGGTCCTATTTATAGGCTCCATGTCATAAGGCTTCAACTAGGAATAAACAATCCTAATAGGAGTCTAGTACACAATAGGAGTCCAAGTTGCATGAAGATAGAGCCATCTACAACTCCAAATAGGAATACTAATATAAATCCAAGTAGGAACATGGGTTGGACTCAAAACCAAGACAAGACCCAAAATAGAACGGCCACACCATGTAGGATTAGGATTAGGATTAGGATTAGGATTAGGAGTCTTCGAGTCACATAACACCGAGTTCACAAATTCGGATGTATTATTACAACTCTACTGATTTTGGATACATTACTTTTTAGATAAAGGCTTTTTAACTAGTGCCTCACCCGCCCTAATATCCTGGCTCCGCCACTGGTCTAGTCATGCCTAGAGAGGGAAGTATGCTAAAACCCATCGCTGTAGTTCGTATTCGGAATTTCGAGCAAAGCCAAGCATGTGCGGGTGACAGTGACGGGATGAAGTATGTTACACTCCCAGTACCAATTGTCTTGGGCGTGGCATTCAATCTGCCATATTTAGTCCAACTAATGATAAGTCTACTGTAAACAACGTTAGAATACTTTGTTGCTAGAATGCATACGGCTTTTCTTTTTTTCTTTGATGGCGTAGCTAAAAAACACGGAACGCAGACGTAAAATAGTCCACTGATGAATCAGGAAGAGTCTGTTCGGATTTCATCTGAACAATCAAAGAAAGATCTATTGGGATTAGGAAAACTGTATTCGTATACCCCCAGGATTTGCTGTTATGGTTTTGTTAAGAAGCTGGCTGCATCTTGTTTAAGATGTTGACACGTGTTAAGTGAGTAAAATCCAGACCCTACCATTCAATGGGTAGAGACACGTGTAAATGAATCACAAAAGGAGCAGCCTACTCCTGAGAAAAACCGTAACAGCAAATCCGAACTCATTCGTATATTATTTGTTTATGTAGAAGACGGCTTTACAATCAATTCAGGTTAGCATTAAGTATCCTCGTACATTGCTTGACGCCAAAGGAAGGATAAGAGGATATGGTTGGGAGCACAGACTTCTTCTAGTTAGGCTCGAAAGAAACAAAAAAATAAATTGGGACGGTACAGAGCGGCAGCTTGGTTGACATTGTTGTCCTCTTTTCCCAGCGTAGGTAGAAGGAAAGTTCATGAAAAAGCTCCTGACATATCGCCTGCTACCTGTTGTTGTAACTTGTTCTTGTATTTAATTCTAACCTTTTATGTATTCCAAAGACCTCTTAAAAAGATAATCTGGTGTTTTCATGACAAGGATTGAATGAAACACTGCTACCACATCATTTTGCAACAAACAAATTTGCACCCCTACCACATCATTTTGCAACAGCAAATCTGCACCCCTACCAAGGTGGTAGAACTTATTTGCGTTTTAGGAGAGTCATTCTGAAATGCCCCCACTTTTATTAATTCTTGAAAACCTCCCACAAAGCAAAATACCCTAAAGACCCTCCTTATCGTTACTTGCAATTACAGGAGTAGTTGCTAAATACGCTTGCTTCTTGTTTTATTTTGTTTATATTTGGCCGTCCTTTTCTTTTTTGCTTTTACTTTGTATTTATTTCAATCAATTATATATTTTTTCACTATTTATTTACTAATGTCAAAAATATTGGGACAAATATCCCAGTTAATGCAATACAATCCAATGTAGAACAAACCAATAATACATTTTTTTTACAAAATGAAAAGGCTATAGTTAGATTCTATATAACCAGAACAAGAACATGTACATACTATTATGTAGACAATGACTTGTAAATATTACACTTTTACATAAATAGTTGTACTTTTATCATCCATTATTGATATCTAGTCTTAGAACTATGTCAATGTAGTGATGACTCAATATCTATATTGATTTGCACCCTATAAGAATGTGTCAATCAGGAAATGTGATTGACAAAGCCAAACTCACAATCGATTCTTATGGGTTTGAGGGGTTGAATTCACTAGTACGAGAGAACTTTGAAAACTTTGTTGCCAATTTATCGTTGATATTAGAATGCCTTAAGTTGGGTTTCCATTAATTTCAACCTAGTCATATTTCTTTTTTACTTTAGTTGATCCCAAAATGAAACATGTAGGTCTTCAAGAAATGTCAACCTCCCAACCGTACCCATTTCAATTGAAACCTATATACTAATGCAATGTTCGACAAAGCGGTGAACGTCAGCCGCTAGCCACTGCGAGAAAATGACCCGGTGAATTTCATCGCTGCGAATCGCGTGAATACCACAGAAAGTAGAAAATATCAGGCGGCAGATCTCATCGGTGTTAGGATGACAACGTTTTGGCTACCCCATCGCTGACCGAAATTGTCCAATCGTTATCGTACTCTTCGGCACGCTTTGCCGAACGGAGCTTAAAATATGGCTCAATCCCATCTTAGATTTATCACTGGCTTTAGCTTAGCCCAGCTCAGACACATTGTATGTTCTTAAAAACAATTATTCACGCATGTGGTTAAGCAAACTATTTCTTTCAGAACCATAGGTCTTGGTTTGGATTCAAGTAGAGTCATTGAAAAATTAATTTGAGATCCATTCGGGTTCGGGTTTGTGTAATTTAGGCCATATTTCATCCGGGTCAAGTGGGTGATTTCTTTCAAGACATTTATGGTTCTGAATGGATCCATCTAATGTCGAGAAGATATTGAGATCATATTTCGATCCTGACCTAACCCATTCAATTTATAGTTATGAATAGGAAATAGGGTTGTCAAAAAAATTCTCAAACTTGTGAACTCGACTAGATCTTATCTGGGGAAAATTAGTTAGGGATACGAATTTCTTCATTCTAGATTTGGCTCATATTTTCAAAGTTGATGTATGAAGTGAATCATGCTTGGTACCAAGTTTGGTTTTTGTCAACTTACACTACATTTGGGTATGAAAACCCCAACATTTAATTTCTAGTGGGGTCGTAAATGAGTATATATCATGATTTATTAATACATTTTGATGATATGCATCATATTATCGTTTCTACATGATCAAAGCATTACTTCCTATGTACTGCTATGATATGCATCATATTATCATTTAAATATATAGAATATGACTTCAATTTTGGATAGGACAGTGTCAAACAGACTATAGCTCTAACTTTACTACTTTGCAATAATCCATATTCAGATTAGAACTAGGTTCACAGATCTGCTTCGACCTATATGTTTTGTCCAAATTGAAGCCAAAAATGATCCAAATGTTTTTAACACCCTAGTAAGCAAAGAGTAAAAGATGCATAGAATTGGTAACTAATGATCTCTATTTGGATGATTGTCTAGCTAAACGATCATCCGTAGTGGCGAAGACATGATTTTTCATTGGGGGGAGGGGGGCACCAAGCACCATGTGATATCTTAAGAAAAATACAAATGTTATATTAAAAAAGAGGAATAATGTATGCCGAAATAATTTGATTGAATAATTATTTTTTCAATGTTGGTAAAACTGCTAAATTAATTAAGTTTAACAATTGTTTAACATGACTATACATTCCATGAAGCTATTTGATAATGGTTTTTTTACCAATAGTATAGAGATATATATTTTAAGCATAATATTACATGACATGGAATAGCATAAATGATTGCCTAATAAGTTTTTGCTAAACTTATATGTAGTATCGATGGTGTAGATATAAGAAACTCATCCGTGGATTAGTGTCCAATTGTTTTGTCATAATGATTAGGGTAAATAAGTTCATGATGCCAATAGAGGGAAAGAACTCTCCGAACACAATTTATAAGAACAGAAAATCTATTTTCATATTGAAAATTCTGACTCATGTATTTGTCAAATCAGTGTACAATAAGAACTATGGATATAAGTGTACCTATTGAAAATAGGTGTTTCTTCCCATTTGTTTTAGAACGTTTTCTATGCCAAGTTCGTGCTCTAAAGATCCAATAAAAAATCAAGGACGATGAGTTGAGATTACAACCATATAATTTTTTACTTAAGCAGTTGCAAAACTTTTATAAGAAACTCAAATTTAGCCACATATAAGTTGGGTATTACCGGGTGCGGCAAGGCTAAATGAAACATCATTTTTTTATAATTTTAAAGTTGAAGCTCGTGTGAGAATTAATGCTAAACACGTATCAATTTTGTAGATAGTCGGTGCTAAAGAAAAAGGACAACGTAAATCTTTTATTTATTAGTCCAAATAATGATTGTTGCGTTGTGGAGGTATTGGCAAGTAAAGATTGTTGCCTTGTAGAGAGAAACTGTTCTACTTCTGAAAAGATTGGACGTCTTTGGAAGTACTTTGAAGCCATTTCTGAAGAAAATGGAATTCGTGTTGGACATTTGTAATTATATAGACGTTTGGGTAGCAACGAGCACATTTCAAAAAGTTGTTACAGTGATGCAAAAACTTAGGGTGGGAACCATACTAGTTTTACGGAAGATTTCCAGTTCAATTGTTAAGATAACGCATATTTTTCTGGGAACGGGTAGGGCCCCGTGCCTCAATGTGGCTCCGCCACTTATCATCTGCGGTGTTCCCTCCCCGTTTGACATGCACATAGTAATGTTGTGTGGAATCGGGGATGAAGCCCCCTCCCAAATTTAAGTTCATCTATTTATACATATATACCATGGAAACAACTATATAAATTGAACTTTTTCTATTATAAACACAAACTTATTGCTAGTTGAGTTGGTATTGGAGTGTTGTTTCTAGACAAGAGACCCAAGTTAAAATCTTGTCCAAAATATATTTTTACTAATTCTTCTTTCTCACCCCCTCGATGTAGTTAATATTAGGACTTAATTTATGGGACTCGCGGGAGGGGTAGATGTGGCCGTGACGCGTTGCAAAACCGCCCCTCCCAATGCGGGTCCCAATTTTGCTTTTTTTACCCTTTTTTATTTTTTTAGGGGATAATAAAAGAGGAGAATTTGTTGTCTTGTTTATAACTTTTACTCCATAATGAATTTTTTGACGAAATAAAATCTACCACTTTCGTTATAAAAAATACATTTGAACAAGACTAATATTGTCATATTTTTGAAAAAAATAATAATATCAAATAATAAATAAGTCAAATATTAACATAATACGTCCAATATGGTGTTAATACCTCTAATATGCAAATAAACACAAAAATATCATTTTGTATGCTCATCATCATCATCATCAACATGATTAAATGTTATGACAAATGCACCTAATTATGTGATACATGCTCCTAAATGAATAACCATATGTGTAGTTGTAGCATAAATCTTAACATAATGCATCTAATATTTGTAGAAAATGCGTCCAGTTATGGTGCAAATGTGCCCAATTATGGTGTAATTGTGTCCAATTATAGTGTGAATGCGCCTACTTCTTAGAGTATATGCATAAATATCAAATTAACACAATGTATTACAAATGCGCCTACTTGTCTGACAAATGTGCCTACTTGTGTGGTAAATGTGCATACTTGTGTGGTAAATGCGCCTACTTATCTAGTAAATGCATAACTTGTATTAATGAATGTACAACTTTTGATTGAATGCACCTACTTATGGCAAATGTGCCTACTTGTGTAGCAAATGTGCATACTTGTGTGACAAATGAACATACTTATATGGTAAATGTGTCTATTTGTATTGTCATGAATGTATAATTTTTTTATTGAATGTGCCCATTTATGTCAAATGTGCCTACTTGCATGACAAATGAGCCTACTTGGCACCCACTTTCTGGTAAATGTGCCTACTTGTATTGTCATGCATGCACAACTTTTGATTGAATGCACCCACTTTTGATTGAATGCGCCCAATTATAGTGCAAATGCGCCCAATTATGGTGTGAATGTGCCTACTTCTTAGAATATGTGCATAAATATCAAATTAACACAATGTATGGTAAATGTGCATACTTGTATGAAAAATGTGCCTTAGTAAATGTCCCTACTTGTGTGGTAAATGCGTCTACTTATCTGGTAAAGGCACATATTTGTATTAATGAATGTGCGACTTTTGATTGAATGCGCCCACTTATGGAAAATGTACCTACTTGTGTAGCAAATGCACCTACGTGTGTGGCAAATGCGCATACTTATCTAGTAAATGTGTCTATTAATATTGTCATGAATGCACAAATTTTGATTGAATGCGCCCACTTTTGATTGAATGCACCCAATTATGGTGCAAATACGCCCAATTATAGTGTGAATGTGCCTACTTCTTAGAGTATGTGCATAAATATCAAACTAACACAATGTATGGAAAATGTGCCTACTTGTCTGACAAATGCGCCTACTTGTGTGGTAAATGCACATACTTATATTAATAAATGCACAACTTTTGATTGAATGTACTCACTTATAGCAAATGCGCCTACTTGTGTAGCAAATGTGCCTACTTGTATGGAAAATGTGCATACTTATCTAGTAAATGTGTCTATTTGTATTGTCATAAATGCACAAATTTTGATTGAATGCAAACAATTTTGATTGAATGTGCCCACTTATGTCAAATATACCTACTTGCATGTCAAATATGCCTACTTGCATGACAAATGCGCCTACTTATTTGACAAATGCGCCTACTTATCTGGTAAGTGCACATACTTGTATTGTCATGAATGCACAACTTTTGATTGATTTCGCCCACTTTTGATTGAATGCGTCCAATTATGGTGCAAATGCGTCGTCAATGCACCAACTTTTGATTGAATGTGCCTAATTATAGTGTGAATGTGCCTACATCTTAGATGTTGTGCATAAATAGAAAATTAACACAAATTTTATCATAATGCCCCCAATATTTGTATCAAAACGTCCAATTATGGTGATAATGAATAAAAATATATTTTTAAAAATATATGAATATTAGTTTTGTTAGATTGTATTTTTTCTAACGACCAACACTGTTTATTTCGTCAAAAAACTCATTACGAGTTAAAAGTTATGTGCGAAATAAAATTTTCACTACCTTTTTTCCTTTTCTCTCTCTTCCTTTGCCCACCTGCCACCTCATTCCAAAACTACTTACCCTCTCTCCAAAACCACTCCAACCAGCCCAAAACCACCCCTTCACCCCGCGTCAACAGCGCGTTACGATTTTCGTTAATATTAAGACCTTTCTTCTCAACCCCCTACCCATATTTTCCGCCCTTGACTAGACCTGAATTTGTCATGACAATGCCTGACTTGAAGCATGAATAGACTCCTAGCTAAAAGCATCGTTATCTACCTAAGCATGTAAAAGCATCTTATTGCATGATGCATACATGTATTAGTATAAATTTGGGTTTGTAGACAAGGCGTTGAATTTGTTGCCTAGGCGTGTGTATGTATGGTGCTATACTTTCAATTTAATACATGGGTACGTGGGTAGAAAAAGAAATGGAAAAAAGGAGCATGTTGGCAAGCATTTTAACGGAAGCTAACGGAGAGGGGTTCCGGGATTGTGACAAAACTTGGACCTCCTACAGGGACAAGAACCGGTTTTCATCGCCGACTCCGAAAAATGCTGAATCTGAATGAACGGGCTTTGTAATTTTCTGCGGACTCTTCTAGAACAGCAGGTGCTGACGGCTGCTGCCATTTGACTCTTTGGTCCCTCTGGATTATGCGATAGTACGAGAAAGGTCTGAGTGTTTCCGCGTGGGGGTAACTACTTAACCGTGTTGTTTGGGCTAGTTTGGTTGGGTGTAGTAGGGTGCAGTTGTGTGAGTTTGCAATGTAAAAATGTGCATTAAACACGTACTTTGTCATCCGGCTACACCCTACCAAACAGGTTGGTGAAGTCCAGCAGCCAGCAGCGGTGTGTGTGATTCATTTACGAGATCCCGTGTTGAGTTGTTCGCCCACAGGCCATAGCAGTGACGCTTTGCTGTACCGGACCAACAAGCATTCATTGGCTATAGAGTATAGACTATCCTAAATCCCTACATACTAATTCACCCCAGCAGATTCCTTGCTGCTGTGGATGAAGACAGGGGAGGAGGTTTATAACCAACCCCTTGCCACGGTAAAATTATAAGTCATCCAAGCTTCAGCCCAGGACGAGTCAGTGACCAAGGCGGGCAGAGGATGTTTAGGAAGGAAGGGAAGAAACCCAACCAGACAGACATGCAGTTGCAGATAGCGAGTCCGCAGGGGCTCCTCAAGGTCAGGATTATCAGGGGCGTCAACCTCGCCATTAAGGATTTGAGGTCTAGCGATCCCTATGTCGTCGTCAGGATGGGAAAAGATGTAAGCTTCTTTTCTTTTTGCTACTCCACTCGATTCATACCGACTGTGAATCGAAATGAACCAGCGCCTTCCTTCTCCTCATCGATTCCACATCTGTTTCGGCCTCCATCTACTCATCGCATGATGTGGCGGGCTGTGTGATTTCTATCCCTGCGGTTCTTACCATCGTCTGAATAATTCACTGCTTAGCGCTACAGTTGCCTTTTGGAATTCCTGGTAAATCACTCGAATGCAACAGCTTCATTGTATATGTTGAATGGTATTGCTGCAGGACTTTATGTAAGTGGTTTCCCTTTCGTATTCTGTTCTTATGTATAATGATTCCTGTTTGGCGATCCGGCTGCAGAAACTCAAGACCCGGGTAATCAAGAAGAATGTGAACCCCGAATGGAACGAGGAGCTGACTCTCTCTGTCACGGATCCCGTCCAACCAATCAAACTGGTATGCGCACCCGCTTTCTTTTCATTGTTTCCTCCTCCACCTTTATCCTGATTCCTGCATTTTCCTCCGTCTTTCCACCTCTCCCTGCAATTACCACAGCGGCCAAACGCTAATCCCCCCACACACGTGCACATCAATTGTCTGTTTTAATGCGCCATTCATTCAGAATTCACTGCCACTGCATCTCCTCTGCTGATTAAAATTAAGGAATTTAATCCTCCATGATTAAAAGACGAGATCGCCTCCTCCGCTTGTTTTAGCACTTTCGGCCTCATTCATCTCGTTAACAGCATTTCTCTTGGTTACGCTACAAGATCAGATTCCTTCTAATCGCCATCTCTGTTTGGCAAAATTCCATCAAAACAAATATTTAAATTCGTTCCCGATATTCTCAGATTCCTTCTAATCGCCATCTCTGTTTGGCAAAATTCCATCA
The DNA here is from genome assembly GCA_963693085.1 of Alisma plantago-aquatica. NCBI lineage: Eukaryota > Viridiplantae > Streptophyta > Magnoliopsida > Alismatales > Alismataceae > Alisma > Alisma plantago-aquatica. The sequence goes on along the minus strand of OY856409.1, from coordinate 33,683,009 downwards.
AAACAAATATTTAAATTCGTTCCCGATATTCTCAGATTCCTTCTAATCGCCATCTCTGTTTGGCAAAATTCCATCAAAACAAATATTTAAATTCGTTCCCGATATTCTCAGATTCCTTCTAATCGCCATCTCTGTTTGGCAAAATTCCATCAAAACAAATATTTAAATTCGTTCCCGATATTCTCAGATTCCTTCTAATCGCCATCTCTGTTTGGCAAAATTCCATCAAAACAAATATTTAAATTCGTTCCCGATATTCTCTCCCAAGGGATTCTGTGTACTGTTCCATGTTTAATTATAGTAGCATCCCTTCTCTACCAATCCTTACTTAATCAACATATCGCTCCACTAATTCCAGGCTGTCTACGATAAGGACACGTTCAGCTTCGACGATCCCATGGGCGATGCTGAGATCGACATCAAGCCATTCGTTGAGGCAGCGCAGACAAGCCACGGCCTACCGGATGGGTCCGTCGTCAAGAAGCTGCAGCCGTGCAGGCAGAATTGCTACGCAGAGGAGAGCTGCATCTATTACATGAACGGGAGGGTGCACCAGGACGCCATAATCAGGCTGAGGAACGTTGAGTGCGGGGAGCTGGAGGTGCAGCTGAGATGGGTCAACCTCAACAGCAACAGGGCTTGACATAGGAGGAAGCTTCCCCCTGTAGTCGCGGGTCGTCTCGTCTCTGTAGAAGAGTACTGACAAAGCGATCTATGTATACCTGATAACTTCTAGATTAGTTGTTGTCTCGTGATGGTGATTTAACCTTCCGGTCAGCCAGGTCGCAGAGCTGATATTTCCTCTTCTTTTTATCTTCAGTGCTAGCCTGTACAGATTTTGGTATTTCAGAACATGGTTTCCCTGCATAAAATTGTTTTCTTTTGGGGTATAAATTTGTTAATCTTTTAATGTCCAGTTATTTCTCTGACTGAGCCGCTTTGCATAAATGGAGCACAGGGGCGTCACTCAAATCTCTAATTGTTCTTCTTACATATTGTTTAGAAAAGGTGGCACTTGAAATAATGAGTTGTCCATGGTGTTGCGTTTCTTTTGAAAGCAAGCAATCATCTATTTATCTCGTATTTACTCGCACATAAGTAGAAAAAGATTGCAATCCCTAATCTCATCGGTAAACTCCCCAAACAGCGTGCTACATGGGTCCATGTTTGCAATACAGAGGGGCAGTGATGCATGGGGCACCTAGTCCTGGACAAAAGATTTCATCCCCGCAAACGTAGTATAAGAATTAGTATTCCCCTCATATACCGGGTACAGATAATTCAAACAGATCGACTCGGACTTACAATGCTGACGAACCACTTTTTTATGGAATTGAAAAACCGCGTTTGAATTGATTTTTACCTTATTCCTTGGTATGACCTCTAACAACTAGGGGTGGGCATGTAAGTCAAGTTTGGTCTAACCCGAAGATCCTACACAGGATTATACATAGTGGTAGAATAGAATTGCAGACCAAACTCCACCAATGACAAGGTCCAAACCAACCTAAACTTGACCGCAAGATTATGGTCAAGTTTGTTTAGTTTGATCCAAAATCAATATTATTTAGCAGGTGCTTCTAACACATTAAATGAACGTTAATTGTGTGCATTGTCGATAATTGTAAACCCTACAATTGTCCACCATGAGAAGGAAGTGGATACATGTATCACCACAATAACAAGGTGTATACATACATATTACAAGCATGTTTGTATATGTATCAATATATATATATATATATATATATATATATATATATATATATATATAGAGAGAGAGAGAGAGAGAGAGAGAGAGAGAGAGTCAGGCTAGAATACACTCGAGTGTATCCGGAACGGAATACACTCAAGTAGTTTTTCATGATGCAATATTTTTTTTTAAAATCTAATCCATTGATCTTCTTAAACATCTTGTGAACAACTCATACGCAAAATTTGAGCACATTTGGATATGTATAGCTCATGTTATGAAGACCGCAAAAATTATGCATTTCAAATTAGTTTCGCGCGTTGATTTTGTTGCCCTTGGATGAGTGACTCACACTCATCCAAATGGGTTCAAAATTTGTATGTAGCCTATTTATAGTATGACGGTGAAGATCAATGGTTTATATTTTGCAAAAAATAGTCTTGATATGCAAACACACTTGAGTGTATTCGTGCGATCCGTACACTCGAGTGTATTCTAGTCTGACTCTCTCTCTCTCTCTCTCTCTCTATATATATATATATATATATATATATATATATATTACATCTATCATAATAAACATAGTGAACTTTGAATTATTCGTTTTATATATTTAGTCAAGCTTAGTATAATTACTTAACCAGTCACTATGACTTTGACAATAATACGTAAAACTGGTTTTCAAAATTGATCAACCGACTTACAATGTTGGCGAAAAACTTTGTGAAATGATGAATCGACTCATTAGATTTGTTTTTTTTTATTTCTTGTTGTGACCTCCAACAACTTGGATATCAGATTTAAAAAAACTCATCACTGACAGAAATATTCTTTATTTTTATTAAATGACTTTAACAAACTCAAACATAGAAAATGATCTTGTCAAAAACAAAGAGTAGAAATTTAGAATTCACATGAGATGACACATCAAGTTGAACCCTATAATGACACAAAATCTATTGTTCCTATGTAAATTCAATCACCCCTACATATCAAGTGTTGCTTTTCAATTCTAGTAAGAGGACAATTTTGAATCATTTGGTGGTCATCTATAGTTGTTGGAGAAAAATAAGTCGCAAAAGTTTCAAGCGTACTCATAAAAAAATGGAAGAGGAAGAAAGGTGAGTTGGAAGAAGTGGTAGTGATGTTGTTTGTTTCATGTTGTTCTTGGGTTGTTGGTCATTTTTTACTATTTGTTGAAACTAAACACCATATTAGCAATAAGCATCCAATTGTAGTTTATATTATCAAATGAACACGTTAAAAACTAAAATGAGACCACCCGCAAACTAAAGACACATTTTACTTAGTCGTCCTTCTATTGCTTGGGTGGGGCACTATTCTCCTAGTAAAATTGGTCACAAAACCACAGTAAGTTGCACATATTGCACATGTGAAGAAGATGAAGCAACTTCATTTGTATGGTTTAATGAATGTTAGGTATTGTCATCCAGCAGTTTGTGCCTTCTAAAATGAGTATTGATCAGAGTAACAGTAGTCAATCACATAAAAGAAGAGTTTTTCACAAACAATCGAATAATGGTGATAGGTACAAGCTAGACAGTGGCTAGGTTTAATCATGAGTGTAGATATAATATCACTCATGCCTCATACATATTTTCTATATTATCACCTTATGTCAACATATGTAACTTCCAAACCTTCTCATTAATAAATGATGTAGTAAAGTAAGAGTTTCAAATTCTCCCTCAAAATCAACTCATGCCAAAAAAATAACTTGGTCTCTTCCATTGACCACCAGTGAGTCACCCTTCTTTTCAAAAGGTAAACACATGCAATATCTTGGCTTCCTCGTGTATCTTCATGACATAAAGACCTTCTCAAACTCTCTCACACATTAGCCTATGTTGGATTAGTACTTCTAGAAAATTTTATGGCTCCCAAATAGCAAAGATGTCCATAAGTCCTCATGTTCAGTAGATTGAGGCAACTTGGTAGCTGCAACTGTCAACAAAGCATCCACTAACTGCTCAAGGAGTACCATCTCTAGAAAGGATGGATGCTTACATTCATCTTGTTGTCCTTTACTCTAAGTTCCTCTTTTACCAATGATATATGCATTGTGTAAAACTTGACATCAAATGGTTGTAGAACAAGACAACTTCAAGTGAAAACAAACAAAACAACAAAGTTGGATGACTCTATCACCCCAACTCTCAACTTATCACATCTTTATCCTCAACTCAGCTTCCAACACATGCTCTAAGTCGTTCATGTCCATGTAAAATTACTAAACCTGGGATCTAATATCTAGGGATCAAATGAATGAAAATGTGGCAAGTGTCAGTCTAAAAGATGAAATAATCAGACATAAATATGTGAATAAACTTCAAAATCATAACTGATTAAACAATAAAGTGTAGACATCATCACAGTCACCAAATTATGGGTGAAAGGCACTAAGGATCACCCTATAGTGAGAGAAAGAAGTATGAAAATCATACTTTTATGATTAACATCCTAAGATTTTCTATGTTTTGAAAATATGATTCAATGTGAAACTCACTCGTACAGATACTACCTCTAGTGTTGGTTAAAATATATCTACAATGTCAGTTAAAAAGCGACACATAAGTGGGAGACACTAGAGTTACAGGCCTAATACGTCAATTCCTCGGGGCGCAAAAATCGACAACCAAGATATTCAACCTCGGTTGTTGTGATAAAACAAACTAAAACACCAAGTGTCATAGCCATCGGTTATGGAAAAGACCCCGACGTCATTTATCCATATCAAGTCACATTTCTAAATAGAAAAGGACTCTTTGTCGATGGGTTGCAAAAGATACGAACACCTATCCTATGCCATAGCATTCGGTTGTAGAAAAGACCCTGACGTCATTTATCCATATGAAGTCACATTTGTAAATGCAAAAGGTCTCTTTATTGTCATATTGCAAAAGAAAGCGACACCTATTATGTGTCATAGTTGTCGATTACTTAAATCAAAACCGATGATTAAGATATATAGTGATGATTTCTACACAGAAGTTGAAGACTATGATTGTGCTTCCTAGAATAGTCATGCTGTCAGGCACGTCCATTCTGGTTAGTCCTATAATATTAGTTTTTAGCCCTAAACTAATGTCGAAGACCATAGCTGCCAGTTTTTTTGGAACTACCGATGCCTAACTTTTTTTAATAGTTATATGCAGACTTGTTGTCTAGCTGGTCAGTAGGATGCAGAACCTACAGTTCTGAACTGCTGGTTAACATCAATTGTGAGTTCAGCTAAACAACAAACAACCTACAAAAACATTCAATATCCATTATCTAATTCCATTCTCATCACATGTTCAAACATAATTATATTCATTCCTTTCAACATGCATTCACACACATGATACTTCATTCACGCATTATACTTCATTTACATATATACACCAACTCCATTCTTATGACATGAAAAAACACAATTCTCATTGTATTCATTCATCTTCACATTCACATACATTATATATTCATATATATGCACCAATAATTTACTCGTATCAAATTTAAAGTTGTAAGAAGTCATAAGCACATATATATAGAAAAATGACATCAATGTTTAGAAAAGTCATTCTTTAATCCCAATATATTTGAAAACTAACATCCCTAATGAAGGCTTATGCCCATTGTTCTTGTATCTCATCTAGTTGTTCTGTCGTATAGTGCTTTTGTATCTCATCTAGCTTTTTGCTCGTATTGAAGTTTGTTTTAAACACCTGCAAAGATAATGACGTATATAATTCAAAAGTTTGATATTTTCATATTATCTAATGAAAATATATACTTATGATGATCAACACTATATATATATATATATATATATATATATATATTACATTTTCTATACAGTTGATGTCTAGTGCCCCATATCTGACAATCATGTCCATATACCGCATCACTTGTATTTGCATACCCAACCATTGTCTTATACAAGACACTATAAATTTCAACATACAAAGTGTTAATAAGTAAAAGTAAACATGGTTGGCAAAAATATGCATTTGTGTCAGAAAACTACCTGAATATTATTCCAAACTATCTCTTTCTTTTTGTTATCCACCTTTCCTCTGGCCTTTTTGAAATCTTTTATAGCCCTATACGTTAATGTAACACATTAAATTACATCAGTAAATAGTCATGTAATAATATATCTTAATAGATATAAATATATTAATTTACTCAAGTGAATAATGCATTATTCAATTCATGTCCCCCACTATCTACTTTGTCACCCTTAGGATATAGATAATACACAATTAACGTGGTGGGGAAAATAACCAATAATACACAATGGTTATTCCTGAGTGAAAAGAAGGAAAAAAAATAAAACTCAAAATCAGCAATGAAATGTAATTCTTAAGTTAAAATTATAACCAGAGTAAGAAAAATTATGCAACATTGTATGGAGATAGTATCAAGCTCTTTTTTTTTACCGAAATATTTAAATGTAGTAGAGAAGTATCGCAAGAGAGGTTCAGGGTCTTTAATTACATGGCTAATCAATGATGGAACTAGAAATGCCACATGGGGTAGTGTAAACTCTGTACAGGCCCTATGTAAGTGGCTACAAAACATGTATCATGTATGCGCTAATATATAAGAAAACAGATCAACATATATATAATGAGGTATTTGGCTATATATATAATATCTCACCATATCTAAAATTCTATCACATATGTATTCTGCCAAGTATAAGTAAACATCTCCAAAACATCTTGTAAAAATATACTAGTATTATGAGGTTGACCTATAATGTTCTTCTTATTATGGACCATCATAGGTGACCCTTATTCATGTTTGCTGATCCATACTACCATACCCTTGCACTGAGGACCTAACAAGTCAAATAGGTCCTTTGTAATCCGACCAGGAAAGTGAGGAGGAGGCCGAGGTGGAAGACAAGTTGTAAGGGGTTTCTAAGGCGCTATGTCCTGCATATATATAATCTCATATAAGTGGTGTCATGTGTATAAAGATACAAACACAATGTAATTTTACCATACATCAATATTGACAACTCCAACTTTGGGTCACATGACCACACTGCCTTTTGCATCACCTATCATCTTGTGCTAGGGGTGGTCATATGGCAATGCAGTCTGCTACCAAGGGGTGTAGACAAGCCTCGACGTCATGCAAACTACATCAGCGGGAAATGATGTACCATGAATCATTTCACCTTCAAGGCGTGGGTAAACCTCACCCAGTGTGATGACATATTCTTGTAATTTAAGACGACATGGACTCGACCTCTCAAAATTACATAGAGTGTTATATATAATATACCTAGAGTCAAACATATTATATAAATCATTCTAAAAGACTATTATGTCATAAAAATACTTACAACGGACATTCTAGGTGGTAGGTCAATGGGATTACTCCCAAAAACCTCTATCATAGGAGGGTCTACCTCGTATGAAGAGTAGGGCGCTATAGGTACTTTCTAAGAAGAATGATACTTTCTCAGTGCTTCCTCTATACCCTTCGTAATCAGATCTTGTAGCTTTTTTTAGAGTTCCCTTTGCTCTTATGATTTGATGGCCTAAAGAAGGCTCTCATACTGATACCATCACCAGTAGCCCTAACACATCTGGGATGTTTTGGGTTACCTGGAGCAACTGTCAATTCATCCCTTGTGCCCTTAGTGGTGAATTTGCCTTGTTTTCTTTTCTCGTGAAGCTCCCGCTAATCATCATCATTAGTAATTGGCAAGTAAAATATAATAATCATCAATACTAATTGCTCTACGAGTTGAATTTTAAAAATTGTGTAGCTTCCTCAGAAGTTACGGGGTTGGGTACATCTTCAGATTTGGTTTCCTCCTAGATATCCATAGATCATGGTGAACTAGAGGTTCAGTAGAAGTAGAGGACTTAGTAGTCCCAGGAGTAGGATGCTAAGAAGAAGACACCTACAATAGATTTTAGTGAAGATGTGCATAGCCCGTTGGACCCATCATGTGGTTTTGCACATTCTTTGTACGCCTTTCTCTTTGAGAATTGTTTATATCCTGGTTAGTCCAAACCATGTGTTACATATGTAATACAATGAACTTAGTATGAGGAATGAGGATTAATACCTTGAATTCATTTGTTTGTCTCTTAGCAACAAACGCCTTCCACACCTTTGGGCCAAGATAGTTCCATCGCTCAGTGGTTGACTTCTTCTTGTTGTCAACTTTTTGTATGTATTCTCTTCTTAGAGTTGTCCTGTAATTTCTTAGTACCCTGCCATAGCGTTGCATCACCTTTTTATGATTTAGTTTCTCATCCAGTTCAAATATGCTCTATAAAAGACACAATATACTTCATAGAGTATTCTTAAAAACATGATTATAATAGCTTTAAAAATAGAATTATAAATGATAATATATCACACACAGTTCCTTTCATATACAATCTTTCTTGTTTGGATCAACTTTATGCCAAGATTCTACATTTACATCCACTCTGCTACAAGTGAACAACCCTAGATATGACACAAAAGAATTGAGGTTCTTCCTAACAAGATTTCCTTGATTATCAAACTCAACGACCAGCTTTGTCATGTTACTTCTTTGCTCGAATAACTTGTTCATCATGGTGATGCCTCTTATTGTGGCACACTTATGATGTTGCACATCAAGCTCAGCAAGATCCTCAGGGTGCACATCCTCATGATAAAATTGACAAAAACACACATAAGTCATAAAAAGATATAAGTTTTAAATTTGATAAAACAATACAAAAAGATAGACATTGTAAAATGCACATCTTTGTAATAAAACAATACAACTTAAAGTAGTGTCAGGGTGCTCATCGTCACAACCCACATTGTTAGGGTGCTCATCCTCACGGTAATCATCATCATGATCATCAAACTCATGGTCAGCCGCCATCTAAAATAATGTCATATCAAATATAGTCAAACATAAAATATAAGTTATAAAGAATGTAAAATGTTTATCTAACATGTTAAAAAGTAAAAATCAAGTCTCTAATATTCAGATCTTATATTAAGTAACATTCCCTCGGTGTGATCTCTACACATATATAAGTCAATGTTAGATTCAATATTTGATTTGGTAAGCCAACTGAGAATGGTCCATAGTCATCATACTTATCATAGTATTGTTGGCTAAATGGACATCATTTAAATCCCTTTGTTTTGATAATGACAAACATTTCATTCTTGTCGATCTAACGTGCTACTTGAGCGTTGCAGGAATAAGGTGGATGACAAATATTTGGAAGATCTATATGCTAAATTGTTTTAATTTCATGAATGTAATCAATTGTAAAACTTGTACAAATATATAATGTACAAGTACTTAGACATCATGTAAATCAAGCGTTAGATCTTCCCTAGCAAATCACCACATTTAGATAGGTCATCCCCTATATTAGTGTCACAAATGCACACTAAAGCACAACCTTAGTACTTAGCTTAAAAAATTAAAACAGGGTTAATCTCGGTCAAAAAACTTCTCGACCGAGACACTCTCGGTCAAAAAACTCCTCGACTGAGAAAGACCCAAGTAGCCGTTAGACATAGCAGACAAGGTAGTTGGAAGTTGGAGATGAACGTTGTATACACTTGCTCCAGATAGTCTTTCGGTCGACAAGTCCTCGACCGAGAAGGACTCTCGGTCGACAATTCTTCGACCGAGATGTGTTCTGTCTGCAACTTTCAGAATTAATTAACTAGCCGTTGCTAAAGCAACTAAAGTGTACCTAACGGCTAGTTAAGAACTTAGAACCCCCTAGAAAGTGTCTAGAACGTCCTTAAGCACTTGTAGGTCATTCCTATAAATATAACATGCCTTAGGACACCTAAACTCACTCATATACACTTGTGATATACTTGAGCTTACAGTTGCAATTGGCAATCTGTTTTGAGCAATTGAGCAACACTAGCATTGGCCACTCATTCCCTTGCTCTAAATTTGTGTCCTATAGACTAGCATCTCCTATCCACTAAACCTACACTTCAACATTCATTGGTTAGGAGATCTATACGCTTGATATAGGCAAATCAAGCCTTGTGCTTCAAAGTGGTAATTATAATTTCCATTTCTTTTCTTGTTCTCTCTTATTTCTTGTACTCTCCTTGCTACTCCTAGGGTTGGAGGCTGCGGATTGGAGAGGGTTTGATCTCTTGGTGAAGAAGGAGATCTTTGGACTACTGATAACCTCCAATTTTGGGATGATTATCTTAGTATTTTCTTTAGTTTTCCACACTCTTTCTTAATTAGAATTAGACATAATACCTAAATATTCCCTCTTATTGTAAATATACTATTAGACTAACTTTCCCCTTTTATATTTGCAGAAAAAGACAAAAAAAATCATAAAAGACTCAACTAGCCTCAAGACTGCATGGGCTCAAACGGTCCCAAGACCGCATGAAGCCAATCGGTCCCGAGACCGCATGGAGTCACACGGTCCCAAGACCGCATGAAGCCACTTGGTCCCGAGACCGCATGGAGTCACACGGTCCCAAGACCGCATGAAGCCAATCGATCCCGAGACCGCATGGAGTCACACGGTCCCAGACCGCATGAAGCCAAACGGTCTTGAGATCCAAACGGTCTTGAGATCCAAATGGTCTCGAGGTCCAAACGGTCCCGAGGTCCAAACGGTCTTGAGGTCCAAACGGTCTTGAGGTCCAAACACTCTTGAGATCCAAATGGTCTTAAGGTCCAAACGGTCTTAAGGTCCAAAAGGTCTCCAAACCATTTGGACTTCACTTAAGGCCTATAAATAAGACCCTAAGGGTCCTCAAAAGGGTATCAAGTTTCAGACGTCCAGAGGCTACCTCAATCACTCCAAAGCAAATCTGACTTCCATCCTCCGCCCAGGGGCTACCGGTTTGAGACCCACACTCCATCTCGAAGCTACTTTCTCTCTCTCCGCCAAAGAAGGTGGGAAGAGGGGATCTCGTCATCAAGCAACCTGTGAAGCTGGTGGATCATCTCTCTCTCTCTCCAAGGGGTTGACTTTCCTCTCTCCTTTATGGGGATGATGCTATCTCTCTCTCTTCTTGCCTCCTTCTTTGTCCTAGTTATGAGAGAGTAGTCTCTCTCACTAGGGTGCGAGGAGTAGCCCCGCTACCCATGGTTTCATATCATGTAAATGTAATCCATAGTTTGTAATATAGAGTTTATATCTTCTCAGTTCGACATCAAACGTTTAATGAATGCTTGTTGCTTGATCACCAACTTGTGTTATCTTTTATCTTTTAGTATGAATTGTCTACATTTGTACTATTAGATTTGAAACTCGTTTGTATGTTGGTTCTTGGTGCATGTATGAACCATGCATCTGTTTTGGTATCTAGGAGTGTCTTTCAAGAAGTGGAGTACACTCACTCCCATCATTGTACTTTCATGCTATGAAATGGAATCAGTTGACGTGTGAAAGTACAACCTTGATGAGTCGAGGAACACGCTTTGTGAAGGGAATGGTGCAAAGTAGTTGACCATTCATTCGGGGATGGCTGACTTTGTAACATTTCCGCACTTCTCGTAGTTAGTTCTCCGTAAGGAAGCTAAGTCTACAAAGATACTAGCTGACTAAACTCTTGTTGCAGGTTATGTTTTATTTTGCATGTCTTGATCCATGTGTAGTGGCGGTGAATACCGATCACACCCTAGTGACTTTTATCATTGTTTAACTTCTTTATATTTACTTGCTTGCTTTACTTTACATGTTCTTAGTTTAAAATAAAAAACCAAACTTTCGATTTAAGTGCCTACTATTAAGAGACTAAGTGAAACTCTAACGTTCTTCATCTTGTTGCCTGCAACAAGACCGTTATCGTGTGGATTCGACCCTTAACTATACTACGATAAGACTTCCACATATCTTAGCATATGTGGGTGGAGTTCTCTATCTAGTATAAGCAAGGCTAAACCTAAAGACTTACTATCTTTAGGATTTTTAGTCGGTGCACTCAGTTCCTCGTAAGTGGAAGCTCCATCAAAAAATTGGCGTTGTTGTCGGGGACAACAGAACATTTTAATTTGATTTAGTATCTTGCTAGTTGGTTAGGGTTTTACACTTTCTTTTAATCATTAATCCATATCTTCTTGAATTCATTATATCTTTTCCATCATCTAAAAGGTGTTTTCTTTTCTCTACTCAGGTAGAAAATGTGTATGTGATCATCGCATAACCTTAGATTCTCCCCTGATCCAGAGTAAGACTCTGAGGTAGAGAGAAGTTTCCACTTCCGTATCAGACTCAATCGCCAAAAAGCTAAGCAAATGGATGAAGATCAACGCCAGGCTGCATTGGTAATGGAGAGGGTCAACGCCGCCATCGCTGCTCAAAGAGCACAACTCATCGCTGATACTCGTGCTCAGATTCAAGCGGAGATTCGTGCGGAAGAACAGGACCGCATCAGAGCTGAAAATGAGGCAGCAAATCAAGCTGCTCAGTTGGAACTAAGGAACAAGCAACTGAGGGATTATGCTGTCCCAAAGAACTACGAAGACAACCATCCGGTCCGACCTCCGATCATCAACATTCCTAACTTTGAGATCAGGACCCAATGGATCTAGATCATGCAGGGCATCTCATTTTCTGGAGGTTCTGGAGATGACTACATGGATCATCTGAAGAGGTTTAAGGCACTGTGCTGACTGGTCCCGCAAGCCAGAGTTGCCTTTGATGCAATAATGCTTCATCTATTTCACTTCACTCTATCGGGAAGAGCTCTGAGCTGGTATAACTCACTTGACAGGGAGCCAATAATCACCACATGGGCTCCCCTGGAAGAAAGGTTCTTGGAGAAGTTCTTTTCCCCTTCACTGACTTACGAGATCAGGGGGCAGATTAATCATTTCTCTCAACTTCCCGGAGAATCTCTTGTTGAAGCATGGGAAAGGTTCAAAGAGCTTCTACGAAAGTGCCCTCATCACGGCATCTCCCAAAACCAATTGATAGAAACCTTCTATAGGGGAGTGAGTGATGACATAAAGCATTTTCTGGATTCCTCATCTGGAGGGAACTTTATGAGAAAGAATTCCGAGGATGCCTAGAAAATAGTCACACTCGGAGCTGAGAATCAGTCCAACTGGGGACGATCAGCTGGCAAAGGAGTCCTCAAGGTCTATAAAGCCAAAGAATCAATAGAGATGAAGGCTATTGCTGAAGCCTTGAAAACCATAGCTCATAAGCAACAAGCTCTCGAAACTTCTCTTGAAGAATTTGACAAGAAGAAAAATCCTCAGTTTTAACAAGTCAAGGCTGCTACAGGAACCTGTGAAGCTTGTCATGCATCCGATAATCCAACCCTTTCATGCGGAATGCTTTACAATGTGATGATGGATATGCATCCACCACCACAACAGTATGAACCAATCACTGACCAATATGAAGAGCAACTGCCAGAACAAGTCAATTCTATCCATTCTATTCCTGGACAAGTCTATTATAATCATAATCAGCCATGGAACCACCCAAGATTTCAGTACAGGAACCCTGCTGGGACCGCAAATCCACAACACCAGACGCAGGGAGGATCCTCCAGTAGATTACCACCTGGATTCCCAAGCAATTTCAATCAAAACCAAGGGAACCCCAGGAATAACTTCCTGAGAGCCAACTACCCCAGGAACCAATCTCCCTACTATCATTACACTCATCCTCCTCTACACCCACAGCTGCACCCTCAGTTGCAGCAACCTCAGTTAGCGCTACCTCCTCAACAACCTCAACAGGGTCAACAACAACTTCCTCAGAAAAATACTCCTTCCCAACCGGAAGATGAAATGACTTTGATTAGGCAGATGCTGCAATCCCAACAGACTATGCTCGCTAATCAACAAGCTCAGCAAAAGGCAGTAGAATCTCAACTTGCCCAAATTGCTGCACAACTAAAGCCTCCATCAGGCACATTTGTAGGGCAGCCCGAATCGAATCCTAGACATGGACAAAATAGGCCTGAACAGTTGAATGCAGTTACTACGAGATCTGGACACACTCTTCATGAAACTACAAGGATCACTCTTGATGATGATGATACACCTGCCTTCATGACAAATGAGAGCCCGAAGCCAGGAATGGAGAAGTCCACAGAGAATGCAAAGGGCAAGGGAAAAGAACAAGTATCTACAGAGCCGGAAATGTTGCAGTATAAACCAAGGATCCCGTATCCGGGAAGACTGCGAGAAATGAAAACGGATACCATGTTCCAAAAATTCAAGGAGGTGATGAAGAAACTTTACATCGATATCCCGCTCCTCGATGCTCTCTCTGAGGTACCGGCTTGGACAAAATACCTTAAAACTCTGTTATCAAGGAAGTACATCATTGAGGAGCAAGAAACTGTCAAACTTGCCCAGACCACCTCTGATATCATCCTCAATAAAATTCCAAAGAAGAAGAAGGACCCAGGTTCCTTCGGAATTCAAGGCTGCATTGAAAATAAATCAACCAAAAAGGGATTAGCTGACCTAGGGGCCAGCATATCCATCATACCCTATTCTATGTGCAAACGATTAGGTTTCACCGAATTGCTGCCTACAGCAATGACTATTCAGTTAGCTGAATCTACCATCACCGCACCTCTCAGAATCATTGAAGATATTCCAGTTAGGATAGGCAAGGATGCCTATGTCCCGTGCGACTTTGTCATCATGGATATTAAGGAAGACCTGAGATACCCGATAATTTTCGGAAGACCTTTCCTCGCCACTGCTCGGGCGCTTATCGATGTTGAAGCTGGTACCATCATTTTAAGACTCGGAAAAGAAGCAATTCAATTCTGAGTCCTCAATAGCATGAAGGGCCCCAACATTCAAGAGGAGGTCTTTCTTCTAGACGCAATACAACAAATGTCTCAATTAGAAATATCTGAGCCAACAAATGAGTTAGAGAATGTCCTTACCAACCCAGAAGTCAAATTCTCTACAAACAAATTGGTTCAACAATGTCTGCAACACTTAGAGAAGGCCGAAGAAGCACCGACGGCCACCTTTGCGGAACTTAAAGCTATCACCATCTTGGAAGCAACAGAGCCACCTAAGGCTCCTGAGATGAAGACTCTGCCCATGGGGCTTAAGCATGTCTTCTTGGACACGGAAAAATTATGCCCAGTTATCATCAGTTCCACCCTAACATAAAATCAGGAAGAAAGACTTCTGGAGGAGCGGAAGAAACATAAAAAGGCCATTGGGTATAAGATAACTGACCTGACGGGTATAAACCCGGCTTTATGCATGCACCGACTACCCATGGTTTAAGAATTTAAGCCATCACGCGAACACCAGAGGAAGCTGAACCCTAATCTCAAAGAGGTGGTTCGCCTGGAGGTCCTCAAATTACTTAAAGCTGGTATAATCCACCCTATATCTGACTCCCAATGGGTCAGCCCCGTCCAAGTAGTTCCTAAAAAGGGAGGAACTATTGTCGTGCTTAACGACAAAAATGAGTTAGTACCCACTAGGACGGTGACAGGGTGGAGGATGTGTATCGATTATAGGAAGCTGAACAAAGCCACGCGGAAAGATCACTTCCCTCTGCCCTTTCTCGATGAAGTCCTAGAGCATTTAGCTCATCAGAAATACTTCTGCTACCTACATGGTTATTCCGGGTTCTACCAAATACCCATACACCCGAAAGACCAAGAGAAAACTACTTTCACCTGCCCTTTTGGAACATATGCTTTTAGAAGAATGTCTTTTGGGTTGTGTAACGCACCCGCCACTTTCCAAAGGTGTATGTCCGCCATTTTCACAGGATTAACAGAATCCATAATGGAAGTATTCATGGATGATTTCTCAGTTTATGGAGATTCTTTCGATAACTGTCTAATCAACCTTGGACAAGTTTTACAACGATGCGAGGAAACGAACCTCATTCTAAATTGGGAAAAATACCATTTCATGGTAACAGAAGGTGTCGTCCTCGGGCACAGAGTGAGTGACAAAGGGATCAAGGTCTATAAGGCAAAAATCGATATTATCTCAAAGCTGTCGCCACCGAAATATATAAAAGGAGTAAGAGCTTTCTTGGGTCATGCGGGGTTCTACAGAAGATTCATTAAAGACTTCTCAAAAATAGCAAAACCCATGACCCAACTCCTAACCAAAGATACTGAGTTCATCTTTAACCAAGAATGCATGCAAAGTTTCTCAACTCTCAAAAATGCTTTAATTTCTGCACCTATTCTGAGAGCCCCAGATTGGTCGCTACCATTTGAAATCATGTGCGACGCTAGCGATTACGCCATAGGGGTTGTGTTAGGACAGTGGATCGACAAGAAACCTTATGTAATTTACTACACATCGAAAATGCTAGATGAAGCACAGAAGAACTACACTACTATAGAGAAGGAGTTCCTGGCTTTCATCTACGTGTTTGAGAAATTCCACTCCTATTTGATTGGATCCAAGGTTATAGTTTACACCGACCACTCCGCCATTCGATAGCTAATTCAAAAGCAAGATGCCAAACCCAGACTTATCCGCTGGGTGTTGATGCTTCAGGAATTCGATTTGGAGATTAAAGATAAAAGCGGAGTGGATAATGTCATAGCCGACCATCTGAGTCGCATTGAAGTTGAAGATGAAGATAAAATCCCTATCCGAGACTCTCTTCTAGTCGACCAACTGATGAAGGTTACTCATGGATTCTCTTGGTATGCAGATATTGTCAACTATCTAGCTACAGGAATCATTCACCCCTCCGCTTCCCACCATGACAAAAGGAAATTTCTCCATGATATAAAGCAATATTATTGGGATGAACCTTACCTGTTTCACCTATGTGCTGACAGACTTTTCCATCGCTACTTATCGGAAGAAGAGATTACCCCCGTCCTAGAGCATTGCCATTCAGGATCCACGGGGGGGGGGGGGGGGGGCACATGAGCGCAAAAAAAACTGCTATAAAAGTTCTGCAGTCATGCTTCTTCTGGCCAACCATAGCAAAGGACTCCTATGATTTTGTGAAATCTTGCAACAAATGCCAATTTTCTGGCAACATATCCAAAAGGAACAAAATGCCCCTCACAATGTGGCAAGAAATTGAACTTTTCGACGTATGGGGGGTAGACTGTATGGGCCCCTTTCCTTCTTCCTATGGTTTCTCTTACATCCTGGTTGCGTTGGACTATGTCTCAAAATGGGTCGAAGCTATACCCACTGTGTCCAGCGATTCCAAACCAGTTATTAAATTGTTCAAAGATATCATATTCCCCAGATTTAGGGTCCCCAGAACTGTCATATCAGATGGCGGGACCCATTTCCTGGAATGAAGTTTTGAAGCTCTGCTGAAAAAGTACAGAGTCAACCACAAAGTAGCAACGCCTTACCATCCACAGACCAGTGGTCAGGTTGAGGTATCAAATAGACAACTAAAGGCGATTCTAGAAATAACAGTCAACAGAAACCGCACTTACTGGTCCACCAAGCTTCCCGATGCCCTTTGGGCATACCGAACTGCTTGTAAAACACCAATAGGGACAACCCCGTTCTGTTTGGTATACGGGAAGTCATGTCATCTTCCAGTAGAACTGGAACACAAAGCTTGGTGGGCCATCAAACAGCTAAATTTCGATCTTAAAAGTGACGGAGAAAATAGACAACTCCAGCTGCAAGAGTTAGAGGAGCTCTGAATGACTGCTTATCAAAGTGCCAGGATTTATAAGGAGCAAACCAAAATGTGGCACGACGGTCATCTTAAGAGGAAAGACATTGCCATCGGCGACAAAGTACTCCTTTTCAACTCTAACCTCAAGTTGTTCCGCGGAAAGATTCAAACAAAATGGTTTGGGCCCTTCACCATAAAGCATATATACCCAACTGGAGCTGTCATAATTGTCAAAAACAACGGAGGAGAAAGGACGGTCAACAACCATCGTTTGAAAAAATATTACAAAACCAGAAGATAAAATGCCAAGACAGACCATCGAAATCAAAGACGCCACGCCATCCGTATAACAACATCACAGCTTCGTCGAGCCAACGACGTAAAACCCAGGCGCTACTTGGGAGGCAACCCAAGATTTCAGCTTCTTCCTTTATTTTCTGTTCTTTTAATTACCTTAGGTTTATCTTATGAAAATATAAAAAAAATTCATATAACCAAAAAAACATAAAAATAACAAAATAAAATATATAAAAAATTCGCATAACGAAAACAAACATAAAAATATAAAAATCCGTTCGACCCTTACCCTTCCAAACGGTCTTCAAACGGTCTTGAAACCGTTTGGAGCCAAACGGTCCTAAAACCGTTTGGAGCCAAACGGTCCTGAAACCGTTTGGAGCCAAACGGTTCCTAAACCGTTTGAGCTAGGGTTTTTGCGAGGTCAGCCCCCCCCGAATCCTATAAATATAAACCCTCCCCCCTTCGTCTCCTCTCTTTCGACTCTCGAGCTTTCTCTAACTCTAGCGCAAGAGTTGTTCCATTGCTCCCGTCATCTTGCTCCCGCGCGACCCAGGTTCTCTCCGCCTCCATCGACCTAGTTCCGTGTTCTTTCATGGAAACCTCACCTCAGTGCCGCCGCCCTCCGCTTCACCGCAAGGTAGTCCCGCCATCACCGACGCATGAATGTGGTTCCGATTCATGTTTCCCACTGCGGCAACCGATTCGATCTTTTCGTTTCCGCATCTATCTTTACCTCCGTCAGCATCCTCGGCACCGCCGTTGCACCTCCCATAACCGCCTTCATCTTTTGCCGACGGCTCCACCTTTTCCATCGCCGCCTTCGTCTCTTTCGCCGGCCGCTTCACCCGACTTTTCACCTTCCAAACGGTCTCCAAACCGTTTGGAACCAAACGGTCCTGAAACTGTTTGGGACCAAACAGTCATGAAACTGTTTGGGACCAAACGGTCTTCAAACCGTTTGGGACCAAACGGTCCTGAAACCGTTTGGGACCAAACGGTCTTCAACCCGTTTGGAACCAAACGGTCCTAAAACCGTTTGGAACCAAACGGTCTTCAAACCATTTCACCTTCATCGTTTAACTTTCATAAAAAAATATAAACCACATAAATACAAATAAACATCCAATTCTTTTCTAAGAAAGTGTTCTTACTTATAACTTTTCCACTTTCAGTAATGGCATCACCAGCAAATCAACCCACCGGATGCGAGGATGCTCCTTTCTGGACACCAGAGGAACTCATAGCGGACCGCGCCAAGCTTCAAAACATCATAGACAACTACAACGTGACTAGAAAGGCCCCTCCAAATGTCAAAATCATGGTGGTTCTGTGTGAAATTGAGCGCATCAACAAATGTAGAGCGGTGGATGCAGGATTTTAGAGACACCATTACATCTAATGAAGAAGAGCTAGGTGGACCACCAAAGGTAGAGCGGTGGATGTAGGATTTTAGAGACGCCATTAATGACTGTGCTCTCCTTGATCTTGGTTTTTCGAGCAGCCCTTTCACCTGGGAGAGGGATTTGTCCATGGATACGCTGGTTTGGGAAAGGCTTGATAGAGTTGTTGCTACCTTTGACTAGAGGTAGATGTTTAGCTACTGGAAAGTTTTCCATCTACCGAGGTATAAATATGATCATTCACCGATCATCATTTCTTTTGATAAGAGACAAGTGCAGAACAAGAGAAGAGAGAGATATTTCTGCTTTGAACCTTTTTGGATCCAAGATCCTGAGTGTGGGTAGATTGTAGAAGATTCTTGGGTGCATGGCACGAGGGGTGGCTTACAGGCTAAGATTGATGGTTGTGGGATGAAACTTGATGAGTGGGTGGGAAAAAAGTTCAGACAGATGAAAAAGATGATAAAGGAGACTGAGGATCAATTGAAAGAAGAACAAACCAAAGTGTCAGATAATAGTGTTCTAAAAAGACGTGAAACCCTTACTAAAAAACTTGAGCACTGGCATAGGCTACAAGATGACTATTGGTGTGCACGGGCCAGAGTGAATGAAATGAAGAGTGGAGATAAGGATACAAAGTACTTCCATCTTAAGGCATCCCATAGAAGGAGAATAAACCTTATAGCTGGCTTAAAGGATGGGGATGGGAGCTGGTGCACTGAGGAGAAGGACATTACTGCGGTGATCTTAAAGTTCTTTGACAATCTTTTTAAAACTAGGAGCCCTTCTGGATTTGAGGAAGCTACTATTGGTGTGAATAGACATGTATCTGATGAGATGAATTCCTTACTAGAAAGAGACATATCAAATGAGGAAATTCAAACGACACTAAAGAACATGCATCCAAACAAAGCCCTAGGACCCGACGGCATGAAAGGTATCTTCTTCCAAAAATTCTAGTATATAGTTGGGGAGGGTATTTCTAGTTACATCAAAGGATGCTAAAAGTTGAATTCTCTATTGGGGAGGTGAATTCCACCTTGGTGGTGCTCATACCAAAGGTGGAACAGCCAAAGGAAATGTTTGAATTCTGACCTATCAACTTGTACAATGTCATGTACAAAATTGTCACATAGGTTCTTGGAAACCAGCTGAAACCTATGATGGACAGGATCATTTCTCAAAACCAAAGTGGTTTTATCCCAGGTAGGTTTATTACTGACAATGCCCTCATCACCTATGAGTTGTTTCATAAGATGAAGAATTGTGCCAACACCAAAAAGGGAAGCATGGCCATTAAGCTGGATATGTCTAAAGCTTATGATAGGGAAGAATGGAGCTTTCTTGATCATGTCATAATGAAGATGGGTTTTTCACCTCTATGGCGATGTCAGGTCCTAGACTGCGTATCCTCGGTTAACCACTCCTTTTCCATTAATGGGGACCGGTCTTCAGAGATAAATCCATCCCACGGCCTACGACAGGGTGACCCTCTCTCTCCCTACCTCTTTATTTTATATGTTGAAGCTTTCTCTACATCCATTATACATACAGTAGATAGTGAGCGTGTACACGAACTCAGTGTGTGTCACCTTGCTCCACATATTTCTCACCTATTCTTTGTAGATGACATCATCCTCTTTGCTAGAGCAACTTAGAATGAATGCTTGACCATAGAAAATGTTATTAGCCAGTACGAACAAGCATCGGGCCAGAAAATTAACTATGATAAGATTGAGATTGTCTTTAGTAAAGGTGTCAATGCAGGTGTTTGGGAAAATCTGTAGGAGATACTTAATGTGCGGGAAGTGGATAAACATGCAAAGTAACTGGGTCTTCCAAGTGCAATTGGGAGATCAAAGAGACAGATTTTCAATTTTGTCAAGGAACGTATTTGAAAAAAGCTACAAGGTTGGAAGGAGAAATTCTTGTCAAAGCCAGGAAAAGAAGTTCTTATTAAATCTATTACACAAGCCATACCGTCATATATAATGAGTGTGTTCCAGTTACCATCCATACTCATATAGGAGATTCATAGTTGTGTGGCCAACTTCTGGTGGGGTGCAAAAGGCAATGAAAGGAGAATCTCTTGGCAGTGTTGGGAGCGCCTATGTAAACCAAAAAAAGTGGGCAAAATGGGTTTTAGAGACTTGCACAACTTTAACCAAGCTCTACTTGCTAAACAAGTTTGGAGCCTACTAAGGAAGCCTTCCTCCCTAGTCTCACAGGTTCTAAAAGCAAAATATTACCCACATACATCTATATTGGAGGCATACAGAGGGTATAGCCAGAGTTACACTTGGAGGAGTATTTGGGGGGCAAAGGCTTTGGTGTGCGAGGGTGTTAGCTAGAGGGTGGGAGAAAGAACAACTATGGATACATGGAATAGTAGATGGGTGATGAACTCACAGAGCTCCGTGGGAGATGAATGTCTGGATGTCCAGGAGTTGCACCTTCTGCTACAAGTCAGCAAGCTCTTTGATCAGGAACATGGTGGTTGGGATGTGGATCGCATGCGTACTATCTTCCCACAAGAAGTCAGTGAGGCAATCTTGAACACACTAATAAACTTGAGAAGATCAGTCAACTCGCTGTTCTGGTGGCCGGGAAAGAAGGGAGACTTCACGACACACTCAACCTACTGTCTAGAACACCTGGGTCAAGATGAATTCCTAAGATGTAGAACAACTAAGAATGAACCGACCTGGCTATGGGTATGGAAGGCATCGTGGCCGTCGCGCCTCTCGCACTTCATGTGGCAGGTTTGCTCCGGCAGCCTCACCACTCTTGGCAGGCTCCATGATCACCACTGCGATGTGGATTTTCGCTGCCCGATCTGTTATACAGAGAAGGATACATTTGAGCACATGCTCTTTGAGTGCCCATAAGTCTAACTGATTTGGAACGACCACCCACTCAAGGAGAAGGTCATGAGATCCGGCCAGTGCCCTCTAATCGACCGTCTCCAATACCTGACTGGGAACCTCTCTTTAGAGGAGCTTGACGAGGATGAGGCCGTCTGGTGGGGCTTGTGGCACTGGAGAAACAGGAAGGTCTTTAACTAAGAAATGATGGATAGAAGGCTAGTTGTCATCAGATACATGGGGATCATCACTGACTATAAGGAAGCATCTGTCGGCAACACCACTGGCGATGAGGGGAGGTCAAAACAACCGAATTGCAAGTGGTGGAAGCCGCCTCGGGACAGCCTAAATCTCAACACAGATGTCGCCATGGGCGGACATGGCATGATCAGAGTCGGAGGGGTGGTTCAGGATCACAATGGGGAGGTCATCGACATATTCATGACGAGAAGGCAAGCTAAAGAACCGGTGGAGATGGGAGAGGCACATGATCTCCTCTATTGCCTCTGTTGAGATACAGAGAAAGGACACCGCAACTTGGTTTGTGAGATGGACTCCCAGATCCTTCAATTGGAGCTCGTGGGACAGTCACATAGACCAGACCATCTGGATCTGGTCATAGAAGATATCCATAGTATAGCTTCTTCTTTTAATTCGATAATCTTTGTTTTTTCTCCAAGAACTTGTATACCCATACCTTGGCCAAGCTGGCCCTGGATATCGACGAGGACAGTCGAGAGGTGGGGGAGCTAGCACCTCCTCTCATCTCCCCCTTGGTTTTGTATGATTCTGACGATTAGTTGAATACAAGACCAACCCTTAACATAAAAAAAGGGGCTAAGGTCATGAAAAGCACCCACCAAGTACACGCCTTGCATTTTCCACCCACTTAGGCCCACCAGACACCCCATTTTTGCACTCAAAAGCCCCCATAAAGCAGACCATAGAATATTCATGCTCCCCCAGTCTCTCACACTTACTAATTTAGCTGATTCAATTGAACCATTTTAAAAACACATCCCAAAGGATTTAGAAGGAAGATCATGGTTGACATGAGCCACACACTCCTCATATTGACTTGGATAGTTAGACTATGTTCCAAACAAGTCTTGAAGACTGTAGAGGACGAATGACCACTTAATGCATGCCTCTCTCTCTCCCAACCACATTGGAGGCTCCCCTTTAAATCCTATCCCTAAAAAACATCCCAACCACTATTAATACACATGTGATGACCATTTACAAAGGTTAAATCCCAAATAATGCCCAAAGTTTCGTATTGAGGCTAGGTATTCAAATCTTGGCCCCTAGACCATCATTTTGAAAAGGCTTCCACCAAAATGCTAATCTCGTTCGGAGAAAGCCCACCATTTGAAGATCTAAACACTTATATTTATCATTTCCTACCTCTATACAATAAGAGAATGAAGGAAAGCCTCACCCCACCCTTTTAGGATGTTAAAGAAAGGTATTTTGGGGCTAATAACCATGTAGATCTCTCTCTCCCCTATTTAATACCCCAATGGTGTGATCATATGAGTACTCAGGGTTGAAGGTCTTTGTCATTATATCAATACCTCTGTTCCTCTTATACATGTTGTTATCTTGTACTTTGTGTACAACCTCTCTCCCCCCTCTTTCCAGCCTCTAGTGGTGTCAGGTTATGATCACCCGAGATTGATGATATCTGGTATTATATTATTATATCTTATCCCTATTTTACATGTTGTTCTTGAAAGGTTTATCTCCCCTCCAACCCTTCATAGGTGTGAGGATATGAGCTCACGAGGTTGGTGATCACATATACATGTTTTAATATCTAATCTTTTATTTTCAAGTAGTTTTCTTATCGCTTTATCTTGCACATATAAGCCATATTCTTAAAAAAAGACAAATTTGAATTCGTTATAATTTAGGATGTCACAAGGGAGTTTCGGGTGCATAACACCTTCCTGACATGCAACTTTAGGCCTTACCCAATCTCTAAATATCCTTTTACTTTTTCACTCACTTTTTGAAGTTTCTCATTGTTTATCTAATGTTTCATTATAATTTTCACCACTCCTCCTTTCTTACCAACCGTTATGTTGACACCCCCTTTTTTATGACTTGATAGAAATTCAAAATTAATTCAAATTCTCTAGATAATGAAGGAGTCCATTCACATTCTATCCATTTTCCACATGTATAATTTTCTCCCAAATTTCCCATTTTTTTGCATATTTAATTCATCTATTTACTCCCACTTTCATCCACTTTGGGACTTTCTATAAAGAAACCTTCTCTTTAGACTAAAAGTTTAATTTACTCTTGAATTCTAATTTCCACAAGCTCTTTTTTATATATTGATTGGTTTAATTATAGAAATATTTCTTTTTCCCAAGGATATTCAATTATTTTTCTAAATAAATCTGAGTGATAATTTTGAACTATTTTTCTCTGTGATTTTCTTCCAATTTATCCAATGTATTCCTAAAATTAGTGGAAAACTGAGAAACCAATTTTCAACCAACCTAGACAGCTGGTGAATCCGGACCATCTGCCACGTGCCACATGATAGATTACCTTGATCCACTTGCCCCTCCTACGTAGCTCATGAGGGTTATCTCCAGCCAATTCTAGAAGGTTCTGTCTAGAACCTCAAACCCTAATATGCACCAATAAATATCCCCATATCATATGTACTTTGGAACCCTTTTGAAGCTCCTAAAGCCACAGGATTGAGCAACCTCCCTATTTATTCCCCCATTTTTTAGTGATCAGAGGATCCATCCTATGACACCTCATATCCTATTAGCATTTGTAGAATTGTAAATTGCTTTAACAGTTGCACCTTTGATCTATAACTACTACATCTGATCTATTGAACTACTACATATGATATGTTCAATCCCTATACCTGCTTTGTTGATGTTATCATTGTTGTTATTATTTACATTTTTTTAAAATTTGATTTTTCTATTAGTTTTCATCTACTAGTCACCTATAAATCTTACACATCAATCTTAATCACCCATTAGGGATCTCTACTATGGGCGGTCCTGAGGTGATTAGGACCCCATTACACCAAAAAATTAGGTCTTTCGATGTGGGAAGGACGTAACTATCTTCATCCCTGGAACCCCGCTCACTAATAAAAATAATTTTTACATCTTTTTATCTAATTTTTCTTTAAACGTCATGAATCTCTCTATTATTCACAACAAAAAGATCCTGATACTGGTTTATTGGGAGGGATAGGGTGATAATCTTTCTCCGCTAATAACAAGACCACCAAGTCAGATATTTGTATGTACTTTATATTTCTTGGATTTTAGCAATCTGACTCGGATGAAAACCAAGATTTACACCGTGGCTTCAGTGATTTACCTTGTTTTCCTCATTTTTCATATAAACATGGTGGCGATTCTAAACATCCATCTTTAATTTTGCGACATTTCAAAATAAAAAATAATAGAGTTTTTCCCATATATCTCTACTTTCCATTTTATGGTAGGGTGTGAAGGACTGACAACTCTTCTAGGGAACCCAAGCTAGTCTAAATAAAACTCATGTTATCTTGTTACAAAGATTGAACATCTTCATGTTTGTTCATTTTTTTCTTTGTTTGATTTAAATTCTCAAGTTTTCCTATTTTTTTCTATTTGTTTTTTGTTTGGGAGTAGAAAGGTGAATCCCTCTAATCTGCTAGTCACTAGCTCATGAATCGAGATGATATGTTGACCATACTCCCCACTCATGTCTCTAGTCAGTTTTGGTGGTTCTAATTTTGTTCTATTTTCTTTTCATTTTCTCTCTATCACCGTTCCCTTTCAATTTGGGGTTTTGGCCACACTTCCCTTTTAGGGTTTTACGTTTGCTTCCTTTGTATTAGAAGATATAATATAAAAATAAAGGGTGGAGCAGATTTGGGTTAAAAATCAAATATGATCTTTTTTAAGACATAGTGGTGTTGTTTCTATGTTTTGGTATATCAAAATTTCATGCTTTGTGGTCTTGCTTCATAATATGGTAAAATCCATCTCACACCCTTCACACTCCTACAAATCTATGTGTCATGAAATAGGTTCCAATCTCACGATCGATCCTTGTACATGATGTGGGATGTCACTGAAGTTGGATGTCCAAAAGCCTTATGATCATCCCACTCTCCTAGAACTCATGACTGGTTATAGTTGTTCTAGTCTCAAGGTGTATTGGAAGTAGTACCCTTATCTGTTGAACCCGGTTTACCCCTTAACGAGTGCTATCTATTCATAGATAAGATATGGAGCAACTCTCCTATACATGTCATGTTTGAGTGAGAATGTAATGATCGACCTAAACTCATGGGCTAAAAGGGGAGGGTCATTTATACATTGTCATGTTTTGGTTGTTAACAATGTTTTAGGTAGTTGATAATTGTTTCATGTGCAAATCAAACGAATCTTTTTAAATATTAAAATTATCAAATCAAACAATCTTAATAAAAAGATTAACTATATTAAATAATATTTCCAGAAGATTAACAATCTCAAACCTAAATAATCTTTTTAAAAGATTAAAAACCTTAAACCAAATAATATTTCTGAAGATTAACAATCTCAAATCAAATAATCTTTTTAAAGATTAATAATATTAAATTAAACAATCCTTTTGAAGATTAACCATCTCAAACCAAATAATCCTTTTAAAAATTAACATCTCAAACCAAACAATATTTTTAAACACAACCATCTCAAATAAAAAAACCTTTTTAAGATTAATAATCTCAAACATAAACATTTTTATAGATTAACCATCTCAAATCAAATAATCTTTTTAAAGATTAACAATCCTAAAATATCTTGTAAAGATTAACAATCTTAAAAAGATTCAAAGTCCTAAAAACTATTTTAAAGATTAGCAATCTCAAATCAAAATAATCTTTTTAAAGGTTAACTCCCATCAAAAGTCAAATAATCTTGCCAAAGGGATCAACTCTTTTTCAGCATTCAATAATTCACTAACATAATGATCACTATATCTTCAAAAGGGGAGTCATGTCTGCAAAACCTAGTCGAGTGGGATAGTAATTCCATGACAAGTAAAATGTAGTTTGTCGATGTCAAGTTTGCCCCATCCTTGGTCCTGGAAAATGACCTTAAACAAATATAGCTTGATTTTACAAATTCACTTTGGGTCCTAAACTATGATCTAAAACTAGACTAAGAAGGTACTCTATCTTCCTACCCATGGTCCTGAACCGTGACCTAAAAATGGACCACTTAGCTCCTTTGAAATTTACATTTATGGTCATGGACCATGACATTAAACTAGATCATCTTGTTCTTTTTATGCCCACATTTTGGGTCCTAGATGATGGCCTTAAACTAGACTGCAACATATACTCTAGTCTGTAGATTGTAGTAGAACCCAAGTTGAGGCTCCTTCTGCACTAACTGCTCATAGAATCCAAGTGGTAAGAACCCCTAGGAGGAAATCCCCAAACTAGGAGGGAACTGGGATGTCGTGGATGTTGCCAAGGGTTTCAGTTCGGCAACCCCTTTAAAAGAGTATGCGCTAGGGAATAAAGATAATTCATTAAGAACAATCACCAATCCATCGACGGCTACTTGAATCTTGATCAACCATTTGAATCCCCACCTTCCATAATATTTTAAAATAATTCTTTTAGGGCTACTTCTCTAAGGAGCACCATCTCCACCATTCTTTTATGTTCGGTCATGGTATTGGCAAGCACATCTCACACAAAAGTGAATAAACTCCTCTATCTTGCCCAGGATAGGTGTAGGTACGATCACCTAAAAATTTGTAATAACAAAAGAAAAAAAATCACGGGTGTCATTTGTCATGAGAAGGTTGCAAGAAATCAAGGATTATTCCTTTTTATACACTTACAAAACAAAAGGGGGACGTCTTTTTAATTTCTCACTGAATAAATTATGTGTGGATGGATCTGTCCCCAAACACATAATATCTTCTCATAAAATATTACACCCTACTTTTGAATCTTTCTAATGCTGATTTAAGACATTGTGAAAAGGTCAAGAAGGTTGCACTTCACCTGATCTTGCCAACAATCATCCTAGATGGTTGGGGATAGCAGTACAGATCGTCAATCTAATAGTGACACCAAGGGATATGTTGTCTACAACAAGAAAGATAAAACTATAGGAGTGGAAAAGCACAAAGAAGTTGTGGTGGTGCCTAAGACGTCCACCTCTTAGGATGATCCCCCGCAAGAGAAGACACCCAATACACTTTCACATATCCACCAAGATCAAGATATGCAAGAGGATGGCACTATCCGGAGTTCATCGGGTAGGGAGCTACACACACTAGGTCATCAAGGTCATTCTTCCAATACGGCATGTGGGGTTCCTACCCACATTAGTCAGAACAATTCCATCTAGGACTCTATAACGGACGTCCATTAGCAAACATTGGGGGAATCCCAATAGTTCAAGAAGTAGCAAAATTTGGCTTTAGTCTTGAAAGATAAATCGAAAGAAAAAAGAAAGAATAAGAAGTTGCAATCATAGAGGGAGATCCCGAAGAGGCCGAGAGGGTCAATGATGTCATGAAAATTCCTACATAACATCTAGGTGGCTGAGGACCAGTTCCCTTCCTAAACTCTATGTAACCAACGCCCCACTCCTATTACAACCCATATAAGGGAGGAGGGTATCAATTACCATCACCCATATACATGGATTCGACAAAGACAATCAGGCCCTCCAGTGATACCAATATGGTGGCCACACACCAGGAAGCTATTGCATATGAACCTGCTACTACAAGCCCCTAGTTTTTCAAGATCTTCTAGAAGATCAAACAACTAGAGGGGAAGAAAGATAGTTGGAAGACATTTAGTGATTTTTGTCACCTCCCACACACAAAGCTATTTGACAACTTCAACATATCAAAGTTCCATGAGAACTCTAGAAAATGGGATCCCATGGCCCACGTCAAGGCATACTGCACAGATATGATGGAAGTATAAAATGATGAGAAGTACGAATCTGTTGCTTTGCATGGACCTAATAGGTTCCACATAGACATGCTAAAATAATCTAAACATGACATTCATCACTATCTAGGACAATATGTCTAAGAAGTTTGTTCATTAATACACTTGAATCTAGACCATGCCCTTAAAAAGGATGACCTGGAAGCACCACAACAAAAGGAAAATGAAATCTTCTCCAAGTTTGTTGCATAATGGATGGAGTTGGCCACCCAGTTGAAGTTCAATCCCAAGAATAAAGAGGCAATATACATGGTGATCAGATCCACTACGCTAGCCCTCACGGCTCTTTTACCTTTAGAGGTATAATACTTTCCCATAATTCATACAAGCAGGAGTACATATAGAGAATTCTATTAAGAGGGTGGTCTATCAAAACATAGGCCTCATTTTCCATCAATAATCTACCTTTGCAACAACCAAGCATACAACTCAGACAACCCATGCCTTAGAACACTAGAAACAATAGGAACATGTTGTGCTACCCAACTATCAGCCTTAGTCAATGTCCCCACAATACTTATGACCACCAAACTACTACGGGTATGCGCCACCACCTCTTCAACCATATATGTAGAAAGGGGTAGAGAACACTCCTTTGACAATGAGTAACATGACACCTCAAGCCGAGCAGACAATTGTCAATCCATTAGTTGAAGAACCTTCCAAGCGAAAAAGGAATTTCACTCCCTCGGTAGCCTCCCGCAACACGGCATTTTCAGACATCATGCACCTGCTAAGCTCCCAGCCATACCGAATCCCCTGTCAGAAAGATACAAAACCAACATCTTTTATGAATTCCATCAAGAAAAAGGGAACAAGACTAATTCATGCAGCACATTGTACAAGACTTGATAGAATCTGATAAGTCCAGTACAATCACTTCAGAAGGATGTCTTCATTTTCCAAAACAGTGGATGTAATCTCACCACCAGGAAACTCATCACATGGGATCGTCCTTCCTCTAGAACAAGCAATTAAGAACTGGTCTCAAAGTACTCAGATTGTTGCTTTGGTCTAGCAAAAAAAACAATTATTCCTAGTAAGCACTAAAAGACCGCTTAGTATACTAGGAGCTTGCCAAGGGTAGACAATACAATTTATCAATGTACTAAGAACCCATCCAAGGCTAAAAGTACAAAATTTCTATGTGCCAACGTCATGAGTCCCAAGAAAAGCCCAGAAAACCTTGATTTATCACCTTATGGTAGTGGCACCAATGTGGCACCCTTGACAATCACAATGAAGATAGATTGGTGTCATGCTCTACCTAAAGCTCTATTGCCTCTCAACAAGGAGATGGAGAAGATGAATACTTATTAAGGAGTCCTACAAGCACAACATAAGAGGAGATTGTGACGTCCCCAAATTTTCTAAAACTTAATCTGACGTGTGACGCCCAAATTAAAACTCTCACCTCAATGAGAATCCCAATTTAAACATCCCACACTAGGCTAGGAAGAAGAAAATCAAGAGAGTCAGAAGGAAACACAGCAACACATGTACATGAACAATAATAAAACCACACACATGTTCACCATTCAACATATAATTACAACATGAATTATTACAACATTTGATATTACATATTGAACAACAAACTTATAAATATACATGTACTACTACTAAACTACAGGATCTTAAGACAACAGGTCCACCTGAACATCAGCTCGCCACACAACTCTCAACTATATAGGATCTTCAAGAGCATAACCATGACCTAAACAAAAAGATTACATGCAGTACATGTCAGCACAATATTCAAGAATATTGTACTGAGTACGCCTACGTGTCTTTTATATACCTCTCATCATATCTTGGCAATAAGATAAAACTAATATACTTGGCAGTAACAAAAGAATATAAGAAAAGTGTATACTTTCACAAAGATATTCATTAGCAAAAGAGAACACATATTTTTAATCACATTTCCATCATAAATCTCGTACATCGGCCCCCAAGGGCTTTGATGTTTTTAGGCCTTATGATATACTACCAAAGAATTTGAGATCATTTAATGTGTGATCTACTACCAAGGAAATTGAGATCTAACACATGTGATCTACTACCAAAGAGTTTGAGATCACTTCAATGCACTGTACTACCAAAGAGTTTAGTGCTATTATATGATGGATCTGATATCTTATGTTTCATGTGTTCATATCCATAAGTATGGAAAATCAAGCAAGATATCATACAAGAACAATCCTTTCATCCAATACCATATTCCAAGTATTTTACTACACATATAACACAAGCATATTGTATAATAAGCCAAGTAAGAGGTAATGGCGTACCTTCCAAAGAGATATACTTAATCACATAATCCTCATGTCATCTATATCCTGGTCAACCCTGATTAAGACAAGACCACATACTATCATCAGGTTCTTATCATCGTACATCTCATCTTAACCCTAATCATATCCGTTAGGGTTTCTTTTATCTCATTATGGTATTCTCATGATTACTTGTACTCTTGCCTTATATTTATATACTGATGTCATATTCTAGATTATGATTCATCGTCTGAACATTAGGTTCCATATTCCTTTTTGTGCACATATTAACCCTAGTTACATGTATTACTCGAATTAGGGTTTCATCACATGTTTCAAGGTTCATCCTAATATAACAGGGATTCTATGCATCATCTTGATCTCATAATTGAAACTTGTGTTCCATATACTGATATGAGCTTACTCTGTAAATTTAATCATTTATAGAGCACGTATGTATTTATTGCATTTTATTAGGGTTATTAGCCGTAATTAGTCATATTAAGAAAATTACATGATTTCGTACATCATCATGACCATAACTGACATCATATGCATTATAAACCTGGTTATGGACTTACTGACATTTTCCCATGATTTTGTGTCATCATTTTCTATTTATTATCCATTAAACAAGCATTACACATCTTACATGATATTGCTAATATTTAATCATCAAAAGTCTAATATTATTGTTCCATCATGTTCTATGCATTTTCTGAGAATTTTGGTATATTATATGTATTTTTCTGATACTCGAGCTAATCTCTATGATTTATCTAAGATCTGGGATTTTCTGATTGTTTACCTTATTCTGACCAATCAACAATCGACATGTGGCTCTGCTTGGGCGCTGCTCTTCCAGGCTTGATTCGGCTGGTTCTCCCTAGTTCAGCATTGAGTCGGCCGGTTCTCGTCTCCTGGACCCGGTTCACCCCAGTCCTCTCTCCCTCGCGCTCTCGCTTTCTCACGCGATCTGCAGCGTGACTCTGTTCTTCCGAAAAATAGGAGCCGCCGCACAGACAGGTCTCCGGCGAGCAATAGCAGGCACAAGGATGCACCTAAACACACGATACAGACGACCTCACCTTCGGTGACTCTGGATGGAACTCTACGACCACTTTTCTCCTTGCTTACTGCTCCAGCTCTGCATCTAGGTGGGAGCGTCACCGCCATCTCTGTCGTGGTAGAGCAAAAGGGGAAAAGCACCCCTCTCACTCCTGCTCGACCCTAAAGCTTCCAAAAGCTTCATAGGGCCTCTACGAACTCATCCACCATATTCTCTCACGGTGAGTAGCTCCAGAATCCATACCAAAGCTCGGTCCTCATCTCCGGCTATGAGGAGTTTATCAGGCATGGAAGGCTCCACGGAAGCCACTAAAAACGCATGGAGTCATCTCCTTTCGTCTCCTGCTTCCTTTTCTACCCCTTATCCCCCTCCGATTGATGCTCTAGCTCCCCTTCTCCACCTCTAACCACCACCTACAGGTCGCGGTGGAGAGGACCTGGAAGTCGAGCTTCTGTTCTCTCTACTGGAGCAGTCTCACAACTTGCTTTAGGGGTCTCCACACTCCTCTACTCGAGCCAAGAGCAACTGACCACTTAATATCCTCATTCAGGCCACAACCACGACATCTGGTGGAAGTAGGTCGGGGTCTCGTCTCCCCACCCACGTTCTCCCTTGCAACGAAAGGTAGGAGGATAACTCCTAGTCGTCTGATAATCATCCAAGGGCTGGTAGTGCCCCCACAAACAGGCCGGATCCATGACTCTCATAAGCAGGCAGTCCCAGCCACTAGATCTCAGATCTATGGCTACCAAACCTCCATGCATCCCACCCACAGTTAAGGGGCACGTGACACAACCTAGCTTAGGTTGTGATCGATGAACTTAGGTCTATTACCCATCAATATGCACATTAATTCACAATATTCAAACCTAAATAACTCCCTCTAGGAGCATCCAAATGCCACCAAATTTTAACCATAGCTTCTTTATCTCTTGATCTACCTTCTACTCAAATTTGGTGAAACTCATCTATTAGACTATTTAATTACTTCCTCAAAAGACATTCAAAAGATATCTCTTAATCATGATGTCAACCTCACATCAACACACCTACTTGGTCAAAAGCTTGGAACTCTCAATATAGCTCAACCATATGATTTCACTTATGTCATTGGACACTTAGGATTCTAAAAGTCCACTTCATCACATCCTACACACCTTAAAAGAAATTTAGTCCTCAGAATTAAGCCAGAAACCCAATCTTTCACAGAGATCGAAAAGTTCTCCATTCCATCTATTAATCCTAACAAGGTACCACCCATGCATAAGCTTTGCAAGGAGACTAGTCAAGAAGGCTGAGATACAATCTAGTTCCTGAATGAACCCAAGGGAGAGGTGTCACTCGTTGAAGTGATGCAAAATTCCCCAACACACTGATTAGCAATCATGAATATCCTAGAATGGGCCTACGTTCCAAAGACACGAGTCCAAAAAATCTTACATCACAATCAAGTTAATGAAGACCCCTCATCTAAAATCATTATCTCAAGATATGATACCAACTGGGGGAAGTCAAAACTTGCCCCTATTAATCACAATAATATACAACAACCTTAACAAACCTTTTTGTTTTTTCAACAACATCACCTACCTCAACGTGTGTCCCTTAAAGACACTAATCGGCCTGGGGAAGGATCCATTTTACCTACACTTGTCCATAAAGAAAGAAACCTCCTTCAAATGAGTAATCAAATATGATCTGGGATAAACTATTTTGGACCTAAAAATTGGGCTAAAGATGTTCTCAATCCCATTTATGGCCATGGAGTTGAGCCCTTCCTCTGGCCTCCTCGTAGGAAATCCATAGCTTGATCATAACTGGTGGTTCCCTCATCACTGCATTCAAAACTAAAGTATCAGCTAGGACATCCCATTGCACCATTCAAGGGGATAGTCCTAACACCATAGCATGCATCGAGGAGTACGCTGTCCTATTATGCTTAAAAATGCTTCATATTACTAACATTAGTTGGGTGTTGCCATACAAAAGATAATGCCAACTCTCGTACAATATGAAGTTGTTTGTACAATGAATATGAGAGATGTACATCCATCCATATTGAGGACTAGGAGCCAGACAACAAGGATGTATGAAGATCATTGAAAATTCTCAGAGACAAAAGGGGTTGGGCCTAGTGTTCTATGACCCATCCTACACATGACCTTAGATCACCAGGTGGAAAGTGTACTAGAAGCATGAAGCCTTGTGGCCCACTACAATGGACTTGACATGAAGAGGATGTTACATCAACTGTCTACCCTTGACTTGAGAATTGAGCCACAAGGTTTGACGCATTTGACTAGATAAAGATGTCAACTCTTGTTGTATCGGTGGGACATTGGCCGTGAGCATAAAGGTCTCTGTTTGTAATTCCCCTGCACTATGGTTATCACTTAAGAAAATCCAAACAGCACCAAGGGTATCGTCCCTGTGATGCTGCCTTACTTTGTATAAAAGGTCGTTGACGACAACCAGGATGACTACCTCAAGATTGTTGTGAACATCTAGGAGATCTAACCTCATCACTAATGAAAGCCATGACATCGAGACCAAAACTCAAGACCAAAGATAAGGTCATTCCTCCAAACAAGGAAGCAATCAAATGGGTGCCTAATTATGTCATTAACAAACCATGCCCCAAGCATCCTAATGTCAAATACAAGCATAAAGCATCACTAAGATGATCATGTTGGCCAGAAAAAAATCATCAACCCAATTCATGAAGGGGTGGAGGTTCCACCTAAAATAGCCAACTATGATCCTCTCAAGATTTGCCGTAGACGGCCTAGCCTAGTCTACGCTGAGACTGCAGACCCTAAGGTCATGGAGGAAGACTAGGATATCACATGGGATGACTATGATGAAGTCTAAGACATGATTAAGGGTTAGAGCGTTAACACCATATTTGATATAAAGGTTGCAAAAAACACAAAAACTCTCATTTCTCCTGTCTTGAGCAATGAGGGAGCCCAAAAATGGCGTTTAAAGGACCAAAATGTGCTGAGGCAAGGTCTCCTCATGCACCCAAAAAACTCTCATTAGAGGAACGACACCCCAATGTGGTGCAGATCCAAGAGTGGCATTTTAGTCCTGCTCTACCACATCACCCCTCACTCCCAAAAGATTTTTTTTTGCATAACACACAAAAACACAAAAAATTACAAAACCCAAATAATCCAAAAGTATCTAAAGTTAAGAAGGCACTTCAGGAGTTTGCTAGCTATTTCACTTAATACCTAAAATGAACAATTAGACATTTATTGTTTTTTTTTGGATCTCTAACTGTGCTAGAAGGATTTTTTGATACCAATAGTATTTCTGATTTAGAGAAATTGAAATCTATAAGTGCTTACATCTTCACTGTGGGTGGAGGTGTTGTGTCTTAGAAATATACCAAGCAAACATGTTTAGATCATTCCACTATGGAATCCTAGTTTATTGCATTAGAAAAGGCTGGAAGTAAAGTGGAATGGCTAAGACATGTTCTAATGGATCTTCCCATTTGGGAGAAACCCTCTCCACCAGTGTTTATGCACTTTGATAATCAAGCTGCCATAGCAGGAGATAAAAACAAAGTTTATAATAAGAAGATTAGTTATATTCATATACATGATAATATTGTGAGACAATATATCTGTGATTGTATAATCTCAATGGATTATGTAAAATTAGAATGAAACTTTGTCCATCCTCTAACAAAGCCATTAAGTCAAAGACTAGTTAGCAACACATAGAGGAGAATGGAACTATGCACATATAAAAACTCAAAGTGATGGATACCCAACCTTTTGGAATGGTGATACCGAGAAGGAAGTTCCATGAGAAAACTTAGTCACTAGATGGCTCAATGTATTGTAATATATTTTATCTCATTCTTATGATGTAAATAATAATTTGTAGTGATTAAGTTGATTATATTTTTCTTAATGGATTTCATATCCATTGATGGTAGTGTATATAATTGCAGTATAATTAATGAAATTCCAACTATGAGTGTGGAGTGGGTCCACACATGTTGAGATTTAGACAGATCTCTAGAGCACTTATTTATATTCCCAACAAGTGCATGGCCTAAAAGTGCCAAACTGTAAGAACAATAATTGATTGTATATATGTCATGTGAGTAATGGGATCTAACTACATAAAAGTAGAATTGGTTCAAGAATAAAGTTCTACCTATCCTCTATAGATTACACACATCTACTATATGCTTTTGTTTAAAAATCATAGTTTTAATAAAACTTATGCATGCCATTTGTTTTACTTCTTCTAGTGAACTCTTATTCAAAGTTTTAATGTTTATTTTTAAAATAGTGTGAGATTTTTGTGTATCGTGGTATTTCAAATATAAAGGGAAGAGTTTTATTCCCATACAGGGTGATCCATAACTTCTCTTCTCCTCATATATGACTGCTCATTCATTGGATAATTGAAGACCACAATGGGACATTGATAACACCCACTTTATGGCTGCTAGAGCTTATATTTTATTGTCAAAATATCCTTGAAACTTAACGTCCTCTTTTTTTTATTCTATTTATTATCAACAATCATGCCCACAACGCCCCTGACAATATTTCCCATCTTTTACAGGGCTTTTCCTATTTTTTCACAAGAAAAGAAGCATGAATGGGCCCATCAGGACAATCAACTACGAAGTCCATATTCCAGCCTAGTAGCTCGCCAACATCCAAGGTCAGCATGCTCCTCTTACCCCTCATGGTCGCTACCCGCTATGATAGCAACCCGACGCGGGAGTGTCATGCGGGAGTCTCAGCCCACTGCGACCCTTTACCTGATATGGTGCCTAACTTGTCACGGTTCACAAACTGACGAGGTCATTACCCGACATGGCCACCCCTCGGTGCTACAGCCTGACAAGGCCCCAACCCACTTTACCTGAACGCGATACACTCGCTACTCGACACTTTCACAACCCGACATGCATGACGGGCGATAGCTGTTTCAGCCCTTCTGAAGTCTCGAGAATGAAGCCATAGATGAAAGACACGTGGGCCAATAAAAGCTACAAATACCATCAACTCACTGCCTATAACTGGCAGCTATAAGCCTATGATGGGATGGGCCGGACCCTGTAAGAGCTAGTCCCTAGAGTAAAGGAGCTAGTGGATCGAGTCCCAAGGAGCCTACTAGGTGATAACTCGATGAGTACACCCCCATCCCGAGAGGGATGGGAGGAGTTCACTTAGAGACCGTTCCAGTAGCAGTAAGTAGCACAATATGATCTACAAGGCCACTTCAAGCATATCGGGTTCCTACCTAGGCTTCAATCTGAGACGACTTGCCCACCTATACCTGACACGAAGAACCCAAGAGCCTTAAGATAATGTTAACCCGATATGTATCCTAACCCGATACAGTACCCAACCCGATATAGTCTATACCCATCATAGTTGCATCCCGACACGACCAGCAACCTGACATGACCGTATCAGGTGGAGGTCTTGTCCCGATATGACCCTTATCCATCACGGTCCATGACCCAACATGATCAATGACTCGACATGGTTGTATTTCGATATGACCTCTACCCAGTACTGGGTCAGCATCATCTTAGGTGTCAGTTGTTGGGTACTTTGATCTCCTAAATCAAGGAGAGTGATACTTATCTTCCCTTTACAACATTTACTTTCATTTAATTACAACATTGTAACTAAACCGTTATGCTTCTTTATGATTATTGGAATCTGTGGA
The DNA here is from genome assembly GCA_963693085.1 of Alisma plantago-aquatica. Taxonomy (NCBI): domain Eukaryota; kingdom Viridiplantae; phylum Streptophyta; class Magnoliopsida; order Alismatales; family Alismataceae; genus Alisma; species Alisma plantago-aquatica. The sequence goes on along the minus strand of OY856409.1, from coordinate 33,645,084 downwards.
GTTTATCTCACATCATTCTATGTATGGCTTTATTTTGTTGGATGATTTCTTTCTGGAATTTGAGTTCTAGTTTCTTCTTTCTGATTCATGCTTTTGACTAGCTATCAAATTGTGATTATTGTTTTGACTCCTTTAAGAGAAGGATGTTATAAACTTCTAGAGCTTGGTCTGATTCAGGTGTATGAGAGTACCCAGAACCAGAGTTGTGCCCAGTTTATCTTTCTACGTGAGCCCACGCCCGATACCTTTGAGAAGAGGAACCCAGTGCATGGTTTGTTGGTGTTTTCTTTGAGAGAAGAAGACACTGGATGTAGGACTTTGTTGCTTGTTATGATTAATTTTTCTTTCTTCATGCTATACTCCGAAGATAGGTCTATCTCCTCGGTTTCCTATATGCAAAAACTATCATAAAAACTGCTAAAACCCAAAATACCCAAAGCCTTCATCTTTCTAGTAACTCCCCATGGAGATAGGTTTTAGTTTAATTCTTTGTGATTCTTTTTCACTACAACAAACCTTAATCCCTCGACTCTCTGATGTGCTCATACAAGTAAAACTTAGGTTCTGAAGTGTTATTCTCCTAGTATATGTGTTCGACCCCGAACTACTCCAACCCTGTGCTAGTTGCAGGAGTCTTAAACATTCAGGTATTATAATTTATTAAAGTTTGATGACCTAGACATGTCTCCATTTTTGGACCCACATTTAAGGCCTATTAGATATGGACTTCACACACGCTTAGTGGGGCAGACCAACTAGGTTTGGGCCGAACTGATATAGAAATCCTTTAATCGGACGTGCCAGCCCAAGTCACATCTTGCATGCATAGCAGTGCAAATATGGCCTCTTCAGGCTCTTTGTGGTGGCACAGTCATGATTTGATGTTTCTATTTCACGCGCTTAATATTTTCAACATGTATTGCACCTCTTCAAGAATGCGGTTGCAATTTGTTTTGTTTGCCAACCGCAACCACTTGCATCTTTTTCTCCGTGTTGCACTCCTATTAAACAAAGGCACATGCACTCATTCTTATGTCTAAAAATGGAAAACTCTCTCATTTTGTCCTTATCACTTTGTTGTTGAGGTTGTCCATTTTTCAGCGTCTTTGTCTATGATCACTGAAAGAATGATCATGTATTGTTTTTCTAGACGTTGTGATCTGGTTGTGCACACTTTGTCGCTCCAACCATTGTTTTATCCTAAAAGGGTAGCCACTCTACGCTACAACACCAACCTTCATCGAGTAAGGTGAAAATACTCTTAATAGAATTACATTATGCAAGCCTCAACGAGTTGGTAACATTATTTTATTTCTTAATTTCATACTTCCTCTACCCAATTTAAACAACATGTGTGTGAAGGCATGGTGTAAATATTAAGTTGAATGAAAGCTTTAAGGAGTACTAGAGTTGTCGATTTCTACAAAAAAAAATAGTGGTTACACAATTTTGATTACCATCTGGATGATTGTTTTTTACCAACATGTAATATACATGATGTTCATGTTGGATACTAGAATGGGTGATTGAATGTTGTAAGGGGGGGGGTGAATAGAGCTGAGTGCACTTAAAAAAAATTCATTAGACCTTCAAGATATATTACAAGATAAGGTTGCTAATCAGGAAATTTGAGTACAACTAAACATACATAGAAAAGATGAGAGAGATTGAACATGCACCAATTAACAAGCTATGTAGAGTGGTTCCATACTTCAAACTAGAAGAATGTCAGTCCACTACCTAAGTGGTCAACCTATAGGATTTATTAACCATGTCTACTCCTTATATTCACTTATAAGATTTACAACATATGACCCACCAAAGGACTTACCTATCCAACTATGAGTCTTCTACCTCACTAAGGAGTTACCCACTTTGCAATGAATCTTTTGCTTTCACCAAGACTTACCTACTCTTGCATAAGTCTTCAGCCTTTGAGTAATTATCCACTCTTTTTGGATCTTTAGCCTTTGACTTCACCTTTGCCAAGGAGAAGCTTCCACCAATGACTTACCCACTTGAGCAAGGAGTTTTCTTCCTTCACCAAAGGCTTACCCACTCTTGCTCTAATTCTTCGGCCTTGAATCTCTTCACCAAGGGACTCCCTACCTTGTTCTTATTCACCTCTCTTATCCAAGAGAGATAACATTCATCTTCATGGTTGAAAGAGAGATTGGGAGGTGGAGTAAGTGAGAGCCTCACAAGATATACATGTAGGACTAACTCTCTTATAGATCTCATACTTACTCTAATAGATGTGCAAGTGGTTAAGATTAGAGAGAGAGAGAGGAGACTATAACATCACTTAACTATAGAATAGGGACATTCATAGTGCTTGGCTAACCATGGGATGAAGCCCAAGGGGTTCTATTTATAGTTTAGGATGCATAGAAGCCTTTGGGAACACATAAGGATGAATACTAAAAGTTTAAGATGTTGTAATTTTTTTTAGAGTTTTACAACATTCCAACGGCTAGAAATACTTTTTCGCACTTCTCCGTACAGTGTGATCAGTCAAATTTCAATAAAGATAACATGACCAATCCCACTATGCGACAAGACCAATGTAGACAACAGGTCGAGATTGTCCTGGTGGCAACTCGACTGATTCACTTAAATAGACTTAGTTTGTAGAGGGATCGGTTGAGTTCTATGAAATGGAAACTTACCGATCAAAAATTATTTTCAAAATCCAACAAGGATCGGTCAAGTTTGGAATTCGACCGATGAACAACCTAATGTGAATTTTGAAAAATGGCTTTTGAGTGCTTAAATATTTGATTTAAGTGTTCTTCCTTTTTCTAAGCTTAAATACAAGTCATAATGTCATGGAACTGGAATCCCAGTCCCATGAACCAAACAAATACCAAAGACAACATGCAGAAGCATAAAGCTTAGCACACACGAACAAATAACAAGATAAAGGCACCAACACAGTCTCAACACTCAACAAGTATAAATTATACAAGGTACATCATATTTATGAGTTCAATTACACATTTCCATAGTCAAGGTACAAGTCATTCATGTGCACTAAATCTAGATCTTATAACAAGTACACCTAGAATAGCTCACCAAGACCATAAACCTCCTAGCCATTTATGAACCTAAAAACAAAATATGAGAAATGGGTCAACCCACAACGTGTTGAGTATGGGGCAGAAATATACATATATATGTATAAGCTTTGCATAATTTGAAAAGATTTCAAGACTAAACGAATAAGAATAAACATGTTATCTGTTTAACAAAATGTGAAACCATATTTTATGTCATTTCAATATATTATACCAACAATATCAAGCATGTTTAAGGCCTTTGACCATCTTCCCATCGGAAGGGTCCGTAAGGGTGCTCCAGATTAGCCAACCCTTTTATATGAGAGGGACCTCAACGTCGTAGCCAAGAGCTAACCCTTTATCAATCAACATTATAATGGAGTTCTATATATATGTGTGTTCAAGTTATAAAACCAACGAGGCAAACATCGAGTAAGACATAGCAATACTACATGGCAATATTTGATCAAGTAAACAAAAAACATACAATACATGTCTTTTCAAGCAAGAAAGTGATATTCATATAACTAGATAAGGCCCATACCTGATTCACAGATTCATAACCTAACTTATCCTTCATATCTAGCCACATGCCAAACCTGATTAATAACAAGATTACATGTATGCATTAGATTCTCATCATTAACCCTAATTAGATTTTTTTAGGGTTTTGGCCAAATTAGGTTCAAGGTTGCTTATTGGTACATTAGATCATCGTTTTAGTGATCTTGTGGTCACCAAGGAGGTGTGGTTCAACTTTCAAGTCATACTGAGGTTCCACATATTATATATGAATATTATAAGGTTTACGTCACATATTTGCATTCTAGGGTCATAAGACTCACAAAGTAACAACTAAGGTCTCGGACCATCAAGACATGAGGGTCAGACAAGATACAAGATTAAGTCAGCAAGATATAGATACATGAATCATATTCAAGAAATGTAGCAACTTTGATCAAGATCATACCTTAAAGTCCAAGGATAAGTCACATAGTGCAAATGGGAGTAATTCTTAACAATAAGGTGATTAGTACGCTCCTATAGATCAAATATGTACTAAAGTTTCTTATTTCATAACTAGTCTGATAGATGATCATTAAAGGTTCAAGTTTTATCACATAGATGCATTGAATGTACTCAACATGACTAAACCTAGCATTTTTAGGTAATCAGGAAAATAAACATTAGAATTAGAGTCTTAGACCAATCACAAAGTATAGATCTGGTCGAGTAGATTAATTTTCATATATTATATGAGAGATTTGATCAAAGGAATGTAAACTTATCGTCATTATACTACATGTATTGAAACTTAGGAAAAACTAGGATGTCACCCATTCACCTTGTGATTTGGATTGCGCTTTGGTGGCAGCTCATTGGGCCTCACACCTGGATGGCCTTGTCCTGTGAGGCTTAGTCCCTCCTGGACCTGATTTTCCTCCACATGTGCGGACACACCAGCACTGGTTCTCTCTCGCGGTCCCTATGCGGAGCAGGGGACGAACAGAGCACCTCTGCTCCCGCTGCCCACTGATGCTTCACCTTTTGCATCCATAGGGAGGCGGCTTGGCGGTGTGGGCGGCAAGGGCGGAAGATTCCCTCAGTTTCCTTCAGACCTTCGGGGTCAGACCCCCTTTGGTTGCTAGCCGAGCCTGTTGGCTGCCGACGGTCTCCTCCTAGCCAAACATGATGATGCAGAAGAGAGGGGGAGAGGGACAACATGGAGGGAGAAGATAGAAAGTTTCCTAGATGTATGGGAGACACTGTTGGTCTCCTTGGGGAAAGACGACCACCCCACTACTGAAACCATTATCAAAATGGAGACGGGGAATATATTGGTAGCAGACAGAGAAGAGAACAGGGAGGACGATGGTTCCAAACCATCTTGGCAGCTAGGAAGATGGAAAGAAGAAAACAAATAAAAGAAGGGGCTAGGTTTAGATGGGAGGGATTTATGAGAGACTATAAATCTAGGTTTTGTGGTGTTTTACCATTGGAGGGTGGATCTTGGGCTATTCATTGTCTGATCTATATAGTATAGTGAAGAGGAACTCCCTCTCATTCCCTATAAGTCTTCCCAAAAAGGAAAGAATTAATGTAGTCAGGCGTCTGGGCCGCATGCTGGCTTATCCCTTGAATGGATCGGCCCAAGAGCCTAAATAAGGATAAGAGAGTAAAATAAACATTCAAAATAGGGCAACTTTAAAACTACATAACTTGGGCACCAAAGTTCTGTTTGAGGAAATTTTTATAACAATGGAAACACAACTGCGAGCTCTATCACTTGAATTATAATAGGGTGAAATAATATCATATTGAGTAGGTTAATTATCTATTACAAGTTGATGATATGTTAAAATGTGTCATTGTGTTCAATCTTTCAAATTAACGCTTTGTATGGTGAAATTAAGCATTGATGTTACCAACTTGGAGTATGATAACATTTGAACAATGAAACAAATATCCAATTGAGTAAAAGGGTCACATGATGAGAGAGAGAATTCACAATAGAGGAGAGAGAGGAAAAGTCAGGTCATTACATCCTTCCCTCCTTAAAAGAAATTTCATCCTCGAAATTCAGCCAAGATGATGTTCAAGCGTCAAAGTCAATATCCATCTAGTCTAGGTATCTTACCATGGTTTTCAAGGTATTATGCACAATGGGATGCACACTAGGTTATCATCATCAAGGATGTACTCATCATTCTTATATACATATCACTTAGTGGTCCTTCATAATGTGACATTATCACGGCATCGGGGTTTACCTATCCCTAGTATCCCTGAGTTTGGGTTCGTATTCATAACTTCATATGAGAACAAGGTGTATCATCAAAATCTAGGTTATCAATTCACAAACAAACATGTCCTCAATCATCACTTCCAAATTTGGTCATCATTAAACGTGTATATTTCATCATTGTACTAGATTTCATGCACGTTATGTTTCTCCCCAAAATTTTACAAATTTTCCCAAATCATCTTCATCAATTTCACATTTTGGAATTAAAATTAAGTAATTTATTTATCTGGTTTATTCGATTTATCATCCCAAGAGCATCATCATATAAAGATAATCATTTCTTTTTCACTGGTTATGAGGTTAGGCATGTTACCCCTAATTATTCATGCTAAGATCTTATGACATCATCATATCAAGTTCCTAATTTCAAAGCTATATCTTTCGTCTATGTTATGATTTCATACTAGGTCTAACTCATGAGAGTGGCTCATTGCACATATATCAAGATTTTAACTGAAGTGAGATTCTTTCATGTATCGAGCAACATTTGAGGGACAACATTATCATCAACGTCAAGGTTTTGTAATTTTCTCACTTGTATCTAGAAAGTGTTCCACAAGCTCAAGACACTCAAGCTGTGACATATATATGCCCAACAAGACATGCTAACCACAACCATCTACCCATAAAAAAATTTCTACCCATCTTTTGAGAAACAAGGATAGCCACTAGATTCCTTTATATACAACTACTGACCTGAGTATGAGGCCCATCATTGATACCACACATCATGTACATTATCTCATGGTCTTGGGACATCTCTCTCACCTATATAGCAAGCATCAAATTTTCAATTTCCTCTTTCTCTAGGGTTATATATTTTCATAGGAAATATATAGGGTTGAACATTTTCAAGGGAACCACACACTAGGTCACTCAATTCATATACTTCGAAGTATTCTAGCTAGGGACTCGTCATCAAGTATTTCATCATGCATATTCTCAATATTTCAAATATTTTGGAGTTTAGTTACTCTGACCTTCTCCCGCGACGAGTCGACTCATATCAAGAGGTCACCCTATTCATATGTCCCATTCTATAGGTCCTCCTTTGTAAAGAGATTGAGGCCCACGTTAGTCTCAAACCATATATCACATATCATATCTCAACACGTACAACACTAGGTACAAGCAATCATGTCAACCCACTAGGTAGGTTTAGCACATCAACCAAGACACGTGTATCATACAAGGTGCTAGGTTTATCTAGGGTTACATGGTCAAACTCATCTCATATCATCAAACTACTTGATCTTTTCAAGGGAAAACTTGGGTCTTATCACCATCAACATCATCATCAATATCATTATCATCATCTTAGGATATCTAGGTTACTCACTAGCCTAACCTATATCATGGCTCTAGACAACTCTAGAGACTATCACTATCATCTAAACTCTCTCATCTAAACTTGATGCTACATCACTTTCTCTTAGGTTACATGGACATTCACTACCTTTCTACGTGTGGTAACATTTTTCATATGTACATATAATACTACTTCAAATATGTTTTCTCCAACATTTAAACATGAAATGAAAACCACCATACTCCATTCAAATAAAACCAAAACCAAAATGAGTTACCACACTCATTAGGCAGTCTAGTACCATGAAACCTAGAGAACTAGCAAAAACATGGTGCACACTTGTGTAAATATCCTAAGCACATGTCACGAGCATATGTCTAGGGAGGTAAATTACACAAGTCTACATCTAGTTCTAGAACATCTAGGTTCTAACCTAGATGCTAAGTTAACCTAGTCCAGAAAGGACACCATATTAAGTGTCTAGGGTTGAGATGTAAGGTGAGTTTAGTTTGTGTTTCATGTGAGCAATTTTTGGTGTAGTTATTGTTCATGCTCTGATACCATCTGTCATCGAACCAGAATCCCAGTCTCATTAACCAAATGAATACCAAAGGCAACATGCGGAAGCTTAAAGCTTAGCACACATGAAAAAGTAACAAGATAAAGGCACCAACACAGTCTCAACATTCAACAAGTATAAATTATACAAGGTACATCATATTCATGAGTTCAATTACACATTTCTAGAGTCAAGGTACAAGTAATTCATGTACACTAAATTTGGATCTTACAACAAGTACACCTAGCATAGCTCACCAAGCCCATCAACCTCCTAGCCATCTCTAAACCTTAAAAAAAACTGGTCAACACACGAGGTGTTGAGTATGGGGCAAAAAGATATGTATATATGTATAAGATTTGCATAATTAGAAAAGATTTCAAGACTAAAGGAACAAGAATAAACATGTTAACTATTTTAAAAAAAAGTGAAACCATATTTTATATCATTTCACTCCATAATAACAAAAAATATCAAGCATGTTTAAGTCCTTTGACCATCTTCCCATTGGAAGGGTCCATAAGGGTGCTCAAGATTAGCCAACCCTTTTATATGAGAGGGACCTCAAGGCCGTAGACAAGAGCTAACCCTTTATCAATAAACATTATAATGGAGTTATATATATATATATATATATATATATATATATATATATATATATATATATATAAGTTATAAAACCGACGAGGCAAACATCGAGTAAGACATAGCAATACTACATAGCAATATTTGAGCAAGTAAACAAATAAGCATACAATACATGTCTTTTCAAGCAAGAAAGTGATATTCATATAACTAGATAAGGCCCATACCTGATTCAGTGATTCATAACCTAACTTATCCTTCATCATCTAGCTACATGCCAAACATGATTAACAACAAGATTACATGTATGCATTAGATTCTCATCATTAACCTTAATTAGATTTATTTTTAGGGTTTTGGTCAAATTAGGTTCAAGGTTGCTTATTGGTACATTAGATTATCTTTTTAGTGATCTAGAGGTCATCAAGGAGGTGTGGTTCAATTTTCAAGTCATTTTGAGGTTCCACGTATTATATATGAACATTACAAGGTTAACGTCACAAATTTGCATTCTAGGGTCATAAGACTCACAAAGTAACAACTAAGGTCTTGGATGATCAAGACATGAGAGTCAGACAAGATACAAGATTAAGTCAGCAAGATATAGATACATGAATCATATTCAAGAAACATAGCAACTTTGATCAAGATCATACATTAAAGTCCAAGGACAAGTCACATAGTGCAAATGGGAGTAATTCTTAAAGAATAGGGGTGATAAGGACCCTCCTATAGATCAAATATGTATTGAAGATTCTTATTTCATAACTAGGATGATAGATGATCATTAAAGGTTCAAGTTTTATCACATAGATGCATTGAATGTACTCAACATGACTAAATGTAGCATTTTTAGGTAATCAGGAAGAAACATTAGAATTAGAGTCTTAGACCAATTCCAAAGTTTATATCTTGTCGATTAGATGAATTTTCATATATTATATGTGAGATTTGGCCAAAGGAATGTAATGCTATCATCATTATACCACATGTATTGAACTTAGGAAAAACTAGGATGTCACCCATTCACCTTGCGATTTGGATTGGGCTTTGGTGGTGACTCACTGGGCCTCATGCCTGGACGGCTTTGTCCCATGAGGCTTAGGCCCTCCTGGACCCAATTTTCCTCCACATGCACAGACACACTGGAGTTGGTTCTCTCTCACGGTCACTATGCAGAGTAGGGGATGAACAGAGCATCGAAAGACTCCCTTAGTTTCCTCCAGACCTTCGGGGCCAGACCCCCTTCGGTTGCGAGTGGAGCCTGTTGGCTGTCGCTGGTCTCCTCTCAGCTAGACATGATGATGTAAAAGAGAGGGGGAGAGAAAGGGCATGGAGGGAGAAGATCGAAAGTTTCCTAGATGTAGGGTTGGCACATCTGGTCTCCTTGGGGAAAGACAATGACCCCACTGTTGAAGCTATTATCAAAATGGAGACGGGGAAGATATTGGTAGCAGATAGAGAAGAGAATAGGGAGGACGATGGTTCCAAACCATCTCGGTGGATGGGAAGATGGAAAGAAGAAAACAAATAAAAGAGAGAGCTAGGTTTAGATGGGAGGGATTTATAAGAGACTATAAATCTAGGTTTTGTGGTGTATTTCCATCACAGGGTGGATCTTGGGGCTATTCATTGCCCGATCAATGTAGTACAGTGAAGAGGAACTCCCTCTCATTCCCTATAAGTCTTCCCAAAAAGGAAAGAATGAAGGTAGTCATGCATATGGGTCGCATGTTGTCTTAGCCCTTGAATGGATCAGCCCAAGAGCCTAAACAAGGATAAGAGAGTAAAATAAACATTCAAAATAGGGCAACTTTAAATCTACATAACTTGGGAACCAAAGTTTTGTTTGAGTAAATTTTTATGACAATGGAAACACAATTGTGAGCTTTATCACTTGAATTATGATAGGGTGCAATAATATCATATTGAGTAGGTTCAACATCTATTGCAAGTTGTTGATATGTTAAAACATGTCTTTGTGTTCAATCTTTCAAATTAATGCTTCATATGGTGAAATTAAGCATTGATGTTACCAACTTGGAGTATGATAACATTTGAACTATGAAATGAATATCCAATTGAGTAAGAGGGTCACATGATGAGAGAGAGGATTCACAATAGAGGAGAGAGGAAAAGTTAGGTCATTACGCATACAATCATTACTAATGATTTACAACATGATTCTAATGGATTTACATCATTTTCCACAAAAGTGCACTTGCATTGATTTTTACTTCTCTTTTGTCCAAGTTAGGATGCGTAAGTTAGGGAATTTAGAGTGTGTCTATACTTAATATGAAATCACTCAAATAGAAGTGTTGTACACAAATAAGTGGAATGGTTTAGTCATCATCATTCTCCCCCTTTTTTTAAGATGGCAAACCATTCCATAAATGTATTGAAAGCTTTTAAGTAAGATCATATCTTTGGAGAAACCTAGGGGTTTCAATAGAATTGAGTTCATATGCTCCCCCTTAACTGATGCTCATGGATTTCTCATATTCCCCCTCAATTGATGCTATTCTCATGCATGGTTATATGTCATACCATTTATAGAATACTATGTTTTCTACTCATATATGTTCTACACACATATGTTTTCTCTCCTTTTTACATAGACATGCTTCTCCCTCTAATTGGAAGACATGTTTTCTCCCCCTACTTTACAGAAGAAGACATGTTTTCTCCCCATTTGTCATTTAAAAAAGATAGGAGTTTGAAGAGATAAGAAACACCACTTGTTAAAAGAAAGGAGATAACATAAGATATAACAGAGAGTAGAAGAGAAAAACTAGGGGCTTGTCCAAGCATAGAAAGAAAAGCAAGTTAAAGCATGCACTTGAGAAACCCATAATACATTCTAGCAAAGATCAAAGCAATATAAAATGTTGTAGAAAAATAATGAATCGCAATTTTGACCCTCAAGATGATGGAATTCGCCCAAAAAGCATCATGAATCGTAGAAAAGCAATGAGTTTTGCTCAGAAGGCCGTTTTTGCATAAAAGACACTAGTCTTTCATCAAAATCTGGCACTGTAGCAAAATCTACATAAAATTCAAAGATGCTCCAATTTCTACATACAATGTAGCTTTATATATTCTTCATCACAATGCTATGCAAGCAACTCAAGATAGTAGATATGCAATTTAAGGAACAAACCTGAGAAAAAGTGAAACACGATACAAGCATAGTATATAGTTAAATACCACTTGATGAAAAGATGAACAAGGCTAGAACTACATGTATATGAACTACTAGCAGATTTTATCACAAGTTTGTACTACTAGTAGGATCTCAATCATAGAAAAAGATGCACAAGTTAAAGAGAAATCTATGAGTAGATGTACATAAATATCCAAACAAAGAGATAAGTAACTCCAAAGGGGTATTACTCACTATCATATATGCATCATTACCAAAAAATGATTACCACTAATAACCTCAAAGTTGTATCAAAATAAGATATAAAACTATATAAATGTAGTAAGTTTGAGTAAAATGGAAGAAATTTTAGGAAAAACCTAGAGATCCAAAGAGATCCTCATTAAAACCTACATAACAACTCAAAACAAGTAAGATATAGGGATACCATTAGTGGAATACCAAATTATAAAAATTAGACAGATAGAGTTGTAGGAAAGATAGAATAATTAAAACATGACAATATGCATACATAAAGGTACCAAGGGAGTGCCAAAGAATGAGGCTATCGGTTGAGAAAGTCCAATTAAGAGGGAAATTCTCATTCAATAAGCCAACTATGTATTATGTGCACAGTGCTATCGGTCAAGTTACTGGCAGGACAAACTTGACTCACAAAAATTGTTTGCAACACCCATTAGTGTTGATCAGTCGAGTTTCTATTAGGATAAATTTGACTGATCAAGTTTCTGCCAAGAAGCACATAAATATATGAAAAACATATCTAGAGGCATGATAAAAAATAAGCCATATCCAACCATATGTAAGCAAGTTAGTAATGCACTATGAAAGCATTAGAAGTAGTTTTTGAGCAAAAAAGTTATGAGAATCACAATATACCAATTTTGACTAAAAACAACATGTATAGTGTTAGGTTTTAGGGGAGGCAGAGAAGGCAGCGGAAACAAAAATTTTCTCCCCCAAACCCAGAATAAGGAAACATGTCAACGTCTATATAATAGGAAAGGATGGTTTGTAGAATCATACCTTGTCCCGAGGCTTACTCGGCGACAATACCTCATGCCTTGCGCGGTCTTCACCTCCGGTCTTGGACGGTGTCTGTGCAACTCTTAGTCGCACCGGGACTGACGACTCCTCCTCTCACCGGGACTGTCGGGGTTGACAGTTGTCCTCTTGAGCGGCAGAAACCTCCTGCCTCTGAAGTAGTCCACACGGACCACCTGGAACTCCACACTCCTTGTCCCACAAGGAGTTGGAAGGACTCGCACCCTCCTATTGACGTACTAGTCGCCAACACACTCTCTTGCTTCCAGTAGCAACTGTAGTTGTCTTTCCCTTGTTGCACCTCCCTTTGCGGGTAGCACTTGCTCGGGCTCTCTCTCGGTTACCAAAACCAGAGAGAACGACAACTTTGCAGAGCAACTGGTTGCACTGAGTTGTTCTTTGAGAAGCCCCCAATACCCCTATATATATAGGAGGGTCATGGGACATGGTTCTCTATCCCGGGAAACGCGGGACTAAAAGCAGGAGTAGAAGGGTTCGAGATTTTTCCACAAAAGCAACCAACTCGCAACCTGAACAGATCGTTTCACAAGTGAAATGGTCGGTTAGGGACCTGAACCGGTCAGTTGGTGGTCCTAGTCAGTTCCCCATTGACTATTCTTCTTTTGTTTCTAATTGGTATCGAATACCAATCCTATTTCCCAATCAAATTGGGCAATTGAAACGAAAGGAAAATTCTCACCAATCCTATTTTCCCAAGTTGCTCGGTTGTACCAGTGGAATCGATCGTTTCAATACTTGAAGCAATCGGTTCACCCTGATCTTGAGCCGATCGGCTCAACACTTGAGTCGACCGGTTCACCAAGCTCAGTCGACCGGTTCATCACATGAACCAATCGGTTGGGAGTACAGGTTGTGCAGAATCAGTCAATTGCAATTTCAATCAATCTGATACTCCAATAAATGTGTCCAACACCTTGAACATTATGATATTGAGCTGTCAATTGACTGAGTGTTTAATTGAACTACTAAACTCCTTTAGTAATCAATCTAAACATTGCTTGTGGACAAAACTCCTCTTCTAGGTTATATCCTATGTGTGTGACCCTGCAGGTCCATTTAACGTTGGCAGTGAAAGTCCATAACACTTATGACTTCACAAGCAAAGAGAGGTGCCTAGTCACACATCAGTGCTACCCAAGTGAAAGTAGAAAGTTGGAGAACAACTTTCAATCCTACAATCCGTGAATGGTATTACAGTGAATGTATAATTCCTTTGTCGCTGATATCTCGAATGAACTCGAGGCATGGAACAGTCATCCTGTCAACGTTCATTCACTTTCTTGATCTCTGAGTAGATTGGAAGAGATATGTATGACATCAATATCACATACTGATTCACACATGTGTGTGCACGCCTATTTCAATCCTACTCATCAAGTGTCCTTGGATATCAAACTCCCTCAGGAGGGACAAATCCCATATCTATCACTCACCCCTCAAAAGCCCCATGCGTCAAAGCCACCCAATCATCACCTTTATAACAACCCATGTTTCAGGACTGTGTTTGATGATGTCAAAGTGTGCCCAACGACATGTGTTGAGTGTAGTGATTTCAGGTCAAAGAATCACACACACCACCATCACTGTGAGTACTGACTGTGACTACCATGTCATGGTTCCATGTGTCAAACTCACGGTGGGTCTATCCAGTACACTTGTTCTCTAACAAGTACCTATGTGTTTGGTTTGATATCTCTATATCATGACTAATGAGATTTTGTCATCAACCAACACCACAATCTAGTCTTGTGTGTCATTTCTGTCTATCTACCTTCCACAATGACATCCGACTAGGGACATAACAAGAATGTACAAACTCTTAGCATCTGTATGATCTCATCGTTCAGGTCCTGAACCTGAAGCCATACGTCATTCAGTACTGTCATTCTCTAGACATTTAATATGTTCTATCACTATCTCATATGAGTGAAGCAGAAAGAATTGGAAGCTTGCCTTTGATGTTTATCAAATCAATCTTAATGTATCCGAACAATCATCCCATGATTGGCTCTCAGGGCATACACACCAACAGACTCCCACTTGCACTGTGAGCCAATCACCCTTGAATCATATTCATAGTGATCTTCAAACATGTCCCACATGTTACTGTGCTCTAGTGCTTAACATAGTGAGTAATGGCAACACCTTGCCAAAGTCAGTATAACTTGCATGTCTCTCATCTCTTCATTGTACGTCACACGTATGAGATGGAGGTGGCGTAATATGCGATCTACTATTCATTTTCTAACCTTTAGCCACATTGCATGATCAAGGATTCCATACTTGTCATCAATGAGCGGAATATAAGCTCATCTCATGAACTTCCAGATCCATATAGTATCCACTACTGTTCTCTAACACATAGATACTCATCATTTCCTTTTAAACAGCTTTATTGGAACACTTCCAATTATCAACAAACTTTCACTTTTATATATCCTATATATATTTTGCGATTAATTTCCAGTCCTTTCGGAAGTTCGCATCAATGTAACTCTTTACATTGAACTCTTCCTTATCTCCATAGAACCAAGACTTCTCAAGTACTTATCAAGTTCTCATGGTATTCCAGTAACTCATACTGGAAGTAGACAGACATCCACTCGTCATGTCTCACACACGAGCTATCAGGATGAGCACATCATATTGCCATGTCCTACATACAAGATGATGAGTGCATTTTGTTCTTGCCATGTCGATACATGCAAGATAATGGGATGATTACATACATGATAGATCCATATCTATTCTTAGTGTTTCCATTCTTCATAAGAATTGAACACTTGGCCTTCAGATACTAACTCCATGTAACATGGACAAGTTTTCTCCCACTGAATCTGTGCATACTGAACCCTTCAGTAGAAATTGCCAATGTATGCTTTCTCCTTACAGGTCAAGAGGCTTTCGAGAACTATCTCTATAGATCTCTATTCCTATCACATAGGAAACATCTCTATATTCCTTAAAGTTAATTTCCACTTTTGGATTTCCATTCTAGAACATTTCCATTTCATATCAACATGTGGAATATGAACATGCTCCCACTAAATCACAGATCCCTTCTTTATCTTTGACATATCAGTCAAACCCTTTGACCATATCATCAAAGTAAGGATCCAATTCTGAGTTGCTTGTACTCAATCAATCACATTGATTAGTCCATTGTAACTTATAGACTTCATTTGCATTAGTGGATTCACAAACCTTATAGGTTGTGTCACGTACACATCCTTGTTTTATTCCTCATAGGAATGTAGTTTTAGTATCCATATGCTAAATGTCTTAGTCATTAAGTTGCAATCAACAAGCATCATCCTTCTCAAAATGTTATCCATGTGTCTTAACACTTAAGACTCATTTGCACTTATGGATTTGATCCAATGAGTGCTACCATCAAGGCCATACCTTATGGTTCACATGGATGTTATTTAGGATGTAATGGTCATAAACCATAACTCAAAATTCGGTTCCTCATATTCATTTAGATAGTTGACTCATCACATGAACAACTCATCACATAGATAATTGAGGTGTATTTGTCAAGGATATAAGAACTCACAACTCCTTGTGATTCTTAATGTCCTTTATTAGTGAAGCATATTCTTTATTTAAGAAGAATTCAGTTATTTGATAATCATTCTCTAACTCCTTAGAGTATGATTCCTTCTTGATTTAGACATCACCATGCCTTAATCATGAGTTCACTAAGATACACTATCATAATCACTCATAAGGATCTCAAACACTTGGTCCAAGTATTTCATTCATTGATCTCATCAAGAATTAGCACTTTACCAAATTTGCACTTCATCTATGATAATCTTGAACACTTCAAGATATTCATATTGGTATTTCTCTAAACACCATTTGAAGTATTAGCATTTGTTCCAATAGGTATGTAAATACATCACATGTATTATACCTAATAGGATAATCATTATCCCACTACTTTTAGTGAAGATTGATTAATCATGTCCAAGATATTCATGTCTCTTATTGGTTCTCTAACCAAAAGAGTCTAGATTTATCCATCACATGGAAACTAGAAATGAATTTCTCATGATTGATGCTAATTTGATTGTTTGGGTTATCTATAACATTTTAGGTATCATTTTATCTTATTCATATCAAATACCACCAGATAAATAAGGCATTGCCACAAAGATCATATCTTTAAGATTGAAAACTCAACTTTATTAATTTCCATCATTGTCACACAATATGCAAAAATAAAGTGTTTCTATCTATTGGCAAATATGAAATAGCAGTTCATAACTGTATTACATGCCTTATAGGATGAAAATAAACTAAAGTACTCCTATCTATGGCGGCAACACTTGCCCCAATTATGAGTGCTTTACACTTTACATCTTGGTATCATATACCTCAAAAAGTGTTACAAGTTTACTTTCATGACACCTTTAAGTAGAGACATCAGTCACCTCCTTCTTCTTTTGTTCTTCCATATAGAGAGGACAATTCCTTTTCCAATGTCCTGGCTTTTGACAATGGTGGCAATTTCCATTCTTGGTCACGCCTCCCTTGGCCTTGAGAGCTGAAGATGTCTTGGGCTCCTGGCTAGCATCAGAACCTTTCTTAGCCTTTCCCTTGCCCTTGCGCTTGGACTTGCCTTTCTTGTTCATGATCACCATCACAAACTTAGGCTTGTCCTTCTTCATCTGTATCTCGTCTGTCCTCAACATGCCCAACAACTCTGACAGTGGCCTATCAAAGTTGTTCATGTTGTAGTTCATCACAAACTGACTGTAGGATTCTGACAACGATTGCAGAATCACGTAAGTAGCCAACTCTTGGCTCAGTGGAAATCCCAGTCTTGGCAGGTTCTCCACATACCCAATCATCTTGAGTGTGTGAGGACCAACATGATCTCCTTCTGTGATGACGCACTTGAACAGCGCCCTTGAGACATTTTATCTCTCTTGCCATGCCTGATCTTCATACATGTTCCTGAGATGCTGAATCATCTCGATGACACCCATGTTCTCATGTTGTCTCTGCAACTCATGGTTCATAGAACACAACATCAAGAACTTTGCATCAATGGCATCATCAGAATGCTTCTTGTAAGCATCCCTTTCTGTCTTTGGTGCATTAGGAGCGGGTTCCTCCGAAATTGGAGTATCCAGGACATAGAGCTTACGCTCTTGAGTGAGAACAATTCTCAATGTCCGATACCAGTCATGGAAGTTTGTCCCATTTAGCTTGTCCTTTTCAAGGACCGATCGTAAAGAAAAGTGATTGTTATTTGTTGTCATTTGTACTACAAAAGGAAAATATGCAATTTTAGTCCAAAAACTCATATTTGACTTATTTGATTGATTTGAAAAATTGACGATATAATTAGGCCTTTAATTAATTATCGCTCCCACTATTTTACTTCAAATTGATAGCCCTCACCATCAATTCAGAAGATTGCAGCGCGCAACCTTCTAGTGGGCAAGATCCTGAAATCCTCTAAGTCATGGACCAGCTTGGGCAGTCACCCACAACTTAGATCTCTCAGGTAGGCAACACTTGCCAATTTCATCATATGCAACTCTTGATAAGATGTCATATGCAACTCCTTGCCATGAGCATCTCCATGCCTCAAGGTGCTAGATACTATCTAGGTCACCTTGTTAAGTCTGACCCAAAGCCAACACGATGAATATGAACCATGCTTGGGCAGACCCGCACATTCATCCTTCACGCTTCCATGAGATAGACAGTGCACCACGCTTGGGCATGCCCACACTTGGTCGATCAAGCTTTTCACGTGTGTCACATTTGGAAGGCATCTAAAACTTAATATTTAATGAGGGATTTGGTTTTTATATACATATACATATCCAATCACCACAATACATAGTACGTATCATATACATGCTATATCCCACAGAAAACATGCAAAATGATAAAAGCAATGATTATGGCCATCCTAATGTGATTCCTCGAGCCAAGAGGAATCACGGTCATCTACATCACATGCAACCTGTATAAGATGAACTCTATGCTTTGCCTTCGGAGTAGATCATCTCATCACATGATTGACTTGCTCATTCTGGCCCGGTCGTCTAGGTGCCACCAACCAATTGGTTGGCTCCTCCAACCGATCGGTTCACCCAGTCATCGTGCATCTCGTCATGGCCGCCACCCACTCGTCTCGCTCCTTGAATCGGTCATCAACCGATCGGTTCACTCCTTGAAATGATCATCTGGAACGTCAACTGATCGGTTCACGTCTTGAACCGATCGTCTCAGCTGTCGTCTGGATGTCCTTCATTCTTTGACATAACAAGAAATAAAATCTATCCTAATTTTACATTGCTTAAAAGGGAAACCCCGAGTTACATTCGGGGGGAGAAAAGGTAGGAAAGAATCTCGAATTATTTCGAGTTACATCAGGAATAGGAGAGGGAAGATCGGTGCGCAGACCGAGATGCAAGCAACCACATACAACCATACACAGATAGGGTTTATTGGCCATAACCACGCTATACATCCACCACAAAACTCGTTTAAGGGCGACGCGTATCGAGTGCATTAATAATACATATCATATATGTAATTGGGATTTAGGATTGGACATGCATAAAGCTAATTTTATTCGCATCGTATGCAATAAATAAAGGCGACAAACCAAAATCGATCATATCGATATTCCTAAAATATAGAGCAGTTGACGTGGCTCTAATACCACTGTTAGGTTTTAGGGGAGGCAGAGAAGGCAGCGAAAACAAAAATTTTCTCCCCCAAACTCGGAACAAGGAAACACATCAACGTCTATATAATAGGAAAGGATGGTTTGTGGAATCATACCTTGTCCCGAGGCTTTCTCGGCGACAATACCTCGCGCCTTGCGTGGTCTTCACCTCCGGTCTTGGACGGTGTCTGTGCAGCTCCTGGTCGCTCCGAGACTGACGACTCCTCCTCTCACCGGGACTGTCGGGGTTGACAGTTGTCCTCTTGAGTGGCAGAAACCTCCCGCCTCTGAAGTAGTGCACATGGACCACCTGGAACTCCACACTCCTTGTCCCACAAGGAGTTGAAAGGACTCACACCCTCTTGTTGACGTACTAGTCACCAACACACTCTCCTGCTGCCAGTTGCAACTACAGTTGTCTTTCCCTTGCTGCGCCTCCCTTTGCGGGTAGCACTTGCTCGGGCTCTCTCTCGGTTACCAAAACCAGAGAGAACGACAACTTTGCAGAGCAACTGGTTGCACTGAGTTGTTCTTTGAGAAGCCCCCAATACCCCTATATATATAGGAGGGTCATGGGACAGGGTTCTCTATCGCGGGCAATGGAGGACTAAAAGCAGGAGTAGAAGGGTTCAAGATTTTTCCACAAAAGCAACCAACTCACAACTTGAACCGATCATTTCACAAGTGAAACGGTCGGTTGGGGACCTGAACCGATCGTTTCGCAAGTGAACTGGTCGGTCGGGACACCTCAACCAGTCGGTTCTCAAGTGAACCGGTCGGTTGGTGGTCCTGGTCGGTTCCCGATTGACTTTCCTTCTTTTGTTTCTAATTGGTATCGAATACCAATCCTATTTCCCAATCAAATTGGGCAATTGAAACGAAAGGAAAATTATCACCAATCCTATTTGCCCAAGTTGCTCGGTTGCACCAATTGAATCGATCATTTCAATACTTGAAGCAATCACTTCACCCTGATCTTGAGCCGATCGGCTCAACACTTGATCCGACCGGTTCACCAAGCTTAGCCGACCGGTTCATCACATGAACCAATCGGTTGGGAGTACAGGTTGTACAGAATCAGTCAATTGCGATTTCAATCAATCTGATACTCCAATCAATGTGTCCAACACCTTGAACATTATGATATTGAGATATCAATTGACTGAGTGTTTAATTGAACTACTAAACTCCTTTAGTAATCAATCTAAACATTGCTTGTGGACAAAACTCCTCTTCCAGGTTAAATCCTATGTGTGTGACACTGCAGGTCCATTTCACGTTGGCAGTGAAAGTCCATAACACTTATGACTTCACAAGAAAAGAGTGGTGCCTAGTCACACATCAGTGCTACCCAAGTGAAAGTAGAAAGTTGGAGAACAACTTTCAATCCTACAATCCGTGAATGGTGTTACAGTGAATGTATAATTCCTATATCGCTGATATCCCGAATGAACTCGAGGCATGGAATAGTTATCATGTCAATGTTCATTCACTTTCTTGATCTTAGAGTAGATTGGAAGAGATATATATGTATGACATCAATATCACACACTGATTCACACATGCGTGTGCACACCTATTTCAATCCTACTCATCAAGTGGCCTTGGATATCAAACTCCCTCGGGAGGGACAAATCCCATATCTACCACTCACCCCTTAAAAGCCCCATGTGTCAAAGCCACCCAATCATCACCTTTATAACAACCCATGTTTCAAGACTGCGTTTGATGATGTCAAAGTGTGCCCAATGACATGTGTTGAGTGTAGTGATTTCAGGTCAAAGAATCACACTCACCGCCATCACTGTGAGTACTGAATGTGACTACAACGTCATGGTTCCATGTGTCAAACTCACGGTGGTTCTGTCCGGTACACTTGTTCTCTAACAAGTACCTATGTGTTTGGTTTGATATCTCTATATAATGACTAATGAGATTTTGTCATCAACCAACACCACAATCTAGTCTTGTGTGTCATTGTTGTCTATCTACCTTCCACAATGACATCCGACTAGGGACATAAGAAGAATGTACAAACTCTTAGCATCCCTATGATCTCATCGTTCAAGTCTTGAACCTGAAGGCATACATCATTGAGTATTGTTATTCTCTAGACATTCAATATGTGCTATCACTATCGCATATGACTGAAGCAGAAAGAATTGGAAGCTTGCCTTTGATGTTTATCAAATCAATCTTAATGTATCCCACCAATCATCCCATGATTGGCTCTCAGGGCATACACACCAACAGACTCCCACTTGCACTGCGAGCCAATCACCCTTGAATCATATTCATTGTGATCTTCAACCATGTCCCACATGTTATTGTGCTCTAGTGCTTAACATAGTGAGTAATGGCAACACCTTACCAAAGTCAGTATAAATTTCATGTCTCTCATATCTTCATTGTATGTCACATGTATGAGATGGAGGTGTCATAATATGCGATCTACTATTCCTTTGCTAACATTTAGCCACATTGCATGATCAAGGATTCCATACTTGTCATCAATGAGCGGAATATAAGTTCATCTCATGAACTTCTAGATCCATATAGTATCCACTGTTGTTCTCTAACACATAGATACTCGACATTTCCTTTTAAATGGATTTATTGGAACACTTCCAATTATCAACAAACTTTCACTTTTATATATCCTATATATATTTTGCAATTAATTTTCTATCCTTTCGGAAGTTCGCATCAATGTTACTCTTTACATTGAACTCTTCCTTATCTCCATAGAACCAGCACTTCTCAAGTACTTATCAAGTTCTTATGGTATTCCGGTAACTCATACTGGAAGTAGACAGACATCCACTCGTCATGTCTCACATACGAGCTATCAGGATGAGCACATCATATTGCCATGTCCTACATACAAGATGATGAATGCATTTTGTTCTTGCAATGTGATAACCTCCAATTTTGGATGATTATCTTAGTCTTTTTCTTTAGTTTTCCATACTCTTTCTAAATTTAAATTATACAGAATCCCTAAATTTTCCCCTCTATTGTAAATACACCATCAGACTGACCTTTCCTTTTTTTATATGCAGAAAAACACAAAAAAAAAGATCATAAAAGACTAACTCAACCTCAAGACCGCATGGACTCAATAGGTCCCAAGACCGCATGAAGCCAAACGGTCCTGAGACTGCATGGAGTCAAACGGTCTCAAGACCGCATGAAGCCAATCGGTCCCGAGACCGCATGGAGTCAAACGGTCTCAAGACCGCATGAAGCCAATCAGTCCCGAGACCGCATGGAGTCAAACGGTCTCAAGACCGCATGAAGCCAATCAGTCCCGAGACCGCATGGAGTCAAACGGTCTCAAAACCGCATGAAGCCAAATGGTCTTGAGGTCCAAACGGTCTTGAGGTCCAAACAATCTCAAAGTCCAAACGGTCTCCAAACTGTTTGGACTTCACTTAAGGCCTATAAATAAGACCCCAAGGGTCCTCCATTGAGGGGGGGAAAGTTGGAGAGGTCCAAAGGCTGCCTCAATCACTCCAGAGCTCTTACGACTTCCATCCTCCACCATGGGGCTGTCGGTCTGAGACCCATACTCCATCTCGAAGCTTCTTTCTCTCTCTCCACCAAGGAAGGTGGGAAGAGGGAGATCTCGTCATCGCACAACCTGTGAAGCTGGTGGATCGTTTCTCTCTCTCCAAGGGGTTGACTTTCCTCTCTCCTTTATGGGGATGATGCACTCTCTCTCTCTCTCTTCTTGCCTCCTTCTTTGTCCTAGTCATGAGCGAGTAGTCTCTTTCACTAGGGTGCGGGGAGTAGCCCTGCTACCCATGTTTTCATATCATGTAAATGTAATCCATAATTTGTAATATAGAGTTCTTATCTTTTCAGTTCGACATCAAACGTTTAATGAATGCATGTTTCTTGATCTCCAACTTGTGTTATCCTTTATCTTTTAGTATGAATTGTCTACGTTTGTACTATTAGATTTGAAACTCATTTGTATGTTGGTTCTTGGTGCATGTATCTACCATGCATCTGTTTCGTTATCTAGGAGTGTATCTCAAGAAGTGGAGTAAACTCACTATCATTCGTTGCACTTTTATACTATGAAATAGAATTAGTTGACGTATGAAAGTGCAACCTTGGTAAGTCGAGGAACACACTTTGCGAGGGGAATGATGAAAAGTAGGTGACCATTTGTTCGAGAATGGCTGGCGTTGCAACATTCCTGCACTTCTCGTAGTTAGTTCTCCGAAAGGAAACTAAGCCTACAAAGATACTAACTGACTAAACTCTTTTTGCAGGTTATGTTTTACTTTGCATGTGTTGATCCATGTGTAGTGGCGGTGAAAACAGATCACACCCTAGTGACTTTTATCATTGTTTAACTCCTTAGTTTTAGTTGCTTTCTTACTTTTCATGTTCTTAGTTTAAAACAACAAAATCCATCTTTCGATTTAAGTGCCTACTAGTAAATGATTAAGTGAAATTCTAACGTTTTCCATCTTGTTGCTTGCAACAAGACCGTTGTCCTGAGGATTCGACCCTTAACTATACTACGATAAGGCTTCCACATATCTTAGCATACATGGGTGGAGTTCTCTGTCTAATATATGCAAGGCTAAACCTAAAGACTTACTATCTTTAGGATTTTTAGTTGGTGCACGCAATTCCACGTAAGTGGAAGCTCCATCACAATGTTGATACATGCAAGATAATGGGATGATTACATACATGATAGATCCATATCTATTCTTAGTGTTTCCATTCTTCATAAGAATTGAACACTTGGCCTTGGGATACTAACTCCATGTAACATGGACAAGTTTTCTCCCACTGAATCTATGCATACGGAACCCTTCAGTACAGATTGCCAATGTATGCTTTCTCCTTACAGGTCAAGAGGTTTTCGAGAACTATCTCTATAGATCTCTATTCCTATCACATAGGAAACATCTCTATCTTCCTTAAAGATAATTTCCACTTTTGTATTTCCATTCTAGAACATTTCCATTTCACATCAACATGTGGAATGTGAACACGCTCCCACTAAATCACAGATCCCTTCTTTATCTTTGACATATCAGTCAAACCCTTTGACCATATCATCAAAGTAAGGATCCAATTCTGAGTTGCTTGTACTCAATCAATCACATTGATTAGTCCATTGTAACTTATAGACTTCATTTCCATTAGTGGATTCATAAACCTTATAGGTTGTGTCACGTACACATCCTTGTTTTATTCCTCATAGGAATGTGGTTTTAGTATCCATATGCTAAATGTCTTAGTCATTAAGTTGCAATCAACAAGCATCATCCTTCTCAAAATGTTATCCATGTTTCTTAACACTTAAGACTCATTTACACTTATGGATTTGATCCAATGAGTGCTACCATGAAGGTCATACCTTATGGTTCACATGGATGTCATTTAGGATGTAATGGTCATAAACCATAACTCAAAATTCGGTTCCCCATATTCATTTAGATAGTTGACTCATCACATGAACAACTCATCACATAGATAATTGAGGTGTATCTGTCAAGGATTTAAGAACTCACAACTCCTTGTGATTCTTAATGTCCTTTATTAGTGAAGCGTATTCTTTATTTAAGAAGAATTCAGTTATTTGATAATCATTCTTTAACTCCTTACAGTATGATTCCTTCTTGATTTAGACATCACCATGCCTTAATCATGAGTTCACTATGATACACTATCATAATCACTCATAAGGATCTCAAACACTTGGTCCAAGTATTTCATTCATTGATCTCATCAAGAATTAACACTTTACCAAATTTGCACTTCATCTATGATAATCTTGAACACTTCAAGATATTCATATTGGTATTTCTCTAAACACCATTTGAAGTATTAGCATTTGTTTCAATAGGTATGTAAATACATCACATGTATTATACCTAATAGGATAATCATTCTCCCACTACTTTTAGTGAAGATTGATTAATCATGTCCAAGATATTCATGTCTCTTACTGGTTCTCTAACCAAAAGAGTCTAGATTTATTCATCACATGGAAACTAGAAATGAATTTCTCATGATTGATGCTAATTTGATTGTTTGAGTTATCTATAACTTTTAGGTATCATTTTATCTTATGCATATCAAATACCACAAGATAAATAAGGCATTGCCACAAAGATCATATCTTTAAGATTGAAAACTCAACTTTATTAATTTCCATCATTGTCGCACAATATGCAAAAATAAAGTGTTTCTATCTATTGGCAAATATGAAATAGCAGTTCATAATTGTATTACATGCCTTATAGGCTGAAAATAAACTAAAGTACTCCTATCTATGGCGGCAACACTTGCCCCAATTATGAGTGATTTACACTTTACATCTTGGTATCATATACCTCAAAAAGTGTTACAAGTTTACTTTCATGACACCTTTAAGTAGAGACGACAGTCACCTCCTTCTTTTTTTGTTCTTCCAGATAGAGAGGACAATTCCTTTTCCAATGTCCTGGCTTTTGACAATGGTGGCAATTTTCTTTCTTGGTCACGCCCCCCTTGGCCTTGAGAGCTGAAGATATCTTGGGCTCCTGGCTAGCATCAAATCCTTTCTTAGCCTTGCCCTTGCCCTTACGCTTGGACTTGCCTTTCTTGTTCGTGATCGCCATCACAGACTTAGGCTTGTCCTTCTTCATCTGTATCTCGGCTGTCCTCAACATGCCCAACAACTCTGACAGTGGCCTATCAAAGTTGTTCATGTTGTAGTTCATCACAAACTGACTGTAGGATTCTGGCAACGATTGCATTATCACCTCAGTAGGCAACTCTTGGCTCAGTGGAAATCCCAGTCTTTGCAGGTTCTCCACATACCCAATCATCTTGAGTGTGTGACGACCAATGGGATCTCCTTCTGTCATGACGCACTTGAACATCGCCCTTGAGACATTGTATCTCTCTTGTCGTGCCTGATCTTCATACATGTTCCTGAGATGCTGAATCATCTCAATGACACCCATGTTCTCATGTTGTCTCTGCAACTCATGGTTCATAAAACACAACATCAAGCACTTTGCATCAATGGCATCATCAGAATGCTTCTTGTAAGCATCCCTTTCTGTCTTTGGTGCATTAGGAGCGGGTTCCTCTGGAATTGGAGTATCCAGGACATAGAGCTTACGCTCTTGAGTGAGAACAATTATCAATGTCTGATACCAGTCATGGAAGTTTGTCCCATTTAGCTCGTCCTTTTCAAGGACCGATCGCAAAGAAAAGTGATTGTTGTTTGTTGCCATTTGTACTACAAAAGGAAAATATGCAATTTTAGTCCAAAAACTCATCTTTGACTTATTTGATTGATTTTAAAAATTGACGATATAATTAGGCCTTTAATTAATTATCGCTCCCACTATTTACTTCAAATTGATAGCCCTCACCATCAATTCGGAAGATTGCAGCGTACAACCTTCTAGTGGGCAAGATCCTGAAATCCTCTAAGTCATGGACCAGCTAGGGTTGTCACCCACAACTTAGATCTCTCAGGTAGGCAACACTTGCCAATTGCATCATACGCAACTCGTGATAAGATGTCATATGCAACTCCTTTCCATGAGCATCTCCATGCCTCGAGGTGCTAGATCCTATCTAGGTCACCTTGTTTAGTCTGACCCAAAGCCAACACGATGAATATGCACCCTGCTTGGGCAGACCCACACATTCATCCTTCACGCTTCTACGAGATAAACGGTGCACCACTCTTGGGCGTGCCCACACTTGGTCGATCAAGCTTTTCACGTGTGTCGCATTTGGAAGGCATCTAAAACTTAATATTTAATGAGGGATTTGGTTTTTATATACATATACATATCCAATCACCACAATACATAGTATGTATCATATACATGCTATATCCCACAGAAAACATGCAAAATGATAAAAGCGATGATTATGGCCATCCTAATGTGATTCCTCGAGCCAAGAGGAATCATGGTCATCTACATCACATGCAACCTGTACAAGATGAACTCTATGCTTTGCCTTTGGAGTAGATCAACTCATGACATGATTGAATTGCTCGTTCTGGCCCGGTCGTCTAGGTGCCACCAGTCGATCAGTTGGCTCCTCCAACCGATCGGTTCGGCTGGTCATTGTGCATCTCGTCATGGACGCCACCCACTCATCTCGCTCCTCGAACTGGTCATCAACCGATCGGTTCACTCCTTGAAACGATCGTCTGGAACGTTAACTGATCGGTTCACGTATTGAACCGATCGTCTCAGCTGTCGTCTGGATGTCCTTCGTTCTTTGACATAACAAGAAATAAAATCTATCCTAATTTTACATTGCTTAAAAGGGAAACCCCGAGTTACATTCGGGGGGAGCAAAGGTAAGAAAGAATCTCGAATTATTTCGAGTTACATAAGGAATAGGAGAGGGAAGATTGGTGATGGATCTTCCACTTACGTGGAGTTACGTGCACCACTACAAATCCTAAAGCTGATAAGTCTTTAGGTTTAGCCTTGCTTATACTAGATAGAGAACTCCACCCATGTATGCTAAGATACATGGAAGTCTTATCGTAGTATAGTTAAGGGTCGAATCCACGAGACAACGGTCTTGTTGCAAGCAACAAGATAGAAAACGTCAGAATTTCACTTAATCACTTATTAGTTGGTATTTAGATCGAAATCTTGGTTTTGTCATTTTAACCTAAGAACATGTAAAGTAAAGAAAGTAAGTAAATCTAACGAAGTTAAACAATGATAAAAGTCACTAGGGTGTGATCGGTTTTTCACCGCCACTACACATGGATCTATACATGCAAAGTAAAACATAACCTGCAAAAAGAGTTTAGTCATTTAGTATCCTTGTAGACTTAGTTTCCTTTCGGAGAACTAACCACGAGAAGTGCGGGAATGTTGCAAAGTCAGCCATCTCTGAATGAATGGTCAACTACTTTGTAGCATTCCCTTCACAAAGTGTGTTCCTCGACTCATCAAGGTTGTATTTTCACACGTCAACTGATTCCATTTCATAGCATGAAAGTACAAGGATGGGAGTGAGTATACTCCACTTCTTGAAAGGCACTCCTAGATACTGAAATTGGTGCATGGTGGATACATGCACCAAGAACCAACATACAAATGAGTTTCAAATCTAATAGTACAAACGTAGACAATTCATACTAAAAGATAAAAGATAACACAAGTTGATGATCAGGCAACATGCATTCATTAAACGTTTGATGTTGAACTGAAAAGATAAAAACTCTATATTACAAACTATGGATTACATTTACATGATATGAAATCATAGATAGCGGGGCTACTCCCTGCAACCTTGTGAAAGAGACTACTCGCTCATAACTAGGACAAAGAAGGAGGCAAGAAGAGAGAGCATCATCCCCACAAAGGAGAGAGGAAATTCAACCCCTTGGAGAGAGAGAAACGATCCACTAGCTTCATAGGTTGCGCGATGACGAGATCTCCCTCTTTCCACCTTCTTTGTCGGAGAGAGAGAAAGAAGCTTCAAGATGGGGTGTGGGTCTCAGACCGGTAGCCCCTGGGTGGAGGATGGAAGTCAGATGTGCTCTGTAGTGATTGAGGCAGCCTTTTGACATTTCAAAAAAACTTCTCCCCTTGTGGAGGACCCTTGGGGTCTTATTTATATGCCTTAAGTGAAGTCCAAATGGTTTGGAGACCGTTTGGACCTCAAGACCATTTGGACCTGAGACCGTTTGGATCTCAAGACCGTATGGACCTCAAGACCGTTTGGACCTCAAGACCGTTTGGCTTCAAGACCGTTTGGACCTCAAGACCGTTTGGCTTCATGCGGTCTCGGGACCGTGTGACTCCATGCGGTCTCGGGACCAATTGGCTTCATGCGGTCTTGAGACCGTGTGACTCCATGTGGTCTCGAGACCGATTGGCTTCATGCGGTCTTGAGACCGTGTGACTCCATGCAGTCTCAAGACCGATTGGCTTCATGCGGTCTTGAGACCGTGTGACTCCATGCGGTCTCGGGACCGATTGGCTTCATGCGGTCTTGAGACCGTGTGACTCCATGCGGTCTCGGGACCGATTGGCTTCATGCGGTCTTGGGACCATTTGACTCCATGCAATCTCGGGACCGATTGGCTTCATGCGGTCTTGGGACCGTTTGACTCCATGCGGTCTTGGGACCGATTGGCTTCGTGCGGTCTTGGGACCGTTTGACTCCATGCGGTCTCGGGACTGATTTGGTCTTTTATGATTTTTTTGTGTCTTTTTTCTGTGAATATAAAGGGGAAAAGTTAGTCTAATAGTATATTTACAATAAGAGGGAATATTTAGGGATTATGGCTAATTTTAATTGAGAAAGAGTGTGGAAAACTAAAGAAAAGACTAAGATAATCATCCAAAATTGGAGGTTATCACCCCCCTAACTTAGAGTCTAGCTTGTCCTCAAGTTAGATAGAGCTGAGACATGTAATGGCGATGCGATTTTATTTAGTTAGGATTTCCATACTCTTGCTTCAATTCTCAACATGAGTTCTCCTAAGGTCATATCAGGTCTTATTGCTTGCCTTGACTCTTTCAGGTTTCGAGAGTTTCTTGGGTCTCAGGTTCCTTCCGTATCTCGTAGTTCACATCGGTACCACCTTTATTTTGTGCATGTTGTTGACTCTAATCAGCTTTATACCTCTCTGAAGGACCTACTGGAAGCTAGAGAGTATGAGGGTTGGCTAAAGGCTTGAAGTGTAACTCCCCCTTCAAGTAGGGGAGGGGTTGTCTATGATTTTAGGATCTCACTACCGGGCACGACACATCTGCCTTTGTGAGGGCAGCTGAATGTACCGGTCGGGTGAGTCCTTTATAATCCTTTCATATATTTAGATACCTTAGGGTTTCACTATCGGGAACGACACATCTGCCTTTGTGAGGGCAGCTGAATGTGCCGGCCGGGTGAGACCTTCATCGGTTCTTTATATAGATCCTTATTTATGGCACAACTCTAATAATTTTATTCAATTCTCTGGATTTTATTCAAAGACTCGCAGGCTTGGGTTTTGGGGTTTTGTTCGGGAAATTATTTTGGGCGGCCAAGCCTCTTTTATTTGAAGGGAGGAAAGTTGTTCTTAGAGTTTTTCAACATGCACTTATTTGGGTTTTTTTTTGTGGTCCATTTGCAGAACTTCTTCATTTGGAAGTTTCCTGATGCCCCTCTCATCCTTGAGAGCCTGGCTTATTTCTGCCTTGATATTGACCTGTGGAGAGTCAGATGAAGAAGTGAAGCAAAAACATGAAAATCAATAGTGGAGGGACATTATTAAATCGCCATTATATGTCTAAGTGCTATTTACTTTTGGGGACTAACATGATTCTAAAGTTAACTGAGGGTGACTTTATTCAAAAAGGATTATTTAAAAAGAAAGTTAAAAAGGAAAAAAGAAAAGAAAATATGTATAAATAGAGAAAGGAGAAAATGGAAAAAGAAGGATTTAGAAATGATACCTCACCCTTGTCTAATGTACCCCCCAACTTATCGCTCACTCTGTCCTCAGAGTGTCGAAGTGATAGGTTGAGAAGTACGATGACAAGGGCTGCAGGCTAAGTTAATTCTGAATTTGCCCCTGGTGATTGAAGTAGATTAGTTGCGAACTATCCGCATAGAGTGTGGTAATCCACGTCAGTCATATCTTCTAATGGTCTTTGAAGGACGATGATGGAGTACATCCAGTAGAGGACGTGGAAGCCGCAGTCATTTGATTCTCGGATTTATTGGGGACATTTGTGGCTGAAGGAAGGGCGATGAAAATGTTCGTTGTCGTAAGCCCTTGTATGCTGACTTAGAAAGGTGATTAATTTGTCAGCGCATTCCTTCGCCACTACCTCTGTTGGCGTTCTTGGTGTCACGACATAGTTCTTTTTCCGTGGGTTGTACTGGCTGTCGGAACTGTTATAGATTGTAGTTGTTCTTTCTGGTAGGTTTGTTGCCAGGAGCATCCAGTGCTCATGATAGGGGAAGGGTATCATGATGAACTTCAGTGTTGTGTGTTCGAGAAAGGATATTAGCGCTTCAGTTGTTCTGAAGTTCTTTAGCTTTAAAAGATCATCCTTCATGTATGGGGATGCCATATATGTTGTGGGGTTATTTTGGCCGAGGAGAAACTGATAAGCGGCCATTAAGCTTACGGAGAGGGATCCTTTAAATTGCAAAGTCTCTCGAAGCGTGTCTGCCATTACTAGAATGTCACTAGACATGAATACGAGTTCATCCTTCTTGGCTGAAAGCCACGACATAATGAGACGTAGTTCGATGTCAGAGAGACCCTTGCAAGCACTGTGGTCAAAGTCAGGAAAGGTTGGCTCTATGGCAGACAAAGGATCTATGTCTCTTTTACTTTGATCGGTAGCTAAGGCCAGCTCCTTGGAATTCTCCAACTCTTTTAGAGTTTTTCAGAAAGGTCGCCTCTGTGGGCGTTGGACAACTGAAAAAAGGTAACGAGGGACGTCATCTGGCGCCATTGTCGGGTCCTTGAAGAACCTTCTATCACAAATGAGCTCCATGGTGTAACGCCCTCGCAAGGAGTGAAAATCTTCAGCAACTAGGTCAGTAAATGGGATTTCTGGGTTCAGTGATTGGATGGGACGTATGGTGCAGAAAGTACAGTCCCCAGATCCCTCGGCAGCTTGAACTTGAGGATTAATTATTTGGAACCAGGACTGGCTCCAGTCTTGGTGGAGGGGTGGGCGTGCAGCCCAAATTAACTTAAGAAGCCGGAAGGGTATACATCTCGCTTCACCTGCTGCTTCACCAACAAAGTTTATTGTACCGACAGGTAGCTCAGCACCACAAAAATTATAAACCTTGGCATCTCGAGCCTCGGTGTCGACAATCATAAATAGCCAGTGATCCGAAACATGAAAGGGCATGGTTAAATAACGTGCCCGACGTGCTAAACCGGCACGCAGCCACTCGATTGACTTTGCTCGTATGCCTTTGTATAAAAGGCCGATAGACAGAGCAGGTGAGGCATTGAAAACTGGCTGCTGCCTCTTAGAACTTCTGCACACTTCTATACAGTTGGCAAGAAGGACACGGAAGATTGCCATTGGCATCGTGGACCGTGGTCGCAGGATGTTGCGGAAGTCTTCTCGTGTCAGCTTGCGGTTAGTTTTAGTGTTATGGTAGATGATGTCTTCCCCCGCTTTTGCATCGTCGACAATAGTGTTCAGTATAAAAATGTCCTAAGCATCTAATGTGGAGATGGCTGCCATATCCAAATCGTACATTTTGTGCGGTAGTGGTGGCGGTGGGGGAAGGTGCTGCGAAGGGGGAGAAGAAGGTTGTACCAAGGCTTCTGCATAGCCTTGTAGATCGTCTTCCGAGTCAGAGGAAAAATCGAGGTCTTCATCTGTGTCTAAGCTTACTCGTTCTGCCTCGTCCTGGTCATGGGGGGAAGGTACTGACATGTCGAGTGCGGAAAAAGGTGGAGCGGTTGTTGTGGGTGGGCTTGCACTGATTCCTAGTGTACATTGGTGGAACTCAGCGAAAGCCACGTCTTTAGTAGACTCCCCAATGGATTCTAGAGTAGAATAGTCAAGGAATTGGTCCCCATAGGACATGTTTATGTTTTCGTTGTGGGGGGACTTGTGGTGATGTCCACCTTCTTGTTGACCTTTGTCGGAACCTTTCTGAGAAGGTTCTGCTGCTTGGCCTGGGTCCTCTCCATCATCATATTTATCACCTGAGGAGGTGGTATCATTGTTCGAATCAGCAGAGGAGTCTGAGTCTTCCTCGTCGTCACTATCGCCATCTTTGTCAGCCGCTGCCTTGTCTACTGGCTTCTTGTTTGTGTTCTTTTTGCACCGCCGATGGGTGGCTTGTAACTCATCGAACGCCACTTGCACATGCTCGTGTGTTTCAAGTAGTCCGTCGTGTGTTTCTTTGAGATCGTTATATCGGCCCTCGGCGGAGAGGAGTCGTGCTATAAGATCTGTTACTTGAGCACGCAGCTGCTGGATTTCATTATTTGTGGACTCCTCTTGGCGATTGTGTAGGTGTGTGAGGGTGCTATTGATGGTGTCCAAGCACGTGCTGAGAGCTGCTTGTTGCTGCTTGAGCTCGCGGAGAATCTCGGGCAGAGGTTGAGTCTGCGTAGAGATCTCATCGACTTGCTTAGCCATCGCTTCTTGTTGGCGCTTCACTCCAAGGACTAGCTCAGGCAAGTTGTTGAAGTGGTTGTTGATGTGCTCAACTTGCTTAGCCACCTCATATTATCATTGTTGAAAACCTTGGAGGATGTTGGGCAAGGCACGGTTTTGTTCGTCGATCGTGGCCACCTGTTTGGATAATCCCTGCACACAAGAAAAAATAGAATGTAAAATGTTAGAAGGATTAGTGAGGAGGTTTCGGACGACGTCAAATTGACGTCCGAATTCCTCACCGATATTGGCAAAGGGGACCCCAGATGCAGAAGGGTGGGATGGTTGGGGTCTATGTGGGAGGGTGGTAATGTCTTGCGGAAAAGACACTGATGGTGCCTCGAACTGCATGGTGACTACGGATGGGGTCACCAGTGGTGTCGGGGTGGTGGGGGATGTGAAAGGTGGTGGTATCTCACGTGAAAGTGGTGGGAGTGATAGTGATGGGGTAGAGATTGTGGAGGTGGAGGGGAAAGCGATAAAGTCGGGCATACGGGTGGAGAAGGGAGAGCCCGAAGGGAAAAGAGGTGAGGAAGAGGATGCGGGTGGTTGTGTAGATGTGGTGAAGAAAGGGAGAGTGGTGGATGTTGGAAAGGTGGAGGGTGGTGAGGTGGTGGTGGTTAACTAAGCATTTAGACTCATAATGAAAGAGTCTAAACATGAGGAGGTGATGTGATCGTCGGGAAGTGGGTTGTCTTCAGGATGTGGTTTTGAAGTTGGCGTCCCCGACAGTTGTTGATTCTGTGAAAGTCTTGTGGATGGTCGTTTCACAGGAATTTTTGATATTCTGGCTGTCGGGGCGTTGATGCTGAGTTCAGTCTGCCCTGCCTTTATTTTCTTTGTTGGTGCTTTTACCGTAACTAAGAGTTTGGTAAGATCTTCGTCAGTGAAGAGGAGCTTTTCCTTGTCATAGTCTGCGAGCTCCTGCAGCGGTAGCATGGTTCTGGATGATTTAACTGTAGGGCAGAAAAAATAATGTAGTTTCGCATCCTTTTCCTTGATAATGAAAGAGTTCTTCAAGGTTTGTTCATTAGTAAGGATGTTGCCCTTTATTTGCATGCAACACGGTAGGGGTATGTCCATCTTGAGGTATTTTATGATGGATGTGACATGACCCCCCATGCAAATTTCCTTTCCTATGGCATAGTTGGAGAACTTTTGTATCAAATGTCATCCAATGTTGACCGGCTTGCCATGTAGGATTGACCATAGGATTAAGAGGTCGACAACAATAACGTTTCCTCCCTCTGATCTGGGGAGCAGCGCACTGGTAATGATTTTGTGAAGCGTGCGCACGAACCCTGAGTGAATATTGGAGGCTTTACATGTCTTTGCCTCGTAGCTTGGGATCCCTATTAGTGACTTCCAGAAGGTGTGTTTATTGAACGGGTAGATCTCCATTCCTGCAGCTCTGACTTTTTTGAGCTGCTCAGGATTGTCGATGAAGATTTCATTTAGAAGATTTTCTGTTATCACAATGTCATTCCCAAAGAGCTTGGTGACCAGCCGACGATCACCACCATCCATTGCTCTGTGTGTAATTGCCACAGTTTCTTTAGTAAGATGGGTAAAGAATTCTGTGGTGGGCTCGACATATGAGATTTTGGGGATGAAACAGAGTCTGGATAAGTTGGCGTTGTTGAGCATTGTAAGGACTTTGTCATAGATCCCCATCTTCAGTAGTACGCTTGAGCAGACATACTTTGTTGGTTTCAGGACTTTTTGATGGATGGAATGGTGTGGATGTAAAGGTTTTCTGGTGGGGTCGCGGTGGTGGTGAGAATTGAGAAGGTGGGGGTGGTAACAGGGGTGGTGTTGGTAGGTGTTGCAAGGGTTTGGTCCCTAGCAGAGGCAGGGCGAACTTGTTTTCTTGCCCGTTTCTTGGAGGGTTGTCCGGTTGCGGTGTCTTGGACCTTTCGTTTCCCCTTTTATTTTTCAGGTGGGGACTCATCCTCGCGGTTTGGCTCGTATTCTGAGCCTTCATCATCATCGGAAGAAATTTCAATTTCTTCTTCAGGTGCCTCATCTAGGCACTTGTTGAGGCGATCAAGGTCGCACAAGACCTCCATGATTTTGACATTTTACTGGGCCTTTCCAATCTTGTTCTAGTCATCTACGATCTTCTGGAGTTTGGCCTGATCTGCCCTCAGTTGCTCATTGGTCCAGATTGGAGCGTCTTCAGATCCGGTGGCCTCCTTTACTGGTGATGCCATATCTGCAAAATGGGAAATCATGAGTTAGAACAACATGTTTAGAAAAAATTGGATTTTATTTGTATTTATGTGGTTTTAGAGATTGTGGAAAGCCAAACAGTTTGAAGACCGTTTGGTCCCAAACGGTTTGAAGACCGTTTGGTTCCAAACGGTTTCAGGACCGTTTGGTCCCAAACGATTTCAAGACCGTTTGGTTCCAAACGGTTTGAAGACCGTTTGGTCCCAAACGGTGTCAAGACCGTTCGGTCCCAAATGATTTCAAGACCGTTCGGTCCCAAATGGTTTGGAGACCGTTTGGAAGGCAAAACGTCAAGTAACAGCCGGCGGAGGGAAGGCGGAGGCGCTGGTGATGAAGACGAAGGCGGTGATGGAAGGAGTCGACGGCGATAAAGACAAAGATAAATAGGATCGCGGAGGAGCCGGTGGCGATGGAAAAGAGGGCGGAGGGTGCCACTCCAGTGTCGTAGACGATGACGAAGGTGAAGACAGTTGCGGAAGCGAAAAGTTCGAACATTGCCGCGGTGGCAATTACAGGCATCGCAATGGTGGATGGACTACCTTGTGGCTATTCGTGGAGATGACGGCGGAGAAGCGGAGAGCAGTGGTACAGAGGTGAGGTCGCCGTGAAGAAGCATGGAAACCAGGTCGACGAAGGTGAGCTGCGCGGGAGCAGGGGAAACAGACGCAATGGAACAGCCTTTGCGCAAAAGTTTGAGAAAACTCGAGGGTCGAAGAGAAGAGAAGGAGGGGGCAGGGTTTATATTTATAGAAAACGGGGGTTGACCTGACAAAAACCCTAGGTCAAATGGTTTAGCGACCGTTTGGACTCCAAACGGTTTGGAGACCGTTTGGTCCCAAACGGTTTCAGGACCATTTGGCTCAAAATGGTTTTGAGACCGTTTGGCTCCAAACGGTTTGGAGACCGTTTGGTCCCAAACGGTTTCAGGACCGTTTGGTAGGGTTATGGTCGAACGGATATATATATATATATATATTTGGTTATGTGAATTTTTTATATTTTCATTTTTTTGTATTTTTATGTTTGTTTTGGTTATGTGAATTTTTTTATATTTTCATAAGATAAACCTAGGGTAATTAAAAGAACGGAAAATGAAGGAAGAAGCTGAAATCTTGGGTTGCCTCCCAAGTAGCGCCTGGGTTTTACGTCGCTGGCTCGACGAAGCTGTAACGTTGTTACGCTGACGGTGTGGCGTCTTTGACTTCAATGGTTTGTCTTGGCATTTTGTCTGTCGGAGTGTAGTATTTTTTTAAATGATGATCGTTGACCGTCCTTTCTCCTCTATTGTTGTCGACAATTATGACAGCTCAAGTTGGATAAATATGCTTTATGGAGAAGGGCCCAGACCATTTTGTTCTGAGTTTTCCGGGGAACAACTTGAGCTTGGAGTTGAAAAGGAGCACTTTGTCATCGATGGCGATGTCTTTCCTCTTTAGATGACTGTCGTGCCACATTTTGGTTTGCTCTTTATAAATCCTGGCATTCTGATAGGCAGTCATTCGGAGTTCCTCTAGCTCCTGCAGCTGGAGTTGTCTATTTTCCCTGGCACTTTTGAGATCGAAGTTTAGTTGTTTGATGGCCCACCAGGCTTTGTGTTCCAGTTCTACTGGAAGATGACATGACTTCCCGTACACCAAACGGAATAGGGTTGTCCTGATTGGTGTTTTGTAGGCTGTTCGGTATGCCCAAAGGGCATCGAGACGTTTGGTGGACCAATCAGTGCAGTTTCGATTAACTATTTTTTTTAGGATCACCTTTAATTGTCTATTTGATACCTCGACCTGACCACTGGTCTGTGGATGGTAAGGCGTTGCTACTTTGTGGTTGACTCCATACTTTTTCAACAGGGCTTCAAAACTTCGTTCTAGGAAATGGATCCCGCCATCTGATATGACAATTCTGGGGACTCTAAATCTTGGGAAAATGATATCTTTGAATAATTTAATAACTAGTTTGGAATCGCTGGACACAGTGGGTATAGCTTCAACCCACTTTGAGACATAGTCCACCGCAACCAAGATGTAAGAGAAGCCATAGGACGAAGGGAAAGGGCCCATATAGTCTACCCCCCACACGTCGAAAAGCTCAATTTCTTGCCATATTGTTAGGGGCATTTCGTCCCTTTTGGATATGTTGCCAGAAAATTGGCATTTGTTGCAAGCTTTCACAAAATCGTAGGAGTCCTTTGCTATGGTGGGCCAGAAGAAGCATGATTGCAAAACTTTTATAGCGGTTTTCTTTGCATTCATGTGCCCCCCCCGTGGGTCCTGAATGGCAATGTTCTAGGACGGGGGTAATCTCTTCTTCCGTCAAACGTCGGAAAAGTCCGTCAGCACATAGGTGAAACAGGTAGGGTTCATCCCAATAATATTGCTTTATATCATGGAGAAATTTCCTTTTGTCGTGGTAAGAAGCGGAGGGGTGAATGATCCCAGTAGCTAGATAATTGACAATATCCGCATACCAAAGGAATCCATGGATAACCTTCATTAATTGGTCGTCAGGAAGAGAATCTCGGATGGGGATTTTATCTTCATCTTCCACTTCAATACGACTGAGGTGGTCGGCTACAACGTTTTTCACACCGCCATTATCTTTAATTTCTAAATCAAATTCCTGAAGAATCAACACCCAGCGGATAAGTCTGGGTTTGGCATCTTGCTTCTGAATCAGGTATCGAATGGCGGAATGGTCGGTGTAAACGATAACCTTGGATCCAATCAAATAAGAGTGGAATTTCTCGAACGCGTAGATGACAGCCAGGAACTCCTTCTCTGTGGTAGTGTAGTTCTTTTGTGCTTCATCTAGCGTTTTTGATGCGTAGTAGATTACGTAAGGTTTCTTGTCTATCCGTTGTCCTAATACAGCCCCTATGGCGTAATCGCTCGTGTCGCACATGATTTCAAATGGTTGCGACCAATCTGGGGCTCTCATAATAGGTGCGGAAATTAAAGCATTCTTGAGGGTGGAGAAGATTTGCATGCATTCTTGGTTAAAGATGAACTCAGTATCTTTAGTCAGGAGTTGGGTCATGGGTTTTTCTATCTTTGAAAAATCTTTGATGAATCTTCTGTAGAACCCCTCATGACCCAAGAAATCCCTTACTCCCTTTATATCTTTTGGTGGAGACAATTTTGAGATAACATCAATTTTTGCTCTATCGACCTCGATTCCTCTGTCACTAATTCTATGCCCGAGGACGACACCTTCAGTTACCATGAAGTGGCATTTTTCCCAATTCAGTATAAGGTTCGTTTCCTCGCAACGTTGTAAAACTTGTCCAAGGTTGATTAGGCAGTTATCGAAAGAATCTCGATAAACTGAGAAATCATCCATGAACACTTCCATTATGGATTCTGTTAATCCTGCAAAAATGGTGGACATACATCTTAGGAATGTAGCGGGTGTGTTACACAACTCGAATGGCATTCTTCTAAAAGCATACATTCCAAATGGGCAGGTGAAGGTAGTTTTTTCTTGGTCTTCCGGGTGTATGGGTATTTGGTAGAACCCGGAATAACCATCAAGATAGCACAAGTATTTCTGATGAGCTAAATGCTCCAGGACTTCATCGAGAAAGGGTAGAGGGTAGTGATCTTTCCTCGTGTCTTTGTTCAGCTTCCTATATTCAATACACATCCTCCACCCTGTTATAGTCCTGGTGGGTACTAACTCATTTTTGTCGTTAAGCACGACAGTAGTGCCTCCTTTTTTTGGAACAACCTGGACAGGGCTGACCCATTGGGAGTCAGAGATAGGGTAGATTATTCCAGCTTTAAGTAATTTGAGGACCTCTAGGCGAACCACCTCTTTGAGATTAGGGTTTAGTTTCCTCTGATGTTCGCGAGATGGCTTAAATTCTTCAACCATTAGAAGTCTGTGCATGCATAGGGTAGGATTTATGTCCGTCAGGTCAGTTATCTTATATCCAATGACCTTTCTGTGTTTCTTCAGTTCTTCCAGAAGTCTTTCTTCCTGGTCTTCTGTTAGGTTGGAGTTGATGATAACCGGACATAATTTTTCCTCATCCAAGAAAACATGTTTAAGCCCCATGGGCAGAGTCTTCATTTCAGGAGCCTTAGGTGGCTCAGTTGCTTCTATAATGGTGACAGCTTTGAGTTCTTCAAAAGTGGTCGTCGGTGCTTCTTTGGCCTTTTCTAAATGTTGCAGACACTGTTGAACTAGTTCATTTGTAGAGAATTCGACATCTGGGTTGGTTAGGACATTCTCTAGCTCGTCTGATGGCTCAGAAATTTCTAATTGAGACATTTGCTGGATTGCGTCTAGAATAAAGACCTACTCTTGAATACTAGGGCATTTCATGCTGTTAAGAACTCGGAATTGAATTGTTTCTTTTCCGAGTCTTAAAATGATGGTACCTGCTTCAAAATCGATAAGCGCTCTGGCAGTAGTAAGGAAAGGTCTGCCGAAAATTATCGGATATCTCAGATCTTCTTTGATATCCATGATGACGAAGTCGCACGGGACATAGGCATCCTTGCCTATCCTTACTGGAATATCTTCAATGATCCCCAGAGGTGCGGTGATGGTGGAGTCAGCTAATTGAATTGTCATTGCGGTAGGTAGTAATTCGGTGAAACCCAATCATTTGCACATAAAATAGGGCATAATGGATATGCTGGCCCCTAGGTCAGCTAATCCCTTTTTGGTAGATGCATTTCCAATGCAGCATTGAATTTCAAAGGAACCTGGGTCCTTCTTCTTCTTTGGCATTTTATTGAGGATGATGTTAGAGGTGGTCTGGGCAAGCTTGATAGTTTCTTGTTCCTCAGTGATGTAATTCCTTGATAACAAAGTTTTGAGGTATTTTGCCCAAGCCGGTACCTCGGAGAGAGCATCAAGGAGCGGGATATCGATGTAAAGTTTCTTCATCGCCTCCTTGAATTTTTGGAACCTGGTATCCATTTTCGTTTCTCGCAGTCTACCCGGATATGGGATCCTTGGTTTATATTGCAAGATTTCTGGCTCTGTGGACACTTGGTCTTTATCTTTGCCCTTTGTGTCCACTGTGGGCTTCTCCGTTCCTTGTTGCGAGCTCTCATTCATCATAAAGGCAGGTGTATCATTATTATCAAGAGTGATCCTTGTAGTTTCATGAAGAGTGCGTCCGGATCTCGTGGTAACGACATTCAACTGTTCAGGCCTATTCTGTCCATGCCTAGGATTCGATTCGGGTTGTCCTACAAATGTGCCTGATGGAGGCTTCAGTTGTGCAGCAATCTGGGCAAGTTGAGCTTCTACTGCCTTTTGCTGTGCTTGTTGATTAGCGAGCATAGTCTGTTGGGCTTGCAGCATCTTCCTTATCAAAGTCATTTCATCTTCCAGCTGAGAAGGAGTATTTTTTTGAAGAATTTGTTGTTGACCTTGTTGAGGTTGTTGCGGAGGCAGCACTAGCTGAGGTTGCTACAACTGAGGGTGCAGCTGTGGGTGTAGAGGAGGATGAGTATACTGATAGTAGGCGGATTGCTTTCTGGGGTAGTTAGCTCTCGGGAAGTTGCTCCTGGGATTCCCTTGATTTTGATTGAAATTGCTTGGGAATCCAGGTGGTAACCTACTAGAGGATCCTCCATGTGTCTGGTGTTGCGGATTTGCGGTCCCAGCAGGGTTCCCATATTGGAATCCTGGGTAGTTCCTTGGCTGATTAGGATTATAATAGACTTGTCCATGAATGGAATGGATAGAGTTGACTTGTTCTGGCAGTTGTTCTTCAGACTGGTCAGTGATAGGTTCATACTGTTGTGGTGGTGGATGCAGATCCATCATCACATTATAAAGCATACCACATGAAAGGGTTGGATGGTCAGATGCATGACAGGCTTCACATGTCCATGTGGCAACCTTGACTTGTTGAACCAGAGGATTTTTCTTCTTGTCAAACTCTCCAAGAGAAGTTTCGAGAGCTTGTTGCTTATGAGCTATGGTTTTCAAGGCTTCAGCAATTGCCTTCATCTCTATTGATTCTTCAGCTTTATAGACCTTGAGGACTCCTTTGCCAGCTGATCGTCCCCAGTTGGACTGATTCTCAGCTCCGAGTGTGACTATTTTCCAGGCATCCTCATAATTCTTTCTCATAAAGTTTCCTCCAGATGAGGAATCCAGAAATTGCTTTATGTCATCACTCACTCCCCGATAGAAGGTTTCTATCAATTGGTTCTGGGAGATTCCATGATGAGGGCACTTTCGCAAAAGCTCTTTGAACCTTTCCCATGCTTCAGCAAGGGATTCTTCGGGAAGTTGAGAGAAGTGATTAATCTGCCCCCTGATCTCGTAAGTCAGTGAAGGGGGAAAGAACTTCTCCAAGAACTTTTCTTCCAGGGGAACCCAGGTGGTGATTATTGGCTCCCTGTCAAGTGAGTTATACCAGCTCAGAGCTCTCCCAGACAGAGTGAAGTGAAACAGATGAAGCATTATTGCATCAAAGGCAACTCCGGCTTGCGGGACCAGGCGGCACAGTGCCTTAAACCTCTTCAGATGATCCATGCAGTCATCTCCAGAACCTCCAAAGAATGAGATGCCCTGCATGATCTGGATCCATTGGGTCCAAATCTCAAAGTTGGGAATGTTGATGATCGGAGGTCGGACCGAATGGTTTGTCTTCATAGTTCTTTGGGACAGCATAATCCCTCAACTGCTTGTTCCTTAGTTCCAACTGAGCAGCTTGGGTTGCTGCATCATTTTCAGCTCTGATGCGGGCCTGTTCTTCCGCACGAATCTCCGCTTGAATCTGGGCACGAGTATCAGCGATGAGTTGTGCCCTTTAAGCGGCGATGGCGGTGTTGACCCGCTCCATCACCAATGCAGCCTGGCATTGATCTTCAGCCATTTGCCTGGCTCTTTGGTGATTGAGTCTAATGCGATGATGGAAGCTTCTCTCTACCTCAGAGTCAAACTCCGGATCAGGG
This sequence comes from Alisma plantago-aquatica, assembly GCA_963693085.1. Taxonomy (NCBI): domain Eukaryota; kingdom Viridiplantae; phylum Streptophyta; class Magnoliopsida; order Alismatales; family Alismataceae; genus Alisma; species Alisma plantago-aquatica. The sequence continues at coordinate 33,602,527 of OY856409.1, read as the reverse complement.
GAGAATCTGCGGTTATGCGATGATCGCATACATGTTTTCTACCTGAGTAGAGAAAAGAAAACACCTTTTAGATAATGGTAGAGATATAATGGTTTCAAGAAGATATAGACTAATGATAAAAAGAAAGTGTAAAACCCTAACCAACTAGGAAGATTACTAAATGAAATTAAAATGTTCCATTGTCCCCGAAAACAGCGCCAATTATTGATGGAGCTTCCACTTACGTGGAGTTACGTGCACCACTAAAAATCCTAAAGATGATAAGTCTTTAGGTTTAGCCTTGCTTATACTAGATAGAGAACTCCACCCACGTATGCTAAGATACGTGGAAGTCTTATCGTAGTATAGTTAAGGGTCGAATCCACGAGACAACGGTCTTGTTGCAAGCAACAAGATAGAAAACGTCAGAATTTCACTTAATCACTTATTAGTTGGTATTTAGATCGAAAGCTTGGTTTTGTCATTTTAACCTAAGAACATGTAAAGTAAAGAAAGCAAGTAAATCTAAGGAAGTTAAACAATGATAAAAGTCACTAGGGTGTGATCGGTTTTTCACCGCCACTACACATGGATCAATACATGCAAAGTAAAACATAACCTGCAAAAAGTGTTTAGTCAGTTAGTATCCTTGTAGACTTAGTTTCCTTTCAGAGAACTAACCACGAGAAGTGTGGGAATGTTGCAAAGTCAGCCATCCCCGAACGAATGGTCAACTACTTTGCACCATTCCCTTCGCAAAGTGTGTTCCTCGACTCATCAAGGTTGTACTTTCACACGTCAACTGATTCCATTTCATAGCATGAAAGTACAACGATGGGAGTGAGTATACTCCACTTCTTGAAAGGCACTCCTAGATACCGAAACTGGTGCATGGTGGATACATGCACCAAGAACCAACATACAAATGAGTTTCAAATCTAATAGTACAAACATAGACAATTCATACTAAAAGATAAAAGATAACACAAGTTGATGATCAGGCAACATGCATTCATTAAACGTTTGATGTTGAACTGAAAAGATAAAAACGCTATATTACAAACTATGGATTACATTTACATGATATAAAATATGGGTAGCGGGGCTACTCCCCACACCCTAGTGAAAGAGACTACTCGCTCATAACTAGGACAAAGAAGGAGGCAAGAAGAGAGAGAGAGCATCATCCCCACAAAGGAGAGAGGAAAGTCAACCCCTTGGAGAGAGAGAAACGATCCACCAGCTTCACAGGTTGTGCGATGACGAGATCTCCCTCTTCGCACCTTCTTTGTCAGAGAGAGAGAAAGTAGCTTTGAGATGGGGTGTGGGTCTCAGACCGACAGCCCCTGGGAAGAGGATGGAAGTCGGATGTGCTCTACAGTGATTGAGGCAGCCTTTTAACGTCTCAAAAAAACTTCTCCCCTTGTGGATGACCCTTGGGGTCTTATTTATAGGCCTTAAGTGAAGTCCAAACGGTTTGGAGACTGTTTGGACCTCAAGACTATTTGGACCCTATGAGGTATGGAGAAAGCTATGCATCACTTATGAGGGGACTCAACAAGTGAAGGAAAGCAAAGTCTACATGCTCATGCCCTTGAGAACTTTAAGATGGGGAATATGGAGAACATAGTCGAGATGTACTCAAGGCTTAACACCATTGTGAATGGTCTTTTCGTTCTAGCTCATCCTATAAGTAGAGGAGAGAACAACTCAAAGATCCTTAGAACTCTCCCAAGAGATTGGAACCCAATGTGAACTCCATTGAAGAATTAAAGTCTCTTCGTGATATTCCTATTGAAGAGCTCATTGGAAATCTACAAGACCATGAAGTCACACTTAACAAGAGAGAAGAAGTTGAAAGATAAGACGAGAAAGAGCTAAAGAGAATGAATAATGCTGAAATCAAGGCTCAAATTGTAGATATGGTGGGTCAAGCCTCTCTGTCCTCTCATATTAAAGAAGATGTCGTGTACTCTAAGGGTAGACTCTACAAAGGCAAGCCTTCCTCCTCCATCCAGTGCCTCAAGTTTGGAAAGAAAGGCCACTTCAAGATAAATTGTCTACAAGGAAAAAAGACCCATCATCACAAGAGAAGAGAAGAGAAGTACAAGATGAAGGAGAAATGCCACAAAAGCTCAAGTGACTCCTCCAACTCAAGCTCAAGTGAAGAATCAAGTGGATGATCTAACTCAAGCTCTAGTGATGAAGTAGAATACCATTTTTCTCTCATGGCTTCAACAAGTGAAGACCCAAATGAGGTAAATCTAAACTCTTTAGATAAATAACCTTTAATTAATACCATTAGTGCTACTCGTGCCTCTCTTAAGTCTTATAAAAGGAAAAAGAAAAAGATGGCTTGAATTGTTGAAAATTTGCATGTAAATTTAGATGATCTTGAACATGATGATAAAAATGCTTGTCTTAGTCAAATAGATGTTCTTAAACTTGAAATTTCTAGCTTGATTGATAATATTAAATTTCTTGAAGCTCAACGTCTCATGAATAGTGAAAATGTAGAGCATAGTAACATTGTGGATTCTCTAGTGCTTGATATTGATGTTCTCAAATCTAAAAACAAGAACAAAGTTTTGGCTTTGCAAGGTTTAGAATATGAAAATAGGCTCTATCATTCTAGTTTGCTATGTTTGAAAATGAAAATGCTTCCTTGCTTTTCAAAATCAATATGCTTGAATCTTGTTTGAGTTCTACTAGTAGAGAGAATAATGTTGTTGCTCTTCATATTTATAGAGATTCTTATATGACCAAATCTCTTTGCCTAGAAAATGATCTTTTGCATGTTAGAGATAATAAAAATCATTTGTCTTCTACTATTACTTCTCTTATGCATGATAAATCATAATTTGAGATCTTCTTTACAAATATTCTTACTGGTAAAAAGAATCTTAATGATATCCTACACCATACTGCTCAACAAACTGGTAGACATGGTTTAGGGTATGATAGTAGCCAAAGGAACAACAAAGGTAAAGTACCTCCAATCTTCCATGGAGAATCCTTTAGTTCCAAGGCTATGGGAACATGCAACTATTGCAATAAAATTGGTCATGATTCTAATTGTTGCCCTTTTAGTAAAGCACCCAAGAGCATTAGGACATGGGTTGCTAAACTAATCCCTCTGGACCCAAAAACATGATTGGGGACCATTTCATCTTTCTTTTTGTAGGTATCTTGCTAATGGATTGACATAACTATGGATTTGCAAGTTGACTTCTCAATCCACATCAAAGAAGAAAGGTGAGATGTGTAGGGGGTGGCAACATGTGGAATAGTAATGGTAAGCACAGAGGTAATGTTATTCTTTCTCATATCCAACCATAGTGTGTTTTTATAAGTTAGTGTGCACTATATGTTGGTGTGTATGCCCTGAGAGCCAATCATGGGATGATTGGTGGGATACATTAAGATTGATTTGATAAACATCAAAGGAAAGCTTCCAATTATTTCTGCTTCACTCATATGAGATAGTGATAGAACAGATTGAATGTCTAGAGAATGAGAGTACTCAATGTCGTATGCCTTCAGGTTCAGGACCTGAACGATGAAATCATACGGATGTTAAGAGTTTGTACATTCTTGTTATGTCCCTAGTCGGATGTCATTCTGGAAGGTAGATAGACAGCAATGACACTCACGACTAGATTGTGGTTTTGGTTGATGACAAAATCTCATTAGTCATGATATAGAGATATCAAACCAAACACATAGGTACTTGTTAGAGAACAAGTATACCGGACAGACCCACCGTGAGTTTGACACATGGAACCATGACATGGTAGTCACAGTCAGTAATCACAGTGATGGTGGTGAGTGTGACTCTTTGACCTGAAATCACTACACTCAACACATGTCATTGGGCACACTTTGACATCATCAAACACAGTCCTGAAACATGGGTTGTTATAAAGGTGATGATTGGGTGGCTTTGACACATGGGGCTTTTGAGGGGTGAGTGATAGATATGGGATTTGTCCCTCCTGAGGGAGTTTGATATCCAAGGCCACTTGATGAGTAGGATTAAAATAGGTGTGTGCACGCATGTGTGAATCAGTATGTGATATTGATGTCATACATATCTCTTCCAATCTACTCTGAGATCAAGAAAGTGAATGAACGTTGATAGGATGACTGTTCCATGCCTCGAGTTCATTTGGGATATCAGTGATAAAGGAATTATACATTCACTGTAACACCATTCACAGATTGTAGGATTGAAAGTTGTTCTCCAACTTTCTACTTTCACTTGGGTAGCACTGATGTGTGACTAGGCACCGCTCTTTGCTTGTGAAGTCATAAGTGTTATGGACTTTCACTGCCAACGTGAAATGGACCTGCATGGTCACACACATAGGATTTAACCTAGAAGAGGAGTTTTGTCCACAAGAAATGTTTAGAATGATTACTAAAGGATTTAAGTAGTTCAATTAAACACTCAGTCAATTGATAGCTTAATATCATAATGTTCAAGGTGTTGGACACATTGATTGGAGTATCAGATTGATTGAAATCACAATTGACTGATTCTGCACAACCTGTACTCCCAACCGATCGATTCATGTGATGAACCGGTTGGCTGAGCTTAGTGAACCGGTCGGCTCAAGTGTTGGGCCGATCGGCTCAAGATCAGGGTGAACTGATTGCTTCAAGTGTTGAAATGATCGATTCAACTGGTGCAACCGAGCAACTTGGGAAAATAGGATTGGTGAGAATTTTCCTTTCATTTCAATTGCCCAATTTGATTGGGAAATAGGATTGGTATTCGATACCAATTAGAAAAAAAGAAGGAAAGTCAATCGGGAACCGACCAGGACCACCAACCGACCGGTTCACTTGTGAACCGACCGGTTGAGGTGTCCCAACCTACCGGTTCACTTATGAAATGATCGGCTCAGGTCCCCAACCGACCGTTTCACTTGTGAAACGATCGGTTCAGGTTGCGATTTGGTTGCTTTTGTGGAAAAATCTCGAACCCTTCTATTACTACTTTTAGTCCCGCATTGCCCGGGATAGAGAACCCTGTCCCATGACCCTCCTATATATAGGGGTATTGGGGACTTCTCAAAGAACAACTCAGTGCAACCAGTTGCTCTGCAAAGTTGTCGTTCTCTCTGGTTTTGGTAACTGAGAGAGAGCCCGAGCAAGTGCTACCCGGAAAGGGAGGCGCAACAAGGGAAAGACAACTGTAGTTGCAACTGGCAGTAGGAGAGTGTGTTGGCGACTAGTACATCAACAGGAGGGTGCGAGTCCTTCCAAATCCTTGTGGGACAAGGAGTGTGGAGTTCCAGGTGGTCCGTGTCGACTACTTCAGAGGTGGGAGGTTTCTGCCGCTCAGGAGGACAACTGTCAATCCCGACAGTCCTGGTGAGAGGAGGAGTCGTCAGTCCCGGTGCGACCAGGAACTGCACAGACACCATCCAAGACCGGAGGTGAAGACCGCACAAGGTGTGGGGTATTGTCACTGAGCAAGCCTCAGGACAAGGTATGATTCCACAAACCATCCTTTCCTATTATATAGACGTTGACGTATTTCCTTTTTCCGGGTTTGGGGGAGAAATTTTTTGTTTCCGCTCCTTCTCTGCCTCCCCTAAAACCTAACAGTGGTATCAGAGCCACGTCAACTGCTCTATATTTTAGGAATATCGATATGATCGATTTTGGTTTGTCGCCTTTATTTATTGCATACAATGCGAATAAAATTGGCTTTATGCATGTCCAATCCTAAATCCACAAATCCCAATTACATATATGATATGTATTATTAATTCACTCGATACGCGTCGCCCTTAAACGAGTTTTGTGGTGGATGTATAGCGTGGTTATGGCCAATAAACCCTATTTGTGTATGGTTTTATGTGGTTGCTTGCATCTTAGTCTGCGCACCAATTGATAACCTCTAATTTTGGATGATTATCTTAGTCTTTTCTTTAGTTTTCCACACTCTTTCTCAATTAAAAATAGCCATAATCCCTAAATATTCCCTCTTATTGTAAATATACTATTAGACTAACTTTTCCCCTTTATATTCGCAGAAAAAGACACAAAAAAATCATAAAAGACCAAATCAGTCCCGAGACTGTATGGACTCAAACGGTCCCAAGACCGCACGAAGCCAATCGGTCCCGAGACCGCATGGAGTCAAACGGTCCCAAGACCGCATGAAGCCAATCAGTCCCGAGACCGCATGGAGTCAAATGGTCCCAAGACCGCATGAAGCCAATCGGTCCCGAGACTGCATGGAGTCACACGGTCTCAAGACCGCATGAAGCCAATTGGTCCCAAGACCGCATGAAGTCACACGGTCTCAAGACCGCATGAAGCCAATCGGTCCCGAGACCGCATGGAGTCACACGATCTCAAGACCGCATGAAGCCAATCGGTCCCGAGACTGCATGGAGTCACACGGTCGGTCCCAAGACCGCATGGAGTCACACGGTCTCAAGACCGAATGAAGCCAACCGGTCCCGAGACCACATGGAGTCACACTGTCCCGAGACCACATGAAGCCAAACGGTCTTGAGGTCCAAACGGTCTTGAAGCCAAATGGTCTTGAGGTCCAAATGGTCTTGAGGTCCAAACGGTCTTGAGGTCCAAATGGTCTTGAGGTCCAAACGGTCTTGAGAGTCTCACAAGAAGAAATCTGATTGAACTCGGTGGGGGTCATGGTGGCATAGAGGATTTTGATTGCTCTTACATTCAAGGTGGCTTTCTTCATGGTAGCTTCATCCCATTCTTCCATCCTTTTCTTCGGTAGCTTGTATGGATGGTCCACCATTTTTCGTAGTTCAAGACTTTTTCCTTAGATGTGGAATTGAAGCCTTCTATTCCACTAGAGGAAGTTACACCCATCAAAGATTGGAAGGGTGATGACGTATCTCCCATCTTGGTAATCACTCATCTTCTCCTACTTGTGAAAGTATGCTTGGAGAAGACCCTCTCTGATACCATTTGTTGGATCCTAGGATGGGTGATTAGATGCTCTAGAGGGGGGTGAATAGAGTTGAATGCACTTAAAATTTCATTAGACCTTCAAGATATATTACAAGATAAGGTTGCTAATTAGGAAATTTGAGTGCAGTTAAACATACATAGAAAGGATGAGAGAGATTGAACATGCACCAATTAACAAGCTATGTAGAGTGGTTTCATACTTCAAACTAGAAGTATGTCAGTCCACTACCTAGGAAGGTCAACCTCTAACATTTCTTAACCATGTCTACTCCTTATATTCACTTATAAGAGTTACAACATATAACCCACCAAAGGACTTACCTATTCATCTAAGAGTCTTCGACCTCACCAAGGACTTACCCACTTTATAATGAGTCTTCCATTTTCACCAAGGACTAGCTTACCTACTCTTGTACAAGTCTTCAGCCTTCGAGGATTTACCTACTCTTCTTGGATCTTCACCCTTTGACTTCACATTTGTTAAGGAGAATCTTCCATCAAGGACTTACCCACTTGAGCAAGGAGTCTTCTTCCTTTACCGAGGGCTTACCCACTCTTTCTCCAAGTCTTTGACCTTGAATCTCTTCACCAAGGTACTCCTTCCCTTATTCTCTTTGATAAGAGAGAGAACCTTCATCTTCATGGTTGAAATAGAGGTTGGGAGGTGGAGGAAGTGAGAGCCTCACAAGATATACATGTAGGGTTAGATCTCTTACAAATCTCCTACTCACTCTAATGGATGTAGCAAGTGATTAAGCTTAGAGAGAGGAGGCTATAGGAACTATTAAAATGGGACCTTCATAGTTCTTGGCTAACCATGGGATGAAGCCCAAAGGTTCTTATTTATAGTTGAGGATTCCTAGAAGCCTTTGAGAACACATAAGGATGAATACTAGCCTTTTGGGATGTTGCAACATATATTTTTTTGAGTTTTGCAACATTCCAACAGCTAGTAACACTTTTATGCACTTCTCTGTATAGTGCGATCGGTCGAGTTTCAATAAAGATAACTCGAACGATCTCACAATGCGACAAGACCAATTTAGACCACCGGTCGAGTTTGTCATGGTGGCAACTCGACCAATTCACTTAAATCAGTCTTGATCTCAAGAGGGATTGGTTGAGTTATGTGAAATGAAAACTCAACTGATCTAAAGTCATTTTTGAATCCAATAAGGATTGGTTGAGTTTGCAACTCGACCGATGAACATCCTAATGTGAATTTTGGAAAATGACTTTTGAGTGCTTAAATATTCAAATTAAGTGATCCTAATTTTTTCTTAGTTTAATTACAAGTCATACAATCATTACAAGTTACTTACAATATGATTCTAATGGATTTACATCATCTTCTACAAAAGTGCACTTGTATTGATTTTGACTTATCTTTTTTTGAAGTTAGGATGTACAAGTTAGGGCATTTGAAGTGCATCGATACCTAATTTGAAATCACTCAAGTAGAAATATTAGACACAAATAAGTGGAATGCTTTAGTCATCATCAAAACAAGAATTTCAAAACAAGAATTTAATCAATTTTGACCTTGAGTCAACATTGACCTAGAGTCAATAGTTCATCCAAGTACCAAATTCTAAACTAGATATTGGATAAAAACCTTTTCTTATTTAGTTTGGGTTAGGGTCTCACGTATAAGTATCAATTTGGCAATCCTAAAACCAGATATATGTAGTGGGAGTGTTCGTGCATTGTGTGGCAAGTGTATTGAAGGAGTCATAACAAAAATATCTTTAATGACATGCATTTAATGACATGCTATTATTTTTTGGAATTACAAACTGATCTGTGTGTGTACATTACATTTTTATCTTTTCTTTTTAAAATTTTATATTGCTCAAGGAGGCTCATCTATAATATATAACAAGCCCACAGAGGAGGTTGAATGTAATTTTTCCCAGTTATTTTTTGGACAAATCGGTCTATGTATGTGTACACTATACTTTTATCTTTTCTTTTTAAAATTTTATATTAAGTAAGAAGACTCATCTATACTATATAAGAACGCATACAGAGGGTGTTGAATGCAACTTTCTCCATTATTTTTTGTCATTACAAACAAATCTCTATGTGTGTACATTATATTTTTGTCTTTTTATTTTAAAATAACTGAATGTCTTTTTCATTTAATGACATGCATACGTATCCTCAACATGGATTTAAGAGTAACAAACTAATCATTATCCTAAGCATAAATACACAATGAAAAGTTCGTTGTATTTTAACTCTGCACATAGTAAATGCAAAAAGAAATAGTTAAATTACTCATTTATTGAAAAAATAACCTTAGGTAGGTTGTCAATATTCATGTATGAGGAGAGGGAAAATTTTCTATTGAAAGAACAATAGGCATGAGTAGGATGTCAACGTGAGTCAATGTTGGGTGCAATGTCATGATTGCACATTATAGCTTTTTGTGGACACATATGTGCACAACTCATGCGTACAAGCATAAGGGAACAATATAAATAGTGGCTGCTCTAAAATGTTCATCTTTATCTTTATATATCTCTATACTTATGAATAAATGATGGTGACATGTATGTGTGCCTACTTTTCACGTACTTGTGTGCTTGCTATTCCAGCAGTTAGGGTGTCTATTTGGCACGTAGTTTAGTTTTTTTTCTTATTAGATTTTTCTAATAAGGCAGCTGACATGTCTGTTTGTTTGCTTTTTCAGCATCTAGGGTGCCTGATTGGCAGACACTTCAATTCTTTTCCCTTTTTTATATTTCTAATCTATGTAATAATTATCATTTATTATGTTATTTTAATTATTTATTAAGAAATAATAGGATGAGTGGAGATTAGGTGACAGGTAATTGTGTGTGCCACATCTTAAATGTGATGTAATTCACCATATGTACTATGTAAGAGTTTTTTTTCATAATTTTTAAAAAATTATAAATCAGTCTCTATGTTCATACTACACTTTTATCTTTTTTTAAGAATTTATTGTATATTGAGAAGCATCAGTACTATATAAGAAACGTCATGGAGGCGGAATGAAATATTTGCTATTATTTTTTGGAATTACAAACTGATATGTGTGTGTATTACATTTTTATCTTTTCTTTTCAAAATTTTATATTGTTCAAGGAGGCTCATCTACAATATATAACAAGCCCACAGAGGAGGCTGAATGTAGTTTTTTCCAGTTATTTTTTAGACAAATAGGTCTATGTATGTGTACACTATACTTTTATCTTTTCTTTTTAAAATTTTATATTAAGTAAGGAGACTCATCTATATTATATAAGAACGCATACAAAGGGTGATGAATGCAACTTTCTCTATTATTTTTTGTCATTACTAACAAATCTCTATGTGTGTACATTACATTTTTGTCTTTTTATTTTAAAATTATATATTATATAAGATGACACATCTATACTATATAAGAAAGACCACAGAGGGTGTTAAATGAAAATTTTCAATTTCTTTAGAATTACAAACTGGTATCTATGTGTGTACACTACACTTTTGTCTTTCTATTTAAAATTTTATATTATGTAAGAAGACTCATCTACACTACATGAGAGTCCCTAGAGGGGGTTAAATGCAATCTTCTTCATTATTTTTTGAAATTACAAACCGGTCCCTCTTTCAACATGTAGTATCTTATTTTGAATATTAACTACATATTAGTCATCAACATACACAAAATTGATAATTCAAACTCACACGACCAATTTATTGTAGCAAATAATAATAAATGTCGACCAACTCATTATGCCATATATATGGTCACATATTATTTTGATTCAACTGCATGACACGTGTGTAGCACGTGTATTCTGTTACAATTTTTTAGAATTATAAATAAGTCCTTATGTGGTACACTATACTTTTATCTTTTCTTTTTATAAATTTTATATTATGTAAGGAGACCCATCTACACTATATGTGAAAGTCCCTAGAGGAGGCGAAAGGTGATTTCCTTCATTATTTTTTTGGAATTACAAATTGATCCATCTTTTAGCGGGTAGTTTGTATCTTATTTGAATACTAACTACATATTAGTCATCAACATACACAAAAATGATGATTCAAACTCACACAAAAAGTTTATCCAATAGATCTGTTGCAGCAAATAAGAATAGATGTTGACCAACTCATTATGCCATTATTATTATATGATCACGTATTATATTGATTTGACAGTAGAACACGTGTGTAGCATGTGTCTTCTACTCGTATCTATAAATTAAGGCTGCTAACGTGCTTGTGTGTCTACTTTTCACGTATCTATGTACTTGCTTTTCCAACAGCTAGGGTGCCTATTTGGCATGGAGTTTAGATTTTTTTTTTGGAATTTCTAATAAGGCACCTGACATGTCTGTATACTTGCTTTTCCTACAGCTAGGGTGTGCTTGACACGTAGTTCAGATTTTTTCCCTTTTTACATTTCTAATCTATGTAATAATTATCATCTATTTTGTTATTTTTAATTATTTATTAGGAAATAGTAAGCTGAGGGGACATTATCTGATGGACAATTGTATGTCACGTCTTGAATGTGATGTCTCACCATATATACTATATAAGATTTTTTTTTATTATTTAGAATTATGAATCGGTAATTATGTTTGTACAATATACTTTTATCTTCTTTTTTTTATTTTATATTGTATAATGAGGCTCATCAATACTATATAAGAAAGAACGTTGGGGCTGAATGATATTCCTTTCATTATTTTTTAGATTTACAAACCGGTCCGTGTATGTACACTACACTTTTGTCTTTTCTTTTCTAAATTTTTATATTATATAAAGAGACTCGTATATAGTATATAAAAAGCCCACGTAGGAGGCTGAATGTAATTTCTAGCTTCACGTGTCTGTATGTTTGCTTTTCACGTGTCTGAGTGCTTGCTTTTCCAACAACTAGGGTGCCATCTTGACACACATTTTAGATTTTTTTTCTTTTGACATTTCTAATAAGGTATCTTATATGCCTGTGTGTTTACTCTCCCAGTAGCTAGGGCGCCTGTTTGGCACAATTTTTTTCTTTTTACATTTCTAATCTATGTAATGATTGCCACCTATTTTGTTATTTTTATTTTTTGTTAGGAAATAGTAGGCTAAGAGGGCATTATTCGAGGAGCAATTGTGTGTGTTACATATTGAATGTGACTGCCACCATATATACTATATAAAAACTTTTAATTATTTTTTAAAATTACAAATCAGTCCCTATATTTGTACATTACACTTTTATCTTTTCTTTTTAAAATTTTATATTGTATAATGAGACTCATCAATGCTACATGATAAGGTCGCGGGAGCTGAATGAAATTTTTTTCATTATATTTTGCAATTATAAATTGGTCTGTGTGTACGTTATATTTTGTCTTTTCTTTTTGAAATTTCATATTGTAGAAAAGGCTCATCTACACTATATAAGAAGTCAACGGAGGAGGCCAGATGTAATTTCATCTATTATTTTTTAGAGTTACAAATAAGTCTATGATTATTACACTACACTTTTATTTTTTATTTTTAAATAAGGTGACTCGTCTATATTATATAAGAAAGTCTGTTGAGGGGGATGAATGCAATTTTGTCTATTATTTTTTTTGTAATTACAAACAAGTCCATATTCATGTACACTACACTTTTGTCTATCCTTTTTAAAATTATATATTGTATAAGATGACTCATCTATATTATATAAAAAACTACATGGATGGAATGAATGTAATTTTCTCCATTGTATCTAGAATTACAAAGCGATCCTTGTATGTAGATTACATTTTTGTCTTTTCTTTTCAAAATTTTATATTGTATAAAGAACAGTGGCGTAGCCATAGTCAAACACACTTAGGCAAGTGTCCCACTTATTTTTACAAAATATGTGTACTTTACACTTACAAAATCAGTTTCTGAAGAATTAAGTTTAACCAGTATCCAACCCTGCTAAGTATGCGTGCGCAGCTAAGTGGCCCGTCCTTTTCGGCTTCTCCTAAATGTGTGCCTTCTCTCTTTCCGGCTGTAACTGATGTTTATATTTATTTGTTTTTCACAAACGTTTTTCACCATCAGACATTCATATTATCTTTAATCGTAGTGACAATCTATCTCCCTAGTTAATGGCTAGATGTTGATCAACTGCAGGATAGTACGAAACAATTTTTCATTTTGTAGTCTCTAATTGAATAACTGTGCATAATATCAATATATATTCTGTTATGTTTCTCCAAATTAATAATAATTTTCTATGACTATTATCAACCATAATCGTGCATAGGTATTCTTTTAGATAAAAAATTAAATTATGGTATCAACATATTTACTTTCTCATTATTATAAATACAATTCTACCATATTTAGTATAACAACTTTACTTTGACCCATAAACTTCTAACCCTCAGTTCTATATAACTATTTTTGCGGTTGTGTTTTTCTGTAGTGTATAAATTTTGAGATTACGAAGATGTGTGATTTATTCTTATCAGAGTAGTACTAGTGTATCACATATATCTCTCCCCAACTAGATGATCTAGTAATAAAAGGCTTGTGCTATAGTAATAAAATTGTTCCTCAGACTCACAATGCTCAAGTAGCATTCTAAAGAATGTTTGTTGAAAGTATTGTTATTTATTTGAGCAGGGTGTAAAGTTCTTCATATGGTAGCCACTTTTCTATTTTCGTCTTGGTGTATATACTTTGTTGAAGTTAGTAGTTGTGCCTAGTATTCTTCCATGAAGTGTTGCATGCCTTGATCCAAGTATTGAATTCCTCTCATTTGATAAAAATTTATTATGTCTTGCTGAATTTTATCCTTCTAATTTTTTTGAATTAGATCTTGGAAAATTTGATACACAACTGGATACATATATTCTAGATTTTCAGACTTTTGGTGATTTCTCACAATTGGACAAACTTGCACAAAAGTTAGTTGAGGTCAAGAAACATAAAGATTTTCCTTTAGTGTTCAAGCTTTTAAAATTGGCTTTACTTCTCCCAGTTACAACGACTACAGTGGAAAGTATTTTCTCAGCTAATTCGTCTTCGTAATAAGATGGTGGATACTTGGCTTAATGATTGTATGACTCCTTACATTGAAAATGACATTTTCTCTACCATTGACAATGTTATCATTGTCAAACATTTTTTAAGGAATGTCTAGTCGTCGAGGACAAATTTAATATATATATAAATATATATATATGTTCTATTTTTGTCACTTTCTAAACATCATTTGATAATTATAGATTCTTTTCTCTTAATATTGACTTTGGGATTGTGATTTTTTAAGTAAAAAAATTATCATATTTGGAGTATCACATTGTGTGGTGCCTCCCCCAAATAAAACTTCCTAGCTTCAACACTAATAAAGAGACTCATCTATACTATATAACAAAGTCCACAAGAGGGGGCTGAATGTAATATTTTCCATTATTTTTTCGAGTTATAAAGTGGTTAATATGTGTGTATACTACACTTTTGTCTTTTCTTTTTAAAATTTTATATTGCGTAAAGAGACTCATCTACACTATATGAGAAAGTCCCTGGAGAAGACTGATTGCAATTCTCTTCATTATTTTTTGAAATTATAAGTCAGTCTCTCTTTTAGCAGGTAGTATGTATCTTATTTTGAATACGAACTACATATTAATCATCAACATACACCGAAATGATAATTCAAATGCATACGAAAAGTTTATCTAACAAATATATTGTAGCAAAGAAGAATACACATCGATCAAGTCATTATGCCATAATTATTATATGCCACATATTGTATTAATTAGTTTTATAACACGGGTGTAGCATGTGTCTTCCGCTCGTATATAAATAAATCCAACTCGCGTGCCTATGTGCTTACTTTTTACTTGCATGTATATTTACTTTTCCAGCAGTAAGGGTGCCTGCTTAGCACGCAGTTTAGATTTTTTTACATTTCTCATAAGGCAGCTGACATGCCTGTGTGTTTACTTTTCCAACAATTAGGATGCGTGCTTGGCACATAATTTAATATTTTTATGTTTACATTTGTAATCTATATAATAATTGTCACCTATTTTGTTATTTTAATTATTTATTAGGAAATAGGAGGCCGAGGGGACAATATTTGATGGACAATTATGTGTGTCACATCTTAAATGTGATGCTTCACCATACTATATAAGAGGTTTTTCATTATTTTTTAAAATTACAAATCATTTCTTATATTTGTGCACTACATCTTTATCTTTTCTTTTTGAAATTTTATATTATTTAATGAGACTCATTAATATTATATAAGAAAGTCGTGGAGGGCTAAATGAAGTTAATTTTCTCCATTATTTTTGGGAGTTATAAACCGGCATGTGTGTACACTACATTTTTTTCTTTTCTTTCTATAATTATATATTGTAAAAGATGACTCATCTATACTATACAAAAAATCCACGGAGGGGTTGAATCAATTTTCTTCATTATTTTTTAGAATTATAAATCGGTCCATATGTATGTATACTATACTTTTGTCTTTTCTTTTGAAAAGTTTATGTTATATGAAAAGACTCATCTGTACTATATACGAAATCTTATAGAGGGGGCTCAATGCAATTTTCTTCATTAAGTTTTGGAATTACAAACACATCCCTCTTTTAGCAAGTAGTATGTATCTTATTTTGAATACTACATATTAGTCATCAACATATGTAAAAATGATAATTCAAATTCACACAAAAATCTTATACAAATTTTTTTAGCAAATAAGTATAGACGTAGAACAACTCATTATGCCATAATTATTATATGCTCAGGTATTATATTGATTCAATTGTATAAGACATGTGTAGCATGTCTCTTCTGCTCGTATATAGAAATGCATTAGAGATTTTTAAATAGGATTGGTAGTTTTTTTTATATGTTTGGCAGGAGGAGGCATAGCATGGTTTACATATACTTGGGGACTGGGCCATTCTAATTGATAATACCCTTAAACATATTTATGCAACAATAAATAAGGTTAATCATATATGATTCAATATCCACATATTCCTCTTGAGTAAATTTCAGCATGAGGTGGACCAGATTTTTTTTTAGTCAATAGATGATGAGGGAGTCAATCAGAGAAAAAGAGAGAGAAACAAATGAAAAAAAAAGAGCGAGAGATGGATGAAAAAGGGGTGACACTAAAAAAGGAGAAAGGGAACATGGGAGAGAAAGTTGACGAAATAAATTATCCTATACCCCAAAGAGATATAAACGTAAGTTACAACATATTGTGTGTTTTGACATTTAAAGATGTGGTGTGAGTTGTAGAGGAAGGGGGAGAATAAAATATAAATTTAAACACTTGTAGTATACAAAAACATTACATATACAAACAAAGCTATACAATACATATATATAACATCATTACTATATTAAACAAAACCTTGTTGTTAAAATTAATGTATATAATTAGTTATGTACATGTTCCAGTAGTTTGTTTATATATATATATATATATATATATATATATATATATATATATATAGAGAGAGAGAGAGAGAGAGAGAGTGTCAGGCTAGAATACACTCGAGTGTATCCGGAGCAAAATACACTCAAGTAGTTTTTCATGATGCAATATTTTTTTTAAATCTAATCCATTGATCTTATTAAACATTTCGTGAACAACTCATACGTAAAATTTGAGCACATTTGGATATGTATAGCTCATGTTATGAAGACCGCAAAAATTATGTATTTCAAATTAGTTTCGCACGTCGATTTTGTTACCCTTGGATGAGTGACTTACACTCATCTGGGCTCAAAATTTGTATGTAGCCTAGTTATAGTATGACGGTGAAGATCAATGGTTTACATTTTACAAAAAATAGTTTCGATATGCAAACACACTTGAGTGTATTCGTGCGATCCGTACACTCGAGTGTATTCTAGCCTGACTATATATATATATATATATATATATATATATATATATATATATATATATATATATAAAGAAGACTAGTTTTTTATTTTTCAAATTTATGGATATTGTAAGAAGCTACATAGAAATGCACGGTTTGTGAGTAGAAAAAAATACCATTTTACACGTCACATGAATTACTTATACATAATATAAATCATATTTACTTCGACTTTAAATACATGTAATTGGGATAAGTGATTGTGTAAACGACGTATGGTGCTAACCCAACTATGTTCATCAAATGCTCTGTTTTATGTCTTGTAACCATTTTGAGAGAAAATGGTCTTCATGATTAGATCCCATATCCTCCCATTCACCAATTAAGATGCTAGCCAGCTCATGGCCCTCCTTGCCCATTTCATACACATTTAATTTGTATTATTGCTATCCACAGATTATTAAGTATTTGATTATCATTGTTGTATAACAAGTTCAATAGGGTCTAATTGGCTTCCATAATTTGAAATCCCAGCAGTCCATTAGTTATATGCATAGTAAATTAATGACATTTGGAAGACTTGCGTAAGTGTCAGTTTCAAAATTTTGTCCGCTCTGGAACTGCCGATTCTACACCAAATCATTTCTTTTACATGCCATTTTCCACATGTACAGCTGGCTGCCTTCCCTGCATGCCTCATATCCTCTATCGGAAGATACCAAAAACTTATTATTTCACACGTCAGGTTTTTATAAGCATCTTTCTAAACCAAGCCCAAGTGAAAATTTTAGATTCCATTGTTTCTATAAGAGTCTATGCTGCTACACTAGTAGCGTCGTGTAGGTTTCGCATTTAGAAATGACGTGAGCAATTGTTTCCAACCTGGAAGTTTTGCAGCAGGAAGTTTTGGTGAGGTTGACTCGGTCCAGGAACTTGTGATCAAACCATAACAGTAACGGGATGAAGTATGTTAAAATCTAAAAGCCATCACTTAGTTCAAGGAGATCAAAGTTGCATGTGTATGTTATTAGTATAAGCAGATAGAGTATTAATTAAATAGGCACGTTAGGATTTAATATCATCGTATATTATTTGACGCCAAAGTAAGAATGACAGGAAAGCATTTCGGGAAGATAGACGGGTGAGCGGAGGATCTACATAAGTTTGACCTCAAGAAGGGAAGAAAACAAGTCGAGACAAGTTGACATTCTTGTCCCATGTTTCAATCTTTAGTATGAGGAAAATTCATGTGACACGCAGCCGCCTATTAAAATTTATTTAGTTTTACAAACTTTTTTTTTTAAATCACCTCTATGTTTTTGCAAAATTCCGGAAATACCCAATTGTTCTAAACAGACCCATTCCCGTCACACACAATTCACTTATGCAACTTATTTCATTATTAGTTTTGCACATTTGCTCGCTTTTTCCGGTTGTCTTTTTATTAATTTTAGCCAATTGTATAATTTTCTGTTCTTTGCTTGTTAGAGTGTCAAAGACATTGGTTTTGTGTTATCTGTCATGACAAGTATCTAGATTATATAAAAATTGTCCATGCCAGAATCGGTTAGGATTTAAAAAAAATTATAAAGTGATAAACCCAGAGTTAGATTCTATCTAACCATCAATCATATAAGGTATCTATTTTGGCTTAGATAATCATCATCATCAACAACTAAGCCTCAATGCCAACTATGTTGGGATCGGCTACATGGATCCTTCTTTTCCATTCAACTCTGTCATGGGTTATATTCTGGTTGAGATGTAGAGATTCAAAATCTCTCTTTATAAGTGATTCCCATGTTAATTTAGGTCTTCCTCTTCTTCTATTAATTGTGCTTGCTTCAATAGTATTGCTTCATATAGGCGCTAGTCGGTCTACGTTGCACATGTTCATACAATCTGAGTCGGCCCTCATACAACTTGTCCCCAATGCTCGCCACCCCCAAGTTTGAGAGAGGTCTTCCGATCACATAATACTCTAGTTGCACTCCTCCATTTCAACCATCCTGCAGTGATCCTATGAAAAACGTCATTTTGGACATCCCCGTCTGTTTGAATGATAGAGCCCAAGTAATAAAATTTATCACATTTTGGTATAGCGACTCAGTCCAACTTGGCTCCACCAGTCACACTATGAAATTGGCTGAGATTGCAATGTATATACTCAGTTTTGCTCCTACAATCATCAATCCATTTGATTCCAGTTCCTTTCTCCAAAGTTCAACTTTATCATTCAAACCATCTTTAGTTTTGTCAATCAATACAATATCATCAATAAATAACATACACCAAGAAACATCATCCTGAACATTCTTTGTCAACTCATCCATAATAAGAACGAACAGATATGGAATGAGTGTGGATCCTTGGTGTATCCCAACTGTGATGGGAAAAGTTGGTATCTCTCCTCCAGGAGTCTTCACACTTGCAGTAGAGCTACCATACATGTCTTTAATCAAGTCAATGTATTGGATTGGCACACCCTTTTTCCTCAAAACCATCCACAACACTTCTCTGAGTACTCGATCATAAGCCTTTTCCAAATTGATAAAAACCATGTGAAGATCTCTTTTTATTTTCCTATATTTCTCCATAAGCCTCCTTATCAGAAAAATAGCATATGTTGTTGATCTACCAGGCATGAAACCAAATTGGTTGTTTGATATCTACGCTATAGATCTTAGCCTCTGCTCAATAATCCTCTCACAAAGCTTCATTGTGTGACTCATCAACTTGATACCTCTGTAGTTTGTACAGCTCTAAACATCACCTTTGTTCTTGTAGATGAGGACTATAGTACTATTTCTCCACTCATTTGGCATCTTCTTTGTCTTCATGATTGTTACAATCCTTTTGTAGCTTTGCTGATAATCCTAGAGATTTAAGATAATCTTAATGCTTGTCATGTTTTTATTAGTAATATTCTATGTTGTGCTTTGTCTTAACTTTGGTAACCTTAAATATTTATTTGGGTAATTCATAATCATGACTTAAGCCTACTATAAAGATCTCAGTTGGAGTAACATAACATTAACCTATACATGTATTCAAGAAGAGAGTTAATCACATTGAAGAAAATAATTAATAAATAATTTTTTCTCTAAGAATTTTATCAAAATGATATTCTAGGATTGTAGAGAATTCAATTATGAATCCAACATAAAAAGAATTAACCAAATCAAAGTTAAAATGAGAGAGTTATGCCCTTTTTAGTAAAGATTTACTAAGCACTGCGACCGACGTTGCGTCGACACTGCGACCTGTGACACTAGCACCATGACCGTGACGATGTGTCGACACCGCGACTGCCGCCGCCTAGGATAGCCAATCATAAAATGATCATATCTTGAGCAATACTTATCCATTTTTAACAAAATGAAGTGTATTGGAACCGTCATTCGATCCTCTATCATCGCAGACACCTTGCTCAATGAGAGAGTGACCTGGAGGAGGATTTATGGGGTAATGTTTGGGGAAGAGCGTGAAGAATGACAGAAATCCATAAGGGTTTCTACGAATTCGACTTGGTAAGTAGTTTTAACCATCGATTCTTCCTTCTCTTCATTTCTCCTTGCTTGGAATCCCTGATCCAATGAATTTAAGGTTTGGGTTAACCTCTGATCTTCATCTTCTACCTACATCAGGCCTTCTTTAGGGATGAAAGGAAGAAGAAACTATAGATTTTTCTAGAGTTTTGATATGGATTCAAGAGTTTCAGAGATGGGCTGCATTTTTAAGGTATTTTCACACCTTAGGGTGAGTGGGTACTTCCTTTAAACAGTAGATTGCTTGAAAATGAGTTAAATCATCAAAAATCATCAATTGCTTAGTATGCGAGTATAAACTCTAAGTTTTCTTTTTGATCTAGCTTTTGCAAAATGATATGAAATGGATTATTTCTCTATTGTGATAAATTTCAGATTATGAAATCACACTAGAAATGATTGTAATCCATCTAAATGAGAATTCTTAAAGTAATTGTAGAGGTTACATGAATATACTAAAATCTAAGATTTTCGATTATGACTACAATTGATGTATAATTGAATAAAGAAGTTTGCCTAGTTGAATCTACTTGGTTATAAATGATTGTTTTATTTGTGTGTGTATTACATATATGTCAGATAAGATCTTAGATTTCATTTGTGATATCAATGTTTTCTTGATATATCAGTAAGCAGGTGAAACCCTAAATAAATGGAAAGTTGGAGGTTTGCAAATAGACATCTTGATTTGATGTTATTCTTGATGTATGATGTTTTAGTTAATGGCATGGAAACCGTAGTTCAGTTCATTACAAGGTTTCATATATATATTTGATTATATGTGAACTGTTGAGAGCAATCATTATTGAATGATGTTATGATGTATTAAATCCTTATGTGAGTCATGTAATAAGTGAAAGAGGTAAATGAAACCCTAAGGATAGGGTGTTCAGTTACTCAAGTATTGTGATATTAATGTTTCTTAGAATGTGTAACATACCCAAATCTGGATATTTACCTCAACCTTCACTAATTTAAGACACATTTTAATTATTGTTAGTATTATGTTATCGTCCTTGTATTTATCTAATTAAAGGGATTTGAAGTCAATAATATACAAAATTTTAATCAATAATCATTTACTTAAGGACTGATGAGAAATGTATTTAAGTGTTCAATTTGGAGTTAAATATACTAATTCACCAGTTAAGTAATTTGACACTAAAATTGGATCATTTGAGTCAAATTGATAAAAGGAAATACGAAAGTGTATCATATGAATCAAGTAAGGCTTTAAATGCATTAATTGAGTACTTACCTCATAAAGAACGAAATAAAATAATAAACATTTTCAAACAATAAAAACAATATTAAAATTGAGCTTATCACACCTTAATTAGTCAAGCTGTCAATTTTTGTGTCAATGGGACTCCAATTGACCATCGGTTTAATTGGTTAAAGTTATAGCCTTCCTGCATTCAACGTTCATTTATCACTTTGGCCAGTATTCATTTTATTCCTTCACCAAAGTAACGATGAGTGACTATGCTAACTGCGTTAACATGTGCGTCCGTAAATCATGAAGCCACCGTAATCGACGATCGTTTCCACTCCTTCCTCTTCTACTTTCTCCTTCCTTCCCTCTCCTATATCTCCTGATACTTTTCACTCTCCTGTCCCTTCACGGCAGAACCCTAGCTGCAATATTAGCCTCCCTCCCTCTGACTTGCGTCATTCACCCTAGAAGAAGGAATCGCCGCCAGCAGTTCCAGTTGTGGCGACTGCAACAACTGCCTTCGCAGCATCACCACTGCCGACCCTGGCACCTCCGGAACACCATGGATCATAGTCACCGATAGCCCCGCGGTATAACCATGAGCGCTAACCACCAAGACCATGGTGATGAGCGCCACCAAGATTTAGAGACACCCCAAGACAGAGCCATGAACCCAACCAGCCTGCTCCATCTCAGTGCGGCCTTAGGCACCTTGGTCGGCTCAAGCAACCTGTTGTCGGGCCACCTCCCCCTCTTCTTCATCTCCTCAGTCAGACACCTCTTTCACCAGACATGTCTTCTCCTTTGTTGGCTCCTCCTTCACCTGTGCCCAGCAGCGCCAAACAACACCAAGCAAAGCAAGTGTCGCCAGCCTGTGACAGGTGCCTCCATGTAGCATCATCGCCCTGCATCGATGTCTTCCTCTCCCACTTCGCCAGGATGCGCCTCCATCCACCACCTATAACGCTACCAACACTGGGAAAAGGAAACCTCTATCCTTCCCTATGAAAAACACTAGAAGGGGGGGTGAATAGAGTTTTAAAGATATTTTAACAATTATTTAACTCAAACAACCAACCACAAGAATATTGGACAAGGGGACAAGGATTTAGAGTGGTTCCTACCTTAGCAAATACTAAGGTAGTCAGTCCACTACCCGGTTGCTTACCCAACCGGGATTTGGAAATAATTTACTTTTATTACCTCGTAAGGACTTTACATAAAATTACAATTCTCTCCCTAAACCCTTCAAGAAGCCTTCACCTTGAAGTAATTGCACCAACCTTGAAGCAGCCTTCACCTAGAAGTAATTGCACCAACCTTGAAGCAACCTTCCTCCTGAAGTAGCTTCCCGTTGCAATAGCCTTCTTGAAGTAGCTTCCCGTTGCAATAGCCTTCTTGAAGTAGCTTGAAGTCCACCTTCTCCTCCGAGAAGAACCTTCTCCAACCCGCAGCCTCCAACCCTAGGAGTAGCAAGGAGAATACAAAGAATAAAAGGAACAAGAAGGAAAATAGAAATTACAACTTATCCTTTGAAGCACAAGGCTTGATTTGCCTATATCAAGCGTGTAGATCTCCTAACCAATGTGTATGGAAGTGTGATTTCAGTGGATAGGAGATACTAGCCTATAGGACACGAAATTAGAGCAAGTGGAGGAATCGCCAATGCAAGTGTTGCTCAATTTCTCAAAATAGATTGCCAATTGTAAGTGTATGCTCAAGTGTATCACAAGTGTAGCTTTGATGTCTTTAGGTGTACTAAGGCATGTCCTATTTATAGGAATGACCTACAAGTGCTTAAGGACGTTCTAGACACTTTCTAGGGGGTTCTAAGTGCTTAACTAGCCGTTAGGTATAAGTTAGTTGCATTAGTAACAGCTAGTTGCTTTATTCTGCAGTTGCTGTCAGAGTCCATCTCGGTCGAGCAATTGTCGACCGAGATACCTACTCGGTCGAAGTTTTGTCGACCGATAGGCTCTCTGGATCAACGTTCATTTCCAACTGCCAACTACCTTGTCAGCTGTGTCTAACAGCTACTTGGGTCTTTCTCGGTCGAGAGGTTTGTCGACCGAGAGTGTCTCGGTCGAGGAGTTTGTCGACCGAGATTGACCCTGTTTCAATCTTTCAATTAAGGCACTAAGTGTGTGTATGAGTGTGCATATGTGACACTTATTGAAGGAGATGACCTAACTAAGTGTGGTGTTTAGCTAGGGAAGATCTAACGCTTGATTTACATGAAGTCTAAGTACTTGTACATTATATATTTGTACAAGTTTACAATTGATTACATTTCATGACATTTACAATCATTCAAGCATATAGATTCCCTAGAGCTTTGTCATCCACCTCATACCTGCAACACTCAAGTAGCACATTAGATCAACAAGAATGAAATGTTTGTCATCATCGAAACAAAGGGATTTATCATAATGTCCAATTTATCCAACACCCTCACCAACATCGATGTCATTGTCTACTGAAGGAGTCGCCGCAGACCTAGCTTCATCCCTGAACACTGCAGCTGCCTCATTCAGGCACCACAGATCTATTGTGGTTCCTCCTGTCTTCTTGAATCTCTACTACTGTTAATACTCCCTCATCCAAGGGTGATTATACTGCAAACCTGAATCACAAAACCCCCACAACAGCCGGTTCACCTCAATGGCAAGACCACCTACGACATGCACCTTGGGATAGGCATCTTGTATAACTTCCTCTTGGGAACTATGATCAAAGGTACAAGTTTACATACATTGAATAAACCCAACTTGCATATTGATAACTAAAATTCAGTTGGTTTCATCGTCTAAAAGATGGGCAACCTTTCATACAATCCAAATCGTTAAGTAGTTAATCAATGAGATTAATGAACTAGTATAATATATTGGTAAATTGACACATGGCTAAACATTAGAATAGTAGACTCAAGTATGTATATTACTACTGACTATCATCTATATATATATATATATATATATATATTTATTTATTTATTTGTACATTAATATTTAGTAGAAGCAAAACAAAGATCTAAAATTCTATATGACTATGACCCTAATGCTAATATATATAAACAAGTATAGGAATTAGTCATAATATGTCATGTATGTAGAGTTTGGTTAAAGATGATATTAAAGTATTCAATCTCTCGGTTCAAATATGAAATATTAATATATGCATGTTTATGAATATCAAGCTTTCATATTTAAGTATAAGTCTACTTAAAACACCATATATACCAATGAAATCCTTTCTAAACATGAAAAACCCTAGGTAGGCATACACATATTTACACAAGTGATGGTAATTAGTAATACAAATATAATTTGGGAATACATCTAAGTTAGTCGATTTATGAAATAAATGATGAAAGAGAGAACGACGTGTATATAATGCACTTTTATAAACATATACTTAGATGATATCTTAGTTGGATTATATGTGAACCTAATGAATTTTCATATGGAATATACTTGCATATACACATAAATATCTAAGCATGAATATATGATATAAAGGCAATTCATGTTAAACTCAAGATATTTCTAGTTAGAGTATCCATGTGAATAATAGTTAAACCATCCCTAACACTATAAATGGGATTAAAATCCTAACTTCACAATGGATGACCAATACTAGGTTTAGATATACATCTAGTTATGATTTCATATATGTGTACTAATGGGTATATCCAACACCTTAAGGTCAAGATGGACAAACTATGACATTTACCCCTACAAATAGTGTTGACCGTGAACATAAGGTATGTACTACTCCCTATTTATAACTGGGCATTTATATGATTAAATTTTCCCATAATGAGGCAACTTTTGCAATACTTGCTCTTATTCCATTTATTGGACAATTTATATACTCTCCATTGGACTTATTGTTATTCTTTTGAAATTACTATTATCATGTTTGATTGGGTCCATGACCCCACATGCTTTTGTGTTTAACACTTGCCACATATGTTTGTGAAAGGTGTATCTTGTCACTCTATTTATGCATGTTAGCTAATTTGACTAGCTAACTATTGTAGATGCTTATGTGTAACCATTAGGGTGCGCTACTTTCGCCCGGGGTGTACTACTTCCACATTGATATATACAGAGGCATGCTACTTCCGCCTAGGGTGCGCTACTTCCACCCATTTTACTTAGGCCATTGACTCATTGGTGTCGTGGCCCTACCATAGTTACTTTAGTCTAATATATCTACATGCGAATTATTATGATTATTGTGATATTGTGAATGGTTAATGACAAGATGTGTTATTTCACATGTGTATTTATATGCCTCATTCTTTCGGAAATTTCTTCTTTTATTAATTCCTCATTGAAACTTACCTAGCTTTAATGGCCCCTTTTGATGGGAACATCTTACTTTACTTTTTAATGCCCTAGTTAATCCTATAATGTACATACTCAACTTTTGTTGATACATATCTTATTTTCCTATTCTTCTGGGTGTTCCCTCCACCCAGGTGTAGGTGCTTGATAAGACAAAGACTCAGGATGTTTGTGAGCTAATTGATGGACATAAGGACAACTTGAGATAGCCTTGTTACCCTCTTGCATATGGGCATATGTGTGAATTGGTGTAATGTTTTCATTTTATGTACCACCCTTAGGGTGAGAAAGTTATGTACATGAGAACATTTTGTAACTTTGTAAATAGTTATGTTTTCCGCTACTTAAATATTACATGGCTCGTGTTTTTACCATTGAGTGGGCCCACTCTCGGGTCCCACTCCTTACAGAATCGTATCAGAGCCTAAGAAATCAGTAACTAGACTATTTCAAGTTATCCTAGATTGTTCCTTAGTAGGTAGGTGTCTCTTTAGAGGTTGTTTCCATACCTAAACCTGAGTCGTACATTACCAAATAGGGTTTCGACAATTCATTTTGGAGTTATTCATCTCAAACAATCTATGGCTTTGACTTTTGGGCAAACCCTCATTAACCCTACCCTCACTATAGAGGTATAGCTTTATACACCAAGGGTTGACTCTCTTAAACATTAAATCTTTACCCTTGCCTTAAAGTAGATACTTCATCTCGAATAAAGAGTAGATTGAATTGAACTCACATAATTGTAGGTCACCCTAGTACAAGTCATTAAACCTTTTTCTTTTGTTGATTTCTAGCATTGCCTATGATACACGTGTTATGTAGACTGAGCATGGATGGATACAAACTTAGAATATTGATGTGAGCTTTATATTTTGCGATGTTTTATGATAGTATGTGATGATATGAACTAGTTCTTTTAATTGATAGGTTTGCCTGGTCAGCAAATGGAATCATCCCAACATAGTTTTGCTTGAGACTCACCATCCAAGGGTTGGTTACTATTATGATATTTCATAATTGAAGATTTGCTAATGTAAGATACATGTTTCATGTAGCTATCCTTGGGATTTTATCCCTTACATGCCCATAAGGTAGGAATAATTCTTATCTCCCTATGTCATAGAAATGAATGATCGTGTAGTTGGAATAGAATTAAAAAAAAATTATGCCATGTTATTTTCTCTGAGGACATATCGAGGCATAGTCATGTTTGGAAGCCTTAGTGATACTCTTCTTCTTGAAACTCTTAATGTACATCAACATTTAGGTTATGTGAGGCAGATACATCTAGGGTTTATCCTTAAAAGAGTTGACCACTCTCTCATCACCACCATATAAATAATTTATCTAATGTGTAATATGAGGAGTAGTTTGACTATCTAGTTCACTTGGGCTTGTAATGACACCATGGAACTAAACAAACTAGGGAAGTAGTGACCCTAATGTATCCTTATTATGGTTACACAATCTTACGAATATTTGATGTTTCGGGATGTGAGGGCCTAAGTCATGACTAACAGAAGGGTTGAATAATAGAGGGTTTTCCTAGTAGGACCTACTAGAAGTGAATTGCATGTTGGAAGAAACTTGCATCTCCTCCTAACCTAGAATGTGGATATTATTGTTGTACTCCTTGATGATATGTATAGATAAGTCTCTTTTGTGAAGATGAGGTGATGTTAGAGTGATAGTAAATGTGGCATGTGGTAGAAAGTGGTTGACTTGGTTCTCGGATTGATTTTGGCGCCATTTTAGATTCCCATTGCAAGGTTTTTATCATCAAACTTATTTTCCTTATTAAATTTTAATTATATGTATATATATAACTTTTTCAGATTCCATCGATGATTTTTTTGAACCAAGTCACTACAAGAAGGAAGTTGTAGTAGAAAAAAAACCTTAGATTTGCTTGTTCAACCTTGCAAACTTAGGCATAAGTGTGGTATAGGATTTAACAGGAAGACGAACAAATATATTGGGTATAATCTAGTTGCCTACCCCTCTCAACTCATTGTATGGTTTAATAGGTTTTTTTAAGGGGTGTACTTTTGTACACTTCTGATCGTAACTTAAATTAAAAAATAGTTGAATCAATGGTTATTAGCACTGGAAACTAATTATAGAAGGGATACCAAACATCATAATAGATAAATGGGGAGACCTCCTTAACATTGTAGCTAAGCATAAAGAATTAAAATTATTAAGATAATCCTCGATCTCAGTGTAGACCTCCTATAACAATACACGACATGATAAAGATAATAAAGACTTGATCGATGGTTATATAAGCTCACGTTGGGTTCTGTAGGCAAATGTGATTGGGGTGTGTTATGCTAGGAGTCATTACATTAACTTTATCTAGTGAGTTAGAAACTTTTAATTGGTTTTAAAATAGGAGATTAGTATTTAGGGTTGTAGCTTGGTAGATTTTGGGGACGAAATCCTCTTTAAGGGGTGGAGTGTTGTAACATACCCAAATCTGGATATTTACCTCAACCTTCACTAATTTAAGACACATTTTAATTATTTTTAGTATTATGTTATCATCCTTGTATTTAGCTAATTCAAGGGATTTGAAGTCAATAATTTACAATATTTTAATCAATAATCATTTACTTAAGGATTGATGAGAAATGTATTTAAGTGTTCAATTTGGAGTTAAATATACTAATTCACCAGTTAAGTAATTTGACACTAAAATTGGATCATTTGAGTCAAATTGATAAAAGGAAATACAAAAGTGTATCATATGAATTAAGCAAGGCTTTAAATGCATTAATTGAGTACTTACCTCATAAAGAACAAAATAAAATAATAAATGTTTTCAAACAATAAAAACAATACTAAAATTGAGCTTATCACACCTTAATTAGTCAAGCTGTCAATTTTTGTGTCAATGGGACTCCAATTGACCATCGGTTTAATTGGTTAAAGTTATAGCCTTCATACATTCAACGTTCATTTATCACTTTGGCCAGTATTCATTTTATTCCTTCACCAAAGTAACGATGAGTGACTGTGCTAACTGTGTTAACCTGTGTGTCCCCAAATCATGAAGCCACCGTAACCGACGATCATTTCCCCTCCTTCCTCTTCTACTTTCTCCTTCCTTCCCTCTCCTATATCTTTGGATACTTTTCACTCCCCTGTCCCTTCACGGAAGAACCCTAGATGCCATGTTATCCTCCCTCCCTTTGACTTGCGTCATTCACCCTGGAAGAAGGAACCGCCGCCAGCAGTTCCAGTTGCGGCGACTGCAACAACTGCCTTCACAGCATCACCACTTCCGACCCTAGCGCCTCCGGAATACCATGGACAATAGTCACTGATAGCCCCGCGGTATAAGCATGAGTGCTAACCACCATGACCATGGTGATGATCACCACCAAGATTAGCGACACCCCGATACAGAGCCCTAAACCCAACCAGCCTGATCCATCTCAATGACACCTTAGGCACCTTGGCCAGCTCAAGCAACCCACTTCCATGATGCCTCCCCCTCTGCTTCATCTCCTTGGTCAGACACCTCTTTCACTAGACACGTCTTCTCCTTCGTTGGGTCCTCCTTCACTTGTGCCCAGCATCGCCAAACAATGCCAAGCAAAGCAAGTGTCGCCAGCCTATGTCAGGAGCCTCCATGTAGCATCATTGCCCTACATCGATGTCTTCCTCTCCCACTCTGCCAGGCTGCGCCACCATCCACCACCTATAACGCCTCCAGCACTGGGAAAAGGAAACCTCTATCCTTCCCTGGCTAACATCGACGTCATTGTCTACTGAAGGAGTCACCACAGAACTAGCTTCATCCCTGAACACTGCAGTTGCCTCCTTCAGGCACCACAGATCTATCGTGGTTCCTCATGTCTTCTTGAATCTCTATTGTCGATAATACTCCCTCATCTAAGGGTAATTATATTGCAAACCTGAATCACAAAACCCCCACAACAGTCGGTTCACCTCAATGGAAAGACCACCTACGACATGCACCTTGGGATAGGCATCTTGTATAACTTCCTCTTGGCAACTATGATCAAAGGTACAACATTACATACATTGAATAAACCCAACTTGCACATTGATAACTAAAATTTAGTTGGTTTCATCGTCTAAAAGATGGGAAACCTTTCATATATACAATCCAAATCGTTAAGTAGTTAATTAATGAGATTAATGAACTAGTATAATATATTGGTAAATTGACACATGGCTAAACATTAGAATAGTAGACTCAAGTATGTATATTACTACTGACTATCATCTATATATATATATATATATATACATATATTTGTACATCAATATTTAGTAGAAGCAAAACAAAGATCTAAAATTATATGACTCTGACCCTAATGCTAATATATATAAGCAAGTATAGGAATTAGTCATAATATGTCATGTATGTAGAGTTTGGTTAAAGATCATATTAAAGTATTCAATCTCTTGGATCGAATCTGAAATATTAATATATGCATGTTAATGAATATCAAGCTTTCATATTTAAGTATAAGTCTACGTAAAACACCTTATGTACCAATGAAATCCTTTCTAAACATGAAAAACCCTAGGTACACATACACATATTTACACAAGTGATGGTAATTAGTAATATCAATATAATTTGGGAATACATCTAAGTTAGTCGGTTTATGAAATAAATCATGAAAGAGCGAACGACGTGTATAAAATGTACTTTTATAAACATATACTTAGATGATATCTTAGTTGGATTATATGTGAACCTAATGAATTTTCATATGGAATATACTTTTATATACACATAAAGATCTAAGCATGAATATATGACCAATATACATATAAAGGCAATTCATGTTAAACTCAAGATATTTCTAGTTAGAGTATCCATGTGAATAATAGTTAAACCATCCCTAACACTATACATGAGATTAAAACCCTAACTTCACAATGGATGACCGATACTAGGTTTAGATATACATCCAGTTATGATTTGATATATGTATACTAATGGGTATATCCAACACCTTTAGGTCAAGATGGACAAACAATGATATTTACCCCTACAAATAGTGTTGACCATTAATATAAGGTATGTACTCCTCCCTATTTATAACTAGGCATTTATATGATTAAATTTTCCCATAATGAGGCAACTTTTGCAATACTTGCTCTTATTCCATTTGTTGGACAATTTATATACTCTCCATTGGACTTATTGTTATTCTTTTGAAATTACTATTATCATGTTTGATTGGGTCTATGACCCCACCTGCTTTTGTGTTTAAAACTTGCCACATATGTTTTTGAAAGTTGTATCTTGTCACTCTATTGATGCATGTTAGATAATTTGACTAGCTAACTATTTTAGATGCTTATGCGTAACCATTAGGACGCGCTACTTCAGCCCGGGGTGTTCTACTTCCACCTTGATATATACAGAGGCGTGCTACTCCCGTCTAGGGTGCGCTACTTCCATCCATTTTACTTAGTCCATTGACTCAGTGGTGTCGTGGCCCTACCATAGTCACTTTAGTCTAATATATCTACATGCGAATTATTATGATTGTTGTGATATTGTGAATGGTTTATGACAAGATGTGTTATTTCACATGTTTATTTATATGCCTCATTCTTTTGGAAATTCCTTCTTTTATTAATTCCTCATTGAAACCTACCTATCTTTAAAGGCCCCTTTGGATGGGAACATCTTACTTTACTTTTTAATGCCCTGGTTAATCCTCTAATGTACATACTCAGCTTTTGCTACTACATATCTTATTTTCCTATTCTTTTGGGTGTTCCCTCCACCCAGGTGTAGGTTCTTGACAGGACAAAGACTCAGGATGTTTGTGAGCTAATTGATGGACATAAGGACAACTTGAGATAGCCTTGTTACCCTCTTGCATATGGGCATATGTGTAAATAGGTGTAATCTTTTCATTTTGTGTACCACCCTTAGGGTGAGAAAGTTTTGTACATGAGAACATTTTGTAACTTTGTAAATAGTTATGTTTTCCGCTGCTTAAATATTACATGGGTCGTGTTTTTACCATTGAGTGGGACCACTATCGGGTCCCACTCCTTACAGTATGAGATGTAGTTATGCTTAACAGTACAGTTGTGGTAAATGTTATCAGATGGTTTATGAAATGAACGACTTACAAAGATAAACCAAGATATGTTGATGTGATGATTGAATTGTGAATTTAAAGAGTGAATTAGATATGTATATGCCCTGAACACTATAGAATCCTCACAGGATGAGGCTTGCACTGTGAGGAGGAAACGGCTTCCCGAATGGAGGTAGTCCAGATCGAGGTAAGCCAAAGCGCACCAGTAGGGTGTGGGGTCTTGACCAGTAGGGCAAACTCCTTACAATTGTTTGGTACCCAACGCCAACCAGGGATGCTGGTGGTACCTGTGTTACATATTGATTGATCAGTGGTCAGTAGGTCCGCTGATGCACAATAAGCCTAAGTGCTTTGACTCACCGACTGAGTACACAGGTTGAGAGGTGGAGTTTGAGATATCTGGCCGCTCCCATTAGCCGTCGAGAGGCAAACATGTCGAGGCCCATTGTAGATGGGGTCTTACTCAAGAGATAGGATTAGGAACCTAGGCATGCTTCTAAGACTTGTATAGTGAGATCGTAGCTTGCTACGATTCTTTCATATGTTGTGGTACACCTCATGTGGGTTTAGGGCATAATACGATGAATGAGAGATTAAAGAAGTGTGCACAGTTATTCAATTATTCTTTGTATGTTTTTGAGTTATTAGTTCTCTTTATAATCAATCAAGCATGTTCATATATTGATTCACTCTTGTAGATGTCTAGAGTATTTTACTATATTTATGTTTGTGAATGATTAATCTCTTTAAAGCTTATTGTTGTTATAATTGATATCAGTTTCTCAAAAGTATATCTATAATTATAAGTGCTTTAGACTGTTTCCTTGAAGTACTCATTCGCTGAGCGAGTAGACTCATCCCTCTACTCATAATTTTTAGGGAAACCACGTGGACTTGAAGAAGGTCAAAGCATCAGATTAGATCTACCACATGAGTTAAGTATGAGATTAGTTAAGTTCAGTCAGTCCCTATCACTCTTGGTCCTTGTATAGATGTGAGAGAGTTGTAAATGATGTTTGTATCTTTGTTTCCTTAATAAGAGATAATGTATCTGATTATCATATCATATGTACATGGAAAATTGAGAAACAAAATAAATGTATGGATGTGTATCATTAATTTTGAGATCATGTTAGAGTAAGAAATGTTTAATTATCTTGTAAAGTTTATTTATGTGATTGAACGTGAGTAAACAAAGAGCTTGAAATAAAGGAAAAAAAATGGGAGTGAACTTTGTGTTAAGTATAATCCTCAATCTTATGCCCTAATCTCATGATTAGTGGTAATCGTGGGATGTGGGTGTGACAATCTTTTAGTATCAAAGCTTAGGTTTGAAAAACCACTAGAGGGGGGTGAATAGGGTTTTAAGGTTATTTTAACAATTATTTAACTCAAACAACCACAAATGAAAAAGTAAGAAGGAGACAAGGGATTTAGAGTGGTTCCTACCTTAGCAAATACTAAGGCAGTCAGTCCACTACCTGGTTGCTTACCCAACCGGGATTTTAAAGTATTAATTTTATTACCTTCACAAGGAATTACACAAAATACAATACTTTCTTACACCCCTTTGAACAGCCTTCACTTTGAAGTAGATGCACCAACTCGAGGTAGCCTTCTTGAAGTAACTCCAAGCTCCCCCTTGAAGTACCCTTCCTCTTAGAAGTAACCTCCCTTTGCACCAGCCTTCTTGAAGTAGTCCAAAGTTTCCTTCTTCACCAAGAAGATCACAACCCTCTCCAATCCGCAGCCTCCAACCTAGGAGTAGCAAGGAGAGTACAAACAATGAAAGTGAACAAGAAAGGAAAACAGAAATTACAACTTATCCTTCAAATCACAAGGCTTGATTTGCCTATATCAAGCGTATAGATCTCCTAACCAAAGTATATGGAAGTGTGATTGCTGTGGATAGGAGATACTAGCCTATAGGACACGAATTTAGAGCAAGGTGAAGAGTAGCCAATTGCAAGTATTGCTCAATTGCTCAAAATAGGTTGCTAATGTAAGTGTATGCTCAAAGATTGCTCAAGTATGGAATCAAGTGTGTTTTAGGTGTCCTAAGGCATGTCCTATTTATAGGAATGACCTACAAGTGCTTAAGGACGTTCTAGACACTTTCTAGGGGTTTCTAAGTGCTTAACTACCCGTTAGGTATAAGTTAGTTGGATTAACAACGGCTAGTTAATTAATTCTGCAGTTGCTGTCAGAGTCCATCTCGGTCGAGAAATTGTCGACCGGGATACCTTCTCGGTCGAAGTTTTGTCGACCGACAGGCTCTCTGGATCAAGTATTTGCAACGTTCATCTCCAACTGCTAACCACCTTGTCAGCTGTGTCTAACGGCTACCTGGGTCTTTCTCGGTCGAGAAGTTTGTCCACCGAGAGTGTCTCGGTCGAGGATTTCGTCGACCGAGATTGACCATGTTTCAATGTTTCAATTAAAATACTAAATGTGTATGTGAGTGTGCATATGTGACACTATTAAAGGGGATGATCTATCTAAGTGTAGTGATTGGCTAGGGAAAATCTAACGCTTGATTTACATGAAGTCTAAGTACTTGTACATTATATATTTGTACAAGTTTACAATTGATTACATTTCATGAAATTTATAAGCATTCAAGCATATAGATTCCCTAGTTCTTTGTCATCCACCTTATTTCTGCAACAGTCAAGTAGCACGTTAGATAAACAAGAATGAAATATTTGTCATAATCAAAACAAAGGGAATTATCATAATGTCCAATTTAGCCAACAATCTCCCCCTTTTTGAAGATGACAAACATTTCCAAAATATAAATTAAGGAAATATAAAACATGTGAGGTTCATACCTGAAGATTACCTTTGTGAATTTCTTCTCTTGTTTATAAAATGTGTGCTTATTATTCCCCATGAATGATAGAACATGAAATCCAATTCTTTAGGGAATATAACAACTTTCAATGTAAAGCCAAGAGTTTATGAAACTCATTGATTGAGTTTTTGCACAATTACTAAGTTTTAAGATTTATGTTTATTTCTGCCCCTTTGTCATTTCAAAAAGATATCCATTAAAAACACGAAAACTCCCCCTTAATTAGATGTCCCATCAAATCCAATGAAAAAGATGTCCATTTAAGAACCAAAAATTATGCAAACAAGAATATTTTTAAGAAGCACAAATATCAAAGAAAACATCTTCTAAAGGAGTGATGAGTAGTTGCTTCCTTATTTTGTTGAATTGGTCTTGTGGAAGCAGTTTTGTAAAAATATCATCCAATTGATCTTCTGTATCAACATGATGAAGGGAAACATGATTCTTAGAGATATGATCCCTTAAAAAGTGATGACGGATTTCAATATGTTTAGCTCGGCTGTGTAAAATAGGATTGTGTGCTAAGTTTATAGCGCTTGTGTTATCACAAAAAATAGGCGTAGATGAAAGAGTAAAACCATAATCATTTAACACTTGTTGCATATAAAGCACTTGAGCACAACAAGATCCGGCTGCCATATATTCAGCTTCAGTTGTAGAGAGGCCAACCGTGTTTTGTTTCTTGCTAAACCAAGATATTAAAGCTCTTCCTAACAAGAAACAACCACCACTAGTGCTCTTGCGGTCAAGTCGACAACCAGCATAATCAGCATCAGTATAAGCTTTAAAATCCAAGGATTGTCCTTTTGGGTACCATAAGCCAAAACATGTGGTGCCGGCTAAGTATCGAAGAATTCATTTAACTGCTTGAAAATGAGAATGCATGGGTTGTGATTGAAATCGAGCACAAAGTCCAACGGAAAACATGATGTCCGGTCTAGAAGCGGTTAAGTAAAGCAAACTACCAATCATGGCTCTATATAAGGAATCATCAATAGGTTCCCCATTTTCATCCTTATCAATTTTAATAGAGGTAGCCATAGGAGTAGTAGCATGTTTGCACTGATCCATCCCAAAATGTTTTAAGAGTTCTTTAGTAACTTTTCTTGGCTTATAAAAATCCCGGCAGGCGTTTGTTTAATTTGGACACCAAGAAAGAAAGTTAGTTCACCCATGAGGCTCATTTCAAATTCTTTTTGCATAATGTCACTGAATTGTGTGCACAACGATTCATTTGAAGCTCCAAAAATAATATCATCAACATATATTTGAACAACTAGAAAATCAGATGTATATGTTTTGAAGAATAAAGTAGAATCTGAATTTCCAATAGAGAAACCATTATCAAATAGATATGTCTTGAGCCTTTCATACCAGTTCCTAGGTGCTTGTTTTAAACCATAAAGTGCTTTCTTAAGTTTATAAACATGGTCACCTTTTTCCGGTATTTCAAAACCAGGTGGTTGGGCAACATATACTTCTTCTTGAATGATTCCGTTTAGAAATGCACTTTTTACATCCATTTGGTAGAGTTTGATGTTTTTATCTGCAACAATAGCTAGTAACATTCGAATAGCTTCAAGTCTTGCTACTGGTGCATATGTTTCATCAAAGTCTATTCCCTCTTGTTGATTATATCCTTGTGCTACTAGCCGAGCTTTATTCCTTATTACTTCCCCTGCCTCATTTAGCTTATTCCTAAAAACCCATTTAGTTCCAATGATGGTTTTATCTTGTGGTTTAGGAACTAAATCCCATACATCATTTTTAGTGAATTGATTTAATTCTTCTTGCATTGTTATTATCCAATAGTCATCTTTAAGAGCTTCAGATACCTTCTTAGGTTCAATAATAGAAATAAAGGCCATGTTTGCAACATCCTTAAAAGAAGACCGAGTTTTGACTTTATCATTTGGATTTTCAATAATTAGTTCTTGAGGATGATCCTTAATGAGTCTAGGTATAGGTTGTGTTTCAGTGTTGTCATTGCTTGTAGTATTTTTCTCACTATCATTGGGTATGGATAAGTTGTCGAATTGATGAGTGAGATCAACTATTTCAGGATTTTCTGATTTTAGCTCTTCATGAAAAGAAATATGAATAGATTCCTCAACTTTTCTAGAAATAGTGTTGTAGACTCTAAATGCTTTGCTAGAGGTAGAATATCCCAAGAAGAATGCTTTATGTGATTTAGAATCAAACTTATCTCTATCCTATTTAGTGTTCAAGATATAGCATGTGGATCCAAAGGTATGAAAATAGTCAACTCTAGGTTTCTTAGTATGTAATATTTCATATGGTGTTTTCTTCAAATAAAAGTGAACAGTTACTCTATTTAACACATAGCATGCGGTGTTTATAGCTTCAGCCCAAAAAGTTTTAGGTGTGTCATGTTCGAGCATCATAGTCCTAGCCATTTCTTGTAGTGATCGATTTTTCCCTTCAACTATACCATTTTGTTGTGGAGTGCGTGGAGCAGAAAAGTTGTGAGTATATCCTTGAGATGTGCAAAATTCTTCAAATAAATGATTCTCAAATTCTCCACCATGATCACTTCTAATGGTACATATTTTGTTTTGTAATAGATTTTCAATCTTTGAACAAAATTTCATAAAGACATGAATAGTATCATCTTTGGTTGCAAGAAAATGTACCCATGTATATCTACTATAATCATCAACAATAACAAAACAATATCTTTTGCCACCAATAGATTGTGTTCTCATAGGTCCAAATAAATCCATATGAATCAATTCTAGAGATCTACAGGTGCTAAGTACATGTTTGGGTTTAAAAGAGGTTTTTGTTTGCTTACCCAAGGTACATGGTTCACAATTTTCAACTTGATCAAAAGATAAATTAGGCAAACCACGAACAAGATCATATTTGATTAACTTTTTGATAACATGTGAACTAGCATGTCCTAGCTTTTTATGCCATAGTTGGAAAGTATTTTCATTTGCAAGTAAGAATTTTCCTACTACTGATTTCATAGAGTTAGGTCTAAGAAGATAAAGATTTCCAACTCGTTTTCCTTCATAAACAACATTTGTAGTGTTTTCTATTAACAACTTGCAGCAATTTTTGTTAAATAAAACATCATATCCACTATCACATAATTGACTAACACTTATTAAATTATGGTGCAAACCATCAACGAGTAAAACATTCTTTATTTCAAGGTTTGTACCAATGTTACCTATTCCAACGATTTTACCTTTACCATTATCGCCAAAGGTGACTGTTCCACTCTTCTTTTCTTCAAAAGTTTGAAATGCATCCTTGTTTCCGGTCATGTGTTTGGAACATCCACTGTCAACCACCCAATCCTGCATTAAAATGTAGGTTTTGGTACCCATGTGATGGTCCGGTATGGTTAGAAGCATTTAATTACAAACTAGATAAAAAATCTGATTCAGAACTTCAGTCGGTCGACAAATGTTCGACCGACACCTCTTTCGGTCGAACAGTCGTCGATCGAAAGAGTTTCTGTATTACTCAGGTTGTTGCTGTAGATTTTAATTTGGTACAGACATCTGCCCGGTCGAAAAAAGTTTGACCGATTATAATGTCGGTCGACAATACTTCGACCGAATGAGTTTCTGTTTCAGTACAGCAGTTCAGAAAATTACCATAATGCATGAGACCTTTTATTAAGTTGAGATAAGACAATATAATTTGCAAAAATGAGCATTGGATCATATCTCAACTGAATTTCATTCAAATATACTAAGTTTGGGGTTTTGGGACCCAAACTAAGTCGGAATCCTTGGTCTTATAAGGGTATGAAAATGAATAATGTCCAAGACGTAGACAAAAATGACAAGTAATAGAGTCAACTTCATTTCTCTTTCCAGGAATTGTGTTCTTAGGTACAAACATAGTTTGAGTCTTGGATGCTTTAGTTTTTTTGGGTTGATTTTTCTTTGGAGCATATCCCAAACCTCTTCTTCCATTGAAACTAGAGGAAATTTTCATAATGTTATTAAGGATGTCTTTTCCTCTTAAGTCATTTAGGTTTCTTTGTAGCTTAGCAATGTCATCCATCTTCGTGTGTAGATCTTTTCTTGCTTGATCTAAATCAGATAATAGGGAGTCTCTTTCTTTTACAACATTGTCATAGTCTAGATGGTTACATAAAATTGGTTGGGTCTGAAAATCATTTAGTTTAGCTAACAATTCAGTCTTTTCTTGAGAAAGAAGATCAATATTTGTTTCTAGAGTAAGTAACTTTCTATTGTAGTCATTTAAAGATGTTTTTAAAGACAGGTTCTCAAGATCAATGTTGTTCTTTTCAGAAGAGAGATCATTTAGTCTAGCATATAACTCATCATTTGTTTTGGTAACCTTCTTTAGTTTCTTTTTGCAATCAACATACTTATCATGAGTTTCTTGCAGACTAGTAATTAACTCTTCTTTAGGAAGGTCAAGAAGGCTTACCTCTTGAGAGTCTTCATCATCTTCTCTTGCCATTAGACATTCCACCTTTTCTTCTCCTCCTTCACTTTCACTTGACTCGTCCCATGCAGCTTTATAAGCTTTTTCTCCCTTCTTTTTGTGTGAGCTTTTCTTTCCTTTCTTTGCTTTAGGGCATTCATTTTTTAGATGTCCTTTCTTTCCACACTCAAAACACCTAGGAGGAGATGAAGAAGAACTAGAAATTTTGTTAGATCTAAATCTTTTATATTTCTTACCATTGACAATCAAGGCTTCTTCTTCTTCTTCTTCTTCACTTGACTCATCACTTTCTAGTGTAATGTTTTTTGAAGCTTTTAGAGCCACATCCTTCTTTTTTCCTTGTTGTAGTTCACGTTCTCTTCTTTCTTCTTCTTCTAGAGTTGCTTCATGAGCTTTTAGGTTGCCAATGAGTTGTTCCATCCTCAGTCGGGTGAGGTCATTTGCTTCTTCAATGGCTGTTACCTTGGGCTTGTATTTGGGAAGAAGTGATCTAAGGATCTTTGAGACCTGATCTTCCTCAACAATAACTTTACCTAAAGCATTCAAACCATTTACAATAGAAGAGAATTTTTCATACATATCACTAATAGATTCATTTGGATCCATACGGAACTGTTCAAACTTTTGTTTAAGCATTCCAATTTTAGAGTTCTTAACCTGAACAGTCCCTTCAAAGGTTATGGAAAGCCTATGCCAAATTTCATAGGCTGTTTCACAATTTGATATCCTATTAAATTCTCCTACTGAAATTGAACAATAGAGAATACTTACATCCTTTGCATTCATTTGAGTCAACTTTACCGTATTTGTGTCCCATGCTGCATACTCAACTTGAGGAAGCTCATAGGGGGTTGATACCATCCTCCATAGATCCCAACTAATCCCTTGGAAATAAAATTGCATTCTTCTTTTCCAGTAGGTGTAGTTAGTTCCGTCGAATGCCGGAGGTCTAGCCACAAGTGTCCCTTCAAGGTTGAGGTTGTTGATCAACCCGTCACCCATTCTTTAAGACTTGGTTAGAGTTCCTTGAAGCCCGCTCTGATACCAATTGAAAAACCACTAGAGGGGGGGTGAATAGGGT
The DNA here is from genome assembly GCA_963693085.1 of Alisma plantago-aquatica. NCBI lineage: Eukaryota > Viridiplantae > Streptophyta > Magnoliopsida > Alismatales > Alismataceae > Alisma > Alisma plantago-aquatica. Next base: position 33,562,097 of record OY856409.1, on the reverse strand, counting down.
TTTAAGGTTATTTTAACAATTATTTAACTCAAACAACCACAAATGAAAAAGTAAGAAGGAGACAAGGGATTTAGAGTGGTTCCTACCTTAGCAAATACTAAGGCAGTCAGTCCACTACCCACTTGCTTACCCAACCGGGATTTGAAAGTATTAATTTTATTACCTTCACAAGGAATTACACAAAATACAATACTTTCTTACACCCCTTTGAACAGCCTTCACTTTGAAGTAGATGCACCAACTCGAGGTAGCCTTCTTGAAGTAACTCCAAGCTCCCCCTTGAAGTAGCCTTCCTCTTAGAAGTAACCTCCCGTTGCACCAGCCTTCTTAAAGTAGTCCAAAGTCTCCTTCTTCACCAAGAAGATCACAACCCTCTCCAATCCGCAGCCTCCAACCTAGGAGTAGCAAGGAGAGTACAAACAATGAAAGTGAACAAGAAAGGAAAACAGAAATTACAACTTATCCTTCGAAGCACAAGGCTTGATTTGCCTATATCAAGCGTGTAGATCTCCTAACCAAAGTATATGGAAGTGTGATTGTTGTGGATAGGAGATACTAGCCTATAGGACACGAATTTAGAGCAAGGTGAAGAGTAGCCAATTGTAAGTATTGATCAATTGCTCAAAACATGTTGCTAATGTAAGTGTATGCTCAAAGATTGCTCAAGTATGGAATCAAGTGTGTTTTAGGTGTCCTAAGGCATGTCCTATTTATAGGAATGACCTACAAGTGCTTAAGGACGTTCTAGACACTTTCTAGGGGTTTCTAAGTGCTTAACTAGCCGTTAGGTATAAGTTAGTTGGATTAACAACGGCTAGTTAATTAATTCTGCAGTTGCTGTCAGAGTCCATCTCAGTCGAGAAATTTTCGACCGGGATACCTTCTCGGTCGAAGTTTTTTCGACCGACAGGCTCTCTGGATCAAGTATTTGCAACGTTCATCTCCAACTGCTAACCACCTTGTCAGCTGTGTCTAACGGCTACCTAGGTCTTTCTCGGTCGAGAAGTTTGTCCACCGAGAGTGTCTCGGTCGAGGATTTCGTCGACCGAGATTGACCATGTTTCAATGTTTCAATTAAAATACTAAATGTGTATGTGAGTGTGCATATGTGACACTATTAAAGGGGATGATCTATCTAAGTGTAGTTATTGGCTAGGGAAAATCTAACGCTTGATTTACATGAAGTCTAAGTACTTGTACATTATATATTTGTACAAGTTTACAATTGATTACATTTCATGAAATTTATAAGCATTCAAGCATATAGATTCCCTAGTGCTTTGTCATCCACCTTATTTCTGCAACACTCAAGTAGCACGTTAGATAAACAAGAATGAGGAATGGATCATATAAATATGAAATATGAAATATGGAAAAGATATGAGAAAAGTATGTAAGGGCCAAGATAGTAAGAATCAATCATGAGGAATGGATCATATAATCGAGTAAAATGCTTTTATGTACTCCAAAGCAAAGGGAAATAGATGAAAAGAGTTAAGTATATGATAATTACATAGAAGTGAAGAGTCTTCAGAAGAGTTAAAGTAGACAGAATTAGATGAACATGAAAATCAAAAGACTAGGATAACAAACTTAGTTGAAACAAAGAGAATTGTTAGAAATGATGAGCTTGATTAAGGAATGAGGGCTATGATATAATTGAGGGCATGGAATGTATACCTTATTATAAATTTTAATACATGCATCCTTACTGCCTTTGGGTTCTAACTCTCTATAGAACAACAAACTAGTTTCTAAAAGAAGAACAAAAGTGTAGCTTAACAAATGAATAAGTCATACAAAGGTAGACTATATCCAGGAAGGAAAAACTTGATTGAAAGAGAAACTAAGTTTGACCCATGCATGAGCTGTTTGATTTAAAATGAAGAATATGTAATGTATTAAACATGAGGTGAAACTAGTAGAAAGATTATTGATTTAGAATCTCAATTTCACATTAGTAGAAGGATAAAAAGAAATATGTGCAACATGGTATACATGATCATACATATGAATAAGAAACATGATCATAAGAGAAAATTGGATGCTAAAGATGAAAGTGGAAGAGTAGTATATGGTAAGAGGATTATGGAAAGTAAGGAAGGGTTTGAAACATGATGGAGTAATATATATTATAAAAGAAAGAGGTTAGGAGATTAAAGCAAGTGCTAGTTAGTCAAGTATTCTTGTTGATAATCAATTAAACCTACATACGAGAAATGTATGAAGGGAATGTTTGAAGATAAGAATTCTAAGTCTTAGAATCATCTTCTCTTTCATTCTTAATTATTGAGAGCAATGTGGGAATGAAGTAATAAGAAAATGAATCATATATGATGCATACCCATCACTGTAGTGACATCTATTGACTGTATTAACGACACATAATATGATGATGAAACCCTAGTAGGGTAATCTATATAAATGACCAAGTAAGAGAAAGGAAATTCAAGTGATAAGATAAGGAAGACTTTAGTAAAACTCGTGAGATCCAAAGTTTGAATTTTAAGTTAAGAGAGTAAAGTCACATCACAATAACATCATGATACTGATAAGGACCAAACCCTAGAATGTTTAGAGTTGTAGTAGTTCAAGGGATGTCACTAGTGATTTGACCTTGAATACTAGCATCTGTATAAAATAAGATCATGATTTGCACTATGAAAAGTAAACTAGCACTGATACTAATCTAGGGTTTAAAGGTAGCTAATCAGAAAGGAAGATAAACAATATGGAAATGATTCGGACAAAAGAGTAAGATATAAATTTGAAATGTAACAAGTGTGTTTTGAACAAAAAGAGAAATACAATATGAGTGAAGTGCGATATGAAATAAATTCTTGCAGTGATAGCAAGAATGATGAATAATATATTTGTACCTTGTATGTTTCAATTTTAGGGATGTTTATTCTATATGATCAAAATGAGAAGGATAAGTAACAAGAAGTATGTAGTAATGAATGAGAAGATGAGAGAAAATAATGGTTTTCAGTAATACGTGAATTTGTTTTTAGAAGTGTAATTTGTTGAAGGTATAATGAGGGATGTAAGTTGGTTCTACGAATGATTTCAGTGTACATGTGCAAGCAATATGTTTATTAAAGGTGTCTGATAGTTGTAGTCATTCATACCAGTAATGCATCTTAGTATTGCACAATTGTGGTATGGTGATATGGGTTGAATGATGATGGAACAAATGGAGGGTTACCCTGAATAAGGTAGTCTTAGCTATTCACTCATATGAATAGAAGGGATGATAACCATATTGTATTGATTTGTAACCCTAATGAGGTATAGCTTGTTATACCTAGCTTTAATATAACTAATTGATGGTAATTGGGCATGAATAGTCCTTGAATAACTAATAGAATCATGGAGTACCCTATTACTATTGTTGAAACCCTTGTATGCTATAACTCAATGGTTACACTTTGATTTATGTGTGGGTTCATACTTGAGAATAGTATGGAATGTGATGGTGATGCTTCACCTTATGCATCCATGATCCAATGGGGATGCCATGAGTAAGGTTTTAGGTATAAGTGTTGATTAGTAACATTAGTATAATTTATCTTGTTGAACCTAACTCTAATACAAATAGATAAAGATGAGTATTCATGTTTAACATTCTTATATGATGGAATGATGGTGGAATAACCTCCTTAATATGATCATAACCTTAATATGTTAATTGGTGGTTATCATAGCCACATGGTTGATACTTTCTTATGCTAAATATGTGCATTATGAATATGATGAGGGTTAATCATATCTAGATTCCTTGCATGTTGACATAATAAAGGAATGTTCTTAATGTTAATATAACCCTGCTATGATTGTTTATGAATATCTCCTAGCTCATTAATGCAATATTGTGATGATCTGGTGTATTATATGTAAGTGATGTTGTCGAGCCTTATTATCAGGCATGCAAAGTTAATGATGATCTTGTAGGGAATAGTATGATGGTCTTAATGACCTTTGGGCATGGTTGACCCCTGAATGAGGTGTAATCCTCTTATGTTGACAAGGGTTGATACCCTGTGATATTATGAAAAGGATTTATATCTTGTGATAGTATGATGACTAGTGTAGTCTCATGAATGGCAAGTGAATAGTATCATGTGATGATGGGATGGAAAATTATGTTTCACACATTTTATATCTTTTAAAAGTTGTGATTTGAAGAGGAACACATGACTCAATGTTGAAAATAAAATTCTAGACTGTAGTATTCAAAACTTCAAGGGAGAGAGATACCCTTAGTAAGGTTCTTTGGAGGAATCATGTGTATAAGAAGAAGTTACTTGGAAAGTAGAATCGGAGATGTTTAACAAGTATCTTTTTCTCTTTTAGAAATTTCGACACAAAATTTTTGTTAGAGGGGGAGAATTATTACAACCCTTTCCTAGCTTTGCTGGTAATCCTACATATTTAAGATAATCTTAATGCTTGTCATGTTTTTGTTAGTAATATTCTATGTTGTGCTTTGTCTTTACTTTGGTAACCTTAAATACTTGTTTGGGAAATTCATAATCTTGACTTAAGCCTACTATAAAGATCTGAGTTGGAGTAATATAGCATTAACCCATACATGTATACAAGAAGAGAGTTAATGATATTTAAGGAAATAATTAATGAATAATTTTTCCTATGAGAATTTTATAAAAATGATATTGTAGGATTGTAGAGAATTCAATTATGAATCCAACAAAAAAATGAACCAAATCGGAGTTAAAATGAGAGAGTTATGCCTTTTTTAGTAAACATATACTGAGCACCGCAACTGCGGCCGACACCGTAACTGACGTTGTGTCGACACCATGACCCGCGACACTAGCACCACGACCACGATGTTGCGTCGACACCGCGACTGCGACCAACGCCGCCCAGGACAGTAAATCATAAAATGATCATATCTCAAGCAATACTTATCCATTTTTAACAAAACAAAGTGTATTGGAACCGTCATTCGATCATATATCATCCTAGACACCTTGATCAATGAGAGGCTGACCTGGAGGGCGATTTCTAGGGTAATATTTGGAGAAGAATGTGAAGAACGATGGAAATCCAAAAGGGTTTCTATAGATTCGACTTGGTAAGTAGTATTAACCATTGATTCTTACTTCTCTTCATTTCTCCTTGCTCAAAATCCCTGATCCAATGAATTTGAGGTTTGTGTTAACCTCTGATCTTCATCTTCTACCTCTAGCATGCCTTCTTTAGGGCTGAAAGGAAGAAGAAACTGCAGATTTTGCAAGAGTTTTGATATGGATTCAAGAGTTTCAGAGATAGGCTGCGTTTTTAAGGTATTTTCACACCTTAGGGTGAGTGGGTACTTCCTTTAAACAGTAGATTGCTTGAAAATGAGTTAAATCATCAAAAATCATCAATTTCTTAGTATGTGAGTATAAACACTAAGTTGTCTTTTTTATCTAGATTTTGCAAGATGATATGAAATGGATTATTTCTCTGTTGTGATAAATTTCAGATTATTAAATCGCACTAGAAATGATTGCAATCAGTCTAAATGAGAGTTCTTAAAGTAATTGTAGAGGTTACATGAATATACTAAAATCTAATATTTTTGGTTATTACTAAAATTGATGTATAATTGAATAAAAAAGTTTGCCTAGTTGAATCTACTTGGTTATGAATGATTGTTTTATTTGTGTGCGTATTACACATATGTCAGATAAGATCTTGGATTTCATTTGTGATATCAATGTTTGTTTGATATATCAGTAAGCGGGTGAAACCCTAAATGAATGGAAAGTTGGAGGTTTGCAAATAGACATCTTGATTCGATGTTATTCTTGATGTATGATGTTTTAGTAAATGGCATGGAAACCCTAGTTCAGTTCATTACAAGGTTTCATATATATATTTGATTATATGTGAACTACTGAGAGCAATCTTTATTGAATGATTTTATGATGTATTAAATCCTTATGCGAGTCATTTGATAAGTGAAAGAGGTAAATGAAACCCTAAGGATAGGGAGTTCAGTGAATCAAGTATTGTGATATTAATGTTTCTCAGTATGAGATGTGGTTACACTTGATAGTTCAGCTATTCTAAATGTTATCAGTTGGTTTATGAAATGAACGACTTACAAAGCTGAACTAAGATATGTTGATGTGATGATTGAATTGTGAATTTAAAGAGTGAATTAGATATGTAGATGACCTGAACACTGTAGAATCCTCACAGGATGAGGCCTGCACTATGAGGAGGAAACAACTTCCCGACTGGAGGTAGTCCAGATTGAGGTAAGCCAGAGCGCACCAGTAGGGTGCAGGGGTCTCGACCAGTAGGGCAAACTCCTTACAATTGTGTGGTACCCAACACCAACCGGGGATGTTTGTGGTACCTGTGTTACATGTTGATTGATTAGTGGTCAGTAGGTCCACTGATGCACAATAAGCCTAAGGGCTTTGACTCACCGTCTGAGTACCCAAGTTGAGAAGTGGAGTTTGAGATATCCACCCACTCCCATTTGCCACCGAGAGGCAGACATGTTGATGCCCGCTGCAGACGGGGTCGTACTTAAGAGATAGGCTTAGGAACACGGGCATGCTTCTAAGCCTTGTATAGTGAGATCGTAGCTTGCTGTAATTATTTTACATGTTGTGGTACACCTCATGTGTGTTCAAGGCATAATTAGATGAGTGAGAGATTAAACAAGTATGCACAATTATTCAATTACTCTTTGTATGTTTCTGAGTTATCAGCTCTTTGTAATCAATCAAGCATGTTCATATATTGATTCACTCTTATAGATGTCTAGAGTATTTTACCATATTTATGTTTGTGAATGATTAGTCTCTTTAAAGCTTACTGCTGTTATAATTGATATCAGTTGCTTAAAAGTATATCTGTAATTATAAGTGCTTTAGACTATTTCCTTGAAGTACTCATTCACTGAGTGAGTAGGCTCACCTCTCTACTCACAATTTTTAGGAAAACCACGTGGACTTGAAGAAGGTCAAAGCATCAGAGTAGATCTACCACATGAGTTAAGTATGAGATTAGTTAAGTTCAGTCGGTCCTTGTCACTCTAGGCCCTTGTATAGATGTGAGAGAGTTGTAAATGATGTTTGTATCTTTGTTTCCTTAGTAAGAGATAATGTATCTGATTATCATGTCATATGTACATGGAAGTGTGATAAACATAATAAATGTATGGATGTGTAATATTAATGTTGAGATCATATTAGAGTAATAAATTTTAATTATCTTGTAATGTTTGTTGATGTGATTGAACGCGAGTAAATAAAGAGTTTGAAATAAAGGAAAAAAATTGGGAGTGAACTTTGTATTAAGTATAATCCTCAATCTTATGCCCTAATCTCATGATTAGTGGTAATTGTGGGATGTGGGTGTGACAATAATCTTGTTAAATAAAAATTTTAACCACATAACTCCTTCATCCCCATACTCTTCCATACATCAATGGGAATACCATCTGATCTGCATGCCTTTCTCATTTTTATATTTTCCAAGGAACTCTTGACCTCAAAATGTGAAATTCATCGTGTGTAAATGATATCTCTTATATCCTTTTCACATGAGTCTCTAACATTATTTACAGTATCTCTATTGAAAAGCTTATGGAAGTATTTTCTCCATTGGTTCTTGATATCATCATCCTTTACCAACACTCTACCATCTTCATTCTTGATGCATTTTACTTGATTCAAGTCTCTTCCTTTCCTTTCTCTTATATGAGACATTTTATATATATCTTTTCCCCCTTCTCTAGTGTCTAGCTTCTTATAAATATCATCAAAGTATCTAGACCTTGCCTCCTGAACAACCTTTTTTGCTTCTTTCTTTGCTTGCTTGTATCTCTGGAACGTTGCATCATTGATCCCAAGATTTGGGCAAGCTCCTATAGATCTCCCTTTTCAGTTTAATATCCTTATGTACTTCATCATTCCACCACCAAGTCTCTTTTTGTGGAGGCCCACAACCCCTGGACTCTCCCAAAACCTCTGATAATTTTTCTTATGCAGGAGTTCATGTTATGGCACATAGTGTTGACATCAGACTCTAAGTTCCAAGTTCCTCCTTGATGAGTTTATCATAAAAGGTCAATTTCTTTTCTCCTTTAAGATTCCACCACTTGATCCTACTATCTTGATTTTTGTTATGCTTGCCTTTATTGATCTTCATGTTAATATCCAAAACCACCAACCTATGTTGTTTCGTGAGTTCTTTACTAGGAATCACTTTACAGTCCTTGCATACTTTACGACCCTCCCACCTTGTAAGGAGGTAATCAATTTGGCTACAATTGTGTCCACTCTTAAAAATAACCTTACGAGATTCTATTTTCTTAAAATGGGTGTTTGCCAAAATCATATCACATGAAACTGCATATGATAACTCGATAAATAATACACTAATGTCGATGATACACTACGCAATCCTAAAATTATGTCGATGCATAAATTGTTCATGATGTATGTTGATTTGCACCCATATAGGAAACAAGATTGTCCAAATTCATCAACTTAGAGCCGACTAAGATTGGAAAGTGCCAGACCCACAATCTTTTATTACATGTATGAATAGGTTGGCTTCACATGTTCAGAAGAACGTTGACATTGTCATTGCCTAATTATTTGCCATACTATGAATGGTTTATGTCAAGTTTGCAATGATCATGACCTAATTGTTTCTCTTGGAAGATTTTAGTAGAATCCAACTCGAACCATACATGTCTTCAAAATATATCCCTCACTCAATTTGGCCCAGATCTTGTTGACCAAAGTATGTTTGGATCCCAACTTGATTTTATCATGGACTTACCTGGCTGTAAATCGAGTAGGGATTAATTTGTGTATGTGTTTATATAATCTTGGTGCATGTCTAGTGGATAATTTCTTTTCAATGCCTATAGGGTTAGGATTGGATCGAACTGAAGTGAACAAGAAGCCATGAGTAGGTCTATATACCAAACTAACCATTCCTGTTATGGCTATGAGTAGGCAATAAGCAATGAAGAAACAATTTCCCAAACTTGTGAACCTGGCCCGATCTGATCCAGAGGGGAGAAATAGCTCTGAGTTCTTGCTTTCCTCAGAGTTCTGTCAATACGGTGCGTCAATTTACGTATTTTGCTAATCTAGTTTCACATAAGACAAGCATATATCATGAGTTACTCCACCAAGATTGCTACACCAAAATTCTAAGAAACAGTCTTAGGTGGAGTTTTATAGCGCTGATTTGGTGGTGCTTTTATCTCATAAAAGGAGACGATCATAAAAATATATAAAGAACTCAAAACTTAAAGGGTGGGGGGAAGAAATTAGGGTTGTTAATAGGGAGGGTATTACCCATTTATCCTTTATCTATACCCTATAGGTAAGGGTAAGGGTAAAAAAATTTGTTACTCGTTCCTCATTTATCCTTTTTCCGTTTCTCTGTCACATTAAAAGGGGAGGATAATGTATGGACATTATCGATACCCTTTTACCTTTTTATCCACATTTATTTAATAAAGATATATATAACTATATTGAAGCTTCTAGTTCCATTTCCATTCTATTTTTTCTAATAAGAAAGCTTGTGGGTTGCGGCTAGATTCCCATTCCTATTTACACTCGAATGTTTATATTACTTTATTATTAAATGTTGAACCGACTCATAAGGCTGTGGAACAATGGGAAAAAAGATGACCACACCACCTTAAAACAAGTTATTTGTTGACCAATGTCTATTACACAAGTATAGCATTGTCATGCTTATTCACATATGTGAAAATGCAACTAAAAAAAGATGTGAATTGATCTTTAAAAAAGGTTAGCTTTTTATAAAATTTATTTTATATCCAAGTTACCCGTTTGCTCTTTATCCTCCCTGTATACCCTGTGGGGAAGAGGATAAGGATAAGGGGAGGATAAGGAGTTTGGTAAGAAGGGTAATTATCTTTACCCTTACCCACTACCCTTTGGAGGATAAAGACAAAGATAAAGTCTTATACTTCCTATACTTTCCCCGTCGACAACCTTAGAAGAAATATCATAATTTTATACTCCACTTTTTTACCACAAATCTCGAGACATGTTGTTGATGAGAAAGCCGAGAGAATGCAACAAATGTAATAATTTACCGAGGGAATTAATAACACTACCATTGATTATCTAACACCCACTTATAAGCGATCTATAGGGGGTTATTTGGAGTTAGCAGAAATTTATGTATTTGTGGGGTGAGAGATCAAACTTCATTCCCTTCTCTGAAAATGGGCATGCTTATGGCCTATGTCATTTCCTGCGGACTCTTCTAGAATAGCAATCATTGGGTGCTTACCGCTACTGGCTTTTTGGATTCTTACCGCTACAGATGACAGCAGCACATATAGTTGTTGTGTTCATTAGGTGTCCATTCATGTGCCTGGACCGTCATGGCACATGCTCTGAACCACCACGTCCAAAAGCCAGACCTATGTAGTCCTACTGGAGTATGGTAAAATTCAAAGAGTTACACTACACATAGTCACTTCTATATCCAGCCACCCACCCGTGCATCAGGAGTCCACAAAAGTCTAGTCCCATCCAACTTTTCTGATATGAATTATTCCATGGGAATTAAATCCATGCAAAAGGTGAAAAGTCTTGCAGTCCTGTCACCACTCCTCTCTCCATCCGAAATTAATGCTAATTTGATTTATTTTTTACAACTCCTCTCTCCAGTCACATTCCACCCTATCATCGTTCGTGCACAAGTATAGTACATCACAAAAGAGACCACTTCACTGCAGCACGCTGCCCAAGTACTGTACCTGGTTCTATTCCTCCGTGTTTTTTCTGTTGACTCAATGTTAATTAGGTCAATGTTGACTCGCGTCTAAATTGACTAAACCCTTGTTTTGATGATGACTAACCATTCCACATTTTGGTGTCTAATGCCTCTACTTGAGTGATTTCATATTAGGTATAGACACACTCCAATTACCCTAACTTGCGCATATCAAATTGGAGAAAAGACAAGTCAAAGTCATACAAGTGAACATTTTAGTAATATGATGTATATTCATTAGAATCATGTTGTAAATCACTTGTAATGATTGTATGACTTGTAATTAAGCTTAGAAAATTATCAGGAGCTCTTAGATCGAATATTAGAACACTTTAGATGCAACTTTGAAAATTGATTACAGGCACTTTGTCAGTCGAGTTTCCCAGCCTGAAAACTCGACCGATCATCCTTGATCAATATTTTGGAGATTGCATTGGTCGAGTTGTGTTTTCACAGAACTCAACCGATGGAGTAATTGACCAAATCGATTTTCATTGGTCGGTCGAGTTTCCTCAGGACAAACTTGATCGATGGTCTGAATATCGGCTTTGTCTTTTACTCTATCGGTCGAGTTACCCTTATAGAAACTCAACCGATTGCATTGTACAGAAAAGTGCAGAAAAGTGTTTCTAGCCGTTGTGGAGTTGCAACAAGTGAAAATATATCTGTTGCAAGCCACAAAACGGCTAGTTTTCGTTCACAAGTGTTCCCAAAGGCTAAGAGGCATCCCCAGCTATAAATAGGACCCCTTGGGATTCATTCCAAGGTTGAGCATTCATTGCAAACTCTATGTGAGGCTCCTATTCTATAGTTGAGTGCTTCCTACAGCCTCCTCTCTCTCTCTAAGATTAATCACTTGCTACATCTATTGGAGTGAGTAGGAAATATGTAAGAGAGCTAGTCCTACATGTATATCTTGTGAGGCTCTCACTTCCACCACCTCCCCATCTCTCATTTGCAATCATGAAGATGAAGGTTCTCTCTCTTGTCCAAGAGAGGTGAAGAAGAACAAGGAAAGGAGTCCCTTGGTGAAGATCAAGGCTGATGACTTGGAGCTAGAGTGGGTAAGCCCTTGGAGAAGGCAGAAGGCAGAAGACTCAAGCTCAAGTGGGTAAGACCTTGGTGGAAGCTTCTCCGAGTGAAGGTGAAGTCAAAAGCTGAAGATCCAAGAAGAGTGGGTGATCCCTACAAGGCTGAAGACTTGTGCAAGAGTGGGTAAGTCCTTAGAGAAGGCCGAAGACTCTTGCAAAGTGGGTAAGTCCTTGGTAAGGTTGAAGACTCTTTATATTGGATAGGTAAGTCTTTTGTTTGGTCATGCATTGTATGTCTTATGAATGAATATAAGAGTGCAATAGTTTGGAAGTCCTAGAGGTTGACCTCTCTAGGCAAGTGGACTGACACACTTCTAGTTTGAAGTGTGGAACCACTCTAAATGTCTTATCTAATTGGTGCATGTTCAATCTCTCTCTCCCTTGTTATGTATGTTTTAGTTGCACAAAAATTTCCTATTTAGCAACCTTATCTTGTGATATATCTTGAAGGTTTAATAAATTTTGTTTAAGTGCTTTCAACTCTATTCACCCCCCTCTAGAGCATCTAATCACCCATCTAGGATCCAACATTTCCTTCTCCCTCACCAAACTTCACCACAACACCTCTGCTGACTCCATTCTCTGCCACATATGTGATTTCGCCCAGTCAGTCTACATTCATGACATTCTCTGGAACATACTATACTTGGTTCCAACTTCTCTCGTACTGTACGTGTAGTATTGTATATTATGTATGTCTCGTATTGTACATTCTCATACTCTGCGTCTCGTACTGTACGTCTAGTACTTTATGTCTCGTACTAAATCATGTACTTCTTGTACTATGACATGTACTGTACCTCATGTATTATACTCAAAATGGAATCAAAATTTTTGTACAAAATGTGGCAGTTAGTATTATATTTTTGCACAATGATATTGTTAGTACTATACTTCTTGTATGTATTTTTGTGTAGTGTGAAATAAATTACAAATAAAAAATATCAGCAAATGTACATACAGTACGTGTGTATTTGAGAAAAAATCTAGACCAGGAGAAATTTGGAGGCAATAGATCTTTTAGAAAAAGTTGGAGGGAATTAAAAATGAACAAAAAAAATCTAAGATTTACGTAATTTATGGTGGACTAGGATATCACAAGTGTAATTTCTTAAGAAATAGATAGAATATCTACACTTTGCATGAGATTTGCATGGCTGATGCATGATCAATAATATAAACAATCTATTGCAGGTGGAGCATTGTGCCACACATTAAATATCGTGTTTTTTCAACTTCTGGGTAGACCAGCAGGTGGATAAGTGACTATGCGTAGAATTTTTCAATTCAAAAGCCATCGCTCTAGTTCAAGGGAATTAAACAAAATGCATGTCAGGTTCAGAAAAGCTACAAGTGTATGTTGTTAGCACAAGTAGAGAGAAAATTGAAATAAATGAGCACTTTAGGATTTAATATCTTCGTATATTGCTTGACGCCGAAGGAAGAATGAGAGGAAACAAATTCGGGAAGATAGGTAGGTCAGCAGAGGATCGATATAAGTTCGACCTCGAGAAGGAAGGGAAAAAACAAGTCGAGACTTAAGACATGCTTACATTCTTGTCTCACTTTTTAATCTTTGGTGGGAGGAAAATTCATGTGACATGAAACCACCTATTAAACATACTTAGTTTTATAAGCTTTTCTTTAAAATCACCTATCCATTTTTTGGAAGTTCCTGAAATACCCCATAGTAAAAAAATCCTAAAGACACCCACTGTCGTCACGCACGATTTGCTTCTGCTTCTTGTTTCATTTTGTTTACATTTGACCCTTTTTTTAGGTTGTCTTTTTATTCATTTTAACCAATAGTATGTTTTTATGCTCATTGCTTATTAGAGTGCCAAAGACATTGGTTTTGTGCTATATGTTAGGACAAGAATCCAAGTTAATGAAAACTGTCCATGCTAGAACTGGTTTGAAATTAAAAAATGATAAAGTGGTAAACGAAAAGTTAGATTCTATCTAACCATCAACCATATCCGGTATATGTTTTGACTTAGGTAATAACTCGATAAATACTACATTTTTGCAAAAAATATGTTTTTATGATACAATATGCAGCCTTAAAATTATGTTGATGTATGAATGATTCATGATGTATATTGATTTGCACCCATATAGGAAACACGGTTGTCCAAATTCATCAACCTAGGGCCGACTCAGATTAGAAAGAATTAGACCCACAATTGCTTTAACAAGTCAGAATAGTCTGGGATCACATGATTTGAAGGACTTTGATAGTATCATTGCCTAATTATTTTTCATACTATGAATGGTTTATCTCAGTCTTGTAATGGTTTGGACCTTCTTATGACTCTTGAAAGACTTGAGTAGAACCCAATTTGAATCATATAAGTCTTTGAAAGATATCACCTGCTCGATCCAATTTGAATGGCACAAAATTGAGTGGGGATTGGTTCATGTATGTGTTTATATAATCCTGGTGGGATTAAAGTTGTGCCTTGTGGATGATTTCTTTTCAATATATACCTACTACAAAAAAATAATTTCCCAAACTTGTGAACCTTGACCAATCAGATCCTTAATAGTTTTGTCGATATGGTGCATCCGACGAATCGAGTTCTCAATGGGCGCAGTATACATTCATGATTTAGTGACATTTAGCGCAATTTGATATTCACATGTGACGAAAATCATATAACGAGTGAACTTGCAGTAATACTATCCCCGGATATTTGCAATATCCCAAGAAACATTCTCAGGTGGAGTTTTATAACCATGATATGGTGCTTTTGTCTGATAAAAGGGGACAGAAATGCCCCTAAATCGTGAAAATCCATCAAGAGCTCAACTAAAGCCATCAAGAAGACATGATAAGGTCTAGATGTCGAACCGACAATTTGTATTACGACTATGTGCAGTCAATAGGGCTATGAAAGACAATTTCCCAAACTTATGAACCTAGCCCGATCTGAGCGTAAGAGTTTTATCTATATGGTGCATCTGAGTTGACGAATCCGAAAAATTGAGTTACCGATGGGCGCAATATTCATTCATGATTTATTAGTAAAATATTAGCACAATTTGATATTCACATGTGATAAAAATCATATAATGAGTGAACTTGCAGCAATAATATCCCTGGATATTTGCAAGATACCAAGAAACGTTCTCAGGTGGAGTTATGGTGCTTTTGTCTGATAAAAGGGGACGAATGCCCCTAAATCGTAAAAATACATCAAGAACTCAAAACTCATTGGGGGGGGGGGCGGGGGGGAATGTCATGATTTTATACTCCACTTTTTTACTACAAGTTTTGAGACATAATGTTGATGAAAAGGCCAAGAGAATGCAACAAAGGTGTAATAGTTTACCGAGGACAGTAACACTACCATTGATGATCTAACCCACTTACTTAATACAAGCAATCCAAAGGGGTTTGTTTGGAGTTGAGAGACATTTATGTATTTGCGAGGTGAGAAACCAAACTCTATTCCCACTTACGGAACGGGCATCTGAATGGCGTATGTCATTTAATGCGGACTCTTCTAGAACTGCGGCCGTTGGGTGCTGACCTCTGCTGCCGTTTGGACTAGAAATCAGCAAGCAACACATACGGTTGTCATGTTCATTCACGAGTTCACCTTCCTGAACCGTCATGGCACAAGCTGAGATTGCGAACCACCACATTCAAAAGTCACGTCCCGCTGGAATATGCTTTCAATACCAACTGATTGCGACTGGGAGAACTGGATAATGAAAAATCGGGAGTTTCCGCGTTCGGCTGGAGTAGCTACTTAACTGGCAAGCCAACTCGTTTCTTTTCTGGTTGTTTGGTGAAGCCAGAAGCAAACAGAAGGTGTTTGGTTCATTTACGATACCGCGTGTTTTATTAGTTGTACGCCCGGCAGTGCCGATTGCTGTATCAGACAAACGAGCACTGATAGGCGAGGATATCCTTGCTGTTGTGGACGAAGACAGGGCAGGGGGTTTATAAATTATAACGAACCCCTTGCCACAGCGAAATCAGCAGCGTTCCAAGCTCAAGCCCTGGAGCTAGTAAGTGAGCAAGGCCGTCGTCATTGGCACCAGCCAGAGAGACAGAGAGATAAACAGTCGCAGATGGTGAGCCCACAGGGTCTCCTCAAGATCAGGATTCTCAGGGGCATGAACCTCGCCATCAGGGACTTCAGGTCCAGCGACCCCTATGTCGTCGTCAGGATGGGCAAAGATGTAAGTGGTTTCTCCCTGCTTATCTTTCGATTCGAAGCACCACCGCCTTCCGTTTATATCGTGTGTCATTCGTCAAGAATCGACCCAGGAATGCCTTTTCTTATTTATTTGTTTCTTTAGTTGAACCGGAGCCGCAACAATATTTGTTTTCCTGGGATCATCTCACTGCTGGAAAGTGGGTTTTCCCCCTCCTATCATGATTTACACTGATTTCCTCTTTTATGTGCTTTCCCCTTGCAGAAACTCAAGACAAGGGTGATAAAGAAGAATGTGAACCCCGAGTGGAACGAGGAGCTGACTCTCTCTATAATGGATCCCGTCCAACCAGTCAAGCTGGTATGTGTGATCAATCCCTTCTTTCCCTTTGCGCTTCCATCTGTAACCTTAACCAATGTAATATGCGTTTTCACACCAAAAAGTGAAATTCCAGTGGATCATCCTCTGTTTCTCATCTTCTCAATCATCTGTTTTCATTTGCTTATCAATCATATGTTTTCATTTGCCATCCAAATAGCTGAGAATTCTCCAACGCCGTGTCTATCTGAAAGCATTAAGAGATTTAAAGGACTTAATGTCCGTTATTATTGATGGGGTATCCCCTAAACAATAAGTCTTTGTGAAAACCCTTTCGGTTTCTTATGTCTCATTAATGGTTTTCTCCTTCTTTTTCCTTGCACTACCAAATTAGATTCCTTGTAATCCTCTCTGCAAAAAAAAAACATTTGGGGAATATATTACTGTCTGTTGATGCCGAATCAGATTCTTTCTAGTATTTTCTGCAAAAAAAAAACATTTGGGGAATATTGTTGTCTGTGGATGCCAAATCATATTCTTTTCTAATCCTTAGCCTCTATCAACTCGTTCTATGTATGGTAATGTAGTACCACATTTTGTGTTCTAGATAGCAGACCTCTTTGTGTATTGTACTTTATCTAATCAGCAAAGCGCTCCGATTCCAGGCTGTCTATGACAGGGACACATTCAGCTTCGACGATCCTATGGGTGACGCCGAGATCGACATCAAACCTTTTGTCGAGGAAGCCCACACAAGCTACAGCCTACCCGACGGGTCCGTCATCAGGAAACTGCCGCCTTGCAGGCATAACTGCTACGCCGAGGACAGCTGCATCTATTATATGAACGGGAGGGTCCACCAGGACGCCATACTCAGACTCAGGAACGTCGAGTGCGGGGAGCTCGAGGTGCAGCTGCGATGGGTCAACCTCAACAGCAACAGGGCTTGACAAGGAGGAAGCTTCCCCTTGTTGCGGTCGTCTTGTCTTTGTAGAAGAGTACCGACCAAGCTATCTTCGTATACCTGATGACTTCCAGATTAGAAAAGTGATTGATCTTAGGCCTAGTTAGGCCGCCTACTTTTTAAATCTTAGGCTCCTGTTTTGTTCGAGATCCCAGATAAATAAGTCTAGACTTGCTAAGTGGATAGATCCACATTAATTCACTAACCTCGTAACTTGTATTTTTCAAGTCTGAATTCGCACTGCTAGCATATTCACTTGGTTGGATTAGAAGATTACACTCGTCACTCTAATTTTTACCAAACAAAACAAGACTAGATACTGACTGAATTATTCGGATTAACGTTTACGTGGCACAAAAAGATAGCGTCCAATCCAGATTCAATCTCGAACCAAACAAAAGCCAGTAGTGTGCTCGTATTTTTTTGTAGTACGTTCACGTCTCACTATTAATTTGGGAAAATGATATCCAGCCCAGATCCCAACTTAGAAACCATACCCGGTTTTAGCTGGTAGTGCGGGGCCCAACTACTGCCTAGCGACGTGATGGTGTGATGACAGTTGCGTGATGGCTGCCGATGACGTGATGGCTGCTAGCTGGGTGAAAGCGAGAGAGGGAGAGAGGACGGGAGAGAGAGGGAGAGAGAGGAAGAAAGGGTTGGAGAGAGAGTGGTTGTAGATGGGACAAATTGTTGGATGGGTGAGAGCGAGCGAGAGAGAGGACGGGAGAGAGAGAGAGTGGATGAAAAAAGAGAAAAATCAAGAGAGATATATTTGTTTTGATAATAACTTTCAAATCGTTACATATTTTTTAATGAAATAAATTCTTCTATATTTTAATGAAAAATGCATTATAATAAGACTAATGTCGACATAGTTTTGAAAAAATATAAGGAGATTGAAAAATCAAAAGAAATATTTTTGTTAAGAGAGAGAAAAATCAAGAGAGAGATATTTGTTTGGTAATTACTTTCAAACCGTTACACATTTTTTAATGAAATAAATTTTGTTAGATTTCTGATAAAAAATACATTCTAGTAAGACTAATGTCGACATATTTTTGAAAAATATAAGGAGAGAGAAAAATCAAGGGGTTTTACTAATAACTTTCAAACCGTTACATATTTTTTAATGAAATAAATTCTGTTAGATTCCTGATGAAAAATGCATTTTAATAAAACTAATTTTGACATATTTTAGAAAACTATAAGGAGAGAGAAAAAAACAAAAGAGATATATTTGTTTTCCTTATATATCAAAATATTTATTAGGGATAACATGAACATTTTTTGAAAAATATCTATTAGTAATTTAAATGATTAAGTACATCACTTCTCTCTAATGACAACATATTTTTAAAAATTATTTGCAATACTTTTTTCCTATTCTCTAGGCAAAATAACTATTTTTTATAACAAATACTACTTGGACAAAAACCAAAATTGACTAGAGATTACAAAAAAATTACTAGAGATAACAAGAAAATTTACTAAAAATAACACAAAACATTCTCTACATATAACAACTAATTAAAAAAAAATACTACTTGGATAACAAAAAATTTGACTACATATAATAAAATATTTACTAGGGATATCAAGAAAATTTGTTAGAGATAAAAAAAATAAATTCTATAGATAAAAACTAATTTAAAAAATATATATATATATATATTACTTGGATAACAAAAAATTTGTCTAAAGATAACAAAACATTAACCAAAGATAACAAAAAATATTTGTTAGGATAACATAACATTTACTAGGGATAACAACTAATATTTTTTAAAAATACTACTTGGATGATAATTAGTTTGTATAGAGATTACAAAATATTTACTAGGGATAACAAGAAATATTGCTAGGGATAACAAAATATTTACGGATAACAAAATGTTTGTCTAAATATAATAAAACATCAACCAAAGATAACACGAATATTTTTTAGGAATAACATAACATTTACTAGGGATAACAACTACTTTTTTAAAAAAAACTACTACTTGGATGATAAAAAATTTGTATACAGATAACAAAACATTTATTAGGGATAACAAGAAACATTGCTAGGGATATCAAAATATTTACGGATAATAAAATGTATGTATAAATATAACAAAACATTAACTAAAGATAATAAAAAACATTTGTTAGGGGTAACATAATATTTACTAGGGATAATAAAACATTTGCTAGGATAACAACTAATATTTTTTTAAAAATACTACTTGGATGATAATTAGTTTGTATAGAGATAACAAAATATTTATTAGGGATAACAAAAACATTACTAGGGATAACAAAATATTTACGAATAACAAAATGTTTGTCTAAATATAATAAAACGTTAACCAAAGATAACAGGAATATTTGTTAGGGATAACATAACATTTACTAGGGATAAAAAACATTTGCTAGGGATAATAACTAATTTTTTAAAAAAAAACTACTACTTGGATGATAAAAAATTTGTATACAGATAACAAAATATTTATTAGGGATAACAAGAAGCATTGCTAGGGATAACAAAATATTTACGGATAACAAAATATTTGTATAAATATAACAAAATATTAACCAAAGATAACAAGAATGTTTGTTAGGGATAACATAACATTTACTAGGGATAATAAAATATTTACTAGGGATAACAACTAATTTTTAAAAAAAAAACTGCTTGGATGATAAAAAAATTTGTATACAGATAATAAAATATTTATTAGGGATAACAAAATAAAAATTCTATGGATAAGAACTAATTAAAAAATATGGTACTTGGATAACAAAAGATTTGTCTAAAGATAACAAAACATTAACCATGGATAACAAGACATTTGCTAGGGAAAACAAAATATTTATTACAGATAAAAAAATAAATATTTTGACTAGAAATAACGAAAAATTTGACAATGAGAACAACATTCTACATGTGAGATAACAAATGATAACATAGTAGATGAGACATAACAACTAGATTAGAAAAAAAAGTTATTACGTTTGACACTACTTCCCTCCTCCATTCTATTTTCTCTCTCATCACAATATAAAATTTATGAGAAGTGATATATTCAAAGTATCAAAAATATGTCGACATTAGTCTTATTTGATTGTATTTTTCATAAGGAACCTAACAATTTTTATTTCGTTTAAAAATACATAACAGTTTGAAAACAATTTTCTCTCTTATTTTTTTCTCTCCATAAAACTATTCTCTCTCTACATTCTTCTCTCTCACACCCTCTTTTTCCAGCCACCAACCAACCAATCACGTCACAAACCAAACTCCTCTCCCACGCTCTCTCTCCATCCCCTCTCTTACGCTCTTATCTCTTCAGCCCGTCCAGTCATCATCACAGCAATAGCAGGTAGTTGTCATCTCGTCGACAGGTCTGCAGTAAATAATTGGGATGCTAGTGGACACATCGGGGTTGTATTGTATAAAGCTCTTTAATTTGTGGACAACAAAAGATGTGATTGGACATGAATTGGAGAGGAGGCGGCATCAACAAGAACATCTATTTTGGCGTGACCGGAGAAGTCACCCACCGCCGTTACAGGAATCGCGGAGTGGTTGTTTACCAGTGCCACTTACAACGTGAGGAGGTACCGAATATTATGCTAATTACCAGATTCTTGAATTCAACAGCCAAATTAAGCCTTGTGGTGTAGTGATGTTGCCGGGCTGAAGTTTTCTTTTCTTTCTGTTCTAGTGTACAGATTTTTGAATTACCAAAGATGGTTCTCCATAAGTTTCATATATCATAGCTACTGCTTCTTTCAACTACTATACTAGTCATAAATTCGTACTGCCTTATTAAGATATCACGACAAATCTATAATTTGAAAATATGAAAAAATATAATTATATATTATATCTCTCATAAACATGTGCATTACATTGATTTGACGATGATGTGCATACGTAACTTATTAGAACAAACAAAACCGATTCCTAGTTTCAAAAAGTAAAAGTAAAAATATATATTAGACACGCAGGAATCCATTTGCAATTCCAAAAGAAGAAGCTGAAATCACTTATTATTCTTTGTCGGCTCTTATATCTTTCCCATATAAGAAAACCCACGCGAGGTGCAAAATGTAATTTCTGCCTTCTTTTTTTTGGAATTACAGATTGGTTATTGTGTATCTAGCATAAATTTTTTCCTTTTTTTATTAATTACGAATTAGTATTTGTGTGTTCTCGTACAACGTTCTAAAATCCGTGTAAGCACATGTTTAAGAGACGGATTGTGTGCAATATTTTGTTTTTGTTTTTTTGAATTAAATATTGTATGTATGAAAATTAGTGTTGTGTTACAATAATGATATCAAAGTAAATCAGTAGATAACTACCAGACAAAAATCTGATTCATATGTTCTAGTCTTAGGTATAGTAGAAGTAAGTGGAAGATGTTTGAAATCAAAGTAGAGGTCTGGACAGAAGACAAGCTTACATAAGAATTAGTGCTATGTGTCTAGATGTTTTGGAGTATTATATTAACTCAAGAATTGTATATAGCGTCTCTTTCTATATATCTTTCCTACATGTTTGAGGTATGAGACACAAGCTTATGGGATCTGTAAAGAGAATGTTACATGTATATAAATATATTATCATGCTTGTCTCTCCCTTTTGAGTATATGTGGTATGGGACATGTGCACTAGAGAGCTGCTAACATAAGTGTGATAAGATATGATACCTTTAGATATATGGAAGATCGACACATATTTAAACACGCAAAGAAAAAGAGAGTTGGAATTAAAAGTTTGAGGCATGTAGTCACCTAAACCTAATCATATATATAGTAAGACCAAACATGCACATGAAGGGTAGATAATTTGACATAGATAAGTAAGTTGTAATCAAAGGGGAACCAAAATTCTAATTTAGCTCTCTCTAGAGAGGGACAAGCTAGGATTTTTGACACAAACTCGAAGAAATAAGATGATGATCGAGGTAATAATTAGTTCATGTATTGCAAGCCCTAAATGTTGAAAATATGCCTTTATGAAAAAACTATGAAACTTAATATATTAGAGAAGGACAAATACACTAATTAAGGTGTAAGCGAAGCCCCAAGGAGGGTAATAGCCTAGAAAAATTTCGAGGACAAAACTTATTTAAGGTTGATAGAATTTGTTGCATCCCAAAATTATATATATATATATATATATATATATATATATATATATATAACTTGGAGTTCTTAATTGAATTTTACGATAAAAGTTATGTAATGGACATCACGAAGATACCCCCAATTTATAAAGTTCAATTTATAAAGTTTTTTTTAATTTATGAAAATGATATATCTTATTCTTATCTCATATGAACTAAAAACTCACCTTTAGCTTAGTATGAAAATTGTATTGTACTTAAATTTAGGCAATTAATGTCTTTTATCCCTTTTTATTATGATCTTTTATTTTAAACTCCTCTTTTAGATTGGTGCACTAAGATGTTAATAACTTTCAAATATATGAGTTTTAGCCAATAACATGATTATTTAAAGTTTTTATACAAGAAATAGGAAAAATACACTAGTTTGAGGTTAGTTGTGTAAAATTATCAAAGTAATACATTTAAGTTCAAAATTATTCTTCTAGATTTTACCGAAGATAGGTTTGGTTAAGAAAGAGTTGTGCACAAAATTTGGTAAATAAAAATAAAGGGATGCATTAATATGATGAAAATAGACTTCCCCTCAAATTGTGTGTTTTGCATATTAAAGTTATCTAAAAGGAAAAATTGACTCCAAAATTAAATTCTTTGGGTCCTTGTTACCTTACCCACCAAGTTTCACTTTATTTGAAAAAGGAAAAGAAATTAAAAGTCCATCACTTTAGTTAGATTTTATTAGGAAATACATTGATGTCGCCCATGTTATTCTTTTTATAGTTTCCTCGGCCATCAGATCCCGATCTGATGGCCCAGGGGTCATCTTCAACCGTGCACCTAGTTTGTAAAATGGTCGGCGGTTAGGTGGTCATTAAAACTCTGATTTCTCCCTCGATTCTTAACCTTTTCTTGAATTTTTTTCCCAATAGATTCCTTGAGCGATCCTGCATCCAACGATGCCCTACTCGAAGCATATTGTTGTGAATTCTAGAAATGCCCAGATCTCCCTCCTTATCTCTTGAAACTACTACCCTTGTAAACCCTAATACCCAACCTTATAAAAGGTTACCCTTTCTTTGTTTTCACCACATTACAAGCTTCTATCCTCTAGCTTTAAGTTCTCCTCTAGTCGTGTGTTTGTCCGCAACCAAGCAATTCCATCTCTTTTTTTGTTGGAGCATACTATCCTCTCCTCTCCTCACCCTAACTCAATCCCTCTGAAGATAAGGATCCTTGATATATCCTCTTCCTGTTGGATCCTAGGATGGGCAATTTTCTCTAGAGGGGGGTGAATAGAGCTAAAAACACTTAAACAAAATTCCATAGACTTTTTTTTGAGATCTAGAGATTAATTATTATTCATACCTCTCTCTAGTGCAGTCATAACCGATTTCAAATGGACATTTATGTCCGGAAACAACCATGGAGGTTTAACAAAAGTAAAAGTACATGGACTAAACTCAGAAAGGGAGTGTTTTGCTACTGCATCCGCGACTTTGTTCAACTCCCGGTGAATATAAAGTAAGGCGAGTTGACATTGTGCTTGGATGAGTTGGAATTGTCTCCAGTGGGACTGGAGTTTTGGGGTAGGCATCTTGTTGCTGGCGAGGAGTCTGATTGCTGTAATGGAATCCAAAAGTATGGCTGCATGCGTTATACCCCTATCTTGGCATAGCCTACTGGCGAGGAGGATCGCGTGGAACTCAGCCTCCAATACTGAAGTTGAGAAGATGGGTACCCCCATACCTTCTAGACAGTGTCCACTGTTGTTGATGAGGTGAATCCCTGCACTCGCCTGTTTGGAACCACGACTGAAGGCCGCATCAGCGAAGGAAATGGCCGAGTAATTTGCGAGTGCTGCAGTTGCCTGGGTAGGCTGGCAGCTAGGCCGAGGAGGAATCCTGGATGGGAGGTGCACTATAGAGCATGTTCTCTCCTTAATGAAATTGACACTGCGTTGAATGTTAAAGGGGCGGTTATTATGGACTTTATCATCCGCGCATGCCAGAGATGCCATACAGTCACTATGTTTTGGATTGCCCTTGGGTCCTTATCATTGCTGGGAAGAATGAGAGTGATTCAGTCGTCTTCGTCTATGTTGAAGAAGGGATCCGTCCTGCCCAGGCTTGTACACGCTTACTAGCTTGACAGTCACGTAAGCAGTGTATGATAGTTTTAGGGGCATTGTTACAGATAGTGCAGGTAGTGTCAATGTCGAGATGGCACCTACACTTTTCAACGTTCGTCAGGAGTGCCCGGTGTTGAGTCATCCATGCAAAGATCTTTAGACGTTCTAGGATTTTGAGGCGCCAAATAGCTTCCCAATTGCCTGCGGTGCTGACATTCTTCTCATTTCTAATCCAGTTATAAGATGTGGATGTTGTGAAGAGGCCGGAGTCCTCGAAAGGCCACACCCATGTGTCTTCCTCATGGTTGCAAAGCGGTGGTAGGATGGACTGGATTCTATCCCCAATGTCGTGGGGGTGGAACTAGTTTATGAAAGAATGATCCCATTCACCATTATCCAGACGCACAGATTGGACAAGGAGGTCTTCAAGGTCATGAGGGATAGTCCAGGAAGGGTATAGACCCTTGACAGACTCACCATGAATCCAGTTGTCGGACCAGACATTGGTAGACTGACCGGAGATGACAACTTTATGGCTGACATTCAGAACCGAAGCCATGTTCTTTTTAAAAAAGGCCCAGGCTAACGAGCACATCTTCTTACTAATGATGTTATTCCGCATGTATTTTTCTTTCATAATGCGGACCCAGACAACAGGGTGATTGCAGATGAAAAGCCAGATGTTCTTGAGCATGGGATCGTTGTTTTGATCATGGGCATCTTTTATACCAAGACCACCCATGCTCTTAGGGGAGGTGATCTTCTTCCAGGACACTAAAGACAATTTCTTTTGTTCGCGGCCACCAGACCAGATGAAGTCTTTGACTTGTTTGTTGATGTCGGCTCATAGTCTCGGCGAGAGCTTGACAGTTTGCATGGTATAAGCTAGAATGGCTTGCAGGGTAGATTTGGCCAGAGTGACGCGGCCTGCTAGGGAGAGACTTCTCGCAGACCAGCTGGTCATCCGCTCTTTGATGGTGCTAGTGACCTGTTGATGGGTTGTACGATTGAGTCTATGGTGAAGGATAGGAACACCAAGGTATCGACCCAGGTCGTCCGTGTGATTGAAGCCAATGCGCCTATAGAAGGCACGCTGCTCGGCCCTGCTTGTATTCTTCGAGAAGAAGCACCGTGACTTGGTGTGAGAAATTTCCTGGCCCAACGCTTCAGAGAATGAAGTTAAAATCCGCAAGATGTTATCTGCTTGTCTTGGGCTTGCTTCCGAAATCAACAGGATATCATCAGCAAAGAGGATGTGAGAGAGAGGTGATCCATGCCTTGTGAGCCTAATGGGTTGCCAAAGACCATCTGACACTGCTTGGGTAATGCATTGTGACAGCCGCTCTATACGCAGCACGAAGAGATAGGGGCTTAACGAGTCCCCTTGCCTCACTCCCTACGCCGAGTGGAAGGGTTCTAGGGGTACCCCATCCTAGAGAATAGAGGTACTCCCCGAAGAGATGATGTTCAGAATGAGTTTAATGGTGATATCGGGAAGCCCAATTTTGATTAAAGTATCTTTTATGAATGCCCACTTCATTTTATCAAAGGCTTTTGATAAGTCTGGCTTAATTGTAACCCATTTCTTCCGCCCTTTCTTTTGTTTCATAGAGTGGATAACTTCCTGTGCCAAGAGGATGTTGTCACTTATTCTTCTACCAGGGATGAAGCTGGACTGTGTTTCTGAGATCCAGTTGTTAAGGTGTGGCTTGAGCCTTTCCACAAGAATATTTGAGATAAGCTTGAAGTATTTGTTATTTAAGGAGATGGGGCGAAGGTCTGAACATTGGATAGGTTGGCGTATCTTGGGGATAAGCACCATGTAAGAGTTCACAATCCGATGATCAATGTATCCAGTCTTAAAGGACTCTTGCACTGTATAGACAATATAATTATTGACGGTGTTCTAGTTGGATTGTAAGAATTTTGTGTAGACACCATCGGGTCCGGGGGCCTTCGACGGGGACATCAGGAAGGCAGTTGTTTTAATCTCATCAGGACTAGGCATACAACCTATGTAGTTGAGCTCCTGTAGTGACAGATTGGTGAAGGGGCCTGGGAACCTTGACACAGTATCCGGTCTGGAAATTCCAGAGCTGACGGTCATTAACGTAAGAAAGAAGCTATAGACCATCTGCTTTAGGGCCGTCGGGTCGTCCACCCAGGTGCCAGAGCTGTCTTGGAGTCATTTGATCTTTGTGAAGTGCCTGCGTGCCTTGACATAGTTATGGAAGAACTTGGTGTTGCCATCACCCGCTTGAAGCCAATTAATATGTGACTTTTATTGCCAGTCCAGCTCGTCTTGGAGGAGGAGCTTGCTATATTGTTCTTCATGGGAAATAGAACGGATGTCATTAGCATAAGAAGGATGAGTGTTGTTCAGTACCTGGCAGCGATCAATCTTGGAAAGGATGCTGTGTTTGTGCTTCTGCTTGGCACGTCGTTGTTTGCTATCCCACTTAAGGGCTTCTTGTTGGAAGGGCTCAAGGGCCTCTGACGTGTATTTTACTTCGTGCTAAAAACACAAGTGTACGTGTTGAGTAATATAGGCCTTTGTGAGGCCCGAGTCGAACACAGGGATACGTTGAATTATTGGAGACTTCTACTAACTATTTGCGATCAGCTAAGCTGGATAACAAAGTAGGGTTTGTTGTCGAAATTAAAAGAAGATAAAAATAAAACAAAGCAAACAATCGATTAAAGGTTGATTTAATCAATTCAAACGGATATCTTTAGGATTTCGGTTTCACCGCGGGTCAACATTGCATTAGGTTTCATATAACTCCTCAATCTTCTCTCTCTATCCGGGTAGTGGCCTGAAAACAGAATTACCCACTGTCGTGGTGTAATTCACTACTTAGGTTTAGGTTGATTCCACCGTCGTAGTAATCATTCCCCTAAACTAAGCGCATTACAATTGATCTCTCAGTTTCCACCATTAATTTTACACCTCCTTTGTCAAGGGATTTATCGATTAATGTAGGTTTCGTCTCTTTTCAACCGTTAATCCTTCTGTCGAAGTGATTAAGGGCATTAAGTTATTATTATGGTGATCAAGCATAACAATATATGGAGAAAACGAAACTATACCACAGATTTAAGAGAGAAAATATGAATTATTAATATAAAACTGTCATACAATGCATTCCCGGGCTACTCCCGGTCCTAAAGATGGAGGGGATTAGCTCCGCATGTTCATCTCGCACAAATACATGGTAGAAATAGGGGAAATCATATGAAAAACGTGAATCAAATGGGAAAACCCCTGAACGGAGGAGAACCGGTGGATCCTTTGCATAGAACATGAGCTTTCCCGCCTCTCGGTGGTGAAATTTGTCTTCGGCAGCGTCCGAAATGACAGGGATGAGCTTCTGGCCTCCGTTCTCCTTTTTCTCCTTCCTCGGCACTTGTGCAATGGCAAATTAGATGATGATCTCGTCCGGGCGGCCATCATTAGGTATAAGTCCCTAATTAGGTCGTCAATTAACTCCAGCCGTCCGATTGAGATCGAAATGAATCCAACGCATATCTACCGGCGTCGATACCATCGACGTGGGTCGATGGTATCGACCCTCCCTTTTTGGCGTCGGTTCTGTCATTTTGCGACGCTGTAGCCTCCATGTGTCGATGGTATCGACTTGGTGTCGATACTATCGACTGATCCTTCGCCAGCAATCTGAAGATGTCTCGATACCATCGACATCAGCGTCGATGGTATCGACTCTTTGCTGCTCCTTTCGGCTGGCAACCTGCGGTCAAGTCGATGGTATCGACTCCCGTCGATGGTATCAACGGAAGTAGATACTTGTTTTTCCTGAAATTTAAAGACCAGATCAAATAAATCCACACAAATTATGATAATGTGATAAATAATGCTCGAAATAATAAAACTAAGGGGATTTGACATAAAATGATGGCAAAGACCGAAATGAGTGAATTATGCAATATTAACCATAAAAAATGACTAATAAGAGCACAAAATACATATCAAACAGGTCTATAAATGCGACTCAAAATCATCGCATCAAACTCCCCTAAGCTTGAACATTGCTCGGCCTCGAGCAACTAATCCTTAGAATAGAATTGCAAATGTCAACCGAAAAACAACACACCAACCCAACATCCCATGTGACTCCCACTGAAAGTTCTCAAACCGGCCTTCTCTAACCACAGAACGGTAATTACCCTAACGGCGACAGTAATCATCAATAAAAGAAATTATCCTCCAAACAGATGAACACTATCACATAAGGCAGTTAACATAATACAATTCACCGATTCAACATTGGTGCATCTTGTGATCGCCTATACTACGTTGCTCGCCCTAACTACCATCTACATGGAAGCTGTTCTCCTGATAATCATTAGTGAGGAGAAATTCACGGTGGCCTACCAATCCGAGCAACAGGTGGACGAAAATGGGTGGCTCATGGAAAAACTTGGAAGTATTGTACAGTTTCAACATGCATAATACAAAAATGTCCTAAATGATGCCAATGCACATTGAAAATGCCCTAATGCCTAAAATTGGGTGAAATGATGCATGCACTAACCTTCCACCTCAAAATGAGATGGACGTCTAATCAAATTACATCATGTACTCAATTTCCTGTAATGCGAGTGATATCCTGTTCCTTTCTCCCTCTTATTTCACTTCTTTCTGAATTCTCCTTTTTTTTTAAGAATTTTTTTCAGAATTTTTTCTTTAGCCCACATATCCATAATTGCTTAAGGACAAGTTTATTGGGCTATTTTCTTCATGCTTGGAAATCTTTGCAATATTTAGAAGGTATGGAACAGTTTAATTCACCTTTTAGGAAAAATTGAGATACATGGTGTATTTTATGCATGAATATCATGAGTGCAACTACATGGCATGCACCTAAAGGTAATGTGCATGCATCCCTATATTTTTTTTTCTTTTTATGCACAAGTATGGAAAAATATCAATGCGAGTCCTATCTAAATGCTATGCACACAAGAAGGAATTAAAACTGCACTTTACTTCCAATTCTTAGGTGGATTATGGAAAAATGAAATGGAATGATCACAAGATTAAATGATTGAACCTTAGAAAGATATTATGTGTCCCTCCTTACTGACCTATGTAGTGGTTTAGAGGGTTCTCTCTCTTACATCCAATTAAGGTCGCATTACCATTTGGTTAGGTTAGGCTCAAACAACCATTACTGTCCACTTTGCATGAATCCATAGGAGTACAGGTGTGAACTGTTGTTTTAAAGTTGACATAATCATCATTTTCGTAGGATGTGTTCCCCAAGGTCAACCAAAGCAAGCTATCCAAAGACACAAAATTTTTTAAATTTCCCTTAAATTTCCCATGAACAAACAGCAAGATGACAAACTTTTACGACATCCACAGTTACACTAGATAGCACGTGGATCCTACAAAAACTAAAAATGCAAGAAATAAATAACACTGCTAAAAACTAAAAACAATAAAAGAAAAGATAGAGCTGTTCCAACTACCCCCCTAAGCTTGAATTCGACTATGGCCTCATAGTCAAAAACAAACTTAAGAGTGGAACAGAGATACCCGATCAGTCTTGTGGAGGTGGAGGTGGGTACTGTGGGGCCGTAGGATCCCAAGAAGGATACTCCCCCTGGAAGCTCAGATCATAATGGGTCCTCGGCGGAGGATGTGGATAGCCTCCAAAGTAGCTCTGACTCCAGTAGTGGTCGTAGAAAGGCTCCTGTTGCATCTCCATCCTTTGCAACCGATTGTGTATCTGCTGTTGGTTGTCGAGGAGGAGACATTCATTCTCGAACATCACCCTTTGGTTGTCAAGTAACCGGTTCGTAGTATCCTGAATACCGGTATACATCTCTAGATGCTGCTGCTGTGTCTGATGTATGTCCTGCAACATCGTATACATGCCTTGAATTGAATAGACATCCTCGCTTGGCTGCGAGGGCTGTGGTGATGGCGGCGGGGGCTGTGATGATGAAGACGCACCCGGATGCATCCGAGGACGCTTCCAGGGTGCTACCCATGCACGAAGAGGTGTGAATGCCTCCTCTTCCTCCTCAGCCTCGCCTTCTTGTCCGTCGTTGCCGCCTTCTTCATCATCGGAATCGATGGCTATGATCGGCCATCGGAAGTGCTGTGCGCCCTCGATGTTGAAGACGAGGTCCGGCAGTGCGCATTCCTGGTAAGCGTGGTTGACGTGGCAGTGTGCGTACGCCAACCCATCCCGTAGAAGAATCAGGTTGGAACGGTGCAGATGTTGCACATTCACCTTACTCCTCGTGGAAAGCGGGGTCATGGTGTAGAAGTTGAGCCCGAGGTAGTGTGCCAGCTTGGTGATGAGCCCACCGAAGTGAATCGGCGCTTTCCCCGTACTCCTTTTGACTGCCAGGACGCGCTGCAGGAAGAACGCACCCCAGTTGCATTCTTGTCGCTTCAGGAGCATGTATAGAAAGAAAAGGTCGCTCTCCTGAAACTTTCTCAATGCTAGATCGCTACGAGCAAAGAAAGTGAAACTCAACATCCGGTGTAGGACCCAGACGAAAGGATGCTCGAAATCCGCTACCGCAGCATTGTGGTAGCTCACTGTCTTTCCCGCCGGCACTGTCACTAGCTCGGCGAAGATCTTGTCATAGTCGGTGCGGGAATCCAGGCGCCGGTGATCGTTTTGAGAGTGGTTCCAGTTGAAGATGTCATTGAACTGCTCAAGCGTGATGTTGTAGTCGATGCTGAACAGCCGGAATGACACCCGACCCTTGATCCACTCACGATCAGAAGCAACTACGTCGTTGGGCACGACGCAGACGTCAAGGGACGCCATGAACTCCGCCACCAGCTCTTTGTAGGTGGCCCATTCTCCGAAAAATGGCTGCCCATCCGCATGATACTCCAACTCGTCGTCCTGTCTGCCGGTGTGACGTGCTTGTCCTGCCAGCACATAGGCCAAGTTGGCCTCGAATCCAAGCTCTTGGATCATTCCCCGGTCCACATACCGGGTCGGCTCGATCTTCCGCTTCATGATCTCCTCATAGACCTTCCTCACCTCCGCGGATGGGTGAACCAGGCGCGGACGTGAGACTGAAGCCGTAGGGGGTGGCTCAAACTCCGCGATCTCCATTGGATTCATGCGAGAGGACGATGCTCCGGCGACATGCACCATTGTTGCAAGAAAGATGGGATTAGAAGAAGGAGAGCTCGGGGAAGATAGAGAATTGATTCTCCGCTCGGTGAAGATCCTTGCTTGATGTTGCTGCTCTTCGATCTGGGATGGCTCGGGGGAGTACTCGGTGCAAAGGAGGAAGTTCACTCTGAAGGTGTGACGTCAAATGACGTTATAACTCTCCTTATATAGACTTGGCCGGCGCTACTGTTGACCCGTCGATACCATCGACGCGGGTCGATGGTATCGACACGTCTCGATGCTATCCGCCTCCCTCGCGAGTATCGACGGCTGACGATTGCTGGATCGGGAACCCCGGATTGCTGACCTATCGATACCATCGACGCAAGTTGATAGTATCGACGCAGCACCCGGATCGCTGACGTGGACTTTGCGATCGCCGTCGATGTCGTTGCCCGGATCGGTGACATGGATGGTCGATACCATCGATAGGAGTCAATGGTATCAACTTGGCTTCATTGCGACACCGCCACTTTTTCACTTCAACCTGTGACCATGTCGATACCATCGACGAGGCCGTCGATGGTATCGAGTTGACTGAGACAAATCGCTCTGAACTTCTCCAGAGATCTCGATGGTATCGACGGCTGTGTCGATACTATCGACAGTTGTTGCGCGACCTGCCTGTAGGTATGTCGATACCATCGACGAGACCGTCGATAGTATCGACGCAACACGAATCTTGCAGTTGTCAACCTGAACCTATGTCGATACCATCGACCAGTGTGTCGATGGTATCGACCCTACCTCAGCCTGCACAATGAACAAACGGATCAAGGTATCTTCTTTACATCAAAATTTAAATGAAATGAAAGCAATCTATGACTATAATTAAACTGTCCTAATGTACCGATGGTTGGGTTGCCTCCCAACAAGCGCCCTTATTTAACGTCTTAAGCTAGACGGCTTCCCAGCATCTCATTCGTCCACAAATGTAATGAGTTTGACCTCATTCACTTTTTTCTTGTAATTTTCACCAAAATACAGCTTTAACCTCTGTCCATTCACCAAGAACGTGGCATCTCCATCACGCACCAGAATCGCACCGTGCGGTTTAACCTCTTCCACCACGAATGGTCCACTCCACTGGGACTTCAGCTTCCCGGGATGCAACTTGAGTCGGGAGTTAAACAACAGAACGCTATCTCCCTTCTTGAACGTGCGCAGCTCGATATGGCGATCATGGATCAGTTTTGTGCGCTCCTTGTATATGCAGGCATTCTCATATGCCGTCATGCGCAACTCATCTAGTTCATTCAACTCGAACATCCTCTTTCTCCCAGCTTCATCATAATTCAGATTTAGCCTTCTAAGCGCCCAATGGGCCTTGTGCTCCAATTCCACCGGAAGGTGACAAGCCCGGCCACACGCCAACCTAAAAGGCGTAGTGCCTATAGGTGTTTTGTAAGCCGTTCTATATGCCCAAAGTGCGTCCGGTAGTAGGGCAATCCAATTCTTTCTTGTGGATGCCACTGTTCGCTCTAGAATCTTCTTGATTTCCCGATTTGAGACCTCCACTTGGCCTTGCGTCTGTGGATGATATGGGGTGCCAATGTTGTGCTTGACCCCATATTTCTTCAAAAGTGTCGAGAATTTCTGATTCCGGAAGTGTGTACCCTCATCGCTTATTATCATTTGGGGTATCCCAAACCTGCAGAAAATATTTTCCTTCACAAACCTGCACACTACCGTAGAATCATTAGTCCTTGTGGGGATTGCTTCCACCCACTTCGACACATAGTCAACAGCTAGCAAGATATACAAATTTGAATTCGAAGACACAAACGGTCCCATGAAGTCTATTCCCCACAAATCAAATACTTCCACTTCCTGAAATACATTCAGGGGCATCTCTTGTCGCTTCGAAATGTTACCTGCTCGCTGACACGGGTCACATTGCCTTACAAAAGCGTAGGCATCCCGAAACAAAGTTGGCCAATAAAGGCCGCTTTCCAACACCTTTGCTGCTGTTCGCGAACTGGCATGGTGTCCTCCCGTAGGCGATGCATGACAATGGTGGAGAACACTCTCGTACTCCACCTCAGGCACACACCTGCGTAGGATGCCGTCCCTGCATTGCTTCAAGAGAATTGGGTCATCCCAAAAATAGTATCTCAAAGAATGAAAGAATCTCTTTTTCTCTTGATATGACCAGTCTTCCGGGATGATCCCGCAAGCCAAATAGTTAACAATTTCAGCAAACCACAGTTCTTTAGAATTAATTTTCAAAAGCTGTTCATCGGGAAATGTCACGGTTATGGGTATGTGCAAATCTTTTTCCTCTACCCTTTCTAACCTAGACAAATGATCAGCCACTACATTTTCAATTCCAAACTTGTCCTTGATTTCAATATCAAATTCTTGTAAAAGCAAAATCCACCTAATGAGTCTGGGCTTTGCATCCTTTTTTTCCATCAAGTATTTTATCGCAGCATGATCAGTCCATACAACCACTTTCGATCCAACTAAATACTGCCGAAATTTTTCAAAATCAAACACGACGGCGAGTAATTCTTTTTCAGTAGTTGTATAGTTCAATTGAGCATCATTCAGAGTTTTAGAAGCATAGAAAATCACAGCGGGCTTATTATCTACCCTTTGCCCCAAAACGGCTCCTACTGCAAAATCTGAAGCATCACACATCAATTCGAAGGGTTTTGTCCAATCCGGCGTTTGAACAACCGGGGCTGAAATCAATTTTTCTTTCAAAACTTCGAATGCATGAAGACACTTATCGTTGAAATTGAAGACCGCATCTTTCTCCAAAAGTTTGGATAAAGGTTTTGCAATTTTAGAAAAATCTTTTATGAATCGCCGATAAAACCCGGCGTGTCCCAAAAAGCTTCTCACCCCTTTTACCGAATTTGGTGGGGGCAGCTTGGAAATCACCTCAATTTTCACAAGGTCTACCTCAAGACCTTTGCTAGACACCTTGTGTCCTAGCACTATTCCCTCTGTCACCATCATGTGACATTTCTCCCAGTTGAGGACCAAGTGTGTGTCCTCACAACGCTGCAGCACTTTGTCTAAGTTATATAAACATTCATCAAATGATGCACCATAAACCGAGAAGTCGTCCATGAAAACCTCAAGACAGTGTTCTCCCATGTCAGAGAATATGGCGAGCATGCAGCGTTGAAACGTCGCCGGTGCATTACATAAACCAAACGGCATTCGTCGGTAAGCGAAAGTCCCATAGGGACAGGTGAACGTAGATTTCTCTTGATCCAAAGGATCAATCGAAATCTGGTTATACCCCGAATACCCATCCAGAAAACAAAAATGCGACCGACCGGCAAGACGTTCTAAAATTTGATCAATAAATGGTAAAGGAAAATGATCCTTAAGAGTGGCTGCATTCAGACGACGGTAGTCAATACAAACTCGCCACCCGGTTACCAATCGGGTGGTGACAGGTTCATTCAACAAATTTTTAGTAACAGTAATTCCCCCCTTCTTAGGGACTACATGTGTGGGACTCACCCACGTCGAGTCTGATATGGTATATATAATACCTGCAGCAAGAAGTTTGATGACCTCCTTCTTCACAACCTCCATCATGCTCGGATTTAAACGTCTTTGAGGCTGAATAACTGGCTTGGCTCCCTCCTCGAGCCGTATCTTATGCTGGCAAAGTGTAGGGGAAATCCCCTTAATGTCTGCAACAGACCACCCAAAAGCTCCACGGTGGTTCTTGAGCACTATCAGCAGTTTCTCCTCCTCATCCGCACTCAAGTAAGCAGATACAATCACCGGTAACTTGTCCTTTTTAGCTAGAAAGACGTACTTAAGATGCGGGGGCAGCTGCTTCAACTCCAACTCTGGCGGGAAAATAAGAGATGATTGCAGCGGTGGGGGAAATGTACCTAAATCTTCATAATGCCTCGTATAGAAACATGGACAGAAGCATTTTGGCGCACTCCTTGAGTGAATTACTCCGCATCCAATCATAGGTAACATTCAACAAACAAGCCTCCAGTGGCAGTTCCGGATATGCCTCAACAACCAAAGTAGTAATCACATCATCCTCCCAAGAAGGCGGAATGTCCTCATTCTCATCATTCGGAAATCCAACAGCTTTACATAAAGAGACAACCTTAGTTTGCTCCATGATGTCCACAGCTAAGGTTCCATTATCCATCTTACTCATCACATGAGCCATGTCCAAGAATGGTTTTCCAAGGCAGAGTGAGATGTTGTGATCCACATGTTTCACCATGTTACATTGTTCTTTTGCTTTAGTAGACGCAGTGCTAGTGGGCATGACCATCTCAAAGCGGTCATCTACTATGCCTAAGGTCAAGCGACCTCTCCCCATCTCTAAGATCATGTCGGCTGTAGCTTGGAATGGACGTCCAAGTAACAACTCATTGCCATGCTCATCTTGCATCTCCATAACCACAAAATCAGCTGGAAAGACAAATCGATCCACCTTTACTAAGACATCTTCGCAGATCCCATAAGGCTTTACCACAGAATTATCGGCCAATTGAATAGTCATATTGCTCGGCCGTGACTCCTTTAATCCCAACTTTTTAAATGTCGAAAGGGGCATCAAATTGATGCTTGCCCCAGAATCACATAATGCCTCTCCAAATTTAAACTTCCCGATAAAGCAAGAAATGTTGAAACATCCGGGATCCTGTCTCTTTGGCGGTAGAGTGCCCATAATGAAGGCACTCACTTGCTCCTTCAGCACCATGACCTCAGTATCTGGTATTTTCCTCTTCTTGGTGATGACATCTTTTAGAAACTTCCCGTATGACGGAATTTGCTCAATAGCTTCCAACAACGAAATATTGACCGAAAGCTTCCTAAAGCTGTCCAATAATTTCTTAAATTGTGCATCTACCTTCCTTGCCTTTGCACTATTCGGATAGGGAACCGGAACGGTGTGTGCCCTTTGATGGGGTGGCACATATGGTGTCATTTTCTGCGGTTCCTCCTCAGCAACCTGTTCATCATTACCATCCACGGCTATGTCTTCAACCTGCCCTGTGACTGGTGTGGGCTGCTCCGTAGTGGTTTCACCTTCAACTTTATCTTGCGGTATGCTTGTTTCATCCATTCTTGGATTCAACACCTTCTTGCCTCTTCTCAGTAAAATGGCCTTGGCTTGTTGGTTTCCCCCGGGAACATTGGTGTTCCCCGGAAAACCCGGATGTGCTGGCTTCTTCAAACTAGCAATTTCAGCTTCCATCTGCGCCATGGAGGTCTCTACAGTCCTCATTTGAGCCCCATGGCTCTGCAATGTTTGCCCAAATTGGTTCATATATTCACCCTATTGCTTGATTTGCTGCCCGAATGTGTTCATTAATTCCTAGTTTTGCTTGATGACCTGATTGAGCAACTCCGTGCTCTTGTCCTCTGTAGCTTGTGCGGGCTTGGCTTCCGGATCCTGTAGAAAATTGTTCAGATCCTTCCATGAGAACATTTTGTCCTTACGCCATGAGTAGTCATTGTTCCTATACCCTTGTTGTTGTCTCATGTACTTGACTTGAGCCTCATCCTCAGACTCATTTTCTTCTTTTTGCAGTAACTTCTTTGCGAGAAGATCCATCTTCTCATTCAGCTCTCTCATTGCCTTTGATTCGCTAGCGACTCGTGCTTTCTCAACTGGACCTCTCTCTCTTTCCCCCCAGGACTGCTTTCTCGCCATGTTCTTGAGTATTTCCCAGCATCTAGTGTCAGTGTTATTTAGGAAAAATCCCGACCCGGCTGAGTCCAAATTACTCCTATCATGCTCGGAGAGAGCAAAATAGAAGATTTTTACCTGTGTCTCTTTGTCCAAACCATGATGCGGACATCTCCTCAACATAACCTGAAATCACTCCCAGGTCTCAGAATATGTTTCACCCGCCTGTTGGGTGAAATTGTGAATCTTCCTAATCATGTCGTTGGTTTTCTCAGGAGGGAAAAACCTCTCGAAGAAAACCTCCACCATATGATCCCAAGACTCCACAAATTCATCATCGAGGTTATGTAGCCACTCTCTTGCTGCTCCTGCCAAGGAACTCGAGAACAGCTTGAGGTACAAAGCATCTTGTGGAAACCTATCTATCTTCACCATGTCACAATTTTTGACGAACTGGCTGATATGTGCAACAGGATCCTCGTTCTTCAACCCATGAAATGCATTTGATTTTACCAAGTTAATCAACGCTGGATCGATCTTGTATGTCGGTATGTTGATCGCCTGCTTTTTTATAGGCCCCTTTGAAGCTGATGAGGAAGAAGCTTTGATCTTCTCCCATATAGTCTGTGGCTCGACCATGTCTTCTGCTTCAGATTCAGAGTCTATCTCTTCTTGGTACTCGTGCTCAGAATGCTCCTCGTCTCCAGGTCCCGGAAACGGAACCTCGGGTGTGTGATTGTCGTAGTCTGTACTACGTGTATGCACCATACACAGTACCTGAAATAGGAAAATTCGAGTTCATTACAGTGCTTTGACGAGTATAAAAATGAACGAACAATAGAAAGAAAATATTTGAAGTTGAATAAAAACTATAAAAAAAATGTGGCCTAGAGTGGCCTCTCGTAGCACTCGAAGTGCCAACAATTTCGCCGTATCCTCGGCAACGGCGCCAAAAACTTGACGTGTATTTTACTACGTGCTAAAAATGCAAGTGTACGCGTCGAGTAATATAGGCCTTTGTGAGGCCCGAGTCAAACACAGGGATACGTTGAATTATTGGAGACTTCTACTAACTATTTGCGATCAGCTAAGCCGGATAACAAAGTAGGGTTTGTTGTCGAAATTAAAAGAAGATAAAAATAAAACAAAGCAAACAATCGATTAAAGGTTGATTTAATCAATTCAAATGGATATCTTTAGGATTTCAGTTTCACCGCGGGTCAACATTGCATTAGGTTTCATATAACTCCTCAATCTTCTCTCTCTATCCGGGTAGTGGCCTGAAAACAGAATTACCCACTGTCGTGGTGTAATTCACTACTTAGGTTTAGGTTGATTCCACCGTCGTAGTAATCATTACCCTAAACTAAGCGCATTACAATCGATCTCTCAGTTTCCACCATTAATTTTACACCTCCTTTGTCAAGGGATTTATCGATTAATGTAGGTTTCGTCTCTTTTCAACCATTAATCCTTCTGTCGAAGTGATTAAGGGCATTAAGTTATTATTATGGTGATCAAGCATAACAATATATGGAGAAAACGAAACTATACCACTGATTTAAGAGAGAAAATATGAATTATTAATATAAAACTGTCATACAATGCATTCCCGGGCTACTCCCGGTCCTAAAGATGGAGGGGATTAGCCCCGCATGTTCATCTCGCACAAATACATGGTAGAAATAGGGGAAATCATATGAAAAACATGAATCAAATGGGAAAACCCCTGAACAGAGGAGAACCGGTGGATCCTTTGCGTAGAACACGAGCTTTCCTGCCTCTCGGTGGTGAAATTCGTCTTCGGCAGCGTCCGGAACGACAGGGATGAGCTTCTAGCCTCCGTTCTCCTTTTTCTCCTTCCTCGGCACTTGTGCAATGGAAAATTAGATGATGATCTCGTCCGGGCGGCCGTCATTAGGTATAAGTCCCTAATTAGGTCGTCAATTAACTCCAGCCGTCTGATTGAGATCGAAATGAATCCAACGCATATCTGCCGGCGTCGATACCATCGACGCGGGTCGATGGTATCGACCCTCCCTTTTTGGCGTCAGTTCTGTCATTTTGCGACGCTGTAGCCTCCATGTGTCGATGGTATCGACTTGGTGTCAATACTATCGACTGCTCCTTTGCCAGCAATCTGAAGACGTCTCGATACCATCGACATCAGCGTCGATGGTATCGACTCTTTGTTGCTCCTTTCGGCTGGCAACCTGCGGTCAAGTCGATGGTATCGACTCCCGTCGATGGTATCGACGGAAGCAGATACTTGTTTTTCCTGAAATTTAAAGACCAGATCAAATAAATCCACACAAATTATGATAATGTGATAAATAATGCTCGAAATGATAAAACTAAGGGGATTTGACATAAAATGATGGCAAAGACCGAAATGAGTGAATTATGCAATATTAACCATAAAAAATGACTAATAAGAGCACAAAATACATATCAAACAGGTCTATAAATGCGACTCAAAATCATCGCATCAGCCTCTAGGAAAGGCAGCTGTGAGCGCCATTGAGGGAGCAGGTTGGTGTGGAATTCCGGAATTGCAGCCCAACTCGCCTTCATTTTGAACACCTTCTTGCGAGGAGCCTGTTGTTCAACTTTGGAGAGGAGGATTGGGTTGTGGTCGGAGTGGAGGCGGGGGAGGATAGTAGATTTGTACCCCCCATCCACAGTAAGCCAGTCGTCGTTAGAAATGACTCTATCAAGCTTTTCTAATAAATTCAAACGCTTAAAGGTGAAGAAGTGGCCATTCATGCGAACTTCCGAGAGACCGGTTTGGATCAGGAGTTCATGGAAACGGCGGTTGTTGCAGTGGTCGAAATGTTTCCCACCCTTTTTTTTCGCCATGTCCAGCATGGTGTTGAAGTCCCCCACTACTTCCCAGGAGCCAGGGACAGTAGGGGCATTTTTTTTAGTCTTAACCACAACAGCCGACGCTTTGTAGGATTAGGGCTCCCATACATGAAGGTGATATGCCAGGAGTCATTAATTCTACAGTGGATGAGTTGGCGGTGATTGAGGATGATGTCAAGCTTGCATGAAGCGTCGTCCCACATGATCCATATCCCACCTAAGAACCCCAGAGCTTCAACTCTGTGGGAGGAGGTGTAACAGAGTTTTTTAATGATTGTGTCAGCTGAGATGCCACTACAGTGAGTTTCTAAGAGAACTAAGACTCTGAGCTTGTGTTCCAACTTGTATTCCTTGAGAAGACTAATTTTGTCCTTGGAGCGAGCCCCTTGGACGTTCCAGCACAGGATGTTGCACATGATTAAACAAGAAAGGATTAGAGGATTTCAGCACACAGACCTACAACTTGGCCAGTGTCTGTATTTGCGACCTCTGGTTCAACAGAGGTTTCATTGACATCTTCCATAGTTTGGTTGTTGTCATCAAAGGTGAGTTGTATCTTGATGGATTGGGGGTCGCTCATTCTGTTGATTGTCTGAACAATACTCCCTTTCTTACGTTCTCTGCCCGGAATGACTACGACGTTCTGGTAGATGATTTTACAGTTCCTTAGCAGAATGCCGCTGCCACTTGTGCTAGTATCCGCCCAATTGAATTGAAGAGGGGGGTTCACCGCATTGGATGACGTCGTGCCTTTAAACAAGAAGGCGTTGCCATCGTTAGTTGCAGTGTCTCTCCCGACGGAGACCTCATCATCGACAAGGATCACCACCGAGTTCTTGACAGGACCTGTCGCGTTCTTCTTCTTGTCTTGGTCACCAGGGTTTTTTCTTCTTATTCTTCCTGGACTTCACCTCGTGCCATTCATCTTCTTTTTCGGCGGTGTTGTCTGCTGAGACGGTTGCTTCGCCGGTTCCTTTGACAACAACGTGTTTGCTCGAAGCTGGAGCAGCAGCATGCTTCCCCATCACCGGGCCGTCGCCATGGGGTGTACGTCGCACAGGCTTAGGGGCGTGGATTGACATGGTGTAGGTCGGGGGCGCCATTAAAGGAGCCACAGTCGTGGACGCGAGATCTGCTACCGGGACGAACGTCTTGATGAAGGTACAATCGGCGTCTGCATGGCCAATTCTCCTGGACTTCAAACAGACCACTGGGAGGTTCTCATACTCCAGGCGATACTATTCGCCGTTCAGGACTATGGCTGGAAGGAGGGGGCGGGTGGTGTCGACTTCGACAGCAAGGTGGGCAAACTTTCCACGGTCTCCGGACGTGGTTGTGCCATCGATCTTGATAGTCTTTCCTACTAGATCAGTGATACTAGTGAGTAGTAGGTTTTGGTACAAATAGACTCATAGGTCAGCCACCCGGAGCCAGACGACGACCTTGCGGGGGATAGGGTCTGAAGGGCGGAAGCTTGGGCTCCAAGATTGCACAGACAAGTAGTTCCCATAGATAACCCATGGGCCACCTGTAATAGCCTTGACGAAGTCAGCGTTGTTTCCAAGTTGAATTATATAATATCCCTTCTCCAGATCGATGGCCCTGAAGGAGTCGGACGGAGACCACATCACCGCCAGTCTGTTGACAAGTGCCTGGAACCCTATGTTGCCTCCAACAAGCTTGACGATGACCGCATGCCTATATGGTTCCAGTAATTGCGGCAGAGAGTTAGTATTGATTGAGATGGTTGGGATCGCGCCGCTGTGATCAATACGGATATCCGCCGACGTGAGGGTATCTGGGGAAACAACTTTCACTTGTTCGGAGACCTTGCGCCCAGTAATGGCGTCACAGTAGGACTTTTCTGTGGCTATAGCTGTTTGTTTGGGATTATTAGGATCGGCGTCCGGGGCAGCGGTCTTTCCTTCTGAGTCATGATGATTTCCCTTACCAGCATGAGCTAGACTGCGGCCTCCCCAGCCCCCCGATCATCCTCCTCGACCTCGGTTTCCGCCACCGCCCTCTCGCGGGTGCCCTAGCGGAGGCTCCATCCATTTCCACTTCCTTCCTAACACAAAATTCCATAGACTTTCAAGATATATCATAAGATAAGATTGCTAAATAGGAATTTTAGTGCAATAAAAAGTGAGAGAGATTCAAACATGCACAAGAACACAAGTTATGTAGAGAGGTTCCTTACTCCAAACTAGGAGTACGTCAGTCCACTACCGAGAGAGGTCAACCTCAAGGATTTCTTAACCATTGTACCTTTCATTATATTCCTTATAAGAGATACAATACATGACCTTCCTTTTACCGAAACAAGGATACACATCATTCCCTTTGAGGAGAAGGGAGCCAACAACCTACCAAAGGACTTACCTATCCAACCAAGAGTCTTCAACCTACTAAAGGACTTACCCACTTGTTCAAGGAGTCTCCTGCCTTCACCAAGGACTTACCCACTCTTGTACCAAGTCTTGGGCCTTCAAGGAATTACCCAATCTCTTAGAAATTTAGCCTTTTACTTCACCTTTTCCAAGGAGAAGATTCCACCAAGGACTTACTCTGCTAACGGCCGGTGAGATACTCAAGCTCCCACGATGCCGACTCGACTAACCTCCAATGCATCCTCCGGTTCCAGTCCTCCCACGACGTCTTCCTTGAACACATTGACTCAGATGGCGACGGCAAAGCCACTCACAGGTACAACGTGACGGAGGTCGGCAAGACCCTGTTGGTCCCTCCAACGGGTGCCAGCGGTGCCGCTGGACCGTCGTATGCGGCCTACATGCAGCAGCACCACCAGGACGCTCTCTTCCGGGCCTGGCCCCGGTTGCACGATTTCATCCTAAACCCATCAGGACCTGAACCCTTCTCGCTCGCCAACAGTGGCACAAAGGCATACCTGTATTACGGGAAGTACAAGGTCATGGAGTGCTTCCTCAACAGATACGGCGGGTTCGATGAGGCCGGCAGCGACGCAAGAAGCAAGGTGTCCACGCTTGTCGACGTTGGTGGGAGTTCCGGAGAGTGCCTCAGGAGGATCATGGCGAAATGGCCAGCTATAACCGCCGGAATCAACTTCGACCTCCCCAAGGTTGTCGCAAAATAGGCCGAGATTGGAGAGCATGAAAGTACCGAGTCTAGTATTTACAATTCCTGCCACCGAACTTTCAAGGACGGGTAGCTTGACTACTTACCCGCACGGGCAATAAAAACAATCCATATATATATATATATATATATGTGTGTGTGTGTGTGTGTGTGTGTGTGTGTTTGTTTGTGTGTGTGTGTGTGTATATATATATACATGGTCAAGCATAATGTATCCTATGTAAGGGACTTGGGTTTGAATCCTAGTTGCCACCTTGATTTACCAATCTCCTGGGCATTCAGCGTCCACCACGGGCATGGGAAATTGGGGA